>CM052806.1:58745440-59071552 GCA_028533885.1 Nasua narica
TGCACAGTTGGAGTATCATGCAGCCTCAAGCCAAAAAACAATTCAATCACTAGAAGCTGAAAGAAGTAAAGGAGATGTTACCCCTAGGGCATCTCTTGGGATTGTGGCCTTGTCAACACCTTGATTTTCAAATTCTGACCTCCAGAATTGTGAGAGATTCTGTTTATGTTGTTTGTAGCTACCAATTTGTGGTAATTTGTTACAACAACCCTGGGAATCTAATAGAAATCTTAGTGCCAGGAAATAGGGTGCTGCTGTAATACATAACTAAAAATGTAGAAGTTGATTTTGAATTGGGAAATGGGAGCAGTTGGAAGAGTTTTGATATGCATGATGGAAAAAGCGCAGATGGCACTGAAAAGATAGTTGGTAAAACTACAGGAGTTAAAGGTGATTTTGGTGAGGGCTCAAAAGGAAGTGAAGAGTACAATACAGAAAGCTTCCATTGTTTTTAAAAAAATACATATATTGTCATGAGCAGAATGCTAACAAATATGAACATTAAAGGTATTTCTGATAATATTTCAAAGAATTGAGGAACACATCGTTGGAAATTGGAGAAAAGATGAGTCTTTTTTTTCCCCAAAGATTTTATTTATTTGACAGAGAGAGAGAGAGAGAGAGAATCACAAGTAGGCAGAAAGGCAGGCAGAGAGAGAGGGAAGCAGGCTCCCTGCCCAGCAGACAGCCTATTTCGGGGCTCAATCCCAGGACCTTGAGATCATGACCTGAGCCAAAGGCAGAGGCTTTAACCCACTGAGCCACTCAGGCGCCCCAAAGATTAGTCTTGTTATAAAGTGGCAGAGAACATGGCTAAGTTGTATTCTGCTACATGGAAAGCAGAACTTTAAGTGATGAACTTGGATGTTTAGTTGAGATTTCCAAGCAAAGTGCTGAAGATGTGGCCTGATTTCTCCTTGCCACTTAAAGTAAAACACAAAAGGAAAGAGAAGTGAAGTAGAAATTGCTGAGCAAAAAGGAAGCAACACTTGGTGATTTGGGAGGTTCTCAGTGTAGCCAGATTGCAAAGGATGCTAAAATTATAAAATTGATTATGGAAAACACATGCACTAAAGAAAAGGCCAGGGGTGTGGCTGGAAAACCTTTAGCTGAAGAGATGAAGTATGAAACACAGGTCCAACTGGCCATTTTAGAAGACGCCAGCAATAGAGAAGGGGTTGTATAGGAAAGATCTGTGGAGGACCCCCTTGTCACACATCTAATGGTGTGGATGCCTGTGACAGACACTTTGGGCCTACAAGGTTTTTAAGAATATTTCATCTCTAGAAACACAGCAAGGTTGAACTGAAGGGGACAGAGACAGGGGTATAGAGAATGCTATGTAAAGATGAAGGCAGAGATTGAGGTTAAACCTACCACAAGCTAAGTAACTCCAGGAGCCACCTGAAGCTAGAAGCAAGGACAGACCCTCCCATAGAGCCTTCAGGGGGAACATAGCCCTGCTGACACTTTGATTTTGGCCTTCAGGCCTCCGGACCTGGAAGAACATAAATTTATGTTGTTTTAGGCTACTGCCCTTGTGGTAATTTGTTGTGGCATCTCTAGGAAACTAATACATCATCTCTTTCCTTATTTCTGGTTCTGCCGATGCAAATAAAGGGACCTTTCTCACCTAAGCTCAGACTCTGAGTAGCTCCAGTGCAGTCCCAGGTACACTTACTCTGGCCTTGGATATTTCAAGAGAATAAATCCTGCTCTTGTCTCCTGTTAACTCTTTGAACAACTTGCAAAGCATTATACATTGTAACAAAGCCTCGTAGGCATCTAAATCTTATCATCTTGGCAACAATTAACTAAAAGTCATTTTAAGTGTTTTCAAAGACTTCTAAAAACGTACAGTCATGGGGATCTGGGGGATGGGTGAAATAGGTGAAAGGGATTAAGGAGGGCACTTGTCCTGATGAGCACTGTGTGATGAATGGAGTGTTGAATCACTAGATGGTACAGCAGTACAGTGTAGTGATAATATACTGTATGTTAACTAACTGGAATTTAAATAAAAACTGGACTTTAAAACTGAAAAAAATTATAGTCAAGATGATAAATAAAAGATGACAGTTTCTTGTACATACCCTATCCAACTCTAATTGTCAGACTTCTTGGCTGGTGACTGTGAAACAATAAATGACTCATTTGCTTCCAATTTCAAAACCTCTTAAACTTTGGTGGAGTAGGGAGAAAAGCACAGGACAAATTGCTGAGAATATCAGAGAAGCATAGTGGGTCTTTGCAGCACATTGTATGGCTGTTGTTAGATTTGGTCTCTTTTTACAATAATGTAAACTCATGCATGAATAGTCATTCCTTTAGCTATTAGAGTGAGCGAATGGAAATAAAAAGGACTTAATAATAGTTCACCTCCTGGTTCATCATGTGTCTTAAGCACATAATAATTATAACAATAATAATGATTTACACTAATGTTTAACTTTCTCACAATTTACAAAAGGTTATTAATAAATTATGTGTCTCGGTATCTATGAAAATTGATTTTTACAACACTCTGCACACTAAGTTGTTATTTTCCCTACTTAAAAATAAGGAAGTTGAGACACAGGCTCTCTCAGTTCACAAAGTATCAGAATATTGACCAGAACTCAGGCCTCCTGATTTCAGCCAGTGATCCTTTGACCATTGATTGTGTAAACATTAAACAAATTATATGAATCTAATCAAGTTAGAGTTTTTATTCCATTCCTATATTATGATTTGAAATTTTACACATATGAAAAACAATGTGCAAACCTCTTTGTTTAATGGTTTACTTCTCTGAACATATGCTTTGATATTTTTGGTGGAGACAAGCTATATATCAATTTATTTGTTTCAATGTGAAAAATGATATGCTACTATTAATATCAGTTAAACGAGAAAATGCTCACATTGTGTTGGACATAGGATGGTGTTTTTTTTTTATAATGAAAGCAGATGGAATAGATTTTTTTTTTAATGTTATCTAGGACCTATGGGTGGAATGAGGTTGACCCAAAAGGGCAATTCATTATCGCTGGAAGGCCAAGGAAACTTCTAGGAAATACTTTTAAAATATTTATATACTGAGTTCCCTTAAATCCTTAAGAAAGGAAAATGATTCATGATTCAGTGCAATGAAAGACCAATGTGTTTTATGCTAGTAATTTGGCAGGTTTACAAAGGTAACCATTAAGGTTTTTTTCTTTGAACAGAATGGATATGGACACATTTTGAGGGAACATTCAAAGATGTCCTTTGAAATTAATTATTCAATTTTAAAAAAGAACCATTAAGGAACTAATGGTTTAGCTGAATTGGTACCTGGAAAATAATCTCTCTCTAATAGAAATTTGCTTCAAATGCAGAATGCTTCCTAGAAAATTGCTAAAAATATAATTAAGCATACCAGAGTCATTAACTATTTTCTTCTTGCTGTTGATGATGGTACAATAACATATTTCCAGAATAACAGTTATTCAGGATATTTGCAACATTGGTGAATTGAAAATACTTGACTTTGGGAAATTTATATTCATGAGCGTGAAAGAAGTGGTCAGTCATGCAATGTGATATGTTTCTATATACATATGTAAATGCACATAAGAACAAAATGAAACCCCCTACAGCATTTGAATGTTTAAATTGAAAATATAAACTTGAGAGTTAGGAAATGGAAATGTTAATATTTTTGTACCAACCTTGACATACATGATTTTGCATTAGGAGCTTTTCTGAGATGACAATCATAAACATAGACACCTCAAGTGGGAGGTGGGATCACATGCTGATGTTCTCAGAAGGGGCATAGACTATAGACTCTGTTGGGCCTGGAAGTTTAGGAGGTACTCTAGGAATGACTGGGAATCTCCAGAAATGTGGAATGGTTGTCTCCCCTTTCCTGATTCCTAATGTGGGCTTTCCTTCCTGTCTAATGTTTTCTGATTGGATTTATTTGCTCTGTAAAGTAAGTCAAAATTTGAATCTATCAGTTTATCTGATTAAGGACTTGATAGTAGGAAAAAGAAACAGGTCATTTGAGTTCATGTGTTCTTTTTAAAAGACAGTATTTGGTCATGCAAACTGCTTTGATAGTCAGTGCATGGTTTTGCTTTGCAGATGGATTCAGTTTCCGAATCACAGTCATTAATAACAACTCCTTTATTGTGGTTCTCATCTGAATATGCCAGTAGAAAAGATAAAAGTCTTGTTTAAATTATCTAAACCAGAGGATGCCAAAAAAGATTTAGAAATTCTTATTTCTAACTTGTGTGCTTTCCCCACCACTAGCAACTGAGACATGGAGCTATGGTGCCATTGACCTGCCACTGTTTATTTTTCTTACCTCTGACAACTACTAGTTCCCTAGTCTTTTAATCTTTTTGGAGAGACTAGAATTCTGCTTATAGCCTATTCTCTTTTTGTTTCTGTTTATAGATCCGAAATTTCTCTCTGGGGCATGGCCTCCCCTTTTCCCTTTGTTCAAGTTTGATGAGCTCACTCTATACACATGACTCCCAGGGAAGCTTTGCACAGTGGCTGAGGGGGGAAATTGATGGCAGTATGTTTGATAGAAAAAATAATAGCTGGTAGAAGATACTGGGTTGGCTGTCATAAGTGTAAAACTCTTGATGGGGAGGGAATACCCAAAGATACTATTAAGCGGCCCATAAGCTCCTGAGATTGACCCTCATTATGAGGGAGCTGACAGGGCACATTCAAAAGCTTTTTGTGTGCTCCTGGTGTTCCTCTTTGACCTCAACTTGTTTTGATGCAACTGAAGAAATGACATGCTTAGCTATATGTACTCCTGTCAAGATGCTTTCCTCTCCACCCAATGCCATAGGCACTATCACCCCCTAGGAAAACACCAGTGTCATCTCCATTGTGCCCTCTGTCTGAATTTCTTTAGTCACACAGGATCCCAGGACCACAGGGATGCTCATTCTCAAAAAGCGTGGAATATTCTGTAATTAGGATGTATCTTCCACCTTCCTCAACCCAAATCATTCCTCTTTACCCTCTGAAATACACAGTCTTCAGAAAAACCTTCCTTCATATGTAAGCTCTTATCAGAGTACTGCCATCTTTAACTAACATCTGGCCTTCCCTTGAGGACACTTAAAAAGGCTTCAAAGGTAGCAGTTGTGCCTTATACTATTGCGTCTGGAGAGGGTAATTGTCTTTCATGATTTTTGTTGCTATCAGACTTTTATTCTTTAAAACCTGTTTCCTTTTGAAGTTGATACCAGAAGATCACCCACTATCCACCTTATTGAAGTTTATCTTACCAACTCCCAGACTATTTTTCTTCATTTTTTGAAGCTTTTATCACGCGATTCATTCCATCACTACTTCTGTCACAATTTTTTATTTTAATATCCATGCACACAATGCTGCTAATATCCTGACATTTAAGTTCCTTGTTCTCTTTTTTGGCTAGAGTTTTATCCTCTGCATACTTTACCCATTCTCATGAGGTAATTCTAGACATTGTTATTAGGTAATAGCTCTCCCTCCAGAATCTCAATCTCAAACATTCCACTCTCCAATCCAGTCTTCAGGTTTCTCTAACACATTCCTTCTGTTTCTTTTCCCAAACAATTCATTGACCCATCTAAATTTTCACTCCACTGGCCATACCACTTGTTCACCTTATACATTTCTCATCTCCCTCAAATTCTCATATTCCTTCCTCTAAACTTAGATTTTATAGTTCACTTTTATGCTAACCTCTAGCTTATGCCTTCATTTACTTGGCCCTTTCATTGTACCTTCTTATATGCTTGCAAAAATCCATCTCTGATCATAACTCAGCTCTCAGTCTGCTCTGCCTCTACACATGTCTGGAGAAAACTATACACCAGTACTCCCTGATCTTACCTTAAATAAGTGAGCATTATCCACAAGTCTGATCCTAGTTCTATCCAACAACCCTATTGATTTCCTTTGTAACTTTTCTTTTACTCTGCTGGATAACTCTTTGATACCTCCTTCATCATTATCACCCATCCGTCTCTGCCACCGTCTTCTAAGATAACAAACTTGCTATTTCACTGAGAACATAGAAACAATGAGAAGGGAACAGACACACACTGCCACAACAAAATCTATCCATCCACGTGTTTAGTGACAATGGAGGAACTCTCAGTGACACTTATCTAAGGCTAGGTCTGTGAAAGAGGCACTGGGTTCCATGCTTTCTGCTCTCCTTAAGGCATGGCTCCTATAAGAAGCCATTCTCCCCTGCAGCACCCATTTTCCCCTCTTATCTTGATCATTCCCATCAGGTGATAAAGAGGCTATAATATCATCTCAAAATATCATCTCAAAATAATCTGACTTCTTTCTTTCTCTCAACATCACCCCTTACCTAAGAGCTATCCGTGGCTCCTCCCTATACCTTTGCTACACCCAATTAGTTATGTCTCTTTCATCTATTGTTTCCTGCCGCCATTTAGCTCAGTCCCTTCCTGCCATCTCACTGAACAATTTGAATAGACTTCTATTACCTTTCCCTTCTTTGGTTCTCCAGCCCAAACAAGAGCATCAGGTTATATCAACACATGATAAATATATGTGGATTTCAATAATTGAATCTTACACAAGTTTTTTTTTTATATTCAGTATCTGAAAGAACAATTTCTATTACATTTTTCAAAAACTTCATAAGGCTACTTATTGCTTATTGAAAAAAAATCAGGATTTCTTATTCTGGTAATGAAAATGCACAATAACACTTTCTGATTTATAAATCTTGATGGCTCCGTTGAATGACCATTTCCTCAGTACATACTGTGGACTTTTCCCATTCCCTTTCTGTATATCTATGGAAATTCTATCCATCCTTTTTTTTAAAAAAGAAAAAAGTAATTATAAACAGTAATGTAATAAATATCCATATTCTCCCCACTCAAAGTGAAAAACAGCTAATAATTTAGCATCTTTTACTACAGACTTTTGGTTTTTCAAAAGAAAAAAAAATGTAAAGGGGATGAAAGAGTCTTTAATCACCATCTTTAGTCTCATTTCTTATTCTTCCCTATTATCCCCTACTATAGGTCACACCATCATCTTTATTGACTTATATTCTCCCATGTATTCTTTTTTATCTATAAAATATATACAGTTGAACATAATAAAAATCTTATATGTGTTGGATGCTTTTTCAATTTTCTCTTCTCTGGAGCAGAATCTAGGGGTGGGGTATATCAGGGTATACTCCTGCATGAACTTGCTTGTCATTTACACATAGAATCTCTACCCATCCTTTAAGGCCCAGATCTAGTACCACCTCTCCATGATCCAGCTTGGTATACAGAACTCCTATGAGAATGTTTGTGGCAATCTTTTTTATTCCATGTACCATGAAAATGTGTGTGTGTGTGTGTGTGTAAAATTTAAATGTAAATGTGCTTCTTAAGATTGGCACTGTATTTTGCCATTTTGACACTATTTTTAGGCATCTGCACCAGCATATTGCCTAGCAGAATGCACACATATACACACAACCCCCTCTACACACACTCACAGAGATGTATATATCTTTCTCTCTGTTCACTTATCCTACTCCAAATATATAAAAATAAAGGAATGAACAATAGAATGGTTGACTAAGGAACATGTAATGCTTCAAATTCAGTAGGTGCTCATTATCTAAGTGATGTGCTATACTGCTAATTCTTCATTCCTTTATTACACATAGCACTAGTAAAAAGTAATAAAGGGCTCTTAGCTACTTGAAGTGTTCCCATAACCTATAGGAGCATCATTTGTCTTGGTGGCAGCTAGGAAAGGAGCAAAGAACAATTTGTCTTTTTCCGACTCATATTTCCACTTAAATGTAGAGAGATAAAAAGCAAGAGACAGCTTGTACTAATTAGGAGGAGAAAATTTAAGAGAATATTGCTCTTGGCAGTGTTCAAAATACCAAGGTCAAACATGTACATTCTGTAACTCTTTGCTTCTCAACAGAATAGTGCATTGGGTGAGAGGATTTCATGGAGGAATCTTTTTGGATTCTAAAACTAGGGTCTAGCAATAGAGGGTCAAGAGGTTTCATGTCAATTTCTTAAATGGTCACTGGGAAACCATAAGATCCTGTTTATTCATTTATTCATAGTTCTTAAGAACATTAATCTAAGCCAGAAAGATGAATACATGTGGGTCTACTGCTTCTTTGGGGTGCCATTATATTACTTAAAAATGGCTTAGACAAAGGTTCAAGGACTCCTTCTCCTTCCACTCCCACCTTTTTATACATCCTATAATTTAACAATGTCATGGCTTTTTGATTGACTTATGCCTCATTTGTATGTGATAACCCATTACCAATTATATAGTTACTTGCCTCCACAGAAAACCCTACCTCCTGAAAAAATCAGTTCTGTTCAGTGTCTTTTGGTTATTTATAGACAGATTAAGAAATAAAATAGATGTTTTGTAAAGACTCAACAATTCTTATTTTGTTAATCTGAAAACCCAGGTATGCCCATAAAACTACTCATCAATGCTATCAATTTCTTAGGAAAGAATCAATAGTCACCTTCCTGAAATGTTCTACAAGATCAGTAACACAATACTACCAAAATTATCTTAACTAACTGAAGCTAAATTGCACCTGTCAAAATAAATCAATATATTTTGGAATGTGGTTTCTATGATTTCTACTGTACACACTGATTAAATTTCTAATTTATACATTTTGATAGCCCATAATGGATCTCTTAGGCTCTCCCTTCTAATCGTCAAGGTTCCTGTGGAGATCATTAAACTTTAAGCAGAATTAAACACAAGTTTTCTTTCCGTTTTAAACTGTTAATAAAAAGTGTTAGTCCTCTTTGTTCAAAGGAGGCTTGAGATCAATTCCCTTTCTTGTTTTTTCTATTCAGCATTGTAAAATAATTGCCATATGCTTTGGTGTGATTTTTACCTCATCAGAATAAGTGCCTTTTATCATTAAAACCATTAGGTAGCCATCTCAACAAAGAGAGCTGACATTTAATAACCCTCACAAAGAGGGAGAAATCCTCTAACAGGTACATGTTATGTTTCCTAAGCCCTACATTTTATTCTACTGAGTGTAAACTCTATTTGGGTCGTAGCTCTTTCTAGCTTGTTCATGACTATATAACATTTGTCCAGTGCTTGATCTAACAAATGCTCAGTAAACATCAAATAAGTGATGTTTCTGACCTTATTTTACTCACACTAAATTATCCAAATTCTAAAATAAGTCTTGTAAATATCTGGCCTTTAGTGGCTTATACAAATTAACTATGCCCTTGTTATTTTCCACACCAGCCTAGAGCACTGCCCTTAAAGTTCTACATGAAGCATGACTTAAAACTGTATTTTAGATTCTGTCATTACTCAACCACCTAAGTCCTTCATGTGAGAGATTGGATTTTTGATATAAATCAGGAATAAAAGAATACCCTGCTAGGTGAATGTCATTCCTTTCTCTCTCTTCAGTTAGAAAACCAAGGTAAGTCCTATTTCAGTGGGCCAACAACAAAAAAAGAGATTAGCTCATAACAGAACTATTGCTTTTCTTCGCCTCTATATTATACTTGGACTCTCCCATTTGAGATACCTTGAAATTTTTTAGGGCTTTTTATTCAGGTCTTCAAATTTCAGTATCTGGTGTGTTGTCTAACAGTCATTTCACTTTTCTTTAAGGAAGCAACTTTGGAGAACACCACAGACTCTAGCTTTTCATGCTATATTTAGAAGATAATTTGCTGCACCTTCTTGGATCGATTTTACCATCTCAGTTACTTTGTGAGAGATAATTGACATTCTTTGTGCTATGACAACTGTATGTGATGGATTAGTTCTAGTGGTTGACACTGGTTAGCTTCATATCAGTCACAGAATTTCATGAACAACCAGATTCAAATTCTATGCAGGACATAAGAGATTTCCAGGAATACAGCCAGACAGAACTTTGGTAAAAGAGCAGTTTCTTTCTTTAAAGAAATCTTCAGTTTTCCAAAGTCATGAAAAAGATGAAAACTTAGTAGACTATCAGTAAGACAGTAGCTACTGGTCAGCATTTATTGTAATTGAGGATTTTCAGGGTATGACTATAGTTAAATACTATGATTCTTTCATATTAAAGCATTAGAACCTTAAAAATAATATAGTTAAAATCACTTTTTACAAAGCAATCAAGAGTAAAATTTAGCCTATGAAAAATTAAAAATCATTTCAAAATGATGTAAGAAATACTTTATGTTTAGTTATCTCTAAGGAAATACATGATGGGGATATATTCTGGAGGCAATTTCCACTTGTATTCTTGAAGATTAATGAAGTATTGATAAAGTAGTTATGTCTATTAAAACACTGAATGGCAGACGACATATCCATAAGAGTTAATATCTTTTGAGGGACCTTGAAAGTTCTCTGAGTTGTATTTTCTTTTGTGATCATTGATCTAGTTGTTTACCTCCTCATATTTTATAGTCTCAAAGATTATTTTGCTTTAATAGTCCAAGTTTAGATATAAAGACCTAGTCTGTATAACCTTAGAAATAAATGTTATTCACTCTTTCGCTTAAGTGGTCTCCTATCTTGCAGCTCCTCTACACTTACCTGATATTACTGTATTTAACCTTACATTGTTCTGAGAAGTGATAGGACTGTATAATATAAGCTGTATTTGGTGATAGGAGAAGAATGACTTGAATTTGCACTAATGCCAACACAAGGCCAAAATACCCAACTATAAAGTATAATTTATATCACCCCAAAGTATCTAAACAATATAGAGAACAGTTTACTAATACATAGATTTATTACTTAAAATGGATCCGTGGGACTTAACTTATCAGTCAGATTCTTACTGTGTCTGTTCCTGTTTCACTTCACAGTTGACCAGATGATTCATATTTATAGACCTTCAGAACCATGTCTGTCTACTTTGTTTCTGTAAAACTATTCACATTCAGACTTCGTGGGTCTTGATTACTGTGAGTTTATTTTTGGCCACCAACCATATTGTTCTCTATTGAATCTTATCTTCCTAACTGAGCCATATCACTTTAGAAGATTTTCCTCACTTTCAAATTTTTTTTAGGGTATCTAACTTTTTACTCCTTTTTAAGGTTAAACATCTTCCCTCCCCCTCCTCCTTCTCTCTGTCTCCTTCCTGCTCATCTCTTTTCCCTCCCACCCTACACTTTCCTCCCTTCTTTCATTTGTTCTTTATTCATTAACCCATCCTATCAGAGGCTTTTTTGGGCCAAGATGTTTTCATCAAAATTGAATTCTCATTTGCAACAGTCTCAAATCTATATCCATGAAGTACCTTTCCTGTGTTCCAGTAAATAGAGATAGCAACATAATTCACCCAAAATTACAGGCCATGTAATTTATCCCATGGTGGCTAAGTGATGCCAGACACTGATAGAGCTCATTTGCTGAACATTCCTTCCTTGGGAAATGGTTGATTTGCTCAATTTTATAAAACAGCAGCTATGGTGAATTGTCCCATTCTCAAAAGTATATCTATTTTAGTCATCTCAGATTTTTATAAATCGAGGAGCTATTGCTCTATTGCCTATGTAAATATGAGTTTTTTAAAAGTTATTTTTATAATAGATAGTAATTAGCCAGAGGAAACTTTGTAAAAGGATACATACTTCTGATATGAATATTCTAGGCATCTAATGTACAATATGGTGATTATAGTTAATAATCACCTATATCATCTATAGTTATTGATGACTATTATCAATATAATCATCTATATCATCTATAGATTATTAACTCTAGTTAATAATCACCAAATGTTGCACACCTAACATTTTCTAAGAGGGTAGATCTCAAGTGTTCTCACTACACACACAGAAGGGTAACTGTGAGGTAATGAATATGTTAATTAGCCTGATTGTGATCACCATTTCACCATACAGAAGTTTCTCAAATTATTATGCTGTACATGGTGAATATATAAAATTTTTGTCAGTTAAACCTTAATAAAACTGAAAAAAAATTAGCAAACATTGAAGTAGTGGATATTATGGTTGTATATGGAGAAGTATGCTCACAGGAGCTACTCGGTGAGAAATACTCTAGAATAGAGAAAGATAACTCTGAATTAAGAAGCCATTATTGAGGGTGAGTATTCTTTATTCAACAGTGAGAGCTGAAGAAAGCATCTGAGTAATATGGCCTGGGGCACCCAGAGAGAGAACAGTATAAAGAGTATAGATAGTTGTACACACAGACATGTGTGCACACATACCTTATACTCATGTACATACATACCGTGTGTCTATGTGTACATTAGAAAAGCATAGAGGATAAAAGATGAGTCATCAGTTGCTAAGGAAAATAGTTTCAGCTTCAGTCTGGACTAACCAGCCAGGGTAGCCAGGGTTTCCTTAAGAATCAGAGATTTATACAACTATAATTAGCTCAGTTGAGCTACCTGTAGTCATTAGGATGAGAATTTAGAATTATCTAACTTACTTTCCCCCAGATTCCTTACCTGGAAAACTAGGTAGACTTCTATATCCCTAATACAAGCAGAATATGAGGTGAAATCATCATTTTACCCTAAAGAGGAGAGAATTCAAACCTGAAACTTCAGACCTCTTTATCTTGCCTACCCCAAGATGCCTACCTGGAAAATAAAGCAAATTTCTATATACTAAACACAAACGGAATTTTCAGTAAAATCAGCAAATGCAAAGGAAAGGGAGAGGGAAAATGGTCCCAGAGCCTCAGGGATGATGGTGCTTATATACATTTCTTTAATTACTAGGATGATGATATGAAGAAAGCTCACCATGATGATATGGTGGGCCTAGAAAAAAGGCTTATGTTGACATAATTATAGATGGTTCATAAGAGAAATACAGTTGGCAGATAACATAAAAACATTTTTGCACTATTTTGCCATAGAGTACTTAGATTTCCTTGATTTGTAAAACAACCTCAGTTTCAATTTTGGACTCCCTTAAATTATTTCTTGGTATAATTCAAGGTCAGTTTTCAGATAAAGATTAAATTTTATGAGTTTATCCAATTTAAGATCCAGAATTTTCACTTCACTTAAGTATTTTTATTTGAGGACAGCTAGCTCAAGGAACAATTCTAAGCTGGCATGCAATGAGAAAATTTGTTGTTTTTTTTTAAATTAGGATTTTGAACTCTTACATTACTGTAAGTAAAAAGATTTTATTAGGTTTTTTTTCACATTTGCAAATCCTTTTATTTAAGAATAAAAAGAGTTGCCACATACCTGTTACTGTGGTTTAAATCCTAGGATAAATAGAAAAAAAAAAGACATTTGGGAATTTAAAAGGACATAAATACACACTCAATTCCAGAGAGCCTGCATATATTAATATTTCCTATCCTTTTTTAAATCTATTCATTGTTGAAGTAATGTATACTATTTTTGTATGTAAAAATGAGGCTTAAAGAGATTTTTTTTCCTGGATGTTCCTTGTCCGTTCAGTGTTTACATTGGAGTTGGAACTTCTCAACCCGGCAACCCTGTCAGTTATAAAAAACCCATGGTGACTTGATAATTTGTTACTATTTGTTTTTTCTGCTTTATGCAGGCATCATTCTCTCAGACGTTCATCATCACTCTGATGTAAATAAGCACCCTCTAAAAGCTAAAACTCCAATGGTTTTATTTGATCAGAAATCCCTCAGTAGCAACCTCACCTGGGTTGTAGAAGTTGACTCAGCATGAAAGCCTATTTCTGCTGTTCAGCCCCTATGACCTGCCTATGTTCTAAATGGAACATTCAATTACTATTACTCTTCCTGTTTTCTAACCTTTGCCCATTGTGAGCCCTTCAATATGAATAAAAACTTCAGTGTTCCAAAGAGAAAATAATGAGTCCAAAATATATCCATCAAGTACAATGTAGTTGCCTGGCCAGCTCTAGGCATAGAAAAAGAAGAACTCCCTGCTGTGCCCTCCTGTATGAAAAAATAAGAGTTCACTGACATCTTTAGTCTTTTCTCCATGAGAACTTAGTTCCTTTTTCTCCATCCCTGGTATTTCTAAGATCTACATCCTCAGAAAAAGAAAGGGAGAAGAAAAAAGCCAAGTGTGAAATGCAACCATAAAATGCATCTTGAAATCTATAGTAGCAATAGGATAATAAGGCAGAGGCTCCGTGGCCTCCTATCAGGGTTTAGTTTCAAGGGATGACAATATATGCCTAAGACTTTTGCTGCGACCAGGATGATCCTACCCATCAGTTTTCAGGCATCAAACTGCAGCCCTTCCTCTGATCTCAGTAATAGATGACTGGGAGGCAGCCTAGGTGGAGGCTGAACACCGTAGGTAGTTTGCAAGTCTATGTTGTCTTGAAGATAGCGTTTGCCTGTGTTGGGGACCAGGAGGATATAGGCCACAATTAAATGCCCTGATCAAAACAAGTAGGTATCATAATACCTTTTTCCAAATCTCATTCTTCTAGTATTATCCATCTCAGTGAATGGACACCCAGTAGTAACCCTGAAACAGATTGTTCCCTCATGTTCTCTGAATTCAAACTTCAAATCCTACAACAACGAACTCATAAATTCACTTTTCTCCACTCCATTCTCTAACTCATTGCCGTCACCAAAAACTGCTTGGATTCCTCAAACTGTCCTTAAAATGGTCTTCCTAGCTTCAGTTTTTGTTCCCTCTAATGTATAGTCTCCACTGCATGTAAGGTAGACATCCTTACAGTACTCAATAGTAGTATTGTCCTCAAAAGCCCAGGTTCCTTAGCATTGAGATAGAAGACTATAATTTTTTTCCAGTATCAGCTGTTGCTTTATTTTTTGTTTTGTTAGTCACCATACAGTACATCGTTAGTTTTTGATGTAGTGTTTCATGATTCATTGTTTGCATATAATACAAAAATAAAATGCTAAGATTCCTCAGCATTGGTTTGTAATACGGTGCAGTATCTATTTCCTACTAATATCCCCATCTTTATCTCTCACTCTTTATCTATACCAAACTAAATACTCCCCAGGTTCTCCCACCTCTAATCCTACATTTTGCCATGTGGTTTCTTTTTTCTTTAACATAATCTCGCCTCATTGGCTTTCTCCCACTTATATTTTAGGTCTCAGACTGCCCTGGTCCTTGAACATGGTCAGGCCCCTCTACTAGTATCCCTTTAGTTTCTCTCCCATTATCCTAATTTACGTTGTTGTAATTACCACAGGTATATCTTCCCTGTTAGGAATGGAAGCTCCCTGATGGCTCTGAGGACCAGGAAGGCATCTCAACTTTTGTTTACTGTCATACACTCATGACTCCATAATTTTTGCTGAATGAAAGGCTTCATTAACTTTTCTATACCCTCTGAGATCATCCTTCCTTCCTTCATTCCCTCCTTCCCTCTTTGCTGTCTTCCTCCTCCCTCCTTTTCTCCTTTCCTTTCATGAGCATACACGTATTATAAGCCTACAAAAGGCAAAGTACAGTTCTAGGTCTTGAGGATGCAATGGTAATGATACAAAAAACAAGATCAACAGATTTATGGAGCTCATGTTTTAGTGAAGAGACTGACTAATAAACAAATGTATAACACAATGTCAAGTATTGATAAGTGGTATGAAGGAAAATAAAGCAGAGCAAGGCATAAAGAGTGTACTAGATTGAGGTGTGAGGAGGTTGGATGATGGACTATTCTAGACCAAAGGTCAGAACACTCATTGAATAGATGTTAAAGAAAAATTGCTCTGGACGGAAGTAAACAGGCAAGAAAGATTGTATTCAGGACTACTGAAATGGAGTTAAGACTATTCCAACAGAAGAAAGAGACTGAGCTCAACTCTGCTCGAAACACTGGGGGGTTGTGGAGAGCTAGTAGGAAAGTACTGAAGGATGTTAGAGGTAGGCGGTCAAGTGATTTGGTCATCTATGTTTGCTAATTTTCTCTTAGGGAATTTAGGCTCGTATCCTCCCAGCAACTGGGAAATAGTGGTGCTGTCTTCCTTGATGATTACATGTCATGGGGATGGCTTTTATTCTTGAGAAGCACATCCCTGTGTAGTAAAACTGGCAAGACACTGGAAGATTTATGTCTCAAATTGGACAGAGAAAGTTTTTTTAAAGAAAATGCTCTAAGAAAAGGGAGGTCAGGGCCCTAAATTTGGGAAGAAACCAATCTAAAAAAGGCTGTGTTGGTTAAAGGTGGCATTTGCACAGAGACCTAGAAGTGAAAAAGGGAGTCCTGAACGGATTCTGAGTACGAGCACTGTCAGCTGAGGCAAGAGCAGGTGCAAGGCAGCCATGAAGCCTGAAACTTGGATTTGGAAAAGGCCAGTAGGATTCTCATGGAGCAAGCAGAGAGGGAGATAGGCAGGAAGTGAGACTGGATAGCTGGGCCAAAGTCAGACCGTGGAAGAGTTCTAATGGGAAAAGCTTAGCGTTTATTGTGAAAACCTTGGGAAGCCACTGGAAGGTTTAAACGAGTTTTATGATCTGTAAGGGAACCTCTCAGGCTTCTGTATAAGAAATGAGTTAAAAGTTTTGGGGGTAGAAGCAGGGAGGACGGTTAGGAAGCTGATAAAATAATTCGATCATAAATCCTGGAAAGGGTGGTGATAGTGGAGGAAGGGAGGCTTGACATACATGGAGATGTATATTTTTTGCTGAAGAAATAGGAGATAAAAGTAAAAGTAAAGGGAGGCTCGAATTTTTTTGTCTTGAGTGACAATGTGAATATTGGTACTACCATGAGATGGAGAAGATTTGAAGGTTTGTGGGGGATACAAGATAAAGAGCTCAGTGTGAGTAAGATAAATTTGAGGAGTTAAGTATGTCACTTGGGCAGTTGTATATCTTACCCTGTATCTCAAGGGAGATGTTAGAGATGGAGTTACCTGGGAGTCATTGGAGTATAACTAGTACTTAGAGACAGGTCAGATTTCCTCCAGGGTATGAAGGTAAGAAGAAAAAGAGAACATTCACTTTTAAAATTTACCCCTAATTGACGAGGCTCTATTTTCTGACTCATCCTAGTATTAAAAAAATCCATTTGGATTAATAGCTACTGACTTTTTCTTTCAGTAAGTCTTTCTTCGGATACATTCAGGGCTGAATTACAGACTAAGCAAATACTGTAAGGCTACAACAAAGCAAATGTGTAAGTCTGTTCAGGCTCTTGTAACAAAGTACCATAGATTGGCTAGCTTGCACAGATTGGCTAGCTTCTTAACAATAGAAATTTATATCTCTCGTTTGTGGAGGCTGGAAGTTTGAGATCAGAGTGCCAACATGATTGCATTCTGGTGAGAGCCCTCTTCCCAGATTCAGACTGCCAACTTCTCATTAGATCCTCACAGGGTAGGGAGTGGAGAGAGAACACAAGCTCTCTTGTGACTCTTACAAGGGCACTGATCCCATTCATGAGGGTTCCAGCCTCATAACTTCTACTAATAACCTCCTGAAGATCCCACTTCCTAATACCATCATACTAGGGGATAGAGTTTCAACAGAGAATTTTGGGGGAACACAAACATTCAGTCAATGACAGCAAGGATACCAAATATGTTTTAAAGAAGGCATTTGAGGAGCACCTGGATGGTTCAGTGGGTTAAAGCCTCTGCCTTCAGCAGCTCAGGTCATGATCTCGGCGTCCTGGGATCGAGCCCCACATCAGGCTCTCTGCTCACAGGGAGCCTGCTTCTCTCTCTCTGCCTACTTGTGATCTGTCTGTCAAATAAATAAATTTAAAAAATTAAGAAAAAAAGGCATTTGAAATTTCAAGAATTTATATGAAATACAAGTAATTGGAGAAATTTCTCAACCCTATTTTACAATTTAGTATTTTTTAGAATATGTGTAAACATGAGATAGAAGACTCTATAATTTTTTTCCAATATCGGCTGCTGCTTTATTTTTTATTTGTTTTGTTAGTCACCATAGAGTACATCATTGGTTTTTTTTTTAAAGATTTTATTTATTTATTTGACAGAGAGATAGAGAGCACAAGTAAGCAGAGCAGCAGGCAGAGGGAGAGAGAGAAGCAGGCTCCCTGCCGAGCAGGGAGCCCGACGCGGGGCTCGATCCCAGGACCCTGGGATCACGACCCGAGCTGAAGGCAGCCGCCCAACCGACTGAGCCACCCAGGCGCCCCACATCATTAGTTTTTTATGTAGTGTTCCATGATTCATTGTTTGCATATAATACCCAGTACTCCATACAAACCATGCCCTCCTTAATACCCATCACCAGGCTAACTCATCCCCCCATCCCCTCCCCTCTAAAACCCTAGATTTTGTTTTGTTTCCTAGAGTCCATAGTCTCTCATGGTTCCTCTCCCCCTCTGGTTACCCCCCACTTCATTTTTTCCTTCCTTCTCCTAATGTCCTCCATGCTATTCCTTATGTTCTACAAATAAGTGAAACCCTATGATAATTGACTTTCTCTGATTATTTCACTTAGCATAATCTTCTGCAGTTCCATCCATGTTGAAGCAAAAGTTGGGTATTCATCCTTTCTGATGGCTGAGTAATAATCCATTGTATATATGGACTACATCTTCATCTATTTATCTGTTGAAGAGCATCTCTTTCCACAGTTTGGCTATTGTGGGCAATGCTGCTATGAACATTGGGGTGCATGTAGCCTTTCTTTTCACTACATCTGTATCTTTGGGGTAATTTAGCCAGTAGTACAATTGCTGGGTCATAAGGTAGCTCTATTTTTAATTTTTGAAGAACCTCCACACTGTTTTCCAAAGTGGTTGTACCAACTTGCATTCCCACTAACAGTGTCAAAGGGTTCCTTTTTCTCTACAACCTCTTTAACATTTGTTGTTTATTGCCTTGTCAATTTTTGCCATTCTAACTTGTATAAGGTGGTATCTCAGTGTGGTTTTAATTTGGATTTCCCTGATGACTAATGATGATGAACATTTTTTCATCTGTTAGTCATTTGTATGTAGAAGACACTATAATTTTCAGTCTTAATAATGCCTAGAACTGAACTTGGTACTGACCTCCCTAAGAAACAAATGTCAGCTCATCCTGTTCATTTTTTTTATTTGTGTTTTTTATTTTTTTAAGTTTTTATTTAAATTTCAGTCAATTAACATACAGTATAATATTAGCTTTAAGTGTACAATATAGTGATTCAACACTTCTGTACACCACCTGGTGCTCATCACAACTAGTGTCCTCCTTAATCCCCATCACCTATTTAACCCAACCCTCACCCACCTCCCCCCCAACCATCAGTTTGTCCTCTGTAGTTAAGAGTCTGTTTCTTGATTTGACTCTATCTCTTTGCTGATTTATTTTGTTTCTTAAATTTCACATTTGAGTGAAATCATATGTAGAATGGTTTCTCTGGCTTATTTCACTTAGCATAACATACTTTAGCTCCATCCTTGTTGTGACAAGTGGAAAGATTTCATTCTTTTTTTTTTTTTTTTTGAAAAAGGACAATGGCTTTTATTTGGGGTCTCAGAATTACAATTTTGGGGAGCACAGTTTCCAGAATAACCAGAAAAGTGTCTCATCTGTGGAAAGCAAGGTGATTTTATTAGAAAGAAAGAAGGAGTGATTAAATGATTTAGTTAAAAAAAAAGAAGAAAAAACACTGCTAATTTGGTGCTGACCAGTTAAGCCCCTTCCAATTACTATCTTTTTGATTATTTGCACTATAAAAAATGTACCCTATTCTTGGTATATATTAATTCACTTTACATTCTTTTTGATGGCTGAGAAAAATTCCATTCTATGTGGGAATATATATGCGGTATATACCATATACCGCATATATGTTCCATTGTAATATTCCATTGTATGTGTGTGTACATATGTGTGCATGTGTATATACAGGTATGTGTGTGTATGTACACACACATGTATGTGCACACACACCCCAATTTCTTCTATATCCATTTATTAGTCAGTGGACACTTGAGCTGTTTCCATAATTTGGCTAATGTAGATAATGCTGCTGTAAACTTTGGGATGCATGTATCCCTTCAAATTGGGATTTTTGTATTCTTTGGGTAAATACATAATAATGCAATTGCTGGATCATAGGGTATTTCTATTTTTAACTTTTTGAGTAAACTCAATACTGTTTTTTAAATGGATTTTTAAATCTCAGCATTAAATAAAGTAAAAGTGACTATGCCTAATGTTGCTTTGCATTTAACTAGTGGAGATTTTACTTCTTTATTAACTTTAATCAGTGGTAGATGAAACTCAAGGGACTTTAAAAATCAGGTAAATCCAGATGAGCTTCACAAAAGCAAAATTTTCACCAGGACTCTAATATTTTGTCCTCAGATATTTTATTTTTGTGGGTTTTTCTGTACATAGTTATTGAGAAGTTGTCAAATACAAGATCAGACAGGGATATTGAGTGTCCAGTACATGGTTGGCCTGGTTCTAAGTACTGGGGTTATAATAGCTTTTTATGAAATGGATAAAATTATTTGCTCTTAATGCAGCAAATATTCAATAAACGAACAAGTGAAATGTGTATGCTAAATGGTAATGGATGCTACGGATAAACACAAAAGAGTGTGGAGGAACTAGAGAGGGCTGGGTTCTGGGTAGGTTTCCAATACTAAGTAGAATCATCAGGGTTGGTCTCATGAAAATATCTGAATAAAGGTGTGAAAGACACGAAGGAACAAGTCATGTAAACATCACTAAAAAGAGCATTGCAGGTGGAGGAGCTGGGGAAAGCAGAATGATGAGTCTAAAAATGTCTGCATGTTTGAGAAACGGCAGAAGAACAGTCTTTCTGGAGCCAAGTAAAGGAGAAGGAGAGCAGCAGGAAATGAGGTTGGAGAAATGGTGGAGACCAGATCATGAAAAGCCTTTAAACCATTGTGGTGATTTGGCACTAAATTGTTGGAAAGCCATTAGAGATTTTAATCAGAGGAGTAACATAAGCTCACAATTTGAAAGGATCCCTTTGGTTGCCATGTAAAGAAATATATCAGGAACAAGGGACAAGAGGGAAAGCAAGGAGAACTCTAGAAGGTTATTGCAATAATACAGGTGAGCTAATGATTAACGATGACAGTGCACCAAAGGTGCTACAGTGGAGGTTGTGAGTCTTAACCAGAAAAATTTTGGAAGCACAGCTACTAGGGCTTGCTAAAACAGTGTTAAGAGAAAGGAGTCAAGACTGATGTGAGGGTTTTGGCCAATAAAATTGGAAGAAAGTTACTACCATTTACTGAGATAGTGAAGACTTAAGAGAGACAGGTTTGAGGATGAAGATCGTCAATTTGTTTTAGAACATTGTAAGTTTGGTGTAGCTATGAGAGGGACAGGTGGAGTTATCAAGAAGGCAGTGAGACGGGCGCCTGGGTGGCTCAGTTGGTTGGGCGACTGCCTTCGGCTCGGGTCATGGTCCCGGAGTCCCGGGATCGAGTCCCATGTCGGACTCCCGGCTCTGCGGGAGGTCTGCTTCTCCCTCTGACCTTCTTCTCCCCTCTCATTCTCAGTCTCTCTCTAATAAGTGGATAAAATCTTAAAAAAAAAAAAAAAGAAGGCAGTGAGACTCCTAAAACTGGTGTTCAGGATTGAGGTCTAGGGATATCTGTTTGGGATTCATCTACTTCTCTCTGGTATTTAAATGAATGAGTTTAAGGAGACAATTAGTCTGAGGACTGAAGCCAGGGGTGCTCCATCTATGGAAAGATGAAGAAGAATTATATAATAATAAGTGATTATAAGGAAGAGATTCAGCAGAGTGGTATTGCGGAACTCAAGTGAAGGAAGCATTACAAGACGTGATCGGCTGTGTTTAATAAAGCTGACAGGTCTAGTGAGATGAGGCCTGAGCATGGAGCAAAGCATTTAGCATGGAAGCCATTGGTGAAGTTGATGGAGCAACTTCAGAGGGATGGTGGGGCAGAGACCTCAGTTAAGAGGGAATTGGAAGAAATATGTTGGCATTAGTGAATATAGATAACTCCTTTAAAGAATTTTATTACAAAGGTGAGAAAACGGAAGAGGTCTTGACTGGAAGAACCGAAGTCTGTGAGTTTATTTTATTTATTACTGTCTTTCAATGAGAAAAATGTGTGTTAATGGCTACAAATGGATTATCAAAGAGAGATGAGTATATTGGTGTTACAGGAGAGAGAGGGGAGAGGGAAGAATTGTTAGTCATGTACTTGAGTAGCGGATTAGGCGTGGGATTCAGTGCTCAAGTAGAGAAGATGCCCTTGGCTAAGACATGAGACTCAAGAGTCTCTCTCTGCTCTCTGCCCTTCTTTCTTCCTCTTCCCTTGTTTTTAGAACTAAGATATGAGAAAGGAGGTGAAACCTACAAGGAGCTTAGCTTCTTCAGCACTAAAATAAGAGTAATGAACTTAGTATTTCATGTCCTTAAAAGTATTAAAATCCTATCAATGTGTAATATATTAATGATTTTATTTCCTATGAACTATCTACTAATTCAGATATGACTAATCTTTTTGTACGTTTGACTCAGATATAAAATTCTTACCTCCACTTGTTTTTTATGTAGGGCATGTTACTCATTTTCAAAATGTTCAGGGTAAATATTTCTGATACTCCATCATGGTGTGGCTTACATATGATTTTAAAAACATTTATCGAGAATAGCTTTACATAGGATTTCAAACCTTTTTCTTATCAACCCATTAATTTTCCTAAATAAAATGAACTCTACAAAACTGAACTATGCATGAAGAATAACTACACTTAGAACTTAAAAAAAAAACCTCTTAAATGTTTTTATTACATTCTCTTTTTTAACTCCCCAGGAAAATGAAACTAATGTGCATAATACTGGAATCTAAGTTCCTTTGCAAACCAGAGTGAATGTATGAATTGTTCATTATATGCTAAAATCTAAAATAGATGAATTTTTATCATCCTTATCATCCTTTAACTGTTCTGAATGGTCCCTATGGAAATCTGTCTTTCTCTTTCTTTCTCTCCTCTCACACCCTCTCCTTTACTTTTTTTTTTGTTCATAAAGAGCTGTGAATTCTATTGTCTCTTAAAAACAATTTCACTTCCTATCAATTTTCTTACCTGTACACTTCCTTGATACTATAATCACTAGCAAAAACGTCAATCTCATGTTTTATGTGTAACAATTCAGCACTTTTTTTTTTTTTTTTTACAGTTTCTCAAACACAGTGTCTAAAACACACCTAATTTATGTGTGATATTGATGGGTTCTCAGAAAAATGGCTGGACAGTCAACAAGTCTTTGATTCTGCTCAGTACTTACAACACCCAGTATGTTGAGGTTTTTTGGCTCTTTCAAGCCTAAAGACTAAGATCTTCAGTCTGTTTTTTGGCAATGCAGCATGTAAATGCCAATAATTAGTGAGGTCATTCCCAGACTGGACTAGACATTGAGAATGGTTCTTAAAAATGTGTTCTGTGGCATTTAATTATGCCCCCATGATCTTTCATTACAAACCAAATCAACATACACCAAAAAAAAAAATTCTCAAAATTTTAGTTCAGCCCAGCTGTCACTCTTTTTCGTCTTTAAAGCCAACCTCCCTCCCCACACAGTCTGCTGAAACTATTTTCCTCAGTAGATCTCTGAATCGCCAAATCCTGGAAGACCTCTTCTATCCTTTTCTTTTTTTTTAATTTATTTTTTAAATTTTATTTTAAGGAGGCCCCACACCCAATGTGGAGCTTGAACTAATGACCCTGAGACTAAATTGCATGCTCTACTGACTGAGCCAGCCAAGTACCCCTAATCCTTTCCTTTTCTGTGACCTGGGCATTTAATTCTGTTGGTCCCAACACATCTAACCAAATTCTTCTTCCCTTTCATCTTGTGATATTGTGCTCTTTGTTTTATTCCTGTGTTTACTCCTTTATTTTTAAGGTTCTCTAATTCTGCTTTTCCTTAAATAGTGATATTTAATTCTTCTTCCTGATTCAGAATTCTTCTTGATTTGTCAGAAAAGTGACCTTAGAAGTGCTAACTGCAGGTCAAAGACACGAGAGCTAAAACTTTAATCAAATGGCATTTTAATATATGTAGAACTTTGGTTATAATAGGACAAATAGGAAAATAATTGAGAAGAGAATAAAGCAATAAATAGATCAGAGGAAACTGCGCATGTGGTGTGGTCACAGTATGGGCTTATAGGCTGACATGATGTGAAATTAATAAAATGCTTGACAGTCAGTGACTTGAGTATTGAATCCCCATCCTCTTAAATTTTGTAATTCATGATATAAAAACTGTTAAATCTTGGCAAAGTTATGTCCTTGGTGAACTGAGATGATAAATGTCTCCCTAATAGACAAGTCCTTTTTTTTCCACAATAGATAAGTCTTATTCAACCTTGTAAATATATAGAATTAAGAATAAGAATGTTTAAGAAGATTAAAAGTAGCATATAATGGTTTTTATGTTAAAAATCTGTAATATTTAGTATTTTATATTGTTTATACTATTTAAGAAAAATTTGTCATATATGAGTTACAGGCTGGCCTTCAAATTGCTATTTAAAATGGCTAGGGGCGCCTGGGTGGCTCGGTCAGTTAAGCTTCTGCCTTTGGCTCAGGTCATGATCTCAGAGTCCTGGGATCAAACCCTGCACCAGGTTTCCTTGCTCACTGGGGAGTCTGCTTCTCCCTTTCCCTCTCCCTCTGCCCCTACCCGTCCGTGCTCTCTCCTTCTTCCTCTCTCTCAAATAAATAAATCTTTAGAATGGATAAATAATTACTTTGACTTTTGATTTTAAGTTGAAATCCATGACAGAAATTGGGTTGGGGGCATTCACTATTCATTCTAAATCAAAGCTAGAAAACTGAAAGCTACATTTTCCAGATTCCCTTGCACCTATGGTTCTGCACACAAATGAGATGCAATCTTGAATAAGACTCGGGTTCATAACTGAATAACCTGAGGTTGAGGGGGCTCCATTGTGTGGGTAAAGATTGTAGCAGAAGCAGCATGATTCTGGAGCCAGTAGCCCTAACGGTAGCTTCCTGATTTAGCAGATAGCAGCTTCACTGTTTGGCATCTTCATAATGGTGTGGCTTCCTTCAAGGGTCAACACTGGGCAACACCTTCCTGTTCCCACATCAACCATCTACAGAAGCAGGAGCAGCAGCATTGCAATTTTTTCTTTTTTTTTTGTCTCACTCTCTGTGTCTTTAGCAAGCTGTCCTCCATGTCTGAAAGGCCTTTCCTTTATCTGCCTGAATCACATAAACTTGGCTTTCCAGACTCAGTCAGTGTATCAGTTTATCAGAGAAGGTTTTCCTAACATCCCCCATCCTCAAACACTGTTGTCCTGGCTATTAGGTCACCTTCCCACGTGTTCTTTTATATCTTGTTTATTCACAACTTACTGCGTAGCTCACACCATTATACTCACTGGTTTATTTGTAGTTCCTCACCATATAGTAAAAGGCTTGTGAATAGAAAGTCTTTTTTTTTTTTTTGCTTTTGTTTTAACTAAAAAATCCTAGCCCCAAGTGTGATAATTGGCACATAGTAGGCATTCATTACAAGAATTAATGAAGTAATGAGTAAATGGATATCTGAATGCCACTGAAAGACTTCAAATGGCACTTTGGCCTTTCCATTAAAATAATTATTTCTAAACACATATGTGAAAATATTCCCCAAAGGAGAAGCCTAATCACTCTGTAATTCAAATGAAGTAGCAATCTAATCCACTCTTGTACAGAGCTTTCATGAGTATCAGGTCCATGAAGCATCATTGAATTCCCTAATTCTTTCTTTCCTGATAAGTGCCCATTAACTTAACTGAAAAAAAGGACTTGCTGCCAGGCTCTGTTTTGGTGTGAGGCAAACATTTTACTACCAAAAATTTTAAGAGGGCATAGTGAAATTAAAATAACAAGTCTGATTGGTTTCTTTAGTAGTTTTTACCTTCATAATTGCTCTAGCTTAATTTGTTCACTTAATACCAAAGAAGAGCCAGAATATGGACTCAGGTGGTTGGAAGAATTTTTTTTAAATGTTAGGTTCACAATATAGACATTTTAGAATTGCAGTGCACTGATAGAAGATATTTTCATTCACAGTTCTTTTACCTGTGATTTTGGCAATGGTTTTAGGTTTTTTTTATATCAACAGTGTTGTCACAAGGGAAGCATAAAATTGTAATACAGAGGAAAATTTGGTAGTTGTGTCTGCTGATGGTAATACCTGGTAAATTAAATATGACTGTCTTTTAAAATCTGAATTAAGTACATTTATGTCTTCCAAACATTGAAAGGCATAGGGAAAGATAACCGGTAACATTTTCTTTTTCTGATAAAGTAAGAGGAATGTTTTTATGTGCCAAATTATATATCATTAATAAAAGCATGAAATCATTAAGATAGTATTATACTGCTATGCTGTCTAATAGTAGGGATGAGGAAACTTTTTCTTTTTTTAAGTAGGCTCCACATGCTGAGCCTGGAGTCCAATGCAGAGCTCAAACTCATTGACCCTTCCTTCCTTCCTTCCTTCCTTCCTTCCTTCCTTCCTTGTTTGTTCGTTCGTTCGTTCGTTCGTTTGTGCTTGTTTGTTTGTTTGTTATGTTCAGTTAGCTAGCATATAGTACATCATTAGTTTTTGATGCAGTGTTCAGTGAGTCATTAGTTTTTGATGTAGTGTTCAACAATTCGTTAGTTCTGTATGTCACTCAGTGCTCATCACAACAGGTGCCTTCCTTAATACCCACCACCTGGTTACCCCCATCCCCCTACCCCACTCCTTTCTGTAACCCTCAGTTTGTTTCCCAGAGTCCAGAGTCTTTCATGATTCGTCTCCTTCTCTGATTTCTTCCCATTCGGTTTCGATTAAAAGAATTCTGTTATTTTCTGTTTGTCAACTGCCTTTCACTGGGTATATGTTCCCCATCAGCAAATACGGGAGCACAGCCTGTCATTCAGCAACCCTTACTTAGAGCTGCAAACCCTCCAGCAGTGCTCTCGTTCTGACCGGTGCATGTTGTTTCTAACATTGCTCTGAGCACCATTCATTCATTCAATAAAGATGTGTTTTTGTGCCTATTCTGTACTTAGGACTCTTGCAGATACTAAGGAACCAGCGGTAATAAAACCACAGACATGGTGCTGGTATTGGCCTTGTTCAGCTTTATAGGTGGTGGCTAGAAAAGGGATATACAAGTAATGTTAAAGAAAAGATAGTCATAAGCGCTGTGAGGGAAATTAACAGTAGACACAGCTCTTCATGAGCTCTGAGCTGACAGTGTCTTCGCACATTGCTGGGTGTCTCCAGACCGCTCCCCAGTCCCCCCATGATGTTGACATTGTCCCCTACACACCTGTTAGTATGCTAAATAACCCTCATGTCATGCTGGGCAGGCTGTTCTGGGGAGAGGCGCATCTGGCCATCTTGCACCCAGCTTTCCAGGGCTTAAGGGTCTTTCAGTTCCCTTCTCTCTTACAGAACTTTACCTTTTTTATGGAATACATAATGCCCTAGTCAAGAGTATTTCCATTTGAATGATTTCAGTGGTCTGGGCTTTCCTGACAACACATGTGAATATTTGTTGAACTATTATGAGACAGAATCACCCGTGGTGGTGTCATTTAGTTAGAGAAAGTAGTTCTGCGCCACAACAGTGAATATGCCACTTATTTTATGTGAATAAAAATTAGGAATTAGGTAAATGATTTAGATTTGGGATAATTTGTAGAACCTCATTAGCAGCATTGTTCGGCCATTTAGCTAGGACTCAGGCATGGCAGTGTTCTGGGTTTACCTCAGGAAAATGGGTTCAAGTCCCAGTGCTGCTAATCACCAGATTTCCTGTATGACATTGTGCAAATTATGTTTCTGACATTTGGATTCATCCCTGATAAACCCGAGTAGAAAACTGCTTTCTTTGCCTGATTTCCAGTAGACTAGGAGGTTTAAATGGGAGTGTGCCACAGAATTATATATTGATACTGTTTTTTCCTAAGTTTAGAATAAAAAAAAAGAGACTAAATAACACTTATGAGAATAAAAAGAGAATAAAGTAATACTTATGAGGACTAGTTATATGCCAGGAATTAGTCAGCGTAGGCAAAGTTGTCCTTCAGATGAGGAAATTAATACAGGATGTGATTTATCCAAAGACACATTGGTAATAGGTATTACTGAAATGAGAAGTCATTTGATACACTGTCCTATTCTTTTTTTCTTAAGTAGAAACATTTACAATGTGACTTGTATTTCATATCCTTAGAAGATGAGTGTTCAAATGTGGTATTCAAACTCTGCTTTTTAGAGTGGAGTCCTTCAGAAAGGTTTGGTTCTTATTCTTATCCACCAAAATGGGCCTATTTTCACCGGATTTACAGACTGTCCTCTTTAAAAATCTGGAGTTCTTAGATTAACATGAATGAGTGAATGGTGAATGAATGAATGCCCCTCATATAGGCTGTTGTAAATTGGCAAAACTACTTAAGAGCCAGCCAATGTTTTGCTCTCATAAGGAAGGCTGCATAGATTCCCATGATAATTTTCTAAAACAATTGAAAAACATCCGAACAAAGGCTTAAGAATGTTGGTTGGTTTATTCAGCATTGTCTCCAAGGAAACTCTCTCTCCCACCCCTCTTTTTTTTCCTGTAACTTGAGAATTAGTGTGTAGGAGGCATCCTGTGGAAGGACCTGTTAAATTATGTTAAATATTCATTTGCTCATTTTAGCATCTGGATAAAGACTTTTTTACACTTTGGAAGATGCATATCCAAAGGAAACTTTAATTGACTTGGTGAACTATCTTTCTCCCAAAAAAGAAAGATAAATAAACTGGAACCATATATTTTCTCACATTGTAAAAACATAAAAATACCATAAAGGGAAATCAAAGTAGCAATGGGTTAGTAGAACTGCTGAGATAGTTGTAATATTTTTTCAAACACTTTAGCATAGTAGTATTGATTTTCTCTACATATGTATGCAGAAATATACAGGTGTTTACAATCTTGGTATAGTTTGTAATGAATTTTAAAGGTGTTACAAACAACAGCAGCAACCCATGAATGATTAACATTTCAAATCCAAGGTGGATAGAAGGTATGATGAAACTGCAAATTATACTTTTTAATAAGTACATTGTTCTACTAAAAGAGATTATTGTATTCATTGACAGCCAATTCTGTGGTGATGAATTATTGTTTAAAAGCCTTTCCTGATGATATTTTTGGTAAGCAGTTAACAAATAACTGCTCAGCTAATTTTTATGTGTGCATTTATAAATCTTTGCTTTGGTTAAATTTCATACCAGATGAATGGATAGATGTTTTTGATAGTATACGCACCTTCCCTACCTTCTCTTTCACTTAAATTTCCCAAAACAGAGCAATTTTCCCAACCATGAAAATAGAGCATAATATGGAAGAATGGCATGATTGAGGGTATAATTTTGGGTTTTATACCTGTTGTCCTTTCTAACAAGAGGCACTAATCACCACCTGGAATTCCATTGTTACATTGTCTTCGAATAATGAAATACTTGTTACAGTCTCTCAAACTGTGATTAACCTAAGGCCAATTTCTATCTTAGAACTTCTCTCTTCAGGTCTTTAAAAATTAAGGAAATTCTTCAATCCCTATACATTTTTTGGACCCCAAAGTAGATTAAACATAAGGAAAAACTAGCTTTTTTATTTTTAATTAGAACAAATTAAACATTTACATGGCATTGAAGTTCTATGTTTAAAATTTTTTCTCTTATTTTAGTTGTCCTAACCATCTCAGGGTTCTGGAGTATATAATCGATAATCATTATGGTTTTCTGAATGATCAATGCTTTTCAGAATAGTCATTAGATAAGCTTTTTATTTCTGCATAAAATATCCAATGACAAATAGGTAACATCAGAGATGGTCTAGTTACTGAAATTTAAGGTGCACAGAAAGGATTCCCTCCAAACAAAACAGTCTCCTGCAAAGACCTGAAAGATAAATACTGAGTATTTTATTTTTTGCTTTTGAGGGCTTTTTGGTCAATAAGAAGTTCCAAATGAAATGCAGATACCCAAGTAGTGGTCTCAGGCTGTCTTCCCAGAAACAGCAAGAGGAAAGAAAACCAGTCGAAATGGAGGAAGGTTAGTTAGAAACAACTGATTTACCTTAAAATTTTGCCTCCAGTTGCACTGAAATTCACGGCTCAATCATGTCATCTTTTTCACATCAAGTTGCGTCAACTTAATTTTTTGGAGTGTTTCTCTTGTAATGAATTTTTTTTTAAGATTTTATTTATTTAAGAGAGAGAGTGAACAAGAGAGAGAGGATGAGTGAGGGGGGGGAGGGAGAGGGAAAAGCAGACTTCCTGATGAGCAGAGAGCCCAACATGGGACTCCATCTCTGCACCCTGGGGTCATGACCAGAGCTGAAGGCAGACATTCAACTGAATGAGCCGCCCAGGTGCCCCCTCTTGTAATGAATGTCTATTATTTCTCTTTGGATGATTTCTGACTGGGTGATGGGCATTAACGAGGACATATGATGTGATGAGCACTGGGTGTTATATGCAACTGATAAATTCCTGAACTCTATATCTGAAACTAAGGATGTACTGTATGTTGGCTAATTGAACTTAATTTAAAAAAAAAAAAAAAGGATATGTGTGTTTTTAAGCATTGGAGTAAGTTCGAAGGCTGTAAAGGGAAGGAGATCAATCCATGAGTTATGTCCAGCACATTGAGTTATTCTTGAATTAGGAAATGTTTTTTCTTTATGATTAGATCATCTGTGTTGGCTAATGGGTACCCATCTAAGTTAGGCCCCTGCCCTCCCACAGAAACTTGGGGTTAGGATAGCTATCTTCCTTGATTATATTTCAAAGAGTTAGCTGTCAGATCTTGGAGAAAGACATTCCTGGATTATAAAACTAGCAAGAGGATTTTTAAATGATTTCTGAAAGGGGCAGAGAAAGACTTTACAAGTTTTTTAAAGCAAATGCTCTAAGAAAGGGATTGCCAGGGGCCTAGGGTTAGAAAGAAGCTCGTTTAAAGTTTTGTTAAGCTGAGGGGGATGTTAAGGCCTTCTTGATCAAGATGTAAACATAAACCAGCCATAAAGTCTCCTAGAGTTTCAAATTTCTATTATATTGGACTAATTTATATTATTTTGGACTAAGCTTGAACTGATGTGCATCTCTATAATCAATCTATAAAATATTTTAAACATATGAATAGTTGAAGTTAAATGATTGAGAGCATTTTAAAATTTCTTGAAAAATGTTTTAAGGTACACTTAAATTTCTTAAATTGCACCCAATATTACATTGCCATTGGTTTAAAAATTACAAATCTTTCCTATCCATTAAAGCCTATCACTTAACGCCTCTACCAGTCATTTTCACTAAATGTATTTGTCAGAGAACTGATGAGTACTGTATGTTGGCTAATTGAATTTAAATTAAAAAAAAAAAACAACCTAGGGGTGCCTGGATGGCTCAGTGGGTTAAAGCCTCTGCCTTCTGCTCAGGTCATGATCTCAGGGTCCTGGGATCAAGCCCTGTATCGCATCATGCTCTCTGCTCGGCGGGGAGCCTGCTTCCTCCTCTCTTTGTGCCTGCCCCTCTGCCTACTTCTGATCTCTCTGTCAAATAAATAAATAAATAAAATCTTTAAAAACAGAAACAAAACCTAATGATTATTTGAATAATTATATAATCTCTGATTTTAGCTATTCACTAATTTCTCTAAATTAGAAATATATTATGGGTTCCATTTTTGATCACAGTATACCTGTAATGTAATATGTGTATTTGTAATGTAACCCTGATAGTTTAAACTTGTAATATTAAGTATTTATGATTCGATGGAGAGAATAAGTGAGCATCTAGTCTGTTAGAAAGTTTAAGTTTGTGGATAGAGGCCGGAATGGAGTGTTATTTTAATTATTGTTCTAATATTTTACAAGCTAATATGACATTGTTCTTGAATATTTAATGATAAATACTACTAGACAGCTGCTCATGTTCCTATTTGAGTGAAATGAAGATCTTAGCATATTTTACCTTGTTCTCACACACTTTTAGGCCTTGGAAGCTGCTCTTAGTATAATGCCCTGCCTAACATTCAGTACAGTGACATTTTGAGTACCTTGCCATAAAGAAAAGTGATTTGTATGTTTAATTTTATTACAGTGAAATTCAAGTCCCTATAGTCCTTTTTTTTTTCTTAGTTATTTAACCATATTATTATCTATGCTCTTGGGGTTACTTATATTTATTTTTGTTCCAATTCCTTTTTATTGTGCTAACATAACATAACATACACACATAACATAAAATTTACCATCTTAGCCACTTTTTAATGTATAGTTCAGTGATATTAAATACATTAATAATGTTGTGTTTCTGTCACCACCATCCATCTTCTGACCCTTTTTCATCTTGTAAAACTGAAACTATACCTATTAAACAGTAAGTCCCTATTTCCCTTTCCTTCCAGTCCCGAGATACCACAATTCTACTTTTTATCTCTATGATTTTGACCCTTCTTAAGTACCTCATATAAATCAAATACAGTATTTCTTTTGGTGACTGGCCTATTTCACTTAGCATATAATGTCTTCAAGTCTCATTTAAGTCTCATTCATGTTGTAGCTTATGTCAGAATTTCTTTTCTTTGAGTTGAATAATATTACACACACACACACACACACACACACACTCTATATTTTACTTATCCATTCATCCCCAGATGATGCTTGGTTTTTTTTTTTGCACATTTTAGCTATTGTGAATAGTGCTGCTATCAGCACAGGTGTCCAATGTCCATTATTTCTTTGAGACTCTGCTCTGAATTCTTTTATGCATGTAACAGAAGTGAAATTGATAGATCATAATGGAAATTCTAATTTTAATTTTTTTTAATTTTAATTTTTTGAGGAAAAACCATGTTTATTCCTCCCACAGCGAATTTATCATTTTACATTCCCACCAAGGCACAAGGGTTCTAAGTTCTCCGCATTTTTGCCAACATTTGTTATTCTCTGTTTTTTTTATAGTAGCCATCCTCATGAGTGTGAAATGGTATCTCATTGTAGTTTTGACCTTGCACTTCCCTAATGATTAGTGATGTTGAGCATCTTTTCATGTGTTTACTGACCATTTGTATGTCCTTTTTGGAAAAATATCTATTCAAGGTCTTTGTCCATTTTTTATTGTATTGTTTATTTTCTGTGAGTTTTAAGAGTTCTTTATATATTCTGAATATTAATTCCTTACCATACATATAATTTGCAAATATTTTCTCCCATTCTGTGGGTTGCCTTTTCACTCTGTTGAATAGCATTTTTTAATGTACAAAATATTAAAATTATCATTAAGTCCAATTTATTTATTCTTTTGTTGCCTATGCTTTTAGCATCCTATCCAATAGCCAAATCCAGTGTTGTGAAGATTGTGCCTTAAGTTTTTTTTTCCGAAAACGTTATCATTTTACTTCTTGCATTTAAGTCTTTGACCCATTTTGACTTAATTTTTGTACACAGTGTTAGCTAAGGGTCCACCTTCATTCTTTTTCGTGTAGATACCCACTTTTCCCAGCACCATTTGTTGCAAAGCCTCTCCTTTCCCCACTGAATGGTCTTAGCAACTTAAATGATAATATATATGAGGGTTTATTTCTGGGCTCTCTATTTTATTCTATTGGTCTAGCCATCTGCTGTCTTTATACCAGTACCACACTGTTTTGATTTCTATAACTTTGGAGTAAGTTTTGAAATCAGCAAGTGTGAGTCTTCCGTGTTTGTTTTTCTTTTTCAGGACTGTTTTTGGTTATTTGGTTATTTGGTTCCCTTGAGATTACACATGACTTTTAGAATGAGTTTTTGTGTTTCTTCCAAAACAGTCATTGGGATTTTGATAAGGATGGCATAGAATCTATAGATCACTTTGGGCAGATTGACATCTTAACAATATTAAATCTTCCACGAGCATGGGATTTCTTTCTATTTACTTATATCTTTGTTAGTTTCTTTTCGCAGTATTTTACAGTTTTCATTATGCAAGTCTTTTACCTCCATGGTTAATTTATAAGTATTTTAATCTTTTTGATTCCATTATAAATGGAATTATTTCCTTAATTTCCTTTGCAGATTTCATTGTTAGTATATAGAAATGTAACTGGTTTTTGTGTGTTATATTTTAACCTGATACTTTGCTGAAATCATTGGTTAGTTTTAACTTTTTCTGTGAAATCTTTAGATATTTATATATTCATGATAATATTACCTGTGAACAGAGATAATTTTACTTCTTCCTTTCTGATGTGAATGATTTTTATTTATTTTTCTTGCCTCTAATTAGAACTTTGAGAAGTTTGTTGAATGGAAGTAGTGAAAGTGGGCATTCTTGCTTTGTTCCTGATCTTAGAGGAAAAACTTTGTCTTATGTCATTGATGATCATTGCATATTTTTCATTCATGACTTTTATTATGTTGAGGTAGTTTCTACTCCTAATTTGTTTTTTTTTTATCATAAAAGGATGTTAAGTTTCATTAAATTCTTTATTGGCATCAATTTGAGATGATCATAAGGTTTATTTTCCTTTCATTCTATTAATGTGTATTACATTGCTCAGTTTTTGTAAATCAAATCATATTTGCATAACAGGTATAAGCCCCACTCGATCTTGACGTAAATCTTTTTAATATGCTGCTGAATTCAATTTGCTAGTATTTTGTTGAGGATTTTTGTATCAGTGTTCAAAAGGTTTATTGGTCTATAGTTTGCTTCTAGTGCCTTTGGTTTTGGTGTCAGGGTAATGCTAGCCTCAAAGAATAAGATAGGAACTATTCCTTGCTCTTCAGTTTTTTGGAAAAGTTTGAGAAGTATTGGTGTTTAGTCTCCTTTAAATTTTTGGTAGAATTCACCAATGAAGCCATCAGGCCCAGAGCTTTTCCTTATTGGGAGATGTATGATAACTTTTTCAATTTCCTTTGTAGGTTTATGTTTCTAGGGATTTGTCTGTTTCTTCTTGGTTATCCAATTCATTGACATAAAATTGTTTATAGTATCCTCTTAAAATATTTTTCATTTCTGCAAAACTGGTAGTAATGTCCTCACTTTAATTTGTGATTTTAGTAATTTGATTCTTCTCTTTTTCTTTTTTAGTCTATCTAGCTAAAAGTCTGTCAAGCTTGTTCATTCAGATCCCTGTAGTTCTTACAAGCTATTTCCAGCTTGATCACATTCAAATTTTGAGCGTGTAATATATACTGACCAATATCAAGACATGGTATTTTTTTTGTAAAACCATGAAGACTGTCTGTATCACTTTATTTTATCTTCACAATGACCCAATGGGGAATAGTATTATTATTGCCATTATATGAATTAGAAAACTGAGATACCGAGAAGCTTGTCCAAGGTCACAAACTTCTAAGTTGCAAAACTACTATTTAAATCCACTCAATCAACCAATCGATCAGTAAATCCAGTCAGACTTCCTGCAGAATGACATACTTAATGACAAGTACAAACAAGTAATTATAAAAATATATCAATAATTATTTCTTTTGTTTTTGATTTTAGCCATTTTTGATTTAGCCATTCTGACAGGTGTGAAGTGATATCTCACTGTGGTTTTTATTTGCATTCCCCTGATGATTAATGAGCATCTTTATGTTGAGCATCTTTTCATGTGTCTTTTCATCATGTGTGTCTTCTTTGGAGAAATGTCTGTTCATGTTTACTGCCCATTTTTAAATTGGATTATTCTTTTTTTTGGTATTAAATTGTGTAAGTTGTGTATATATTTTGAATATTAACCCCTTATATATATCATTTTCACATATCTTCTCCTATTTGGTGGGTTGTCTTTTTGCTTTGTTGGTTGTTATCTTTGCTGTGCAGAAGCTTTTTATTTGGTATAGTCCTGATAGTTTATTTTTGCTTTTGATTCCCTTGCCTTAGGAGACATATCTAGCAAAATGCTTTTATAACTAATATGAAAGAGATTACTGCCTATGTTTTCTTCTAGGAATTTTATGGTTTCAGGTCTCACATTTAGGTCCTTAGTCCATTTTGAGTTCGTTATTGTATATGGTGTAAGAAAGCATTCTCTTGCATGAAGCTGTCCAGATTTCCTAACACCATTTGTTGAAGAGACTGTTCTTTTCTCATTGCATATTCTCTCCTCCTTTGTCATTGATTAATTGACCATATAATCATGAGTTTATTTCTGGGCTTTCTATTCTGTTGCATTGATATATGGGTCCCTTTTGTGTTTGCCAATACTATACTGTTTTGATTACTATAGCTTTGTAGTATATCTTGGAACCTGGAATTATGATACCCCCAGTTTTGCTGTTCTTTCTCAAGATTGCTCTGGCTATTTGGGATCTTTTGTGGTTCCATACAAATCAATATTTGATAAATGCTACAAAAGAGAGAAAAAAGCTAGCATGAGAAAATATACAAATATGGTTCACTTTTAGAATAGGTGGTCAGACAAGGCCTCTCTGAGTAAGGATGTCGCATTTTAGTTGAGTTTTGAGCTTGAATAAGAGCCATCATCTAAAAGAGATCCCAATAATCTTTTATAGTATTAATCAATCCACCCATACCCCTCCAACCACCCATGTTTGTCTTTCTTCCTGCTTTCATGACTTGGCCTATGGCCTACTGCTCTTCCCTCTGTTGTCATCTTTTCCACTTAAGGATCATTTTTGGGGGAATGCCTGGATGGCTCAGTCAGTTAAGCATCTGCCTTCGGCTCAGGTCATGATCCCAGAGTCCTGGAATCGAGTCCTGCATCAGGCTCCTTGCTCAGCAGGGAGCCCGCTTCTGCCTCTGCCTGCCACTCCCCCTGTTTGTGCTTTCTCTCTCCATCTCTCTAATAAATAAATAAAATCTTTAAGAAATCTTTTTTTTTTTGCTGATTATAAAATTTACCTTCTTATTGCTCTGAAATCTTATGACATTTAATAATTCATGTGCAAGTTGCCTGATAGTCTCTTGTCTTCTATTATTGGTTATATGTTTATATTCAATGAGCCATACAAACACTAATCAGTTACATGGCCCCTCTATTTACTCTGAGAGGTTCATTATCTTTGTAGGTCATGACATGTAATACCATGTGAACATTACCATGCTAGTTACAGGTGCTAAAACCAGGGCCGAACCTCTGAGCTGAGAGTGGTCAGTCTTGAGACTATTATATGACATGGCAACATGAGGAATCTCTCTCATTAATCTCTCATTTGTATTTGAAAGTTGCTATGACAGTAAATCCTAAAATTTCTTGTCACATCGCAAGAAAAAACTATGTATGGCAACAGATGTTAACTAGACTTATTTTAGTGATCATCTCACACTATATACAAATATCAAATCATTATGCTGTACACTTAATACTAATATAATATATGCTAATTATACTTCAATAAAAAAAGATTTGAAGACTGACATTTTTTAAATAATAAAAAAAACTTGGGGTGCCTGGGTGGCTCAGTGGGTTAAAGCCTCTGCCTTCAGCTCAGGTCATGGTCTCAGGGTCCTGAGATGGAGCCCCACATCAGGCTCTCTGCTCAGCAGGGAGCCTGCATCCCCCTCTCTGCCTGCCTCTCTGCCTACTTGTGATCTCTCTCTCTGTCAAATAAATAAAATATTTTTTTAAAAAATAATAATAATGATAATAAAAACTGACTACAAAAAAAAAATCTCTCATTCAGTCCTGATTATTCACTGTTTGAACAAACCCGACTCTTCCTTTTGGGGAATTTAAGCTAGAAACGAAATGACAGAAGGTCATTAGTTTTTGTTTTCTTTTGTTTGTTCTGCCTATAGACTTTAAGGAAAGGCAAAAGGAACCCTTCTGAAAACATTATATCAGAGTAAAGAGACACAACGCAGGAAAAAAACAGACCTGAGAGAGGAGAAAGAAGACTTTCCATTTGATATGACTCATCAGTCAGTAAAGTCTGTAATTTATCCTAAGGAAGGAGATCTATGGAAAGAGTTAGGAAGATTGAGGGAAGAGTCCTTGTGCTAAGAATAATCACATCAGTGCTAGGGACCTGAGAAAGGACAACATGGGGAAAGACAAATGTAGTCTCTTGCTAAATGTCAGTTGAGGACCTGAAGTTTGGAACTGGAGAATGGAAGGAAAAATTTCTGCCTGTTGTGAACAAAATCGAAATCAAATATCTGAGAAAGTACGTGAAAAAAGTTTAATCTGGCCTACATAAATGACAGTAAGTCTACTGAGATGAAAAGAACTCTAATCTACTAGGTTTAGGTACCCATCACACAGCTAGACCAAGCTCTCTCCATCAGATTTGATGTCTTTCTTACTTAAATGGCTAGAGCAATTTTATTCAAGCTTAAGCCCTATAATTTAAACACTTTCTGGTCTCTCATATACAGCGAATGTATATGAGAGAGATCTGGGTTCTTGGAGTATAGGCCTCAAAGCACTTGAATGGTACTCTTAAAAAAATCCCACAAAAATTACTAATTTAAGAGAGCCATGAGAGGAGGTAATTTTTTTTTCTACTGAGTATTTTCAAACAGCAGCCATTGTTTCAAAGAATACTGTAGAGGTAATTAATCAAACATTAGCTAGATGTTGCGTTAATTGACTTCTTAGAATCTTTCTAGTCTTTAACTCGATTTCTTTGAAATAAGTAGAGTTAAAACAGAAAAGGAGGCAAATTGTTTTACTCTCCATCCTATACTAAAATTCTGGCATATCAAAAATGAATAGATAAAGATCCAGCTTTTTTTCTGATACTTTATTTACAATGATTAGAGAAAATATAACTGCACATTTGATTCAAATTCATTTCTGAAAATTAGTTAATCTTGCCCTTTTACAAAAATTTCCAAGTTGATTTTATTAAATAAATAATTCGGAGGCTTAATGAAAAACATTGGTCTTTTGGAAGTCAAACATTACTTAAAGATCATTTGCTGAATTAAATGTGCTATAAAAATTGCAAAAACTAAAATTTATAATTTATAAAGCTCATTTTTTGTATTTAATATTTGCATTTTATGTTGTATAGGAATATTTGCATAGGATATTTACTTAAAGCATAACACCTGTAATTAAGGTCTACTTTTAGAAAGTCTGTGAATCTACCTATCTGATCTCTTTCATCTCTATATTATTGGAAGTAAAAAAAAAAATTGAGAAAACTTAAAATATTCAAAACATGTGCACAGGAAGAATTAAGCTAAAAATTGTTGATGAAATTAAAAATACAAACTCTGACATGATGTATTCAAACTTGTGAGTAAAAATGACAGTGCACTTAAGGGTAACATTTAAAGTTAATTTTTTGTTTGATGGGGTAAAGAAAGGTATTGATAGTGAAATTAGATATTAGATATTCAGAATTAAGGTATTAAAATCATGCATAACTATAATGCAATGCTATTGAAAATTAGTTTAGGGTTAAATAATATATTGAACCCAGATATTAGAGGTTACTTTTATTCTCATTTCTTCTTAGTGTCACTATATTAAAATCATGCATAACTATAATGGAGTGCTATTGAACATTCTATAGTTTAGGGTTAAATAATATATTGATTTTAGAGGTTACTTTCTCTTATTCTCATTTCTTCTTAGTGTCACTCTTTTTCTTTTCTCTCATTATATTATATACATGCCTATAACACACACCGGAAACACACAGAGATAAAACCACATACTTTGAGCACACACACACAGAGATGAAGAACACAAGTGTGTGTGTGTGTAAGAGAGAGATGGTTAGCTGTACACTTTCTACGCTCCCCCAATTTTGGCAGAAGAGGTTGAAGACTAGAAAATCTATGATAAATAGGAAGTTTGTATGTAAGGGACATCAGGAGCCCAGGTAATAGAAGTGCTAGGTTGCCTCGGGGTTGAATGCAAACTCACTCTCAAGGAGAAACTGTTGTCTGATGTGAATAGACATGGTATGTGGAGGTGAAGCTGATCATTGAATTTGGGCTTCTGGCAGGTAAATACACGTTCCTGTGTCCTGTCACGCCCGAACAGCTAAAATGTGTTAGCCACTATTTCAGCAGAGTGAGTTTACTTCCTTGAGGGAAAGCCTCCTGTTTACCCATAAGGATGCAAAATTATGCTACCAGCAGTAAATGTTATAAATTTCATACATATCTATGACAAACTCAAAATTAAGGTAGAAATAACTTGATATAGGCTCGTTTTAAAACACCTGAAATGACTACCAAAAGACCCAAATTGGTTTTTGTTATTGTGGAACTGAATTTATTAAGTGGATTAAATTTGTGAGGCAAAATAGCTGGGACAACTTCCCACTACCTTGGAGGAATAGAATTAGAAACCAAAAGAGATTATGAAATTTGTCTACCTGAAAACCTTTTAGGAAGTTATATCCACTGCCAATCCTTCGAGGGGAGAAAGCTACCTGTAAGGCAGAGGGAGAGAAATACAAATTGGGGGTTAATGTTCATCTTTATAAAGCACCTGGCCAATAGAAATCACTTTCTTTCCATTCCTTACCCCTAGCTTCACTGAGGTATGACTTAAAAATTAAAATTCAAATTATATATTTAAGGTGTACAATGTGATGTTTTGATATACATTGTGAAACAATAACCACAATCAAGCCAATCAGCATACCTATCACCTAATATAGTTCTCATTTCTTCCCTTCCTTTTTTTTGGGGGGGGCGTAAAAACACTTAAGACCTACCTTTCAGCAAATTTCTGGGGTACTGTACTGTGTTGTTAACTATAATCATACTGCTGTCCATGATATCTCCAGAACTGTTTCATCTTACATAGCTGAAACTTTGTCGAAAAGCCAGAATGTCGCATACCTAAAGGGAGTAGGATTTCAGGCTGACTTTAATGAGACATGAGCCAATGCAGTCTCACGTGCATGGTGTCCTTCAATCCACATGGGCATTGGCATGAAGTAGTCCAATTTGTGGGGATTAGATCAGACAATGCACGTGAGGCTCTGAAGTAGAGTGAATGTCAGGCACATATAAATGCCTTAATAAATGTTTGCTATGGACTGGTGGTGCCCGTGGGGATAAAGATAATGGTGATGGCGTCACACATGTAAGGGGAGGTTCTGCCAGCCAAGGGCTGAGTTGCTAATGAATTGCATCGTTGACCTTTTGCCTGACCCAGGGCAGAATTCTCCTGTGGACCAACACACTGTATAACTCGGTATGGCCTAAATGATTATTGCTCACTGTCAGGTGAGTGACTTATTAGCAAAAATGCCCTGGAAGGGCAAAGTAAAATATATTTAGGAGAACTAGGATGAAATTTTCTATTGGGTAATAATCCTCCTCCTAAGTTTGCTGACTTTCCTCATTTCAAGCATTGTACTCCATTACCACATTTAATATCTCTCACTTTAGGATGGTCCTTTCACCACCTAATCAACCCTTTTTTCACTTTTAAGTCACTTTCTTTATTCTCTCTGAAGGATCCCTGAGAATTGCTGGACAACCTTCTTAATCAAATAGCCTTTCTGATACTTGCAGTCATTCATGAGGTGACCCCTTGACAATCTATTCAGGATAAATAACTTGTTTCCTTCTAATGTTTCTGTATAGATTTTATTTTATAAAGAAACTTTGATCAATTTTTGTGGATCTTCCCTTGATCTCTAAATAGTTTTCTTAAAAATGGTCTTCCTGTTGTAAGATATCTTTTATCTAGAGCATCCAACACAATGCCATGCACATAGTGGATGCTCCATAAATAATAGTTGAAGGAAGGTAGGCAGAAAAGAATAAAGGAAGAAGGAAGAAAGGTGACAACAGGGTGTAAGTATTTGCTTGTGTTGTACAGTTTAAAGGATTTTGAGAGGGACCTCTTTTAAAATACTCCTCTAAAATATCTGAAATTCCATCACTGAAATTTATTTCTGAATATTACTTATTTCTGTTTTCAAAATCATCTAGAATGAGTCTGTAACACCTTAGTGAGAATTAGTGTGTGGGACGCTTTGTTTTTCCTCTTCTAGAATAGTGTCAGAATATCTGTTCCTGTGACAATTACGATCTTGATGTCTTTTATAAATATGGGAATGAGGTCAACATAAAGGTGAAGTCACACTGAGTGATATGTGACTAATTCTAGGCAAAGAGAGCTTCTGTAGCAATAATTAGAAACTTCTGCAGGAAAAGAAAAATTCATCCACTTGAATGCTACACAGATGGAAGTCCTTTTGGCTATATTTTAAGACAATGGATAATGAGCTCTTACACTTTGGGATGCAGCTCCAGAAAGCTGAACCCCTACTTTACCCAGCTCTCTACTTCTGGCAGTTCATTCATCCTCCTGTGTTCTATCCACAGTGTCTCTGCACCTGTAAGCCAGCATTCCTACTTTATTGTTGTTTGTAAATTTTTCATGTCCTCAGAGCAGCCTCTCGTCAAGCTGAGTGCCTGCGTAGCTGTCCAAGTTATCTCTGGGAGTAGCCGTTACGGTTTTGGTTAGTGCCTCTGCTTACCAAGTAGCCTAGAATGTGAGCGGTCTTCCCAATTCTGTTTTTCCCCAACAACCCTGTCCCTGTTACTTTCGTACAGTTTTGAAGAACATGCATGTGGGGGGATACATAAACAGGGTTATAGTAGAAGTTTTCTTAAACGTTACCAAGGTGTTAGTAGGGGAGGGGATGATGCTGTTTAGAGGAGAGTACACACAAAGCAGGGCTTCCGAAAATTTAAATGTGTTGGATTCAGCCCGGGATATTGTTATAATGCAGATTCTGATTCAGTAACTCTGGGTGAGATCCAAAACTTGTCTTTCTAACAAGCTCCAGGTGATGCTTGCTACTGACCCAGGGATGACTAAAGACGCAAGAGCCTGAAGGACAGGTGACAATTTGAAGAGGCGTCGTCTAGGAGTGGGCCAGGATGGAACATATTTTTTAGGGGACCGTGATGTGTTTTCCTGACTGGCAAACCAGGATCATTACTAAAAGCCTCAGTTAAAGCTAAAAAAAAAAAACTTAAAAAGAAGTTTGGCCAGTGTTCATGTTCCTTTTATTTTTCTCACACAGGCACTCAGAAAGCCAGCTTTATCAACTGGTTGTTAAAATATTAATACTCAGAAAGAGATTCATTCTTTTATCTTGTGTTAGAAACAGCTTAAGTTATAACCTCTAAATGTCTCCTGGGCTAATGAAAGAGGCAGGGAAGATAACCAGCTCCAATCACTTTTATTGACTAAACAAAGTGAGTTCCCTGCCTTACTTTTAGTACTTGACATTTCACTTTTACTTGTCTGGTTTCACAATAACTGCATTGTGTTTTCAGTGACCTTCAGCACTACGAAAGGATGCCAAGATACATTATAACTTTAGGTTAACATTTTAAAACAAAATAGGGCCTACAGAAGCTTAAAAATAATTTCCTTCTGTAAACTACAAATTTTGAAGCCATTTAGCATATAGATAGATGTTGCATGGATATTTATATGATTGCATCAATCATATGATTGATCCACTCTTGATGACGGGCAAAATAGTAATAATTTAATTAAAAATATTAATGATTAAATATAATTTTAAAATATTAATGGTTTTAAAAATTTCAGTTATCATTTTTTGTGTTGTTTTACATATGTTATCTTACCCAGCTCTCATGAAAACTGTGAGATATTATTAGCCTCATTTCACAGAGAAAGGAACCAAGGCTTGGAGAAGGGAATAACTCAATATCCCACAGCTAGTGAGTGACGTGCCAAGATTCAAATCTAGATCTATTTGAGGCCAAAATCCATGATCTTAATCACTAAGCGCTCAATCCATTTGGAGCCACTAAAATTTAGGTGGAAATTATGTCTGATTTATATGTTATGACAAACAAAAAGAGCATGAAATTCTGTTTGGCATGTGGCCCTTCTTCTCTGGCGGTTACCTAAAGTCATTTTTGGAAGTAAGTGGTGTGTAAATTTCAAATAAATAAAATTTTAAAATGCCTTCTGCTCACCCCCAAAGACATCTTAAGTACGTTCCTTTTTTTATTTTGGAGGAATGAGTGCCATTAGCCCAGGACCTCCCGCTCCAGGATCAATGTAGTATGTGTCCTTGAGGGTTTCTGTCCTGTGACTGTAGAAAAGCAGCTGAAGAAATAAGATCCCCAGGGTCTGAAATAGCTGGTACTATATAGTCTGCTCTACTACAGTCTATTTCTTTGAGTTGAACTGCCTCATGTGCTATTGGTAAATTAGGGTAATGGTATGACTATGATGTGGAGTTGTGTTGGTTCACGCACAATTATGCCCAGCCTGTTAGTGTTTTGAAGCAATCAGGGGCAAGCTTCTCAAAATTAAAAAGACCACCTTTGCAATATATGAATACATTCATTTAGAAGAAGTGGCTGTTTACTTGCTTCAAGAACTGGTAGGCTTTCCACAGTGTTCAGCTGTCTGGGGAAGTGCAGATGAAGCAGATGTGGAGATGTTTCACCCTTAATTAAAATAATGCAGCAAAGGAGAATTCTGGTGAAAAGTCTCTCTCATAAGTGAATGCCTTCCAGAATCTGAATCTGGAAGCAGGAAGCACAGATAAAACATTGCAAAGGATTTTTTGGCAATGTTACTAGCAGAGATTTATTTTTACTAGGCTCCTTTAAATTGGGATTATTATTGTTTTTGTTAGAGCTCAAATCACAAAGTTCTACTGTAGCCCCAATTCTTTTTCCACAGGTCCTGTTTGTTTTAGTGCTCATTTTTTTCAGAATATGAGATTGTTTGTGACAAGCCTGCATTATATGTAGCTAGGTTGAAGCAAACAATGAGCAATTCTCAGAAGTGCATCACTTTTCTTTCTTTAGAAAGAACCTGATAATTGTTGTATACATGACCTAAAACTGTTTTTCTATGCAGCAGTCAATGGCTTAACCATTTCTTTGGCCATTTTTTGTGGGCTAAGTCTTGGAAACAACCTGTGAAGCGTGACTTCATAATATGGGTACATGGAATTAATAGACTTCTGATCTTTCACAAAGAATGTTCCTGATGCAATTACTTTTGATCTAAAATTAAAATATGTACATTTATATTGAAATACTCCAGAGGGCATTAATAAGACTATATATATGTAATAAGAAGGACTATCCACATAAGAAGGAATCTGCACAAGAAAAAAAATTTGAAAATTAGAATTGTCCATGAGTAGATTGGCCAATCTTGTAAGCTTAGTGAGTTTCTTGTCAGTGGAAATGTTCTAATGAAGAATGGTTAAGTCTCAGTCAGAAAGATTATAGCAGTGACATCTACTGTGTAAGATGTTGGATGAGACAAACAAAAAATTATTTTCTAAAATAATAGTAGCTCTCATTTCTTAAATGTTAAACAGGTATCAGGCCCTGCACTAAATTTTTATACTCATGTTCTACACAAGGAGCAAATATTATCTTCAGTACAGATGATAAAAAGGTTAACTAGCTAGCCCAGGATGATAAGTATCAGAGCCAAGATTTGAATTAGTATCAGTAAGACTTGAACTATACTGTGGTGCTTCTCGACTTAAAGAATATATGATTCTATGCCCTATGTAATTAAGATGATCCTGGAATGCTACATCTCTTCGTAACCAACCACTCCAGATTCTAACATGAGACATGAAGGTTCTTTATTTGTTGATCTGTTATAAGAAATGTATTACACATAGTATGGTTGATCATTTATTTCAGAAGACATGGAGGATAAGAAACAATGCTGAACAAATGAAATGAGAAAAACGAGCAGTGGCTTTAAAATTCCTCATAGCATCGATGAGAATACATATTTTTGAGTGACTGAATGAATCTGATATTTTGTGCTAGTCCTTTAAAAATATTCTCAAATCATTCTTATGATTTAATATTCCAAAGCTGTACTGTCCTATAACTTTTGCTCAGGTCTCCATTCCTTGGTATGTCATTATCTTGGCCTTTACTTCACTTTCTTACCATGACAAAAATTACAAAGGATCTTAGATTCCTATAGTCTCATATGCAATAACAGACCTTTTATTTTTAAACTCTGCTCTTGCCTTGTGTGTTACTTAGTTTACCTGCTCATCTCTCGTACTGTGTTGTGACCAATGTGTGACACATAAGGGCTCTCCTAACCTCAGGGAAAAATATTGAGCCATAAGATTAGCCTTTGAATCAAAATGATCATTGATGTCGAGTTTATTGCCTGAGGACTGTAATTGATTTTAGTACAGTTTGTTCAAAGAATGTGAAGTGTATAAACGATCCAGGAACTTCTTGGGGTATGTAAATATTGTGTCACATATACATCAATTTTGATCCTGAACATCAATATTTATGATGAAAAAGGAGCTAAGTAGAATTGGAATTTTTCCTAGAACATCTGAATCGAGCACACAGATTAATCAAATTTACTGCCTCATTTAGTATGGAGCAGTTACATTACCTATTCATATTAACAAAAATGGAAAAGATAAATTTATAATTGATATGTAAAAATGAATAGCCTTCACATTCAGGGTTCTCGGAGTTTTTGCTCATAATCATTTACAAAATCAATCTAGGATTGTGTGGAGGTAGTGATGCTCATCAAACAGCCCATGTGTTCACCTGTGTTCTCCAGCCTTCTTGCACTTAGATGAAGCCAGGTATGTCTGATTCTAGTCAATGGGTTTGAAAGGGAAGCAATTTTGTCACTTATGAGCTGAGGCAGTGAAATGCCCATGTAAGGTTTTCCATCTCCCTTCCCTTAGTATAGGAGCCCAAGCACATCTTCTAGTCTCAGTCTTCTCAAACTTTAATAGGCATATAGATCTTATTAAAAAGCAGATTCTGACTTGGGTCTGAGCCTGCATTCCTAACAAAGCTCCTAATGATACCAATGATGCTAATCCACAAACCACGCTTTGAGCAGCCAGTTTCTAAATGAAACACCTTCAAGATAATGAAACTTTCCCAGCCAAGGTCCCTGAATGACTATGTGGAATAGAGCCTTACACTGAGCATGTAGTGTGAGTGTGAAATAAACGTTGTATTGGGCAGATTTCTCTAAAAACCAACTTTATGAGTAATTTAAAAGCCAGTTATAGATAAGTAAATGGAAATTAAATGACTCTAATTCATGGGTTCATAAATTGCAACAAATGTACCACATTAATACAAGATGTTCATAATAGGGGAAACTCTAGCACAGAGCAGGGTGAGGGGTATATGGAAAGTATATATACTTTCCTTGATTTTCCTATAAACCTGAAACTGCTCTTTTAAAAAAAAAGTCTATTTTTAAAAGCTTAAATTAAAAACACTTTTTACAGCTTTTTCCACTCCAAAGAATAAATAAATGAAAGTCATATGCTAATTTGATATTGGAAGGGAAGAAAAGGAGACAAATTATACTATTGTGGTTTTCTTAATAAGGCAATAAATTCAATTTAAAGAGTAAAATGTTTTAAAAGTAAAATTCAAATTTTGCTGTATATGAGATTCATTATACTTCTTAGTTCAATACCTACTTCATATATGGAATAAGAGGAAATTTGTACAACTGTCCTTTTATAAAGGTATCTTTCCTCAAAACATTACCAAAATTAAGCACAAATGAAAGATAAAATTATAGTCAGAATTAAGGGGAGATTAATTTTTTTGTGAGAATACAACTCTAGGAACAATTTGGAAATATTTTCAGAATTCTAAAAACATTTTAAAAGTTAAGTGCATACTTGCTGTAGCAGTAAAAATTCAGGGTATTATGAAATATGAAAAAACTTATTTTTTTGAAAATTATTATAGAAGTAACATAGAAGAAAGTTATAAAATGTAGACAAATATACATGATAAGGTAAATTCTCCTCTACATTCACACCAATTCCTATTCCCAATTTCAGTCCAATTTTGAATATTATATTTCTAACCCACTAAATAATATATCTGCATTGCTTATCAAAACTACGATGAGGAATTTATTACATTACCTCTCTTTCCCTTTCTCTTCATTTTGTCATTTATATTATCACTATTTTATTCCTGATTGAATATCAAGAATTTCGTATAGTTCATTCTGACCATGAAGGTTCAGGACTCATTAATATGAACAGATAAATTTGTATATGTTACCTTTTTTAATTTTAATATGAATATAGACTCTATGCCATCCACATTATAGTCTAAACTTTGACCATGTATCTTGGTTCCCTATATGTATAATTAGATTTGTGTCCCTCATATGTTTCAGCTCTTTTGTCTACCCTACACCCATAATTTTCTTAGCCATGATAATATTTTAACATGGTACAGATGCATGACATTACTAATCTAATTCTATGACTATAACTAAATCTGTGATATAACTAAATGTAGCCTAGAACTTAAGAAAAATTCTTAAGAAAAATAAATGCTACATTTACTCTACAACATTGTTATCCCTGTAAAATACATTAAATGTCAGCATGTTTTAAGTACCAAGGTGTACGTATAGTAATTACCTCAACATAGGAATGTAAGAAGCTGAGATTTAGAAACATGAGGAACCTCTGGTGTTATGTAGTTCTGTAAGTGGTAGAGCAGGATAAGCATCAAAGTCTGTCTGTCTCTGAACTGAATGCTCTTAGCTGCTCTAGGCTCTTAACCCTTTACTTCAAGAACACACATTCTAGTACTTTGGTTTGCTTCACTTCTCAACCAGTACCACTGGTAAAGTGTTCATAATCTCTGAATCTTCCTCCAGTTCTGAGTGTGTGGTTCTGATTCATTATTTACTGTGGTTAAGAGAGAGTTACTGTTTTGGCGACACCTGGGTGGCTCAGTCGGTTAAGCATCTGCCTTTGACTCAAGTCATGATCTCAGGGTCCTGGGATGAAGCCCTGCATAGAGCTCCCTGTCAGAGGGAAGCCTGTTTCCCTCTGCCTGCCTCTTCCCCTGCTTGTGGTCTCTCTCTCTCCTCCCCCTGACAAACAAACAAACAAACAAATAAATAAAACATTTAAAAAAGAAATAGTTATTGTTAGATACTTGTAGGCTAAGATTGATGCCCCTTGAAAAATACATCGCCACTGTAGGATTTCTTTTGCCTGATGAAACACTCATAGTCAAATGTATAGTTTTATAGGCTATATTTATTGTATTAATATAGCTATAAAGTAATTTTTCTTATTTCTACTTAACTGTCATTTACAAAATTAGCATTTTCTCCCAAAACAAAGGATCAGCAGCAGATCATATATTAAGCTGTTAAAAAGGGACACATTAAATGCATGATCAAGTTTCAGACATACAGAATAGTGGAATTTTTTTATATTTTTCTATTAAAAAAATGTCTCCTCTTGATACTTTTTCCATATCATTGCAATGTTGATGTTTATTTCCTTTTTCAGATATAAGGTTGAATGAAATGACAGTAATTATATGTGAAATAAAGTCCTGGCAATAGAAGAGGGGGGCATGGCATTAGTAAGTTGGGGACTTTGTCTGATTCCTATAAGAATGACGGCAAATAAAACCCCATCAAATTGTTTTTCACCTTAAAAATATATGTGGATCTTTCTTCTTCTGACTGACTTATTTTGCTTAGCGTAATGCATTCTAGCTCTATCCACATCATGATAAATGGCAAGATTTCTTTCTTTTTGATGGCTGAGTAATACTCCATTTTATATATACCACATCTTTATCCTTTCATCAGTCACTGGGTATTTTGGCTCTTTCCATAATTTGGGTATTGTTGATAATGTTGCTATAAACATTGCAGTGCACGTGCCCCTTTGAATCAGTATTTTTGTATCCTTTGGGTAAATAGTAGTGCAGTTCCTAGGTCACAGGGTAGTTCTATTTTTACCTTTTTGAGGAACCTCCATACTGTTTTCCAGAGTGGCCACAATATTTCACTCATACATGGAATTAAACAAAAGAGATAAAGGGGAAGGGGGAAAAAAGAGAGGGAAGCAAAACATAAGAGACTCTTAACTATAGAGGATAAACAGAGTTGATGGAAGGAGGTGGATAAGGGATGAGCTGGATGGGTACTGCCCATTAAGGAGAGTACTTGTGATGAGCACTGGGTGTTGTATGTAAATGATGAATCACTAAATGCTATACCTGAAGTCAATTTTACCACATATGTTAACTAACTAGAATTAAAAAAAAAAAAAAAAAAACTTGAAACAAATAGGGATGCCGAGTTGGCTCAGTCTGTTAAGCATCTGCCTTCAGCTCAGGTCCCTGGGACTAAGTCCCACATCGGGCTTCTTGCTCAGTGGGAGCCTGCTTCTCTGTCTGCCTGCTGTTCCCTCTGCTTCTGGTCTCTCTGACAAATAAAGAAATAAAACCTTTAAAAAACCTGAAACAAATAATATATATAAATTGACTGTATAAAAGGGACACATTAAATGAATGATCAGGTTTCTGACATATGTGTGTGTATATGTGTGTATATATATATTTGGATGTGGATTTTGTGTTCTACTTAGTAATATAGTTATGGTAGTTTTAACATAAATATATGGTAGTTTTAACATCAATATACTTTTAACATTACTTACCTTCAGTTAAAACTGGCACTCCAAAAGTTTCTCATCCCAGAACATTATAGGTGTGTTCCAGTTTGAGAAATAGAGAACTAAGGTCAAGAACAGTTATTTCAGGGGCGCCTGGGTAGGCTCAGTTGGTTGAGCGACTGCCTTTGGCTGAGGTCATGATCCTGGAGTCCCAGGATCGAGTCCCATGTCGGACTCCCGGCTCTGCGGGAAGTCTGCTTCTCCCTCTGACCTTCTCCCCTCTCATTCTCAGTCTCTGTCTCTAATAAATAAATAAAAAAATCTTTAAAAAAAAAAACAGTTATTTCACATACAATTAATGTTTAATATCAGTTTGCTAATTAATTCTTTTAAATAGTCGATTTCTTTGCTCTCTTCTTAGGACTACATAGCCTGGGTTTCCTTTCCCTTTCACATTCCTCAGAGATTCTTCGGCAATAGGCTACTCTTTCTCCATGCACTTCGTTAGTGTTGCTTTTATAACTTAATTGCCTGCTATCCCACTTTCAAGGGTCTATTTCCTTTATTGTATGGGGGGGTGGGTAAGTTTTGGCCTACAACTGTTCCTTCTTTTGTCTCTGCTTTAGCTAGATTTTCTCTTCTAGTCCAGTTTCTATCGGTAACTCTTAGCTTCGCCGTTGTTGCTAGTCCGTCCCTGGAACTCTAGGCTAGACATCTGTCTTCCAGGAGCATCATGATGCCCTCTGTGAATGCTTTTTCCTTTATTGTGGTGTCCCCACACTTGGGCTAACACAGAGGAAGAAAGAGTATAACAGAATATCATGATGGTGTGGAAATTCATGAAATAGATTACAACGTAATAAAAAGAACACTAAACTGGAAACTAAATACACTTTTCATCAAGTCCAAAGGAAATAAATGAAATCCATCAAAGGATTCCCTCATTGGAGCATTTGCGTTTCTCTGGTTCTACCTAGGGGTTCTACCTAGTTCGTTTGCATTTCTCTGGTTCTACCTAGCTGTCTGTGCCAAAACAAGGAAAAGATTGTGGGAAGAGTGGTGTTATTTTACTTTTTTCACCCAAATCTATTCTCTTAGCCTAATTGAAGACAGCTAGATTCTCATATTTACTTCTACTTTCAACCCATTGCAATATCTTACATCGTGTTGTCTCTGGACAACTCAGCTGTATATTCATGAGACAATAAGGAGTGAAAATGTCAAATAATGTATAGCTGTTATTATGGGAAAAGATTGGAAATTGGGGATCCATCAGGGTTCCCTTGATCACACTTTGAGGACTGCTAAAAGGGAGTTTTTAAAGCTACCTGACATAGAATATAATTAAATTGTTATTAACGTTATTTGTAAAACTAAGAGGAATATCTTAACTAAGACCAGTTCACATTTTCAGTACTCTTTGCCTATATATCAATTCTTATAGTTCCTTTACCTCCCTGGCTTCTCTGTTTTACCTTCTCTCTCTAGCTCTCTTTTTTCGTTAATCATTTCAAAATCACAGATTTTCTTTTGAGCTATTCTTGGTTGGACTTTTATTTTTCTTTGAACCCATAGCTGCTATTTACTCTCACAATATTTGCAGGGCACCCTGGAGTTTCTACTTCATTAGCCTTTCTTGGGTACCCAAATAAACCTACCTTTTACCTGGTCTTCCAGCTAGGGAAGGAAACCCTAACCATGAAGTTGGTCTGAATAGACCACCAAAACGAAAGAGCCAAAGCACAGATTAGGAGCTACAGTGGACCCATACTGAGATGTCTGTGAATGGGATCCATATGAAAACTAGTACTTGGTGCAAGGTTGATACACCGCCTTTGTGGCCTGATACAGAGGCTGAGATAAGACCAGGTGATCATGAAAGGGAGGAGGGGAATGACAGAAAAAGTAAGAAGAAATGGAAATGCTAAATATATGATGGGGTAAGGGGAAATAAATAACAAATAAAAATTATTTGTGACTTAGAATAAGGCAAAGATTTCTTAGACATAATACCAGATGCATGATCCATAAAATTTTAAAAATTAATACAACAAAGCACTATTGCTCTGCAAAAGATCTTGTTAAGAAGATGAAAAGGGGGACGCCTGGGTGGCTCAGTTGGTTGAGCAGCTGCCTTCGGCTCAGGTCATGATCCCAGCGTTCTGGGATCGAGTCCCGTATCGGGCTCCTTGCTCGGCAGGGAGCCTGCTCCTCTCTCTCTGCCTGCCTCTCTGCCTGCTTGTGTTCTCTCTCTGTTAAATGAATAAATAAAATATTTAAAAAAAAAAAAAGAAAAGGGAAAGAGGATATAAAGTTTCTCAGACACTAGAAAATGTTTGCAAATCACATATTGGGCAAATTGTTTACATACAGAATGTATAATGAGCCCTATAAACTGAATAGTAAGAAACCAAACAATCCAATTAGAAAATGGACATAATTAAACAGACACTTCACCAAAGATGAAATATAGATGGCAAATAAACACAGAAAGATGTTTATCATTGTTTACCTTTAGGGAAGTGAAAATGGAAATCATTGTAAGTTATTATTCCACGCCTATCAGAATGGCTAAAATAAAAGAATACTGATAGCAAATGCTGGTAAAGATGCAGAAAAATTATCTTTCATACATTGCTAGTGCAAATGTAAACTACCACAGCCACTATGGAAAAGAGTTAAGGTAGTTTCTTAAAAAGTTAAACATATACTGGGGGGGCTTGGGTGGCTCTTGGGATCGAGCCCCACATCGGGCTCTCTGCTCAGCAGGGACTCTGCTTCCCCCTCTCTCTCTGCCTGCCTCTCTGCCTACTTGTGATCTCTTTCTCCCTGTCAAATAAATAAGTAAAATCTTAAAAAAAAAAAAAAAAGTGGGCGCCTGGGTGGCTCAGTTGGTTGAGCAACTGCCTTCGGCTCAGGTCATGATCCCGGAGTCCCGGGATCGAGTCCCATATCAGACTCCCAGCTCTGCGGGAAGTCTGCTTCTCCCTCTGACCTTCTCCCCTCTCATTCTCAGTCTCTCTCTCTCTAATAAATAAATTAAAAATTAAAAAAAAAAAAAAGTTAAACACATATACCTATTGTATGACCTGGCACTACCCCCCATTCTCTTTCCCTCCCAACCTCTCTTTCTTCCTTTCCTGTCCTCTCTTCTCCCTTCTGTTCTAATCAAGATTTATCCATTAGTTTTTGTTTTGTCTTAGGCAGATAGTTATTAAGTAACTCTAAAACATATTTATTTATTTGTTTGTTTATTTATTTTTAAGATTTTATTTATTTGAGATAGAGCAAGAGTAACAGAGAGAGAGCACAAGCAGGGGGAGCAGCAGGCAGAGGGAGAAGCAGGCTCACCACTGAGCAGGGAGCCTGATGTGGGGCTCAGTCCCAGGACTCCAAGATCATGACCTGGACTGAAGGCAGACACTGAACCGACTGAGCCACCCAGGTGCCCCTTAAGTTATTTTAAATAAGCATCTCTTCACCGTGTATTTGCATAATGTTGGCTTCAAGTAACAGAACTATTTTCTCACATATATATAAGTCTAGGGGCCCCTAGGTGGATCAGACGGTTAGGCATTTAAGCGTCTGCTACTGGCTCAGGTCCTGATCTTGGGGTCCTGGGATCGAGCAGGGGTGGGGGGTGTCCTGGCTCCAAGGTTTAGGATCAGCAAAAATTCAATGACTTTAGCTCCATTTCTTTGTGGTCCTTTGGTTGTTCATTACCTGTTTTCCCTATGGCTTTACAACCATAAACCACAGTGCTGGGAGAAAGGGAGAGAGTTGTTTAAATGAACTCTAACAACAGTGAGAAAATATTCTTTCTAGAAGAACCCAGGAAGTCTTTTCTTGGGTCTCAGTGTTTTGGAATGAGTCACATATCAATTTCTTAAGCAATGCCTATGTAGAGGAAAATTCCAAGTCTGGGCATCCTTAAACCAAATACTTTAGCAAGGCCCATGAGATTGTCCTGACTACCCTAGGTTAATCAGAGCTTACCACTGGAGGTGGGGATCAGTCCCCCAAGTTGCATATTACAAAGAGCAGACAAACTTGAAATAGATGTACAGATGTAAATCACAATGTCAGCGGCACAATATGTAAATCTTTTCTTGTGCACATTTTTGGAGGAAGCAAAGCCTTTTATACCAATCATGTAAGCTATATTTTAGAAGATGAGAAAATTACTTAAGCTTGTCCTGCAAGCTGATATAACATTAGTTCTATTAAAGTACTACATTTGCTTATATCAAGCCAAGAAACGTCACATTAGAGAACAAATGTGAAACATTCACCTATTTGAGAATTCTGTAGTATCTATGCTATCCACCTAGGTAGCACTTAATGTTTTTGACAATTGAGATGTCATCTTTATGGTAATACATATAATATAATTTTCTGCAGTGAGAGCAATATTCTGGTTGAGATACCCATCTAGAGTCATTATTGAATGATGAGGAAAAAAAGATTGCTTTGTAATAATAAGACTCATTGCCAATTCATTGGTTTCTCTTTTCTTCAAGTCATAATAAATGTGCTTAGAGGAGTTTACACATGGGGCCAAATTTTGCCTAGACTTCTGTTCTGGCATAAAATTTGACTAAAGGCTTTTTCTATTTCATTGACTAACCTTATTTAGTGATCCAGGCCTTCCTTGCTTTGTGATTCGATGTCAAGGCATAGATTTCCCACTGGGTAAGATAACAAATCAAACAAAAGTACACTTGAGGCAGCAAACTGGGTGAACAAACCTGTCTTCTCTTGCAGTACCTTCCAGAAGATTAACTACCTGCCTTATCTTTTCAGTTTGTCTACTCTCCCCTGGATGTTGGCCAGTTTGAGTCTTTTAATATTCTCTTTGTCATGGTGCCTGGGAACTGGTGACAAAAGCCCAGCTCTCTAAAGATCCTTGCAGTAACTGTGCACACATACATATACAGTAAATTTAGAGTGAGGTTTTCTATAAGAATACATTTAAAACAGCAATCCTGGCTATCTTGGAGTTGCTCCAAGGGAATCATGGAAATGAAATGAGATCTTTCTCCTTGTGACTGTCAACATTTTCAGCATGGTCGCCTCACCTCCCTGTTACCATCTGTTCCTCACCTCATTTCCTGATTGTCTCATTTTCCACTTTGTCATTATTCCTTCCATCTCTCAAATCCGAAAAAAGGGAGACCATAAATCTAAGTGAATAACATTATTTACAGATTTTGGTATTATCTTTTCCATTAGTGATTCCTTCTGTCAATAATTATCAAACACTTCTATATGCAAGGCTCTAGGAAGGTGTTTCAAAAGATCCAGAAATGAGACCGAAAACTGCAAAAAGCTTTGCTAGGGAAGGCTTATTTCAGGCTTAAAAATAAATGCCATGTGAAAGGAGTAGATAAAGCACTATGGCCACTCAAGGAGAGAAAGTGAATGTGTAAATGGGGAGATAATGGTATCAAAACTGATCCTATGTGTTCTAGGGTCAGTGTGGGGAGACAGCCTCTTGCCCCAAATATTATTTCCATCTACTTTTTGATGCTTAACGTCTGCGATGCCATATATCGATTCTCTTTAATTATAGGTTTGATCTTTACTGAACTACTCATTAATGCTTAAATCATTTCTACCTCAGGGCAATCAATTGGGTGTTATTTAAGCCCACCTGTTTTACTCCTTCTCTCTGACTATCAGCAAATAGAGGAAACCTTGAAACTGCACTACTGTACTGTCACCCTCTCTGCCTTAGGAATATCTTCATGGATGCAGTGAAATAGTGGCTTCTTCCTATGTGCTCTCCATAGCATTCTACATGTTTCTCTATTATAGATTGTAGGGCATCTTACTATAATTACCTACTTCTACATTTCTCTTCCTCATTAGATGGTTAGTCTTTAAGGACATGGAATGGGTCCTGAGCATGCCTCTTTGCTGAGCATTTTTACAGAGCCTGAAAAACAATAGGTGCTCAGTAAATGTTGGTTAAATGAATGAATGAATAAGCAAGTTAATAAAGTAGCCTACCCTGCAGTCTATACCTACTGGAACCCATGATCTGGAACTTCATAATACAGAGATAAAATGCGTAATGCTTTTCAACTGTTCTTTCCATTTCTGTGGAGCCAGCAGGGTGGGGCTTTCCAGTGCTGTCACTCGGAGGGGAGCCTAAGAAAAAAAAGGAGCATCATCTACCCATCTCGGCAGAACTCCTTCCAGTTTGACAGCACACACTGTTTTCATTTTCCTGTGTGCCGCCCACTCAGCACTCCCCACTTATGTTAATTTATTGATGCTCCAGAACCTTTTTGTCCTGAGACTTGCCTACACATAAATTTATTATGACAGAATCTCAAAAACATGCACAAAAGTGAAGGGAATATTACAGTGAATCTCCATAAACTTATCACCTCGATTTAGTAATTAGCAAGATTTGGCCAAAAAAAAACCAGAAAACCCACAAATGATTCATCTTCTGAAGCTTCACACCCCAAGAGTAGAAAGGTGTAAGAGGGACTTCACATCATTCCAACCTTCAATTTAACATATTTTCCTTGGGTTTTGGTGATAGTTTCAGGACCTTAATCTATTCAGAATTTTTTAAACTGTTGTCTGGGTACCTATAATTTGTACAGATTCACCTCAAAATCCTAAGATCCTCAATCTAACTTAGATTGAAATAGGCTGAGAACAATTCGAAGGTTCTCGGCTTTCCCAAGGGCAGAAATGGTTCCTGAGCTCTAAAGTGTTAGAAAAGCACATGGCGACTCTGAACTTTCAAGGTCGTAGATCGAATCAGGACCGGTTTGTATAATCAGAATTTCAGTTTAAGACAAACTTGGGCAGAATTCCTAGCATTACCTTGTAGGGTATGGATGTTTAGTTGTAGGAAGTGACAGAGAAAATTCTCTTTATATAGATCCAACATGTATTACCTAATAGTTACTGAGAGACCTCTTTAAGATAAGCTAATACCCTAATGTGGCTTCACCCAAGGACAGCAGGGAAAAGGATCAGCTGTGGACGGAGTGTATCTACACTGTGTAGATGCAAAGCATATCAGTTCTTCTCTGCAACTCTCTTAGCATCTTATTTTTATCTCACCAATATGTTATAAAGCTAGGCTTCCTTTCTGTTTATTATTCTAAATTCCAAATTAACCTCTTATTAGATGAAATAAAAGTACTAAAATGATTTTAAAATAATAAAACAATCTGTCTTAGAACTATAAAACACAGTGGTGAGAGAGAAAGAAAAAGATGGTAAATAGCATATATACTTATTTACCTAATGTGAGGATTCTGTTTACAAGCAAGTGAAAAGGAAAAATTGTCATATTTGGTACGGAATAGGAAACAGAAAGAAAAGGGTCATAGAAATACAAAATGTTATCTAATGTACGAATAATTTATAATCAGGAATAAATGATTTTTTAATCCTAATTTTAAAAGAATTATATGAATTAGAAGGTGAAATCCTTCTATCACATGCCATAAAAACTTAGTCCCCTGCATTTCTTGAAAAAGTGATCACTGATTAAAAACTGGATGCATATTCTTCCATTTACATTCTCTCTTATATGTGCGCATGCACACATATACACACAGGTTTTGATTTGAAATTTATACATGTATTTGAGGGCTGTGTTCAAGAAAAAGAACACAAAATTATAGACACAAAATTAGGTACAATGATGAAAATTTTTAGAATGAGAAAAGGAAATAAAGCAAATTAACAAAATGTAAATCTAACAAATACCACAAAATTATAAAATCCAAGAAAAAGTGCTTTCATTGACTACCTGACATACCTCTGTAATACTTACTCCTACATATTTTTACATAATTTTATTGTAATACTTACTCCTACATATTTTTGGCAAACAGTCAACTTTTATTGTGAAGTGTAGTTGACGCAAAATGTTCCATTAATTTCTGGTGTAAAACACAGTGAATCCACAAGTCTTTATGTTATGCTGTGCTCACCACAGGTGTGGCTACTTTCTGTCACCACGCAGTGCTATTACAGTATCATTGACTATAGTCCATATGCTTTACCTTTCAACCCTGTGACTTATTCATGCCATAACTGGAAGAGTGTATCTCCCAATCCCTTTCACTCATTTTTCCCATGCCCCACCCCCCATAGTTATATCCTCTTCACGTTACGTTTTCTCTCGGTGTGAATTATACTCCTACTAATCGTGTATAAGCCTGATGTTATTTAGAAGGAATTTTTAAATTCAGTTAGAAAACTTCCTTCCTTGTTTCTCTGAGGTGTTGCTAGGTTCTACCCCCAGAGTATGGTTCAATAGTCAGAAACAGAAAACCTTCCAAATGAGAGAAAAGTTGAAAGTAACTTGCTGCTTAAAAACACAAGGCAAGTTTGTCATTAAACCAAATTGGATTAGAAAACTATACCTTCTTTCCCCATTTTTTTTTTTGTTAGTATTGGGAGAGAAACTTGGGAAGCTACGCAGACAGAACAAAGGTTACATGAAAGCCTCTCCTTTAGGGAAGGCTTGAAAGAAAACTTTGATATTTTTCTCTCCCCCTTCCGGTATTTTGAGTTACTTCGGGGCTCTGAACTGGGAGCAAGGCTTAGGGATTAAATCGCGGCTATGATTATGTTTGTCAGCTGTCTGTCTTAAGTCACTTTCTTCAAAGAACTAGTGTGTGAATGTATTCATCCACAGTATTGCTTTAAAAATTTTTCTTGTACATTAATTTAAGCTTATGCATTTATTTTACTCCTGGTTTTGAGTGAAATGCTTAATAAATTTCCTCTATACATTTCCTTTTAAATATTATAAAAAGAATTATAAAAAAATTCCTCTAAGCACACTCTGGTTGCATTTATTAACTTTTATGTATACTGTTTTATTTCAATTATATTCTAAATTGTCTGTATTCATCTATTTCTTCACCTCTGAGTTTAAGGTTTTTTTTTTTAAGGTTAGATTTTTAGATTCCCAATTTGCTCAATATGTATGTGTGTGTGAGCATTCATATATGTAATTCTGATAATAGCAAGCTTTATTAAATTCTTATCAGAAAATGTGACTATCATAATTTCTGTTTGGGGAACTTGTCAGTGTTTTCTTTGTAACCTGTGGCGTGAGTAACTTAAAAATACTTCTTGGATGTTTGAAAATATATTCTTCTCTGATAGGGAATTAGTGTTTGGCCTATGAATTATATATTTTAAAGAAAAAAGTAATAGTTTTTGTTTTCTATGTAGTTAGTATTCCAGTTCTTGGCAAATAAAGATTTACACTATGAGATATGCCTTAGGATGTGCCTTCTATTTTAAAATAAAACAGCTGTGAACCATTTAATGTTTGGGAGTTCTGACTTGCACTTTATATATAAAGACAGTGATCTTGGAGAATTCAGTGCTAAGTTAATGGAGTAACTAAGTTAATGTACTCACAGTATCCCCTGCTTGCTGGCAGAATAGGAAGGGCATGGGGAAGACTGGAGAATCCTGCAAAAAATACCGCTTTGCTTATCAGAAAGGTGCTAGATTCCAGAAGTGATAGGCCTCCCAAGGAAATGAGAGGATTTAGGCCAACAGTCTGCTCACAAGGTATCTTTCAATGGAATTTTAATAGAGAATCTTAAAAAATTTTTTTGTTAAAATTCTGCAGCAAGAAAGGAATTCAAACGTTATCTCTTGAAATTTTCTGCTGCAAGTATCTCAGGATTTTCACTATAGGGATTATATATATTTTTAGAAACTCCCAATTCTCTTCCCTATAATATCCTCACATATTTTTTTCTATCTCACAACTACCTAAATGCCTTTTCTTTCTAGATTGCCAGGGCTCCTCTACTTGTATAATATCCCTCTTCCACACTTGATCTTAGCCAAAAGGCCGAGAAGCAATATATAATATCTCTCTTCCATGGTTTGACTGTCAACTTCTCAAAAGACCTCCAGAAAAACTTGACTGAACAAAGCCTCACCTGTAGATGTACTGCAGTAAGGGAGAATAGAACTTTCCCAACATTTTACTAATGAGATTTCAAAATGGGGAAATTATGAGAGGTTATTTAAAAGGATTTGGGACCTGGGATGGATCTGACAAGAAGGGGGAACTTCTTGGGACTAGACAAGATGACATAATAGCGTTGGATTAGTGGACAAAGCAAAGTGACAGTCTTGAATGAGTCTTGAGTAAACTGTCAACTGGGTTCACCATCTTAATTTCCAGAACAGTTACTGCAACTAGGTTAATTTTTGGTTAATTTTTGCTCCGTCTCAGTATTGTTTAAGCCAGGGTTGGGGAATTAGGCTGGTTTCAGTTCACACTGGCCAGTGTTTAAAATGCCTCTGCCAACTATTCTTTCCATTACCATCATTTCCCTTTTTTCCCTACCAACCTTGAATCTGTCTCAAGATGTTTCAATTCCTCTTTCTGTTTGCAACAATTTCTACCCTTTTCCTTCCAAAACACAAAATTTCTGTCCTTTTAGGACAGAAATAACTTTTATGGCTGAGGAGACTATATCTTGTCTCAGAAAGGAAGACTTCCTAATAGTCCTACAAAATTTAAATATCAATCAGTTTGCCCCTGATGGTTCCTGTTAATCTTTTCCCATCCTTTTCCCCCTCCTTCCCTGCTTCTACTCACCTCCAAATTCTCTATATGTGAATTCCACTGCACTCCACTCCACCTGTACCAAACCACCCACAGAACAAATGAATGGAAACCAGGTAAGAGGGGAGAGTAAAACTAGATAGAAAATAGAGTCATGAATAGTAAGCACTCCTGGAAGCTTTTTTAAAGAATTTTTTTTTTCCATGATGGATTCCCCTTTCCCAGTTTTCTATTTTGGTTTTTCTTGCAGATGATACATGAAAGTAATTATGAAGACTTACTTGTTATGGAAGGAAAAGAAAAAAACAAAATATAAACTAATCCCTGAAAGAGCAGCATAGACACTGTACTGAAACAGATTGCAGTATCATTGTCATGGTGTTATTTATACTTGTTCCGGGAAGCTGTGGAGGGAGAGCAGTAAGGCAGAAAGCTATCGCTTTATCCTTATTTGCTTTTAATTTTTTAAAAGATTTTATTTATTTATTTGACAGAGAGAGAGAGAGGGAGAGATCACAAGTAGGCAGAAAGGCAGGCAGAGAAAAAGAGAGAGGGAAGCAGGCTCCCCACTGAGCAGAGAGCCCATTGCGGGGCTCGATCCCAGGACCCTGAGATCATGACCTGAGCCAAAGGCAGAGGCTTTAACCCACTGAGCCACCCAGGCACCCCATCCTTATTTCTGATATCCTCCCTCCCACTTCCTTTTTTAAAATTTTGAGCTTTCAAACCTATAGAAAAATTGAAAGAATGATATGATGAGCACCTATATGCCCCCCTATATTCAATAATTTAAACATTTTTGTAGAATACCTAGCCATAACCCTAGTAGTATTTAGCCCTAAATACCTCCACATATATTTCCTAATAATCACATCTTCCTACATAGCCGTGATACACCTGTCACCATGGTCATTATGTTGATGACTGGTGGGGGTTAGTATTAGGCTCAATTTTCTATTGCACGTGTAAGATACCCTACTAGAAAAGGGCTTGGTTCTTTACATTTAATTTAAAAATATAGTTGGAATTGCAAATTTCCTGACTCAAAAAGTATTTTGGAATGATCTTATCTCTGGAAATAAGATTTGAGAATATTTTCCAGGTGATTTTAATACTCACAGCTAGTTTTGAAAAAAGCTAGTTTGAAAAGCCATTTTTTTACTGCCCGTTCTTTTCTCTTTTTTCCAGCTTTATTGAGGTATGATTGGCAAATAAAAATATATATTTAAGGCATATAATGCGATGATTTGATATACATAGACATTGTGAAGTAATTACCACCATCAAGCAAAAGAGTTTCTGCCTGGCAGAGGAAAAAATCAACAAAATAAAAAGGCAGCCACTGGAATGGAAGAAAATATTTGCAATGAATTATTTTTCTAGTTGTAATTCTCAGATGGCTCCAGGGTCAAAGCCATCCTGAGCAGAAACCCTCCTCTCCCCCAGGCTCAGAGATCACTAATGGGATAACTCTACATAAAAAAGAAGAGGTTGAAAGATCCCTAGAGGATGCTAATAGTAAGTAGTTGACAAGATAAGAAGGAGCTTGTCAAACCTACTGGGTAGGCAGTACTACCTACCCAATATTACCCAGTACCTAACAGTACTACTGCTAGTGAAGTATAGGGACACCAAGAATACTTCCCAGGAGGCAAGTGAATAAAATATTTAAGGGGAAGGAATGAAAAGTAGTATCAAAATGTTAAAAGGTCAAGTAAAATGAGAGCTGAGAATTGACTTTGGCATATTGGAGTTTTCAGTGACCTTGGCGTGCAAGATTATAGTTGAGTGGTAGGAGTCAAAGCTGAAATGACTTTGGTTTCAAAGAAAATAGTAGGGAACAAACTAGAGACCAAGTTTGTGAGCAACTCTTTTGAGATGTTTATAAAGAGAGAAGAGATCTAAAACTGTGACTAGACCACAAGGGGGCTGTGTCGAGGGAAAGAGCTGTTAGGTGGGAGAAACTATAGCATATTTATGTGCCGATGGGAATGATTAGGAGAAAAAGAAAATTGAGGATATAGGGGAGAGAAGCCAGTTACTGGAGGAATTTCCTTAACTAGGTTAGAAGGCTTGGATCTAGCGTACATTGGACATAAGATAATTCTTGTATGTACACTTCTTTTTTCAAGTGATTTGTAGTGCAGTCTGGATGTATGTTCCAATTTATCTGCCCAGTCATGAATTTAATTTTCTGAAATGGAAAAGTGCATTCTAATTAGTTTATCCATAAGAACAGGAAGGAAGCAAAGTACATGGATTCTTCTTACTCCTTCTATGTTTTCATTAGATTGAAAGCAAAGTCATTGGTTCAGGGTGAGCATTAGGAAAGGGTGTAAAATGTTTGTGAGAGATGGTATGAACTCATCTCCTAAAAAGGTGAATAGATGAATTGGGTGAATACAGTGGGAAAAGAATAGAGATATGCTGTGGTTTGGAGTCTGGACAGCATTTTTATCTATGACATCTCTCCGGAAAGAGTAATGCTCTGGATAAAGAAGGTAGAAACTGCGGCAATATGAGAAAATTGGTGAGAAGAATTTTGTTTTTGCAGAAAGGAGGAGTAGGTGGGGATGATCTGAGGGGAAAATAGGCATGATTAATACTCCCATTTTCTTCTCGATCTTGGAGAATCATCAAAAATTCAGGATAAAAGTTTGGTGAGAAGAGCAAAAAGAGTGGAGCCGGAGATAGGTGTTAGAGTATGTCAGGGACCTTACTTATTTTCAGCCCTTGGATGCTGTGTTTGGAGACGAACTCTCTGGTTAGGGTCCTTAGGTTCTTTGGGTGTCCTCCAGCTCTGTACTGGGTAAATCTGGAGTCTTCGTATCTGAGGATTGGATCCTACCCTCTTATGCTCTTAATAGGACTGAATAAAGACTTGCTAATCTGTGAGTAAGGTGCATAAAGCAATAATAAAATTGCTACAACTTCAACACAAATGTGAGGTCAAATTAATGTGGAAAACAAGTTAAATCTGGTAAACTAACCAACATAGACACTATTTCTCCCAAATTTGGTATATATTTTCCTTTGTGAATTTGATAGCCTTCCCATTTTGTCTTGCCAAGTGAAAGTTCACATTCTGTTATTTGTCCAGTTGTGTGTATATCAAAATGGTTCAGAATGGTGTCTCGCATATTTGAAGATAAAAATTGAGTAATGAGCTGATTTTCAGAGTGAAAATATATATGCTGTTTATTATCAAATTTGGCAAATAGAAACCTTAACCTCTTAAGGATGAACCTCTTAAGGTGTGATAGTCTTGGCCCAAAGCAGAGCTGACCCAAAGACAAATCTTTTTAAAGCTATACTAAGAATTTTTTTCCTACAGAAACCTCTGTTAATGAACCTACTTTAATTAGGGTAGACTTGCTTGTGCCAATAGATTTCACCATTTCAGCGATTTGACACAATAGAAGTTTGTTTCTTGCTCACTCCCTGGTCCTGGGAGGAAGTTCAAGTCTGGTGTGTTCTATTTCAGATGGTCATTCAGGGACCCATACATTTTTCCATAGTGTATTTCTATTACCATTAGAGTCTTATAATCATGGGTAGCCCATTGGAAGAAATGGGAAAAGCCTGGAGGAGCTCATGAGAAGTTTTATGTCCCGGGTACATTAGTCACTTTTAATCATCATCTGAGTTGGCAAGAATGCAGAAACATGGTCACAACTCAGTGATATTTAGGAAGAAGAGGAAGACGGTTTTGGTGAAGTGTTTGGTGTCTCCCATACCAATGAAGGAGAGAGTGACTGTGTGAAAGTAAGGACATTGGTGAGGATTTTATTATCAAAAACCATTTGTGGGGCGCCTGGGTGGCTCCGTCGGTTAAGTATCTGCCTTCAGCTCAGGTCATGATCATGGGGCCCTGAGATGGAGTCCCACACGGGGCTCCCAGCTCAGTGGAGAGTCTGCCTCTCCCTCTCCCTCTACTGCTCCCCCTGCTTGGACTCGATCTCTCTCCCTCAAATTAAAAAAAAAAGTTCAAAAGCCATTTGTGAGAGAGTTTCTCAAGAGATTTCTGACTTCTAAAATATAAATTTTTAACAGGTTTATTCTTATAGCTTTAGTAAGGATAATGGGTAGTGTGGGAGGGTGGCCCTTGCTCAAAAATCTATAGTTTGGCTCACTTCTGCCTCTTGGATTTAGTGGGAGAGGAGAGAGCTTATAGCATATCAAAGAATGAAGACCCAAACTGCCAACACAGATATTTCCAATTTTTTTTTAATTTGAAGATATAATTGACATATAACAATATCTTAGTTTCAGATAGACAACAGAAGTCAGTATTTATATACGTTATGAAATGGTCACTACAATAAACCTAATGTCCATTGGGACATAATTAAAATTTTTTTCCTGTGACAAGAACTTTAAAGATCTATTCTCTGAAGCAACTTTCAAACATGCCATTTAGTGTTACTAACTATAGTCACCATGCTATACATTATATCCCCATAACTTATTTATTTAACTGGAAATTTGTACTTGGGACCTCCCTTTACCCATTTTGCCCATCCCCATGCCCTGTGAACCCATTAACCTTTCCTCTGTATCTGTGGGCTAATTTTGGTTTTGTCTTTAGATTCCACATATAAGAGAGAGTATATGTTGTTCTCTGACATATTTCACTTAGCATAGTGCAGTCAAGGTCCATCCATGTTGTCAAAAACAGTGAGATTTCCTTCTTTTTATGGTTGAATAATATTCTATTGGATATATACAACATATTTTCTTTACCCATTCGTCTCTCATGGACATTTAGGTTGTATCCATGTCTTGGTCACTGCAAACAATGCTGTAATGAACATGGGTGTGCTTACATCTTTTCAAATTAATGCTTTCCTTTTCATCCAGTAAATCCCCAGAAGTGGAATTGCTAGATCATGTCGTAGTTCTATTTTTAATTTTTGGAGGAACCTCCATACTGTTTTCCACAGTGGCTGTACCAGTTCACATTCCTACCATTAGTGCACAGGGTTTCTTTTCTCTACATCCCAATCAACACTTTTATTTCCTGTCTTTTTGATCCTAGGCATCCTAACAGCTATGAGGTGATGTCTCATTGTGGTTTGTTTTGTTTTTTTTTCCTCATTGTGGTTTTGATTTGCATTTCCCTGATAATTAGTGATGTTGAGCATCTTTTCATGTGTCTATCTGCCATCCGTATGTCTTCTTTGGAAAAATGTTCAGATCGGCTCCCCATTTTTAAGTTTTTTCAGATTTTGCTTTGTTTTGCTGTGAAGGTATATGAATTCTTTATCTATTTTGGATATTAACCATATATATATATTTTTTTCAAATGTATGCTCTCATTCAGCAGGTTGCCTTTTTACTTTGTTGATGGTTTTTTCTTTGCTGTGGTCCCACACAGCAAAGATTTTTGCAAAAGATTGTTTATTTCTGCTTTTACTGCCTTTTCATTTGGTGCCAAATGCAAAATCTTATCACCAGTGCCAAATCCAAAATATCGTCACCAGTACTAGACATCAGGAGCTTATTGCCTGTGTTTAAGCCTGTAATCTATTTTGAGTTAATTTTTGTGCATGGTATAAGAGAGTGGTCCAGTTTACTTTTCTTGCATGTGGCTATCCACTTTTCCCAACACCATTTTTTGAGGAGACTGGCCTTTCCTTGTTTTATATTCTTGGATCCTTTGTTATAAAGTAATTGACTCTCTATGTGTCTGTTTAGTTCTGGGCTCTCTGTTTTGTTCCATTGATCTATGTGTCTGTTTTTGTGCCAATACTATAGTGGTTTGATTACTATAGCTCTATAGTATAGTTTGAATCAGGCAGCATGATACCCCCAGGGTTGTTCTCCTTTCTGAAGATTGCTTTTGGCTGGGGGTGGGGAGAGCAGGGGTTTTGTGGTTCCATACAAATTTTAGGATTATTTGTTCTATTTCTGTGAAGAGTGCCATTAGAATTTTGATAGCAACTGTTTTGAGTCTATAGATTGTTTTGGGTAGTATGAAAATTTTAACAATATTAATACTTCCCATCTATGAGCATGGAGTATCTTTCCATTTATTTCTGTCTTCATTTTCTCTCATCAGTGTCTTACAGTTTGTAGTGTACAGAGCTTTCATCATTTTGGGTAAATTTATTCTTAGGTACTTTATCCTTTTTGGATACAATTGTAAATGGAATTAAACAAATGTATCTGATAGTGCATTATTAGTGTATAGAAACGCAGTGGATTTCTGTATATTGATTTTTGTATCCTGCAACTTTACTGAATTTCTAGATTAATTCTAACAGCTATAGGTTTTCTATATATATAATAACCTGTAATCTGTGAAGAGTGACAATTTCTTCCATTCTGATTTAGATGCCTTGTATTTACTTTTCTTGACTAATTGCTCCACCTAAAATTTCTAATACTATATTGAAAAAAAATGGAACGAGGGTGGGCGTTCTTGTCTTATTCCTGATCTGAGATGAAAAGCTTTTAGCTTTTCACCACTGAGTATATTACCTATGGGCTTCTCATATATGGCCTTTATTATGCTGATACATATTTCCTTTATGCCCACTTTGTTGAGAGTTTCTATTATAAATGGATGTTAAATTTTATCCAGTATTTTTTTCTGTATCTGGTGCAATGATCATATGATTTTAATCCTTCAGTTCATTAATGTCATGTATTACATTGATTTTCAAATGTTAAACCAATTTTGCTTTGCAACCCTGTGTGATCATGGTGTGTGATCCTTTTCAGGTATTATTGAATTCCTATGTATAGGAACCCTGGCTTTCTCTTGATTTCCATATGCCTAGAAATAGGTATTTCCATCCCTTGGCTTTGTGTATGTGTGTCCCCTTAAATCTGAAGTGAATCTCTTCTAAGCAGCCATAAATGGGGCTTTTGAAAAATATCCAGGGGTGCCTGGATGGCACACTCGGTTGAGCATTGGACTTTTGGTTTTGGCTCAGGTCATGATCTTAGGGTGACAAGATCAAGCCCCCATTGGCCCCATGCTCAGTGCAGAGTCTGCTTGGACTCTCTCCCCTTTCCGCTTGCCCCTCCCCCCTGACACTTGCTCACTCTTTCTCTGTCTCAAATACGTATAAAAAATCCAATAAGCTACTCTGTCTTTTGATGGAGAATTTAATTCATTTACATATAAAGCAATTAGTGGTAGGCAAGTCCTTACTGACATTCTGTTTTCTGTATGTTTTGTAATTCCTTTGTTCCTTTCTTCTCTTGGTCCCTTCCTTTGTGATTTTATGACTTTCTTTAGTGGAACACTTTGTTTCCTTTCCCTTTATCTTTGGTGTACGTACTATAGGTTTTGGCTTTGTGGTTACCATGAGGCTTATATATAACAACTTATATTTATAACAGTCTATTTTAAGTTGATAACAACCTAAGTTTCATGAATTTGGGTGTCCTCCTTGCACAGGCACCGTGTTAATCCTCTCTGTACCGTCCCAATTTTAGTGTATGTGCTGCCGAAGCGAGCACGATAATTTAAACACATCCTAATGCCCTACATTTTTACTTTTCCTTCCCCAGGTTTTATGGTTTTGATGTCATTTTACATTTTACATTTTTATCTTTTGTATTATTTAACTGATTATTAATAAAATAGCTATGATATTTTCTTTTAACCTTAATACTAGCTTTATAAATGATTAATCTCCCACCTTTTCTAATACTATTCTGGACTTTATTTTTTTTGTATTTAAGTAATCTGTACACCAAACAAGGGGCTCAAAATCACAACTCCAAGATTAAGAGTTGCATACTGTTCCTACTGAGCCAGGCCAGCACCCGTGGATTTTACTACATATTTACCTTTACCCACGGGATTTGTACTTTCATGTTTTCCCATTAGTAATGAGTGCCCTTTTATTTCAGCTTGAAGGAGTCCCTTTAGAATTTCTTGTAAGTCTGGTTTAGTCAGAACTCCTTTAGCTGTTGCTTGACTGTCAAACTCTCTCTCCTTCAGTACTGTATGACAATTGTGCCAGGTAGAGTATTCTTGATAGAAAGATTTTTCTTTCAACACTTTGCAGGCCAGAGGGAGTGACATGGTATATTCAAAGTTTCTGCTGAAAAATCTGATGGTCTTATGGAGTTCCTTGTATGCAGTAAGTTGCTTTTTTTTTTGCTGCCAATAAGAGTTTCTCCTCATTTTTGACATTTTAATTACAATGTGTCTTGGTGAGGATCTCTTTGGATCCATCTTCTGTGGAACTCTGAGATTCTTGGATCCAGAATTCTGTCCTTCCATGGGTTAGGAAATTTTCAGGCACTAATTCTTCAAACAAGTTTTCTGCCCCTCTCTCTCTTCTCCTTCTGGGACCCCTCTAACATGAATATCAGTCCACTGGATGTTGTCCCTTAAACTAGCTTTTCTTTTTCTTTTTTCTTTGTTCTTTTTCCTCTTCTGATTGGATGAGTTCCATGACCTTGGCTTTGATTTCATTAATTCTTTCTGCTGCTTTACCTAGTCAGCTGTTGAATTATTGGATTGGATTGTCCACTAAGTGGACGATAGTTCACTTATTGGATTCTTCAGCTCTTTGACTTCTACGTGGTACTTCATTATATTTTCTTTTTGTTGAATCTTCAGTTCATGCATTCTCCTGAGTTCAGTGAGCATCTGTATGACTGTTATTTTGAACTTTTAACAGGTAAATCATTTATATCTCTTTTTTAGGAGGTTGTATCTTGTTTTTTTCATTGTGAACATATTCCTATTTCTTCATATTCATGACTTTCTGTTGGTTTCTATGCATTGGCTGCCATCTCTCCTGGTCTTGAAGGAGTGACCTTGTTTAGGAGATGAACCTTACCCTTCTATCCATCTCTAGCTCTTTGTTGTCTCTCAAACCTTTGTGATTGTCCAAGTAACCTACTTTATTTCCCATGGTTCCCAGTATTTGAAGGTATGCCAAGACCTGTCATGGCTCCTGGGGTGGGGGTAGGGGATTCTTAGTGCCTAGATTAAGGCTCTTTGGAAGACAAACCCTTAGGTAGCAGCTTTTGAAGTATGTAAATATGTACAGTTCTGTGGGACCACAAGTGTAGTCTTGCTGGCTACAACAGCTAGACAACGTAGACGTGTCCCCTGGGTATCAGTCATAAAATAATGGAGCAGCAGACAAGTATACAAATTCCTTTCTGGGAGATGCTGGAAACCTGGAGTGTGGCAGAGGGAGCGTGCAAAGACGGTGTGCACTGACCTCTATCCCTGGCATCCCTACATCTTTAGGCCCCTAGGTCTATACCAGACCATATGTGTGCCCTTCAGGCCAAAGCTCCAGGACAAGCAAATAGGCCTCTTTAGCAAAAGAAAGTGGTATCTTTCAGTCTGCTATCTGTGTTGTGTCCTGGGGGGGTGTAGCCAGATAAGAACTCTCTGATTGTTAGCACAGCTAGGTGACCAAGAAGTGTCCTCTGGGCAGCAGCCACCCCCCAAAAAAAAAAAAAAAAATACAAAGCACCAGACATGCATATAGGCTTCTGACTGGGAGATACTGGCCCTTTGGAACATGGCAATGAGTACAAAGATAAAGCCTGTGCTCTGGTCTGAGGTCTCTGAAAAAGATTAGTTAGCCCTAAGATATGTGTTTAATTTGAAGATAACAGGCCTTTTTCACAGAAAGACTGGGCTCCTCTGTCTGTTGCCTCTTGCTGTGTCCTGGGGATTATAGCTGGTGAAGAACTCTTTCTCCATTGGTTAATGCACTTATAAAAGTATATAGTGGATAACACAGTGAAAAAGTCTTCCTAGAGTTGCATTTTTGAGGAGGTAACTTATAAGCTGAGTTGTTCGACAGTGCCAAGTATTAACTGCTGGTGATGTGGTAGGTGGCTAGAGAATATGAAATCAAATCAAGGGCATTTATCTTCTCTCTGAAGATTTACAGTCTTGAATTAATAGGAATCATAGAGGTAGTGAGTGAGGCAGCAAGGATGATAACCAGTTTGCTGAACTGTTAAAATATCAAAATCCTCACCAGGTGGTAAATAGCAGCTATTCCTAGAACTGCTCTATTTGCTCTACCCTGCCTGCCCTCAGTAGCACCTCCAAAGCCCTCTTCTGTGGTCCCCAGAATTTCCTATTTTGTAGCAACTAAAGGGTCAATGCCCTTATGCACTCAATATTTTACATAAAATCCCAGGGGATGCCCTTTGCCAAGAGATGAAACTTACAAGGCTTGAAAGGGTAATGAGTATTTAGCAAACTGGAGTTAAAGTCCAGAGCATGAAATAGAAATTGGGGAATAGAGAGAAATGGTAATTGATAAGGGTCCAACAAAAGATTTTAAGCAGATCTACTTTTAAAAACAATACTTTTGATTGTACATGACCTTAGTACATAAGTACTCACTGATATTTGTTGAATGAGATACTATAATGCTAATGAATCATTAGTAACATCCCCTGTTCATGTTTGTTTTTTTTTTTACTCTTTGCATCCACATTTGCAAGAATAAATATAGACTTGTATGAAGGAATTTACATTCTTACCTCTGCAGTTATAGGATCTTTTATGCTATTATTACCCCACTTTGCAATTGGTGATTTCAGTATTTACAGATGTAAATGCTGAAAATCATTGGGGGAAAAAAACTTGGTTGAACAGGAATAATTTTTTTTCATTTCACTTGGAACATTTCACCAAATAGTGACTGAATACTGATAAATAGGTTTATTCATGGATGTGAACAGGCAAGAGCTCACTCAGAAGTTTTTATTTAAAAGGACAAGAAAGAAAGGTTTAATTGCATGGAAGTATTGGTAAAGTTGGTTTTCGTTACTTTAATTCCTTGCTTCCAAAAAAAATAAAGAAAGATAAAATATTCCTCATTAAAGGAAGTACAGGTTAAATGATTAATACCAAAAACAGTACCTGAGCACATCACTGTTTTATTTTTATATCACAGTTTACTGTTCTTAACCAGCAGTCACTCCCTTGTACCTACTGTCAATTACAATATAATTCCCATCACTGTATGTTTCTTCATGTTCTAAAGAGTAAATAACATTACTGAATTACTTTCATCAAATAATAATTTTTAAATTCTTTCAGTAGCAAGCACCAAAATTAAAACCCAACATCCATGGACTAAGTATACATAACAAATTCCCTGTAAGACATGAGAATAAAGTTTTCCTATTCCCAAAGGTCTGTGATTTTTTTGGCATTGAGCAATAGGGTATTACATTTAAACACAAAGTCAGTTGCTATTTAATACTATGTAATATTTTTAACACTTTTTCTTTAATAATGCGGATCATTGTATTTGAAACAAACTTTGCCCTTCTGAAGGTTCCTCCTCTCCATCCCTTCTGTGATGGGTGGTGTAGGCCTGCCAAGGCCAGCAGCTGAGGGAGTTCCATGCCATCAGTCCTCTTTTCTCTGAACTGGCAAGCGCTCTGGAGGAAGAACAGATTCTAATTTCTGCCAGCGCTCTGGAGGCCACAGGATATGTGTAGCATGGGCATGGAGAAGGCCTAGGGAAACCTGAACCCATGAGAAACACAAAGCAAGAAAGTATTTTATCAGCATTAATCATCTTAAAGACAGAATTTGATCCAGGTCTGAAATTCCTTCCAAAGTTGATTAAAAATAGTAAACATGTATATGGCACTTTTCTAGGTGCTTTATATACCTAAATGCTTTTATTTTTTTTAAAGATTTTATTTATTTATTTGATAGAGAGAGATCACAAGTAGGCAGAAAGGCAGGCAGAGGGAGAAGCAGGCTCCCCGATGAGCAGAGAGCCCAATGTGGGGCTCGATCCCAGGACCCTGAGATCATGACCTGAGCCGAAGGCAGAGGCTTAAACCACTGAGCCACCCAGGCACCCCTACCTAAATGCTTTTAAATCCTCATAACCATTTGAGGTAGGTATTAGACCCATTTTGCATATGAGAAAACTAAAGTCGGGCTGGTTAAAGAACTTAAAGTCCTACAGCAATTAGTTAGTTGGTGGAGGCTGGCTTCAGGGCTGAGCTGTCCAGCCCTAGGGTCTGCAACCTCAACTCCCATCCTCAGTTTGCCTTCTCAGAATTTCCTATGGAGTTAGCAGTATTTACTTTGTAGATAACTCAGAGACATGAAAAAAATATTTTTTATTAAAAGTATTGTCCCACTTCTGTCTGAGCTGCAAGAGTTAGTGAGACTAAAGGCCTTCCTTGGAAACTACCTGGAGCAACATGGAACGTAGTGATCACAGAGGGAGGTAGAAAACTAAGGTAAGCCAGCAATGGAGGATAGGAAGCAAGGAAAAAGAATCAAGTATAATGATGAAAGATGGCAAGGAAGCCCCCTCAACAAATATGTGCCTGGTTTAGGAGGAGGTCAGTAGAGGGGAAGCACTGAAGGCTGAACCCTGAGAAGGAGGGAGACCTACTGGGGTTCCCTAGGGCCATAAGCAGTGAGCAGAAGAATGCTGGCAAACCTGTTAAAAATGCAGGAAGATCCAGGAAGGCCGTATTCTCCCCTGAAGTGAAATAGGGTCTGGAAATCTGTGTCTTTTGTTGATGCTATTGTTGTTACTACTAGGTAATACTTTAATAGTATTTTAAAAACTTACGAAGTACACTTACACTTAGCACATATCTATTTAGTGCTAGCTATAAACCAGATACTATGGGTTCACTCTTTATTTTCAAATATTTTTCCTATAAATTGGTTTGGAGCTCCATAGAGATTAACATACAAGACTGCTTTCATTGAAGTACTATTTACTAGCATATGCATTCAAGAAATCACATTGCACAGAGACTCAAAGAACTGGATGTCAGGTGAGGGACTGTAAAACCATGACTAGAAACACTTTTTTTTTTTTTTAAACAAACACCTTAGAATACAAACAAAATAAGCTCAGTGGCTATCAAGAACCCCAGGGGCCCAATTAAGGAATATCACTTTGAAAATCAAACCTACAGAACATTTGGAAATGTGGCGGGGGGTGGGGGGGAAGCATAAGTTCTCTTCATCCGAATTCACTAGTTATTTACATTTTATTACCTTCTCCTTGGATGCCTGTCTGTATACATATACTTTTTTTAATGAACCATTTGAAATTTTGCTGATATTCTGAATTTAGCCCTAATATTTCCATATGTGTCTCCTGAGAACTAAGACTCTTTCCTACATAAACACATGTAGGCATTATATGCCTACCATAACTGCCACATTATATGGCAGTTATTAATGATATATTACTTAATGTATAGCCAATATTCAGAATTTTCCAATTGCCCAATGTCTTTTATAGTGTTTTTTTTTTTAATTCTTAAGGATCAAAAATTGCATCATAATTGTCATTATTTTTGTTCAGGCCTATTGCCTTATAGGATGTCCTACATTTATAATTGCTTGATTTTTTTCCCCTCCTGAAAAGATGATTCAAGGTTAAATGTTCTTAGCAAGAACACAATGTACTTGATAATGCATTCTTCCTATCCTGTCATGGTATAAAGCACAATATATCTGTCGCATTCTTGGGATATGAAGTTTGGTCACTTGATTAAGGTGATATTGACCAGATTTCTCCTCTGTAAAAAAATCGTTTTCCTTTTATAATTAGTAACTAATCTGTGGGATGATATTTTGAAATATGTAACTATCCTGTGTCAACATTTCATTTAATCATTTTACTATCTCTTAAGGAAGCTGGTTCTAAACCATGTAATGATTTTAACATCCATCAATGATGCTCCCTGAATCAGTTAGTACATTGATGATTACAATATGAGTTTCCAAATTTATTTTTCCTTTTATATTTATTAGCTATCATTCTTCTCTAAAGTGATTCCTCTTCCAACCTCAAATGCCTCTTTCAATATCAAATATTTCTTCTTAATTTCATAATCTCTTATGAGTTCTTGGTTAACATTGGACAGGTCTCCATTAGTCCCCGAGCACTTCCTTACTTTTGGGTACCACTTGATGTTGCAGGCTTACTCGTACTTTATATCTGTTCAGCCTAGAATCAGACATCTCATTAGGGAGGCTTGGTTTTACCCAGGAATACTGTTTGCTTAGAAACCAAAGCCTGCTACTCAATGTACTCATTGCTCTAAAGGTGTCAGAGAAGAAAAATAAAATATCTAAAACCCCAGCGTTTTCCCTCACCGTGCCCCATTCCATATTTCTCTCTCCCTTCTTCTATAGTCAGCACTCTATGCTCCCAACCACAAATTTACTGAGTAAAAAATCCAGGTTTCTTTGCAACTATTTTAATCCTTACAGTACATCTCAATTTAAGGGTATATTTATTGGACTTTGTCCTTTTCATCCTCCATAGTGTAGCTGTATTAAGTACTGTTAGGTTTGTTTCTATTTGTATTCGATTTTAGTGTGCTTTTGTTATCCTTTTTGATTAAATGTTATTTTTGAATACATAAACATTTGCAGGATTCAAAAGTCAAAATTACTCTTAAAAGGTAAGGTAGGGGGGCACCTGGGTGGCTCAGTGGGTTAAGGCCTCTGCCTTCAGCTCAGGTCATGATCCCAGGGTCCTGGGTTCTAGCCCCGCATCGGGCTCTCTGCTCAGCAGGGAGCCTGCTTTCCCCTCTCTCTGCCTACTTGTGATCTCTCTCTGTGTCAAATAAATAAGTAAATTCTAAAAAAAAAAAAAAGGTAAGGTAGGCAGAATGCCCCATCTAACACACACTCCAAACATGTCCATATCCTCATCTCCAGAAGGTCTAAATATGCAATGCTACAGAGCAAAGAGGATTAAGGTTACAGATGGACTTAAAGTTGCTGATCAGTTGATACCAAGATAAGGAGACTATCCTGTAACATTCCATGAACCCAAATATAATCATAAGAATCCATAGATGCAGATGAGCTAAGCAGAAGGTTTAGAGTCAGAGATATTATACTGCTGGATTTTGAAGATGGAGAAAAGGGCCAGGAGCCAAGGAATGCAGGTGCCCTCTAGAAACTAGCAAAGAAACAGATTATCCCCTAGAGCTTTCAGAATAAAGGCAGCCTTACTTCCGACCTGTAAAATACAGGTTTTTTTAAGCCACTCTATTTGTGGCAATCTATTATACTAGCAATGGGAAACTAACACAAGAAATACACACAAATTACACGCCCATCCACTACCACACCTTTAAATGATTAACTATTTTCATTTAAATATCTTTCTTATGTCCCTTTTTTTCCCCCTTATACCAAAGGTAGAAGACTACATTCACTTTTGCACCTTGCTTTTATTCTCACCAGTATATCCTAGAAAGCATTTCACCCAGAAAAAGCAAACTTAACCAACTCTAAAGACTCCTTTGACTATATTCTGGAACATGTGAAGTAATCATTCCAACCATGTTAACTGCCAGGAACCTAGGTCTAATGGTCTGTGATAGTGAAGTTTTTGTCTATTTTTGGTTTTTCTGGGCTCAGTGGAACTATGGGACAGCTGGTCTCCATCCTCTCCACAATAACCCTTTTAGATTTGATAGCTGCTACTCGGTTCTTCCTCAAGCCTCTATTTGCTGTTCCAAGTTGTTTAACTTTTCTCATATGGTTGATCTGCCAGGACTCCTGCCAACATATTTGCTTGCTTGGTGATTCAATTTTTTTTAAATCAACCTTCGTTTTACTAAAACCTAGGATTCTTTTATTCCAAACATTAGGCATACTATGTACTTCCTGAAAAAAAAAATCTCACAGATGTAGAGTATTGTTTAAAAGTGTGGTATGGAATGCAAAATTTAAGCATGTCTTTAAGAAAGACAAACAGACTGCCTATGGAATCTAGCGGTCTTGTCACAGATCTTTACTAGTATGTATACAGACATGTAAGCAGGGGCTTCCAGAGAAACAGAGCCAATAGGATAGGTGTTTATATGCAGAAATAAATTTATTTAAAGCATTTAACTCATATAATTATGGAGGCTTGCTGAGTTCAAAATCTAATGGGGAAGACCAGAAGGCAGAAGACTCAGCAAAGAGTTGCAGTTTAATTTCAAAGGCAGTCTGCTGGCAAATCCTTTATTACTTGGGGGAGGCAGCCTTTGGTTTTATGCAGGCCTTCAACTGATGGGAGGAAGCCCACCCACCTATTGGAGAGCAAAACGTTTTGCTTAAAGAAAAGTTGAAAGGGCTGGACATCCTAGCCCATCTAAATTGACACATAAAATTAACTCTTAACACCTGACAAATAGAATCCTTCTCCTTCTGCTTACTCAGTGTTACACTCCATGCTTACTACACCCAGGGCAGTGTTCTGAATGACTTAGCCATCCTGATGCATTTAATCCTTACTGTAACTCTGTGATGCAGGTTCTATGATGGTCTCCATGGTGAAGGAAACCTGGGCATAGAATGAGATTTTTTTGAGCCATGACTGAAGTTTATGCCCTCTGGCCATTGAACCTCTTTATTAGGATCTATCATAGTATTTATTTATTTTCCAAATAAGACACTATGACCATCCAAGATCAGGTCAACTTAATCATATTGCTGTCCCACATACCTTCCTGAAACACCTAGATTAATCAGAAGGAAATGACTGTTAGGTATATTTTTTCTGCAAAACTCATATGTTGAAGCCCTAATCCCCAGTACCTCAGAATAGGACTGAACTTGCAAATGGTTATCTATCTCTTTAAAGGTTCTAAGTTAAAAAAAAAAAAAATTCCAGCCTGATTGGACTAGGGCCACCCTAATGGCCTCATTTTAAGATTTTATTTATTTATTTATTTATTTGCCAGAGAGAGAGACTAAGCAGAGGGAGAAACAGGCTCCCCGCTGAGCAGGGAGCCTGATGTGGGGCTCGATCCCAGGACGCTGGGGTCATGACCCGAGCCAAAGGCAGACACTTAACTGACTGAGCCACCCAGGAGCTCCCAGGCTGGATTTTTGTTAGACGAGGACATTAAGACACATAAAGAAACAACAGGCTTACATGTAGGGACACAGCAAAACATTGGCCATTTGCAAGCCAATGAGCGAAGCCTCAGAAGAAACAAAACTTGCTGACACTTGACCTTGGACTTCTAGTCTTTGGTACTGTGAGACGGTTTCTATTGCTCAAGCTGTGCAGTCTACGATACTTGGTTATGGCAGCCCTAGCAAACCAAGATGAATAAAAGGGAATACTGGGCTGGAAGCTAGTTCCCTCAGATGTGCCAGTACTCACTCAAAATAGGGAAACAAAGAAACATGTTGAAGAGGAAAAAAAAGCCCCTGTTATTAAAAAGAGTGATGCTCAAGCATGTATGGCCATACCTAGTTGTATTAAGCTTGCCTGCAACACTGTGCGGAGCAAGTCAGTCAGCGTCATTTTCCAACAGCATTTGCTCATTTGCGTCCATAAAATAATGGAAGCATTATCAAAATGTGAGAAACTTCTCTACTATATTTGTTATGGTGATCTGTGATCTTTGATATTACTACTGTCACGGCTTTGGAGCTCTACAAACTGTGCCTCTATCAGGTGGCAAACAACAAACAGATGTTGGATGTGTTGTGACTGCTCTATGGGCTGGCTGTCCCCCCCTCCCTGTTCCCTGAAACGTAGCAATATCAAAAGTAGGCCAAGTAACCGAAAAATGGCTGCTGTTAACATAAAATTTAGAGTCACAGGTCTCTCGCCGGGAATCCAAACTATAAATTCGTAAACTTAGTGAGGAAGTCTGTCAAAAGCTAAGATAGGCCCAAACCTAAGCTTCTTGCACCCAACAGCCAAGGTGTGAATGAAAACAGTTCAAGGCAATTTCAAAAAGCTACTCCCATGAACATACAAGTGATATGAAAGTGAAACAGCCTTACTGCTGATGGGCATCAAGTGCCAGTGGTCTGGAGAGAAGCTCAAACCAGCCACAGCATTCCGTTAGGCCAAAGCCAGACCAAGGCCTTCACTCCCCTCAGTTCTACGAAGGCACAAAGGGGAGGAAGCTGAAGAAGAAAAGTTTGAAGTAGCAGAGGTTGGTTCATGAGGTTTAAGGAAAGAAGCTGTCTCGCTAAGGAAGAACAACAAGGTAAAGCGGCAAATTATCCAGAAAATCTATGAGTTTATTAAGGAAGGTAGCTACCCTAATGAACAGATTTTTCATGTAGATGAAACAGTCTTCTATTGGAAGAAGATGCCAGCTAGCATGTTCGTAGCTAGAGAGGAGAAGTCAGTGTCTGGCTGCAAGCTTTGAAAATGCTATCAAATACCACCACATACTACAGAGAAATTGTTCAGGAAAGTACGAGTTTACTGATGTGACAACCTTCACCGTTGTCTTGTTTTAAGTAACTCCAATGGTCAATCCCAATCTTCAACAACCACCACCAAGCATCAACACTGAGGCAAGACCCTCTACCCACAAAAAAACAGGACTTTTTGAAAGCTCAGGTTATGGTTCATTAAAAAATATCCTCTACAAAAGGCTGAAGTATATACATTGCACTGTTAGATCTAAAAAACCAAAGAGTAGAATACAGTATAATGTAAACCTAACTTTTCTATGCCCTGAAAAACCAAAAATTTCATTTAACATGCTCTATTGTAATATTCACTTTGTTGCAGTGATCTAGAACAGCACATAGTATCTCTAAGGTAAGACCCACCAACATTGTATTTTACTGGGACTTGACTCTTCCCTGTGTTCTTTTGTATCCCATATGTAACCATGTCTCCTCGTCAATGCATTCAAAACATTTTTAGGCTTAAGGAATCCACCTTTACAGTAAATTTCTGAACACAACAGAATCATATTGAATCATTATAATCGCTTAGCCGATCATCATGTTTTTAGGGTATGCTGAATGAGAAAACAGTTCCACATATAATAGGCCTCTTACAATAACTGTTGCCTACAGATTGGGAATCAATGATCTAGAATAGTCTATTTTGATTGTGTACCCTAACAGCAAAAATATTAGAGAACTTACTTTGGTATTTACATATTTAAGATTTATATATATATATATATATATATATAAACAAACATTCCATCAAACCCAATGTTTGTTAGTAAAGCTCAAACTCTTATTTTTCCAGTTCAAAAGTTTCAGTTTTTGGATCCAGGGAATCATTATACATACTATTTGCCTATTCCTGCTCCCCTGTGCTCTAGGAAACACCACAATTACTAGCTGAAAATCGATTAGTGCTATTAGTCAACTAGTTTGTTTTATCCACACAGGGCCAAGGAAGCACATGGACTAAATTTGCAGTGAATTGCCTGATTTTGATTGAATTGGCTCCACTGACAAGTTATGTTGGCCTGTGGTAGACACAGCCTACATGAGCCCCGACTTTTCAGGTGCCAGAGGCACAGGTGTGCTGCTATGGTTCCACCCACCCCCTATTCCTAGGCCTATAGTTTACAGAGCATCCTTCCAATTCTTGGCTTCTGGACACCTTCTCTTGAAGGAAGAGCTTGCAAAAATAAGGATAACTAAAGCACAAGAGTCCACAGGTAGAAAGTGAGAAGATGACTGTACATGGGAGCAAAGACTTTAAAAAAAAGACAATCAGAACTAGAGCCGGGGTCACAAGAGGATCAGGATGAAAAATGAGAAGCAGCATAAAAGTTCCTTTGATTACAATATTTTCCAAAAGAAAATACAAACACATTTTATATGCAGTATAAGCAAATAAAATCTGTAATGAATTTACTTAGCAGTGTAAGGAGAAAAATTTCCACATAAGGCAGCCGTCAGATGATATTTATTCTATAATATTAAATTATGTTCAATTACTTTTGAAAGTCAAATCGAACTGGAACAATATTGGAACTCGGAGCAACACTGTTTAAAAGAAGGGCTGATTTGCTAGAGCTTAAAGAGGTCAGTCAGCTTTCCACTCTACCATCCAAAGCCCTTTTTACCCACATCTTTCCAAACTTACCTGCATATCTCAGTCTGCAAGGTTTACTTTAAGGGTCTCCAAGGTACACCTCACAGTACATATGTCTTGTCCACCTACCTGCTTCTGATGATTGCTGTACTGCCAATTTGTAATCTCCTTCCTCATACCCCTGGGACCCTTCTGTAAAACCCACTTTAGTCCAAATTTTCCACAGAGTCCTTCCCAACCAACCCAGTTCTCATCCATTTGTTCCTCTTTGCCCAAGAAACCGAGGCCTGGTGTTGGTCTACCCAACATTAGGTTCTTAAAATGAAAGAAAAAGAAAAAAAAAAGAAGGACCAAGGGCCTCTGGGGAATATGGCAGAACAGGAGGACCCTAAACTCATTGCCTCCCACTGATGCAACTCCATAATACCCCCATCAGTGTAAGTTACCCAGGAAACAACCTGGCACTGGCAGAGTAGACTCCCCACAGCTAAATGTAAAGAGGCCACATCTAAGAAGATAGGAAGAACAGAGACATGATTAGGCTAAATGGAGTTGCGGGGACTGCCCACCAGAGGGAGGGACACCCTAGGCTTTCTCCCTTGGAGAAAGGAAAGAAAGAGACCCTCACCGTAAGCACCCCAGGCATAGGGAAGATGAATTCCTGCAACATTGAGCTTTGAAAACAAGAGGGGCCAAATTTCACGGGTTCTTATAATAGGGGGGTGCTTACCACCTAGAACTTTCAAAATCAGCAGGCTCTGCTCTGGGAGAGCAAGGAAGGCTAGAGGAAACTGAGTGCATGCCTTTCAAGAGACAGCATAGAAAATGGCTGGGGTATAAAGGAGAGAGATTTGTTAACTAATCTCAGAGCATTAGTGCGAGGGGTAGAGATCCTTGGGAAATTTCTCAAAAAAGAAAAGTGCTGGCAGAAGCCATTTCCCTTCCCCATTCCCCAGCCTAGATACACAGGTATCTGTAGGAACCAGAGCCAACACTTGCTACCTAGCTTGTTCACAGTGTGCTCACAAACCTCCATCCTCATGCTTCTGCTAATCCATCCCCTCCAAACCTGCCTCAGTTTGGGGCAGCTCTAGGTCCCCTCTTGCAGAATGTAAACTGTGAGAGAAGAGAGCAAGAGAAGAAAGGAACAGAAACAACCATAAAACAAGTAACAAAATGGCCCTAGGTACATAACTATCAATAATTACTTTCAATGTACATGGACCAAACACTCCAATCAAAAGACAGAGGGGGATGGAATAGACTTAAAAAAGAAAAGCAAGATCCGTCTATACATTGCCTACCAGGAAACTCATGTCAGACCTAAGGATACCTGCAAATTCAAAGTGAAGGGATGGGAAAGTATTTATCATGCAAATGGAAGTGAGGAAAGAGCTGAAGTAGCAATACTTATACAAAATAGACTTTAAAACAAAGACTCTAAGAGACAAAGAAGAACACTATATTGTCATAAAGGGAGTAATCCAATAAGAAGTTATAATAATTGTAAATATAGCACCCAAATACATAAAGCAGCTAATATCAAACAAAGCACCTAATCAATAGTATTACAATAGTAGGGGACTTTAACACCCACTGACATCGAGAGACAGATCATCCAAACAGAAAACCTAGAAGGAAAGAGTGGCTTTGAATAATACACTAGACCAGATGGATCTAACATATATTCAGAGCCTTCCACCTCAAAGAGCAGAAGATACACTCTTTCCTGGAAAATGTTCCCTGTGCACTTGAATAGATCACATATGAGGCCACAAAACAAGTCTCAAAAAGACTGAAATCATACCATGCATCCTTTCTGGCCACAATGCTATGAAACTAGATATCAACCACAAGAAAAGGCCTGGAAAAAGGGCAAATACATGGAGGTAAAATAACGGGCTACTCAAAATGATTGAGTCAACCAAGAAAGCTAAGAGAAATTAAAAAATACATGGAGCTAACACAATAGACCAAAGTCTTTGGGTTGCAGCAAAAGCTGTTCTCAGAGGAAAGTTTATACAAATATAGATCTGCCCACCTCAAGAAGCAAGAAAAATCTCAAACAATCTAACCTTACACACAAATGATCTGGAAAAAGGAAAATAAACAAAACCCCAAACCAACAGAAGTAGTTGTTTAATGACTAAAACATATAAACCAGGAGCTGGTTCTTTGAAAAGAGCAACAAAATTGACAGACTTTACCCAGACTAACTAGAAGAAAAAATAGACTCAAACAAAATTACAAATGAAAGGAGACAAATAATGATCAAGACCATATAAATACAAAAGATTATAAGAGATATTATGAAAAATTATATGCCAATAAATTGGACAACCTAGAAGAAATGGATATATTCCTAGAAACACATAAACTCCAAAAACTGAAGCAGGAAGAAATAGAAAATTTGAAGAGACTGATAACCAGTAATGTAATTGAATCAATAATAAAAACTCCCAAGAAACCAAAGTCCAGATTCAGACAGTTCACAAGTGAATTTCTAGCAACATTAAGAAGAATAGGTATTGACTCTTCTTGAAAAGTATTCCAAACAACAGAAGAGAAGGAAAGCTTCCATCTTCTTTCTATAAGGCCAGCATTCTCCCTGTTACCAAAACTAGATAAGGACACTACAAAAAAGGACAACTATAGGCCACTATCTCTGATGAACATAAGTGCAAAAATCCTCAACATAATACAAACCAAATCCAACATACATTAAAAAAAAATCATTCACCATGAACAAGTGGAATTTATTTCTGGGATACAAGAATAGTTCAGTATTTGCTAAATCAATCAATATGATCACATCATGTCAATAAGAGTAAGGATAAAAATCATTCAGTAGATGCAGAAGAAGCATTTGACAAAGTACAAGATTGATTCATGATTAAAGCCCTCAACAAGTAGGTCTACAGGGAACATACTTCAATATAATAAAGGCTTTATATGAAAAGCCCACACTGAACATCATACTCAAGGGTGAAAAACTCAGAGCTTTTCCCCTAAGGTAAAGAATGAGACAAGGATGTCCACTCTCACCACTTTTATTCAACACAATACTGGCAAGTCCTAGCCACAAGAATCAGACAAGAAAAAGAAATTAAAGGCATCCACATTAGTGAGAAGTAGTAAAAATCACTTTTTGGCAGATGGCATGATACTATATAGAAAAAACATACAAGACTCCACCAGAAAACTACTAGAACTGATAAATGAATTCAGTAAAGTTGCAGGATACAGAAATTAGTTGTACTCCTATACACTAACAATTAAGTGGTAGCAAGAGAAATGACAAAAATTCCGTTTATAATTGCACCAAAAATAATAAAATGCCTAGGAATAAGCTTAATCAAAGAGGTACTTTGTAAACTATGAAACATTGATGGATTTACGTAATATTGAAATGCCCACACTACCCAAAGCCATCTATAGATTTAATGCAGTCTCTATCAACATACCAACATTTTCCCAGAATTAGACAAGTAATTCTAAAAATTGTAATGAACCACAAATGACCCTGAATAGCCAAAGCAATCTTGAAAGAGAAAACCAAAACTGCAGGTATCACAATCCCAGATTTCAAGATAAACTACAAAGCTCTAGTAATCAATACAGTATGGTATTGGCATACAAATAGACACAAAGATCAACAGAATAGAAAGCCCAGAAATAAGCCCATGATTATATGGTCAATTCAACCTTTGACAAAGAAGGCAAGAACATGCAATGGGAAAAAGACAATCTCCCTAGCAACTGGTGTTGAGAAAAGTAGACAGCTACATAGAACAGATTGAAACTCAACCCCTTTCTTAAACCATATACAAAAACAGAATCAAAATGGATTAAAGACCTAAATGTGAGACCTGAAATCATAGAAATCCTGAGGTGAGAACAGGCCCTAATTTCTTTGACATTGGCTGTAGCAAGATTTTTCTAGATGTATCTCCTGAGACAAGGGAAACAAAAGCAAACAAAACTAAATTATTGGCACTACATTACAATTAAAAGCTTCTGCACAGCAAAGGAAACAATCAGCAAAACCAAAAGGCAACCTACTGAATAGACCATATTTGTAAATGACCTATCCCACAAAGGGTTTGTATCCAAAACACATAAAAAATTATACAACTCAACCCCCCAAAAACAAATGATCTAGGTTAAAAATGGGCAGCAGACCTGGATATTTCGCCAAAGAACACATCCAGATGGCCAACAGACACATGAAAGGATGCTCATCATCACATATCATTAGAAGGCAAATCGAAACCACAATGAGCTATCACCTCATATCTGTCAAAATTGCTAAAATCAAGGACACAAGAAACAACAGGTATTGGGGAGGATGTGAAGGAAAAACGAACTCAAATGCACGGTTGGTAATGTAAATTGGTACAGCCATTGTGGAAAGTATGGAGGTGCCTTAAAAAATTAAAAACAGAAATACCATATGACCCAAAAATTCCACTCCTGGGTATTTACCCAAAGAAAATGGAAATATTAGTGTGCAAAGATATAAGCACCCCTGTGTTTATTGCAACTTCACAATAGCCTCTTTAGGTTTTTGCTGCATAACTAATGTGCTTGATTATAGAAGTTTCCCCAGACTATGCTGGGAGTGTTACGTTACATATGAAATAGACATTGTTTGCAGACACTGTTTATAGACACTGATATCACCTAAACAAAATCTGAGAAGTCTGAAACACATTTGCCTTCCAAGATTGGAGATAAAATATTAGTATCTTTAAATATCTGCAAAGGGGAATATTGATCAAAGAGGATAAATGTAATCAGAGTTATGAATTTAGTCCTGGGCAGGATGGGCACTCTGCTAGATGCTGGAAATACACATATAAAGATGATCCCTGTCCTCCAGGATCTCATGATCTGGTGGGAAGGACAGATGTTTCAACAAACCACCGATGTAAAACCTGACAAGGTAGACATACAAAGGAACCAAGTACCCTGAGCAGAGACAGTGGCCAACCCTTAGGAAGGCTCCACTGAGTGGGGGCATTTAGGTGGGCTCTAAAGGATACTCAAGACTTCCCTCTCCTGAAGGCAGATCTTCACTCATGACAATCCCTTGCCAGACTTTTTATCTAGAACACTCTCCAAGTCTTCCTTGCCCTCCACTGAATTTCCAATTAAGACAATGTGATAAGTTTATACAGCCCAATATTTTGCAATGAAAAAGTAAAGCCATATGCTTTACAAAAGACTCAAAATGAGATACTCTCTTCTAAAGTCCTCATTCTAGCACAAGAGTTTTCCTTCATTACCAACAATTTTAACTTTAATCATGTCAAAGCAATTTTCCTGTTCAAGACTTAGCTTTAATCAGAATGCATTTTCAGGTCACTTCATGGCCTCTTCATGATTCTCTCTAGATAACTACAGAATCATGCATAATCATTCTAGTTCCCCCAAGACACCTTCCATAAGTAGTTAGTTCAACAGTTTATGCAAAAAATAGATACAAAACAGGCCCCTAGGGGTATCTTCAGCTAATTTTCATGAATTAATTTCCCAGGATTAATGTTTATGCACCACTCTCTTTACCACATAATCAAATCACTGGAGTTGAAGTGGTCTAACTCCTTATTTTGCAGCTTGATTAAGCAGGTGATGAAATACTTGAATATCATTTGGATAGTTAGCAACTCAGTATCTACAATAATCCATAGGAGTTGGATGACATTACTGAGGTCTCACTGTTTACTTGTGTGCTCTCTAGTAGCTGATGTCCCACATCCTAGCTTTAGGTAGGCAATAAAATTTACAGTTTATGTAAATACATGAAGGGAGAGGAATGGAAGTCTTTGTTATTGATACTGTTTTAAACCACATTTAGAGCAAATGGACAGGAACCTGCAGAAATAGACTAGTTTGCCCTGGACAGGAGACTTCAGGACAACAAGGTAACGGATTTCCAGTGCCAGGTCTGCTGCTGTGGTGGATGCAGCCACCTCTCTGTCTTGGTTACTTCTGTTCACTGGGGGGCTGGCATCCAGCTCTCCCCACTTCCCATCCTTTTTCATTCCTTCTCTCAAAAAGAATGTGAGGAGATTTACAAAACAACCAACCAGGAACAAAAGAAGGTAAATGAAAAATGTTAACTGTAAGGGTGAAGATAGTTGCTGTGGAGCCCCACACTTGGTTCTTCGCTATCCAAGAGCCACTGTAAAGAAAAAAACATGCTAACTGACACAGTTCTCACAGGACCAGATGCACGTTCTCCTCTGCTTAAATTTCTGCAAGCTCTTTCTCACATGAGATCATGGGAGATCATCCAGTATACTCTGAGTATCATAACGGACTACGTCCCTGCAATAGGTTCCCCCAGGAAGTCTCAGCAGATTTCACCCTGCAGGCAGTTGGGTGAATGTCGTTCTGTAAGAGACTAAGGCAATGTAGTCTTGAGTATAATCTAGGGATCTAACTTATTCCAGTGATAGGAATTTACATTACCTGGAAGCCTGGATAGACAGCATACCCTTTAAATGATCTTCTCTAAATATCATGTCCTCAACTGTATTTTTCTTCCACAGGATCTATTCTGGGCTCAGCCAATTGGATGCCCACGTATGGGACTCTGAACACGGAGCGAGTGATGCACAGACATGGAAACGATGAGAGTTACTGGCAGAGAGATGAATGCCAGGAAGTGTCCAGTGATACCCATTGCCAAACTCATTGCCCTGCTCCCGAGTGAACATAGGGGTACCCTATGCTGCTGTCAAATTCTTCTGCCTGGTTCTCCTCCCATCCATTCAGTGGAGTATTCAATATCCTTCCAATAACACCTTTTCTGCTTACATGAGTCAGGATGAAAAAACGAAAGTCAGGATGGCTCTGTGATTTTTGCTGCGAGATAACTGACTGACGTGCTACCATGAAAATACTAGTAAAAGAATGTTGATAAGAATGTTTGGAATTAATTCTAAGTACTGATTCCAAAGGTTCAGAAATCAAGGCTCAGAAATGTTGCCTACAGGTAGGTACCTAGTTAGTTAAGGCTGGGATGCAAATCCTAGCCCTGGCTCCTCGCTCAAAGCCCTTTTCAACATACCTGTCAGTGAAACGAGGTGTAGAGCCCTGGAAATTGTAAAGGCTGGCAAGGGGCCCTGCATCGGTGCTTTCTAAACCTGCTTTCACCCCAGGGAAAAGTGAGGCCTTTCATTTTCTGCAGACAAAAACCAACATTGCACAGGAAGGTTTGTACACATCCGTGCCACTCTGCTTGGGAACTGCTGCTGCTGTGTCGCAGCGGGGCGTGTTACGAGCCACTGGGCTGTAAGGAACACTTGCTGGCAGGGACAAGAAAGCCGGTGCTGATTACAGCAATGTGGCTATGTCGATGTGCATAAAAGCGCTTGGAAAATGAAGAAATGTGGAGAGACTCTAAAGTGCATTCCTTTTATTCAGTGAAATAGATCTATAAAAGCCTACTATGTACAAAATATAGGGCATGGGATTCTCAATCTACTGAGCTGGAGGAGCCATGGACTCTGGCCTTAAGGCGATTCTAACTTAGAGGGGAGGACAGTTGCCACCGGCTTGAGCCGCAGGATGTATTTGGTGGACGTGGGGTTCGCAGAAGAGGAATGTAACCTGGTAATACAGGCCAGTGAAGGGTTAGGAAACAGGTTCTCAACTCGAGCAGGGGTGCCACCTCTGACTGCAATCTGAGGAAAGAAAAGGCAAGAGTAGAGAGAAAGAGAACAGTCAGGAGATCGGTGGGCTTAGAGTCCTGACAAGAGCTATGATCATGCTTTGGAGAAGAAGGGGGGAAAGGATGCTTTGAGAATGAAATCCAAATTTCGTAGCACAATGTACACAACGCTTCATAAATGTGCTTTATTTCTTGGTACTCCTTACTGGGTACCTGGATCACCATTACACCTCTTTGAAAAGGCCCTGCTCTCTCACATCTCTGTACCTTTGCCTATACTGCTTTTCCTACCTTCTGAAAGGCTTTCTTCTGTTCTTTACCTAGGTCACCCTCTTCATCTTTCCAGATGTAGCTTATATACCGCTTCCTCCTGGATGTGGAAGGCTTCCACCCTTCTCCTCCCAGTCTCTGCAACTGGTGCTTAGTTAATAGCAACTAGTAATTATCATACTGTCCATGGGTAGTCTATTTTATTTCTCTTACTAGGTGTGAGCCTCGCGAAATGGATACTGTCTCACGTTCCCAATCCATGGCATGAAAGTACAAAGAAGCTCAAAAAATGTTGATTAAAGAAGTGAAATAGCTACAATATGCATTTAGATTGGATACAATTTCACAACTGATTGGACATGGGGGCTGAGAAACGAAGGAATTATGGAGAAGACTGATTTCTCCCCTGCCTGGAAAGATGGTAATTACTTTAACAGCAGAGGGATCATGGCAGAAGGAGCAGATTAGGGAAACAATGAGTTCAGTTTTCTATTATTCAATCTGAGATTGCTGTTGAATGTCACAGAATGCCACAGACCATTCTCTGCGAGTTCAGGCAAGTGTGTGAAGGAGAACTTAGAGATCTAGGAATCATCTGGTGTATTCATGGGAATTTAAATGCTCTCCCAGAGAAGAATAAAGTAAGAGTGCTAAGGACAGACACCTAGGGGAACACAGCATTTCAAAGATAATGCTAGAAAGCTATCAGCTCTATGCAAGAATAAACTTCCTTGAGCAGTACCACATCCTCCCATAGACCAGAGCCCATGAGACTGTGCAAGTAGTCATATTGCTCAGCTGTAAAAAGGTAAGCATTGATATTAGGCACAGCAGAACAAAGATTAGGGGAGGAAATAGCTGCAGTTTTAAAGGTGATTTACAACTGTAAATTCTTCCTGAGCCAAGAGAATATCCTATAAATGTCCAGACAAAAACCTATTGAAATTTCTATATTCCAAATTGCTATTTGCTTGATTAAGTAATTCTACATCATGTCTCTTTTCTTTACATTTATGTTTCTATGCCTGGGGAAAGGTTGATAACTTCGATAGTAGCCTAAGGAAAATACAACAGAAACAAATTTATTTTTTCCCGTAGAGTTACGAATTATCTAGAGATTATCCACTTCTATGGATTATACATGACTTGATTCCACTGACTCAGATAATTGTTGACTCTAATTTGCAATTTCTTTTATAAAACAAATTTGTTGTGTGATACATAGATTGATTTTGATATTGCAATAGGCTGAGATTTATAATGAAAACTCCTGAGGACGAAGGTTCCACCGATTTGGCACTCTTGTCTTCATGCATGCTATGTGACACCCTCCCATTGTTAGGAAACTGTCATCAATCATTTCTTCTAACAAACAGGAGAGGAATATGGTATGCACAAAGCACCAGGAATAGACACTGCCTAGTCCTTGGTTGAAGTCTTCTCATGAAAATTGCTGGCCATATTTAGCCCACTGGATCTAGTACTGACATACGAAACTACAGTTATAATTCGCTTTCCTTTGCTTTTCTTTTCTCTGTTGGCTTTTCCGTGTCTTCCATAACTTGAAAAGACAATTGCTTCATTACTTTAAAGAAATGTTCACTCAATGGGATGGAGGGGTTTAACCAAACCCAACTTATTCTTCAGTCAGAAAGTCAAAAGCGATCCTTTCTAATTATCAGAAACCCTGATAATTCAGCATCAGTCGCACACTGTCCCTGTTCCTGGAATACGATGATGTGTACATATGGTCCAAGGAAGAGGAGTGGGGAACCATCAGTAAGCAGCATGCAGAGAGCATAAACTTTGGGGTCAGAAAATTAATAGCTGTATCATCTTTGGTAAGTTATTTGACTTCTTTCAGTCCTTACTCATTGTCGAAATGGGAGCAACAATATGAGCTCTGTGAGGTCGCCACAGCAATTAAAGGCTGTAAAGTTTACATTGTTCTAGCACAGAGCCCTGATACACACTAACTGCTCTGATAGCCCCATAAGAAGTCAGGTACAGATGAAGCCTCAGGTGTAATAACGATAATTAATAACGATAGAAAGATGAGGTATTGAAATAGCTACGATATACTGCATCCCATTGGTAACTGTTAATGATATCCAATTAGGAGTTTTGCCTTTGAGAAAAATTCTATTCAGTTAACTTGTGATACTGGTTTATAACTATAAAAATGATTGCAAGAAATCTTGTCCCAATGAATTTACTGCTTAGGAACTCTGTCTCCAACAGCAATAAGACATGGCTGTTGTTATGTTTCATTTTTCGATGCAGAGCTGAACTTTGAAGGAGTTTTTCTATGTACTAGATGAGCTCAATAAAAACGAAATCCTTTGGATTAAGGTAACATCCCTAAGAGACCTCTGGTAAAAAAGGCATTTGCAGCAGTGAACAAAAAAAAAAAAAAGAGGAGGACTCCATGTTGCTTTAAATTACCTGACAGATCACAAAAAAGGGCTTCTTGGTAAATGAGCATTATTTTCTTGATTTTCTCCCAGCAGCACACTACCGGTTAAAAGGTCCACTGGAAATATGAATTTTCTTAGCAAACTAAAGCATTATAAATGGTACCAGTTCCTGACCACTGATTGATTCCTTAACCCTTGCTGGCATCTGTTTTCACTATTCAACAGAATTGTGTTTTTAAAGATCACCAATATTTCCAGGGAAATATCTTCAGTCTCCACCCCTGCTGACCACCCCCCAGCTAGAGTCACCTTAATGACTCCCTTACTTCTCTTCTTAGTGCTCTGAACACACTGTAAAGTTCTGCTCACTCATTTGCCACCTGTTTCCTGAATGTAAGTATTCCCCTAAGTTATGTTTTCTTTGTTTTTTTTCTCCTCTCTTCTATATGCTTTCCCTTGGTGAACTCATCCACTGCCATTTCTTTAACTCCCACTGTGGCAAAAATCCCTCAAATCTCTATTTCCAACTTTACCCTTTCTCTTAACCTCCAGGTCTGCTTCTGAGTGTCATCCTTATTACACAAACATGAATGTACACAATACACCAGCTCTCAATTCTATCAAATGAGGATTTTACCCTAGCTTCTCGATTTGGGGTCTCCCTTGTGCCCAGCTTTAACTGCAACTTTAGATCAATGATTAGACATCTGTCTTTGCTTTATCGTCTTATCAAATTAGTTGCCAGATTCTTCCTTGTTGGAATTCCTCTGCTCCTTTCCACTCACACAGCCATCATCAAGGGACGGGTTCAGATCTCCTCTTCTTCAGTCACCTTTATACCAAATTCCCGCAATTTCAACCTTGTTTTGCTCCATCTGCTATATTCTCTGGTACCAGATCAATTTTCTAAAGCTTGGCTTCAATCAGGTCGTTCTCATGATTAACACATTTCAATAGTTCCTCACTTCCTACTAATACAAAAGATGTGCAGGCTAATATTCAAGAACTCTCACAGTATTATGACCACTACTAATCTTTCTATTCTTTTTGGTCATGATTCCTTTACCTTGTACCCTATACAAGCTCCGTACAAGTACTCCAGGGTGACTTGAATGTCCACCAGAGCTTGAGCACTACTGCTCTAAACTACAACCAAATTGAAAGGGTCACAATTATTATTTGGCTACTCTGTATTTATGCCTTTACTCCTGCTGTTCCTCTAGTATTCATCATTATCTCCATATGCCCATCGCACCCATCCCAAGACATCCAGTGACATTTTCCATAAAGCCTTTATAAAATGTCTCTCTTCGATTCCCAATTCTATATATCTCTCATTACCTTAATTATAATTAGATATTATGCCCCATCTCTTCTAGATTTCTATAAGGTCCAATAAGGCAGAACTCATGTCTAATTTGTCTTTTATTCCTTAAAGAACTCAATGTAACATTTTTTGATAGAATGTCAAATAGAATGTCAAAAATGACATTCCCTTAGACAAGACAAGACTACGTTAGGAAGGAACTACCTCTTGTGCATGGCTGGCAAAGGAATGTGTTATTAATTTTAGCATACAATTTATTTCATAATATTTAAAACTTAGATATGTGCATTAGTCATAGCAACTTATTTCTAAAAACTAAATTAAGATTTTACACTTTTTGATGAAATAGTCAATGCATGTATACATAAACAATTCTACTTATTTCTGTAAACAACCAACTTGTGAACATTTTAATTTTCAAAGATGATGACAAAAAAATACCTGCCAACTCAAAAGCTCTTCTGCAGTGTGATCTTTCCACCCTACTTCCCCTTCAAGAGATGGAGTTTTTTTTCTTCATCTGCTTGAACCTAGCTGGGGGTGGGTACTTGTGACTGCTTTGATCAATTCTGGGCATCGCACTTAACTGGTCTAGCAGCTTGTTCTTCTTGCCTCTTGGAAAACAGCCGTCATGTCACAAGTGTAACCGTGAGATCACCACGCTGTGAGAAACCCAAGCCACACTGAGACACTTGGATCATGAAATGCCGTATGGAGAGAGAAAGGTAAAAGCCAAAGAACACTGAGCACCAAACAGCTCAGGGAAGAAACCGTGTTGTAATTGGATCTTTCAGCTCTGGCTGCTCCACTTGCTACCCCATGAGTCAGACACAAACCATCCAGACAACTCCTTCCCAGTTTCCTAACACATACAATTATGAACAAGATAAAATGGGTGTTTTAGATCACTGAATTCTCGTGTACTATGTTAAACAACAATTTATGGTAGAAACACTACTTATCATCACTTAGGGCATGTAGAACTGTGGTCAAACAGGAACAAGATGAAATGGTATGCTTACAAAAGAGACAGTTAATTGTACAGAAAAACCACTATGTTTGCAACCTAAATGATGCTGATTAAAGCCTAATACTGACCATTTTACTAATTTTCCTTTAGTTTTGTCCTTAGCAAAAAAAAAAAAAAAAATCAATAGGAAAATATTAGAGATAGTCATATTTTTCAAAGTCAAGCCTCCACTACAGAAGTTACTCAAGAATAAATTACACAGTAAGCTGAAGACCATCCAAGAAACATAGAAGTGAACGATACAGAAAGTTTGCAAAAATGTATTCTAAGTCCAGTAATTTATGTGAATTCTGATGTAGCCATTAATGATATAGCTACAATGATAATATGCACACTATATATTAAATGCCAATTACAAAACTGGAAGAACACTACCATCCTGTTTCGGGTTTTTAAAGAAAAGATAGATACATATTGGTCCCCTCCCTTCCACCTCCATGCGCACACACAGATTTCTTTTCTGCAGGAAAAAAACGTCCGATAGGATGTACATCATTATCTGTAAGGGTGGCACGATAGGTCATTTCTGTTTTCTTTTACTTTAAGGCAGCAGTTCGTAAAGTATGCTCCCCAACTGGCAAAATCAGCATCACTTGGGAACTCGTTAGACATGCAAATTTACAGGCCCTCCCATGGGCTTCCTGATCAGAAACTCTAGGTGTAGCGTTCAGCATGCTGTGCTTCCGCACTGCTACCAGACAACTAGGATATAAGCTAAAGCTTGAGAACTAGAGCCTGACTGTATTTTCTGATTTTTAAATAAGTTAATATGTTTCTGGAATTGCCTAATTTGCAAAAAGTGAGTTTCCTGGACTTCCAATTAAGATAGAGTGGGAGGATCCGAGGCTCACCAGATCCCACTGATACACCCATTTAACACCTACATCAGTGAAATAACCCAGAAAACAACCCAAAGACTAACAGAACAAACTTTCCAGTATGGAGCCTGCTTGAAATTCTCTCTCTCCCTCTGCCCCTCCACTCCCACTCTGGCTTTCATGCTCACTCAAAAAAATAAAAAGAAAAAAATGTCTGGGGTATACAGTAGGGAGATGTGTTTATTCATCTCAGAGCATGCACTGGTGGTGCAACTATCCTTGGGAGTCTTTTCTAAGAATAAGAATTGGTGGGCACCATTTCCCTCTCCCCCCCCCCCTCCAGCCTAGATATCTATTACCTGCCGCAACCACTGCAGAATAATCTTTAGCTGGTGTGCTAACCGTGTGTATCTGCATGCTCCTGCAGGCCTGCCCCCTCCAATTCTCCCAGGGTGGGAGGCCATCCAAAATAGCACCACAAGCTGGCAGTGTGTAAGCAGTCTGGACAGTGATCAGCACTCCAAGGACTTCTGCCCCAGGAAGAGGAGAAGAAAACTACACATAGCAGTTCAGCATCAGCAGTGAACGGGGGGGGGGGGGGCAGGCATCTGGTCTGATTGCAGGCCCTACCTATCAACACAAGCTTCTAGGGAACAACACACGGAAAGCATTTTACACAGTTTGGAGCTACTGCAACTCTGGCATACTACTGCTCTGATTCAACTTAAGACCAAGGCAACCCCACACTGACCCACTAACAACACAGAGAACAAACCCTGCCCACAACAGGCAGAGAGAGCTATTGTAGACGACCAAACTGAAGACCAATGTAAATCAGCCACATTAGCAAGATGCACACAACATACACAGGAGACACCCTGAAGAGTCAGGCTCTGGTGCACAGGAGACACTGCATGACAGGGCACTACAGGAGCTATTCTTCATAATGCCATTACTTACAAGAGCAGGAGATGTAGCTGACTTTCCTAACACATAGAAATAGACACAGGGAGTTAGACAAAATGAGACCAAAGTATATGCCCCAAATGAAAGAAGAGGACAAAATTTCAGCATGAGAGCTAAACGAAATGGAGACAAATAATATGCCTCATGGAGAATTTAAAGTAATGATCATAAAGATACTCACTGGACTTGAGAAAAGAATGGAATGGAAAAAGAATGAAAGATCTCAGGGAGACCCTTAAATAGAAAGGAGACCCTTAGATAGAAAACAAAATAAAGGGGAGTAAATGATGAGCCCAAACTTAAGCAACCATCAACATAATATGCACTGCATGCAGAAGATGTTATATATAATACTTAATGGTAACCACAAATCAAAAACCAGTAATAAATATATAAAAAAGCAAGCAGAAAGGAATCCACATCTATCACTAAAAAAAGCCAAAAATCCATGAAAGAGAGCAAGAAAGGATCAAAAATACAAAAATACAAAAATAACCATAAAACAAATAACAAAATGGCAGTCAATACATACTTATCAATAATCACTTTGAATGTAAAGGGGCTAATTCTCCAATCAAAAGACATAGGATAATGGAATGGATAAAAAAATAAGATATCTAGATGCAGTCTATAAGAAATCTTTTCAGACCTAAGGACACATGCAGACTGAAAGTGAGGTGATGGAAAAACATTTATCATATAAATGGATGTTAAAAGAAACCCAGGATAGCAATAGTAAATACTGGACAAGATAGGCTTTAGAGCAAAGACTATAGTGAGTGATAAAGAAGGACACTATATAATAATAAAGGGGAAAATTCCACAAGAAGATGTAAGAATTATAAATAATTGTGTATCCAATATGAGAGAACCCCCAGCATAAAACAGTTAATAACACACACAAAGGAACTGACAGTAATAAAGTAATAGTCGGGGGCTTGAATACCCCACTTACATCAATGGACAGATTGTACAAACAGAAAATCAACAAGGAAAGAGTGATTTTGAATGACACACTGGACAGGATGGACTTAACAGATGGATTCAGAAATATTCCATCCTGAAAGAACACATTCATTTCAAGTACACATGGAATATTCTCCAGAATAGATCATGTATTAGGCCGCAAAACAAGTCTCAATAAATTCAAGAAGACTGAAGTCATACCATGTATCTTTTCTGACCACAGCACTATGGAACTAGAAATAAACCGTAAGAAAAAACCTGGAAAGAGCACAAATACATGTAGGTAAAATAAAAGTACTACTAAACAATGAATAGATCAACCAAAATATCAAAGAAGAAATCAGTAACTACATGGAGGAAAATAAAAATGAAACAATGTTACAAAACCTGAGATGCAGCAAAAGAGGTTCTAAGAGGGAAATTAGAGCAATACAGGGTTACTTCAAGAAGCAAGAAAAATCTCACAACCTAACCTCTTACCTTAAGGAGCTAGAAAAAGACAAAACCTCAAAACAGCAGAAGAAATGACATAATAAAGGTTAGCATAGAAATAAATTATATAGAAACTAAAAAATTAATAGATCAATGAAACCACGATTTGATTCTTTGTAAACATCAACAAAACTGAGAAACATTTAGCCAGACTCATTAAAAAGAGAAAGGACTCAAAATCACCAATGAAAGAGGAGAAATAACACTCGACACCACAGAAATACAAACAATTGTAAGAGAATATTATGAAAAATTATATGCCAACAAATTGAATAACCTAGAATAAAATGGATAAATTCCTGGAAACACATAACCTCCCATCAATGAAGTGAAAGAAATAGAAAACTTGAACAGGCCAATTACCAGCAGTGAGAACGAACAAGTAATCAAAAACTTCCAACAAACCAAAGTCCAGAATCAGAGAGCTTCATAGGTGAATTCTAGCAACCATTTAAGGAAGAGTTAACACCTATTCTTCTCAAAATTTTCCAGAAATTAGAAAATGAAAGAAACATTTTAGATTCCATTCTATGAGGGCAGCATCACTCTGATACCAAAACCAGATAAAAACCCCACAAAAAAAGAGAACTACAGACCAGTATCTCTGGTGAACATAGATGCAAAAAACCTCAACAAAATACTGGCAAACAGAATCCAACAATACATTAAAAAAGTAATTCATCATGGTCAAGTGCGATTTATTCCTGGGATGCAAGGGTGGTTCATTATTCACAAAATCAATGTGATAGATCACATCAATAACAGAAAGGATAAGAATCATATAATCTTTTCAATAGATGCAGAAAAAGCATTTGACAAAATATATCCATTCATAGTAAAAACCCTCAACAAAGTAGTTCTAAAGGGAACATACCTCAACATAATAAAGGCCATCTATGAAAAACCCACAGCTAATATCATCCTCAGTAGGGGGGAAAAAAAAAGCTTTTCACCTCAAGTCAGGCAAGAGGTCCATTCTCACCACTTTATTCAACATTGTATAGAAAATCCTAGTCATAGTAGGGGAAGTCAGATGGAAAAAGAAAGAAAGAAAGAGGAAGAGAGAAAAGAAATAAAAAAAAAAAGGCATCCAAACTGGTAAGGAAGAAGTACAGCTGTTAACTATTTGCAGATATGATACTATATATAGAAAACTCTAAAAACTCCACCCAAAAACTATTAGAACTGATAAATGAATTCAGTAAAGTTGCAGGATACAAAATCAATCTACAGAAATCTGTAGCACTTCTGTACACTAATAATTAAGTAGCAGAAAGAGAAATTAAGAAAACAAGCCCACTTACAATGGGACCAGAAAGAATAAAATACCTACACATAAACTTAGCCAAAGAGGTGAAAGACCTGTAAACTATGCAACATTAGTGAAAGAAATTAAAGGTCATACAAAAAAAAAAAAAATGGAAAGACATGTCTGTGCTCATGGAAGAATATTGTTAAAATGTCTATGCTACTCAAAGCAGTCTCCAGATTTAATGCAATTCCTATCAAAATGTGAACAGCATTTTTCACATAACTAGAACAATCCTAATAGTTGTCTGGAACCACAAAAGACCTTGAATAAGCAAAGCAATCTTGAAAGAGAAAACCAAAACTAGAGGTATCACAATTCTGAATTTCAAGTTATATTACAAGGCTGTCGTAATCAAAAGAGTATGGTACTGGCACAAAAATGGACACACATATCAATGTAACAGAACAGAAAATCCAGAAATAAACATATGATTATACAGTCAATTAATCTTTGGTAAAGGAGGCACTGTTTACAAACTAGGACCCAGTAGGCTTGAATACTAGATCTGCCTGTGACAAGCTGTGTGAACTTGTACAAAGCTTAACCTGATATTAACAATACATTCTTTTAGAGTTATGATGATCAGAAGATGACACTGCCTAATAACCACTAGTTATTTTTTATTGATTTTGTTATTAACAGCAGACTATTTCTCAATATGCAGCATTGAGCAGCATTTCTCAAAATGCAGTCCAAGACATAAGCATATGAATCACCCAGGGTGCTTCTTTGAATCTTCATTTTATTTTTTTAAGATTTATTTATTTATTTGAGAGAGAAAGCACGCACAAGCTGGGGGGGGGTGGCAGGGGCAGAGGGACTCGGAGAGAGAAACTCAAGCAGACACCACACTAAGCATGGGGGCTTCATCTCACAACCCTGAGATCATGACCTGAGCCAAAACCAAGAGTTGGATGGTTCACTGCCTGTGCCATCCAGGCATTCCGAATCTCCATTTTAAACAATCCCAACTGATGATGCGTCTTCACATTCGAGCCTGAGATTAACTGGTTAAGTATGTAAAAGTAACAATTTTTATGAGAAAGCAAAGGAATAACATAAGAATATAAATTCCATTTGTGACCAAGAAGAATGAAAACCAAAGACACCTTATATCAACTACGGGATATGTACTGCATTGTCTATTTCTCAAGAAGGGCAGGAGTTTTGTGCACTTCAACGGTGAGTGGTATCCCAGCTTTAGGAGAACACAGAAGAAAATCCCATCTACACAACCACTCTAGTCTGAGACTCCATCATCTTTTACCAGGACTACTGCATTAACTCCCTGATTGGTTTCAAATGTCACCTTCTTGGAAAAGGTTTCCATGGCCTTCATACATAAAATAGTATCATCTGGTCTCTCACTCTGTTTTCCTTGTCCTGCGCTGCTTTTCTCCATTGTGTGTATCAAAAATCATATGTATTCATATGTAAATATTACCTAATAGATCATTATTAATTTTTCTGGGTCTAAATCCACTTATGCTTAAAACTATGAAAACATCAACTCTGTTTTGTTAACTGCTGTATCCCTAGTGCCTAGAAGACTGCCTGGCACATGTAGAACCTTGACAAATATTAACAATAAATAAATGAAAGGGCTTAAGGAAGGCCTCTCTTTCACGTGGATTATTAGAGGATTCCTAGAGAGAATAGGAAAATAATCCAGAGAGGAAGATGCCCTATGGATGTTGCGCAAATCAAACCAGTTTCATGAGTTTGATGTGGGGAAGAATTTCCTAGCACAGGGGGAAGAAAAAGAAGAACTTCTGAGCCTCTGGAACTATTGGGTAGAAATCAGTTTCTTATGATAGAAGGTCAAACCAGGGCTTCTGGAAAAACCGCAGTGGCAGTGATAAAAGAAAAGCTGTAGAGACTCCAGCAAGCAGGAGGTCATCTGCTGGTGATGGATGCTTTGGACCATTTTCTCTACCAGGTGCTAGGCTTCCTACCTGGGACAAGTATCCCCAATATAGGCGACTACAGATACCACAACTTCCGATGACCAACCCTGGGGAAAAAAGACACATTTGTAAAAATATAAAACTATTTCCCTACAGACTTGTGAAAGCGTGGAATACACAAGGAGTAAGTTTTTTTCTTCCTTTTTCTCTAAAGTACTCGCCTTTGAAAAAGGAAAGATCACATACAAATGAATAGCTAGCTAAAAAAGAGAAACCGACTAGAATTTGTTTATCTGGATGATAACTGATTTTGGAATAATTGGATCCTGGCAGGGACAGAACATGATCTCAAGGAGACAAAAAAGGAAGTCTTTGGCAGACTTGTCCACTGGATGAAGATGTTGTAAACCCAGGTAAAATCAGATACAAAAGAGAACAACAGATGTAATATAGAAAAAAAGAACTGCAGTGGAGGATAGAGTTCAGTAAGGCCCCAGGAAAATTAAGGGAAAGGGAAATTAAGTCTACTATTTAGATCCTTAACTGCCTGTGAATCAGAGCATACGTTCTGATATGTTACTGATGAGTAAATGTGATCTCTTGGATATTATTAAGGCTTTGCAAGAAGGTTCTCAGGACTGAACACATCCTGATTAAAACAGAGAGAGTGAGTGTTTGGTGGTCCCTCAAAAAGTTAAACATAGAATTACCTTGTGACCCAGCAATTATGCTCCTACGTATGTATACTAAAGAATGGAAAATAGGTATGCATTCAAATGAATACTTATTCAGAAATATGCATCAGTAGCTCTATTCACAACAGCCCAAAGTGAAAAACCACCCCAAATCCATCAGTGGATGAACAGATAGCCAAAAGGTGATTTATACATATTATGGAATATTACACAGCTATAAAAAGGAATCAAGTATTTATACATGAATATGGATGAACCTCAAAAGAGAAACCAAAAAGTACTCTTGTAAGTGAAAGAAGCCAGACACAAAAGGTCATATATTGTTTGGTTTCATTTATAGGAAATATCCAGAATGGGTAATGCCATGGAGACAGAAAGCAGGTTCATCACTGCCAGGGGCTACAGAGAGGGGGAAATGGGGATTAAGTGCTTCATGGGTTTAGGGTTTCCTTTTGGGGTGATGAGAATGTTTTGGAAGTAGATAGAGACAGTGGCTACACAGCATTATAAATGTACAAAATGCCCACAAATGGTTCACTTTAAATAAAGTCATGTGGATTTCATCTCAATAAAGAAAATACAGTCTGAAAGGTTAAAAAAATTCTTCAATTTTTTTAAGGACAGGAAGGGAAAGGGCGGAAACAGTAATACATGATAGAAAAAAAATGTAGGGTACTTCACAAGGCCAGCAGTATACAGACAAGACACACTGAAGCAACAGATTTATGACAGGAAGACACAACCTAGTCAGACCATTAGGAACAATGCTAAAAAAAATACTAAAAAAACAAAACAAAATCAATGCTTTCCAACTAAGGATGCAAAACCTAAGGAAAAAATGAACGATATCTTGCCCAGAGGGTGTATACTGTGGGTACAGCAAAGGTTACCTAAGGGGAGGGCACTGACTCCAAAAGCTAACACTAATAGAGCTGTGACTTTCAGAAGGCCCTGTGCCTTAGGAGGGTAAATATAGGTGTCAGGATCATTTGGAGAAAGCAGAACTTGGTTTTCAAACAGCAAAAACTTCATCAACATTTGCACTGTGTCTTGCTGAATGATCAGAGATGGGGGTGAGGGAAAGAAGGGTGAAGGAGCACATGGAGACACAGAGACTCAATAAGCCATGACACTAGCAAGGAAGGCTGTGTCTAGACTAGTCCCTGGGTGCCAAGCTGAACAGTCTGGATCTTATTCATTAGTTAACGGGGAGCCATGCAGATTGCTAAGTAGTGAGTGACATAAGCTGTGCTTCGGGAAAATTCATCTGGCAGGCATGTGTAGTGTTGATGAGAGGGTAAAAGAACAGTAAGAAGTTGACTATAATGGTCATGTAAGAGACCATTACACACGCATTGAGATAATGACCATGGGTTGAGAGAAAAGGGACAGATAAATACATGCATTAGAAAGGTGATCAGAAGTAGGGGACAAAGACTATACTCCAAGAATATGATTTGGGGAGACTGGGCGGGTAACTGGGTCACTTGCTAAGAGGTAGTATCATAGGTAATTAGACAGAAGGCAGATATGGCACTGACATGAGTTCCATTTTATACATATTACATTTGAAACTCTGGAGGAACGTGCAAGGGAAGATGCCTAACAGACAGCAAAAAAGCCTCAGGGAGACCAGAAAACCAGTAGACATCCAAAAAGGTTTAAAGGTTGAAACTTGATTGAAGTTTGTTATGCAGATGGCCAGTGAGCTCTTGGGGAAATGAAATCCGCCAGAAGCAAGTACAAGTTTGCTGCCAACTAGTTATGCGAAATCAACTTCAATTTCTTTGTGACAAGATTTCTAGACTATAAATCAGACGAGTGTTCTAGACTACGTGTATCTTGATTTTTAACTAAATATTTCACAAGTATTTTCTGACTACAGGCAAAATGGAAACCTGTCAGAGGCAAGAGCAGATAGGGATAGAATCAAAGATGACTGAGTCATCATACCTGAAAGTACACGGATTATGGCATCTGTACTAGCATACCCACAAACACAGGAGAGCCTACAACAGTACTAACTTTATACGAAAATGTTACTGCTTTAAAGAAATGGCCTATTGAACTCTCAGGATACTTGAAACTAAACTCCAATAGAACGATCACAAAATATTTTTTGGCTTAAAGTGCTATTTGATGGTTCAGAATTTTCACTAAAACTGACCACAGAGATAATTCTTATGAAATTATTTCAAAAGAGTGATTTAGAGGGCGCCTGGGTGGCGCAGTTGGTTGGGCAACTGCCTTCGGCTCAGGTCATGATCCTGGAGTCCCGGGATCGAGTCCCACATCGGGCTCCCAGCTCCATGGGGAGTCCACGTCTCACTCTGACCTTCTCACTTCTCATGCTCTCTCTCACTCTCTCTCTTTCCTAATAAATAAATAAATAAAATCTTTAAAAAAAAAAAAAGAGTGATTTAGAGATCCTTGTGAATACTATTTGGAAGGAAACTGATTAAAAAAAAAAAAAGCATGTTATTGTCCTTGTACAGTGTACACACACGTTTTCTATTTAATAATTTAGGAGACCTAAATATTTTGCTGTTAAAATACCAGGGCTAATTGTACATGTCACTATATGTTAATCTCTGTTACAGTATTTATTTAAAAAAATGTTTTGCACTATTATAAGTTATCAGCTATTTGCATTTGAAGAATTCATTGTTCAAATTCCACGAGGAAGTGCCATGACCAAACACAACGGAAGATGCACAGAAGTTCCTACCCGAATTCTCCATAGTCAACCATCACTGACTCTATGTACTGGAAGGAAGAGCCAATATATAACTGCAAAAAACACTGAAAATAAGGTGTTAGGAAAGTACCTAACAAAAATGACATGTTCTCTGCAAAGAGAAATCCATCATCTCTAACTGCCACCCAATAAAATAAATAGGTGTAGCTATTATGTAGTCTTGAGATATTAATGTCTCCATATACAACATAAAGCTAATATTGTCTTTTCTTTTAAATATTTAATTTATTTATTTGACAGAGAGAGTGCGTGCACAGGCAGGGGGAATGGCAGGCAGAGGAAGAAGCTGGCTCCCCACTGAGCAAGGAGCCCAATGTAGGACTCGATCCCAACCTGAGCCGAAGGGAGACGCTTAACTGATTGAGCTACCCAGGCGTCCTGCAAATATTGTCTCTTATTAAAAATACTTACAAAGTAGTTACCCTAAATGTATAAATTGTACTATTTCATTGTAACTCAACCTTTAAAACGCAGAATTGTGAAAGAATGGACAGATGGACAGATAATCCTTTCCCCAGTTTAGACACTATTACAAGATCATAGTTTGTAGTAAGTATGTAGGAGAGATTGCTACTTGCATAACCAACTCTTTTTTTCATTACAATAATCCTGATTTTCTTCCTATGGCAACCAGTGAAGACTGCATTTCCAAGCCTCCCTTGTTACAAGGTTGGCAAGTGATATAAAAATGGAAGCTAAGGGGTGGAACTTCCACAAAGGATCTTTAAGAGGGAACTGAGAGAATACTCTTTCCTCTACCTCCCACTGCCTTCCCCTTTCATCCCTTCTAGAATTCAGGAGTAACGGCTGGCATCAGAAACTCAGTAGCCGAAGAAAATGACATAGAAACTTCAGTTGTCTTTAAAAGTTGTGCTCTGAGGATGACAGGGATGAAAGATAGAAGGTGTTCTGGATTTTTTGGGAGTAGGAGAAAGCCAAATGGATGGTCTGTTTTACACAGTTAAATTTAACTACAACTAATGCACACTGTATCCAGCATTCAGTTCTCACCTTTCCACTACACCTTCCTCATCTTAAGATGTTGACTAATTCAAAGTTATAATGTTTGCAGTTCAAAGGTTTTCACAAATGCCAAAGCAGAGAAAGATACCATCATAGGCCTTGACAGTCTATGGCCTTGTGTCCATCTGGTCTACTTTGAGAATATTTTGAATTTCCACTTTTTAAGTCAATGTTAATGACATGGTAATTATTTTGATGAATTTCCAGCAAAGGGTGAGATGGTGTGACAGCTGTCAGCAAAGTGTCAAATAGACTGGCAGTGAAGGTGAGAGGACTTCAAAGCCCTTATCCGTGGTGGCCTTGATTTGGTCTGATAACAAGCTGATAAAAATTGGTATCCACTGAAAAAATTACGTTTACCCATCCCGGTAACCCTTCCACTTCCTATTGTTTTTCCTGGCCTCAGTTCTCCCAAGCTTCTTTCAATTGTTTTCAGAGATGATATCAGCTGTAGAAATGGTTCTGCTCTAGACTTGTACCAGTCAATTGGGTTTTGAAGTACCTATCTTTTCTAATAACCCACTTAATGGGACCCAAACTATGAAGTCACATATTAAGACCTAGGGCTTCATACTCCTAGGAGCATCACTGAGCTTACTCCATGTGGTAGGAGGAATTCTGAGATGACATCCATAATCACCCCGCACTGAGCAGCCTGCCTCCCCTCGAGTGCAGGCACACCTGTGACTGATTCTAATGTAGGGAATGTGGAAACAGTGATGGGATGTTACTTCTATGATTACATTACACTATGTATATGAGACTCTGTCTTAGCATGCTGGAGTGTGAGGAATTTTCCTGTTGGTCCCAAAGTAGCAAACAGCCTTACTATAAACTGCCAACAAGGGTGCCTCGCGGGCTCAGTCGGTTAAGCGTCTGTCTCCAGCTCAGCTCATGATCCCAGGGTCCTGGGATCGAGTCTCACATGGGGTTCTCTCCCTAGAGGGAAGCTTCCTTCTTCCTCTCCCTCTGCTGCTGTTCTCCCTGCTTATGCTCTTTCTCTCTATCCAATAAATGAAATCTTAAACACACACACACACACACACACACACACACACACACACGCAAATGCCAACAGAGAGGGTCACATATTAGGTAACTAAAAGTAACCTCTATGATCCAATCAGGGCAAACAGTTGCTATCCAGTAAAAAGCCAAAGGCCTCAGTTATATAGCCAGAGAAATGAATTCTGCCAATAACCTGAAGGAGCTTGTTAACTGATTATTCCCCGGTCCAGCCTTCAGTAATACCACAGCCCAGAGAACACTTTGATTATTTGAGAGACCTTGAACAGAGGATCCAACTAAGTCAGTCATGATTCCTGACCCACAGAACTTGAGATAAGAAATAGGACTTGTTTCAAAATACGACCTTGTGGTAATGTGTTATACATCATAGACAATGAATACGCTCCCAAGCCTCTTTTGCTCCCAGCTTGACCTGGACCAGGCACCCCAGGGTTGATTTTCTCAGTGTTCTCCTAACTGAAGCCCTTTGAATCCAAGAGCTCTAATTCACAGCACTGAAGCTTCAGCTCTGGTCACTTTTCTAAGAACCACTCCTCTCTCCATTCCTACACAAACCCACACCCTTCCATACACTTGTCAACTTGTAGACTTGCTGAGCCTTGTAGATTCCACCTTACTTTGGTGAATCCCATATTTCTAAATATACAGGTCTTAACTACTGCAGTTCTCATATCCCTCATGAATACTGGCACAAAATTGTCCAGTGTTCAGACATTACTCATGAATGGGTCTCCTGGTCAATAACCACCTGTCAGCCTGGATTACTGGAAATATTTCCCCAGTCCTCCCATCTCCAATTCCTTACATCACGACCTCTTAGGTTATCTTTTCCCTTCTTGGATACTCTCAGCGTTGATGGTTTTTAACTCTAACTTGAGACTGCACTAGTTATTGGATACTAGACTTTCTTACTTGGTCATTTATTTCAACCTCTACTACTTGCTACATCTAAAACAAAACAAAACTGGCAAGAACAACAACAACAACAAAAAACAAAAACAAAGGCCCACCCATTAATTCTAAGAATAAAGCAAATTCAGTATTAAATGTTTGTTTAGTATGGCCAACATATTAGTACTTCTATATACTGATATAGATGTATAATTTAGTTTTGTGTATGTTCAATTTTGGGGCAAGCGAAATGAGTTGTACTGTCAAAGGAATATTTATAAAATGTTTGCATCCATTTCATAAGCCTTTAAACAGTTTTTTTAAAAAAGCAAATCTACTATTTCTAACAAATCTAAATTTTTATGAAGTACTATAATTAACAAATCTGTTTTATGATATATGTTACACTTCTGATAAACTTGAGGCCATCTTGAGGCTATCTTGAACAGAAAAGAAATAATCATTCATCACCAAATTCATGTGAGAAAGTTATGTGCTTTAATCTATCATACTATGGTTTTTATAAATTAATTGCAGCAAACGCTGGTTATTTTCTGTAGTATATAACGTAGTATATAGTATTTACTGCCTTTAATAGATTATGATCATTATCAATAAAAAAAACTACCAATTATTTACTGCTTACTAAAAGTAAGGCAGTATTTAAAATGCTTTATGTACATTATCTCATTAAATCTGGGCAAAACATGATGTCAAAGGAGTGATTAATCTCATTTTGTAGATGAAAAATTAGAAGATTAAAGACACTAGATAAACTTCCAAAGACAACACAAATGTAAATAAGGATTTAAACCCAGGCTTTTCCAACATCTATTATAGTGTGCTGGTCTATTTCCTTTACCTACATGGTCAAATAAACTGTGTTGCTATAAGTTTCCTAAGTTTTAAAGTTGCATTGAAATACAGCATGTATGACTAACTTTAAAACAAAAATCTGCATTCTCTTCAGCTCACATCTTATTTGGATTTAATACACATAAGTGTATACGTGTGCACATGTATTACACATTAACAGAATTTTGTGATTCAGCAATTACTTATAAACAATAAAGTGCTAAATATATCATAGATAACCCTTTCAGGAAAACAGCCAATGCTAATCATAAATATTACAACCAGAGTGACGGGGATTTCATTGAGTCTGTAAATTAAATTATGGATAACTGAGTTTCCAAGGACATTGTATATTTTTCTATTTACTGAGTTCTTTAATTTATTTCAAAAGTGTTTTGTAGTTTCCAGAGTGTAAGTGTTGTACATATTTTACTAAATTTATCTCTGAGTATTTCATGGTTTTGCTGTTACTGTAAATAATATTTTAAAATTCTAAATTCCAATTGTTCATTCCCAGTGTACAGGCACAACTGATTTTTTTGGAATACTGGCTTTATATTCAACCTTATTAAACTCGCATATTAGTTCTAGTAGTGTTTTCATACATACTTTAATATTTTATATACATATAATTATGTTGTGGAGCACTGGATGTTGTACATAAACAATGAATCTTGGAATGCTACATCAAAAACTAATGATGTATTTTATGGTGACTAACATAACACAATGAAAAAAAATTTTACTTTTTTACTTACTAATCTGTATTTTTTTTTGGTAGTACTGTGCTATTTAGGACCTCCAGTACAACACTGAAAAAGTGGTGAGATCAGTTATCCATGCTTTATTTCCTATCTCAAAGAGGAAGCATTTTGATGCTTTATGGTTATGATATTCTTTATGATTTAGGAAAGCATTGTGATTAACTATGTAGTTACTGTAGGATTTCATAGATAACGTGTCTTAGAATAATGAAATTCCCTTATATTCCTAGTTTTCTCAGAATTTTTATTATGGATGTTCAATTTTGTCAAATGCTTTTTTTGCATCAATTTAGATAATTGGTTTTGCTCCTTCATTATGTATGATAATTTACATTGATTGACATTTGAAAGTTAAACAACACTGCATTTCTGAAATAACCCCCACTTGGTCATGATATATTATCCTTTTAAAAAATATACTGTTGGGGGCGCCTGGGTGGCTCAGTTGGTTAAGCAACTGCCTTCGGCTCAGGTCATGATCCCGGAGTCCCGGGATCGAGTCCCATATCGGACTCCCGGCTCTGCGGGAAGTCTGCTTCTCCCTCTGACATTCTCCCCTCTCATTCTCAGTCTCTCGCTCTCTAATAAATAAATAAAAATCTTTAAAAAAATATATACTGTTGGATTCAATCTGCTAATATTTTGGGAAGGATTTTGTTTGTAGGAATATTGGTCTGTAGTTTTCTTTCCATTTAGGGTCTTTGTGTAGTTTTGAAATCAATTAATTACTGCCTTCTCAAATGAGTTGGGAAGTGTTTCTCCTCCTCCTCCTTTTTATATATGGTTATATTTAGAAATAAAATAAATGTCCAGAATTCCCTAGTTTGGCCAGCATAATTTCTGCTTCACTTCCCCACATATCCATCCCCCAGAGATAATTCCTTTTACTTAGGTGTTTCAAAACCTCAGTGTGTAGCTCATTCATATTTTAAAATAGAGCAATATAAAATAAGTTGGCCTCGTAGAAATAATTTTGTAGAAGTATGAACTATGAGAAACAATGGGGTGCAAAGAAATTCAAAATATCATCAAAATACTGTGTTTAGAAAATAACTTTGATGTTTTCAAATAAGTCTTTGTGTGACAAAGACTACTGCTCATATAATGACCAGGTTTCAAAATAAAACATATAATATAGTCAAAATCTTACTGAATTCTAATTAAATAGAAAAGGACAGTTTTCTAATCGCTCTCAAAAGGGCTATTTTTTTTTTTAAGATTTTAAGTGTCACCTCATCAAATTCCTAATATTCTCAATTGGTTTTATAATTTCTAAGGAAAAGAGTCAAAGTAACTGTATTTGTTAAATGTGTGCAGTGGGAAAATCACCAATTTAATGTGTTAATAACAATCTTTAGATGGCAGAGTAGGAAAAATCAAGGCTAAGTTACTTCAGGTTGAATAATTTCCCTTAGGAATATCACTCTTTTCTAACATTTCTACGTTTCTTTTACAGTATTATCACACCTATTAAAAAGTGCAACTCTTCAATGTAATGTGAAACTATAAATTATTCTCAGAAATAAAGTTCTCGTCTTAATTGCTAAGAGACTTATCCTAACCATTTGTTATGTGATGAATTCATGGTCATGGAGAACTACTACTATGGCAATGCTCCCCTCACACTGTCCCTACCAGAACTCAGGTGACAACACAGAACATTAGACCACACGGTAAGCTATTCATTAAGCGATTAACTTTGTCTGACCCAGTTTGTCAAGTTTTTGTGTTCCAAATGTCAATTTCTATTCACTTGATTTCTTTCCACTTGGTTTTGCTAGACTAAGAATAAATTGCTTTTTTCAAGGAAAAGCAAAGGAAGTAAGACTATCAAGAAAAGTAAACTCAGAGGACTCTTGGGGAAAAAATTAAGTACTGGTGAGAATCATCTTTAAGTTAATTAACCAGTTTGGGAGGTAATTGAGATTCTTGCTTCCTCCTCTTTGCCTAACACTGCCCCTCCGCCCTGCATTTTACACTTGGGTACTTAGTACTATTTACCCTGATTCCACAGCACATGCCAAGTCTAAGAAAACTTTCAGTAAAGCATTTGCTTAGACCAGATCCAATTTCTTCTACCTAAAAAAAAAAGCCAACTTAATTTATAATCTACTGATAGAAAGTCAGTAGTTACTTTTATATATAACCAGTTCATTATTACAATTTCCATCGGAAATTATAGTGAACTAAAAGGAGATTCAACTAGACACCTTCTGCTCCTTATTAGCATGCATCATGAGGCATTTAGTGATCAAGGAGTTTATAGCTACTGGCTAAAAAGAAAGTTTAAAATGATCTGTGAATGTCTTTCATCCATCCTGATCCGTTACCAAGATAATCAAAAGTTGGCTAAAAAACCTCCAACACCTCATCAAATACATTACTTTCAACAGTTGGTTGGGTTAGAGGAGACTGTTAAATGGTTTCTATTAATGTTTCAGGTGAACAGAAAGTAAATGTCTGATTATATCTCAGGCTGGGGGAAAAAAGTACAATTTTAAACTTACTTCAGGATACTTTTATTATTTACTAAGAGCACCCTATCTGCTTGTTGTGAACTGATTTACCCAAGTCCTAAAAGATATTCTCTAAGGTAACTAATATTGCCAACCTGATTAAAGGTTACCAAATGTCAAAATAAATGCAAAGGTCTGAGGAGGGTAAAAATATTTTTTCATAAGTTTTCAGTGTTATGCCAGTGCAGTCATTTTTTAAAATCCCAGTATTTCTGGTGTTAATATTATCAAAGAAAGGGATGATCAATTCTGCGAAGAGAAAATGGCTGGTAGAAATGTTAAGGATAAAAGATTCATAATCTGGGCGCCTGGGTGGCTCAGTTGGTTAAGCAACTGCCTTCGGCTCAGGTCGTGATCCTGGAGTCTTGGGATCGAGTCCCGCATCAGGCTCCCTGCTCCACGGGGAGTCTGCTTCTCCCTCTGACCTTCTCCCCTCTCATGCTCTCTTTCACTGTCTCTATCTCAAATAAATAAATAAAATCTTTAAAAAAATTAAAAAAAAAAGATTCATAATCTGTAGAATGTCTTGACTGATGAGATGTGATTTAAAATGAGAGAGGGAGCGGGTAAAGAGTCTAAGATCATTCCTGAAGTTCTAGTAACCAGTGGCATGGTGCCGGTCATTGAAAAATGGAAACTGGGTAAGTGGTACGTGTTTAGAAGTATGGAATTAAAGCTCATGATAGAGGTCTGGAATAAAGAAACATTGGAGAGTCATGAAAATATGAGAAATATTTAGCTGCTGAAGATTTGGGTAAATTATGTTAGGAAATGACCTGGAATGTATAAAGAGGGAATCCTAATGACCAACAACATCTAAGAGTATATTTGAAAGGTGAGGAAGTCTGAATAGACTATAAAGGCACAGTCTAAAATATAAATACATAGGTAAGCTCTCAAAAGGCAGGCATGATGTCTATATTGCTTGTCATTTTGTGTATTCAGGGCACCTCTTACACTACCTGGGATACAACAGGCCAACATTTGTTAACTAAATGAACAAACAACTGAGAGAGTAGTGTCCCGTCAAACCAAATGAATAGAGCATGTCAAGGAGGAAATAATTTACAGTAATGACTACTGGATTTGGCAATTAGAAAGTCATGAAAAATCTTAGCAAGAACAACTTCTATGGAGGGGTGCCTGGCTGGCTCAGTTGGTAGAGCATGTGACTCTTGATCTCTGGGTTCTGAGTTCAAACTCCATGTTGAACTTAGAGGTTACTTAAAAATAGCACCCCCCCCCCTAAAAAACAAAAACAAAAACAAACTTATGTGAAGTTTTGGTGGTAAATTGGAATGCACTGAGGGGCAAATGCATGATGAAGCTGTGAAGATGTTGAAGATGGATGTCTTTTTCCAAAGAGAATGGCAAAGAACAGGGATTATTAATAGATAAATCTAAGAAGGAAATATTGAGAACTTTTTCATAAATTGGGAGAGATGTGAGCAGGTTTATGTGCTGGGGAAAAAGCCAAAAGGTAGAAGAAGTTGAAAAGGCCAAAAAAAAAAAAAAAAAAAGTGGGGCGGGTGGTGATTGATAAAGTATGATCCCCGGGACAAAGGAATGACTTCTTGATTAGAGATGGGGAACTCAGTCTAAGACCAGAGCAAAGTCTTCTCTGTCAATAGGAGTAAATGTAGGGAGTGAGTGGAAAAGAAGAGTCAAGAATAACACTAAGGTTTCTGATAATATGGTGGTGATCTGTACCTCTTACCTCTATACCTACATACATAGGTAAGAAGAGTGAATGCAGGCATGATCATTAGCATAGAAATAGGAAGTCCGAGGGCTTTTATGCTTCCAATTTCTCCATGAAGTAGCAGCTATACCATCATTTTAGAAGGGTTAGGGATAAAGTAGGGATTATGAAAAGGGTGGTGAATACTTGGGTCAAACTCGTACTAGGTTAGGGAATTAAAGAGGGATACATGGAAACAGCTGGCACCATCCAAATGAAGAAGAGATGACATATTTTGGCTAGTTGTACCGATTTGCTTCAGTGGCATAATTTTCTATAGTGGCACTCAGCAGTCCTGTTACAGGAACGAAAAAGTGGATGGCAGGCTTAATTCAAAGCTAGAAGTTAACAGAGAACTATGACAGAATGGATAGGAACCAGGGAGGTGACAGGGCTAAAATCGATGCACCTGGAAGTTAGATTGTGTGAAAAGGGAGGAGAGTGGTAATATTTTAAGTTTATAAGACAGGGGTGGCAGTGATTGAAGTGCTTCAAGAGTGTGAAGGGACATAGAGGGAATAAGAGAGTGTGGGAGCCTCAGAGCTATGAGGTTAGAGTCCTGAATCCCTCCATCAGGCTGAGAGAGAAGGGGCCCAAAATATAAGGCAGATTTTTGTGGGTATGGTTCCATACCTAAATGGAATCGTCCAGTGCAGACATTAGGTCAACTCAGATATTTACATGAAAAAGCCAGAGGCAGCAAGAACAAAAGGACAGGTGTAGGCACAGGAGGGCAGTCAGGGCACACAATAAAAATGCTAATATTTGTGTGGCATGCAGGAATAAAGAAATGAGCCTCCCTGAAGCTCTCAATGACTGGATCAAAGGGTCACCTACTGTTTGATAAACATCCCAGACACACCTATCACCATTCCAATTCATTCACTGCCTGTACACGAGAACACACTGATTTAGGAAAACTCTGCCTTAGGAAACACTGAAGGACAAAATCAAGAAAATCAAATGACTAATGACATAGATCAGAAAGTTATGGATGAGGGGTCCAAAATGAAGATATTAGGATCTGAACCCAGGCAAACACTGGACTGGACATGGGGGAAAAGAGCAAGGATAGGAATGGCGAAAGAGTCTACAACTCTCGTGTGCCATCTGACATGGACCTATGATCCATCAATGAGTCAACACAGAAACTGATGAACATGAAGGCGATATTTGGAGCCCCCTAACTTCAGGAATGGGTATTTCAAGGTGATAAGCAGTAGGGCTTACCTCCACTAGTTTTAATATTCATATAACAAAACCAAGTATTAGAGGCAATTAATCAGGAAATTTTAAAACATAGGTAATTTAAAACTGTAGAGTTTTTACAAATGAAGTAATAGTGCTCTGGGGGAAAGAAACAATTCAACCCATTATTTAAATACAAAAATTTACTTCTAAAAATACATCTTAATAATTTTCCATTTGGCAACTGCACAAACTAACAGGAAATTCTTTTAAGTCTGGGATGCTTGTAAGTATAGCCTTGCCTGTGTGTCAGAAGGATACAAGATGCTTTATTCTGCTTGAACATCTTGGAAGGAATGATCAAACAAGCAGAATGTCATTTGCATTATCAAATGACCCTCATCTGTGATCTTCATAGAAAACAAACAGCTTTAAATGAGAAGAAGCTGTTAATTTGGCCATAGTACAATAATAAGAGTTCATCACATGCTCTATCCTATACTTCTGAATTATGGCACTTTTTTATGTAGTTACACTGTAAATCACTATTTATGGCATTTCTGCACTTCGAGCCAAAATATCCAGTAAATCAAATTGGAGATGAAATATTTTTGGCTTAAACTGATTCAATATGTTCTCACTTCTGACAGCTGTAAAACGCAAGAGTTATTTTACATCTCAGTGTTTGAAGTCTAAAAATCACAATTTTGGATGACCAGATGCACTCCAACTAAAATCCTGGAAATCTCATGATGTCTGGGAAATTAGCTGAGAAGGGCATGAGCAGATCATTGTGACTGGATCAAATTCATACGGGAATCATAGCAAGGGACCATTAATAAGAAGTCAAAAGCAGGAGATCATAAACAAATTTTAGGAGATACCCAAATGGAATTAAGGTGTGCCTCTTAACAGGATGATGAAACAAACATACACTTTATTTTATTCTAGCAGTTCAGCTAAGGGGACAGCTGGGTGGCTCAGTCAGTTAAGTGTCTGCCTTTGACTCAGGTCATGATCCTGGAGTCCTGGATGGAGCCCCACATTGGGCTCCTTGCTCAGTGGGGAGTCTGCTTTCCCCCTTGTTCTGCCCCAACCCACCCCCTAGCTCATGTTCTCTTTCTCTCTCTCTAATGAATAAATTCTTTCTTAAAAAAAGATTTTATTTATTTATTTATTTATTTGACAGAGAGAGAGAGAGAGATTACAAGTAGGCAGAGAGGCAGGCAGAGGAAGCAGGCTCCCTGCGGGGCTCGATCCCAGGAACCTGAGACCATGACCTGAGCCGAAGGCAGAGGCTTTAATCCACTGAGCCACCCAGGCACCCCACTAATAAATTCTTATAAAAAAAAAAAAAAGTCAGCTAAGGATAGAGTTAAGGCCCAGTTGGGTCTGGTAATTATTCTAACAAAACATTTATATAGAAGGTAATCATTCTTTTTCAAGGCTGTTTTAACAGTAAAAGAGGTAAAAGAGGACTGGAGGGATGAGCTAAACCAAGAAAATAAACAATAATGGAACAGTTAACCACTATACGGGAATGTCGTCATGATTCTTTGAGGTTTTCCAAGTTAAAATAGCTATGGCCAGTGTTATTATTTTTAAATAATTTAGTAAAACCCCAGATTTATTTATGCACATGTACTAGAACAATTTAAATTTTGAAACACAAGATGTAATGTAGTCTTTGCTCTATTATTATTAGCTGAGGCTATGATACTGGCTGCAACCACAGTGTGGAGCTAAGCTTGTGGCCTTTCTGTTCTTAGGTGAGCTGTCTTATATTCACTGGAATACGGCTCTTGGAAATGCAATATTTATACTGAATAGTTCTGAAATCTTTTAAGTGCACTTCATTTAGTGGCTATGACGACTACTTTAAAATAGCAAAGAAATATTTTTGGATTCTTGCCACTCTGTTTTTCCAGAAGAGGTGGAATTCAAAAATGACTTTTCATTCACAGATAGGTTGGAACACAAACTTCTTTCCCTGTGTGATTGTGGACTGCTAGCAACTGTAGAACCAAGTGATGCTTTGGGAGGGTTTAGCCCTTACTTCTCTCAATGGTCTCTGGCCCCGAGGCACCATTGAGATTAATACGCAACATGCAAAAGTAGCATTTGTTATACCAGGTCAACTTCAGGAAGCATTCTCTTACTTTTCTTCCAAAGGAATCACCACCCTATAACCTGTCCTATTTCCGGTGTCCTTACTGAGTGGCAGCACAGTATACTGGTCAACTACATGGGTTTGAGCATCAGACAGACTTGGACCCATACCAGAGACAAGCTGAAAAGAACAGATAGCATCCCTTTCTATGTGTTTGGCCTTGGAAAACTTAACACCTCCCTAGGTCTCAGGTTTTTTAGAGTAGTTACACTGACTAAATGAAATTATGCATTGTGAAGTGCTTCAGTAGTATCTGGCAGATATGAAGTTAATGCCAGCCATTTTTTTTTTTTTTTTTAGATTTTATTTTATTTATTTTAACAGAGAGAGAACAGAAGCAGGCAGAGAGGCAGGCAGAGGCAGAGAGAGAGGAGCAGGCTCCCTGCCGAGCAAGGAGCCCGATGTGGGACTTGATCCCAGGATGCTGGGATCATGACCTGAGCCAAAGGCAGCCGCCCAATCAACTGAGCCATCCAGGCGTCCCAATGCCAGCCATTTTTAATATTATTGTCACTGGTAATATTACTGATTATTGCGAATAGTTTATCCAATGAAAATATCCACCATAAAAACCATAAGAAGTAATAGGAAATGAAGAATACAGGGAGATTTTGCTAATAAGCGATACACAGTATTCCACAGGTATTCTCTTCTATGACTTGAAGATTTCATTTGTGAGGAATTATGGGACCATATATTATATTATTTTGAGGGGGACTAATTATCAGGAAGTGAGGTTCTCATGTTAATCAAAAGTCCTGGTTAACAATGAGTTGTCATTTGTTATAGAATAAACTATGTTCCCTCAAAATTCCTATGTTGAAGTCTTAACACTTGGTACCTCAGAATGTGACTGTATTTGGATACAGGGGCTTTAAAGAGGTAATTAACTTAAAATAAAGCTCTTAGGATGGGCCCCAATCCAACCTGACCAGTGTCCTTCTAAGAAGAGGAAACTAGGACAGACAGACACCGGGGTACACATGCACCGATGGATAAGCATGTGACAAAGCAACAAGAAGGCAGCCATTTGCAAGCCAAGGAGAGATACTTCTGAGGAAATCAACACTGCCAGCACCTTTACCTTATACTACTAGCCTCCCAAAGCAGGAGAAAATAAATTTCTGTTTAAGGCACCTAGTCTGTGGTGTTTTGTTAAGGCAGCCCCTAGCTAACTAATATACCATCTATGGGTGACCAACTAGTGAAAGAACAGAATATGACAAAAACAATTTTAAAACATGTTGAATGTGGTTTGATTGTTTAGAGAATACTTCAGTGTCTCATATTGCCTGAGAGTTATCTATATGACCATCAAGTTTCATTTTATTAGCAAAGAACTTGAGAATTCTGTAGAACGATTTAATTCAACAAATATTGATTGAATTGTGGCCATGTGGAAAAGACATGTGCTCATTGGTGAGGATTATATGTAGTAAGAGAAGATAAAGATAAGCAAGAAAGTATTTCAAATACCTTACAATACAAGGAGAGAGTTGTAGACAGCCATAAGATAAGAATGAATTAAAGTGTTATAATAAAGGTGAAAACCAAGGGATTTGAGAGCATAGCTGTGTGGAGGATTGATTTTAACTGAGTACACTGATAAAGATTTAGTGAGAAAACACATTTGAGCTGGCACTTTCAAGATAAGTAAGATTTTAATAGGTGAGAAGCAGGAGAAAATTCCAGGATGAAATACAAACATATTTTGGAATATTTGGAAAAACAAAGGTAAGGACAATAATCAACTAAGGAGAATAGGGTGGGATTGGAGCAATGTAAGATCTGAAGAGTTTTGAAGTCTATAACCATACCACCCTGAACACGCCCAATCTCGTCTGAAGGGTTTTGAATAGTGGAGCGGACTAGTAACAAGTATTATTACAAATATAGCAGTAGGAGCAACATCAGGAATTACATCAGTAATAGTAGGATTTGAGTAACTAATACTTATTTACTACCCATTATGTGCCAGGCGCCAAATAAGCACTTCATGTTCATGATCTTATTTAATTCTCAAAAATAAGTCATTAAGACATTTATCACCTGTTTTGAAAAATGAGAAACTAGGTGCAAGGAAGGTTAGGAACTTGCCAGAAGTCATAAAGGTACTAAGTGTTAAAGTCAGAATCCCAACAAATCTTGCAGACTTTAAAACCAATTTACTCCATTCACATAAATATTTTCTCTATAAGATGAAAATTAAGGAGGTGCCTAGATGCCTCAATCAGTTAAAGTCTAACTCTTGATTTTAGCTCAGGTCATGATCTCAGGATCATGAGACTGAACCCTATGTTGGACTCGGCGCTCAGCATGGAGTCACTTGGGAGTCTCTCTTTCCCTCTCCCTCCCTTCCACCCCCCTCATACTCTCTTTCTAAAATAAATAAAATCTTTTTTAAAAAATGAAAACTAAGAAGTTATAGAATCCATCCTCTACACATAGTTGGATCTATTTTTGTTTGTTTGGAAAACAGATGTCATAAGTCATGGTCAACGTGAAAATCTGGTCAAACTTTTGTTTCTATGGAAAATGTTAAGAGTTTAAAAGGCAGAGTTAAAACATTTATCATTCTTTCTGGCAGGAAATCAAGGCCTGTCTTCTAAGCCTTTCTTAGAATGACAAGAGAGGAGATCCTAACTCAGTCAGCTTTTCCTATGAATTGCCAACTGGGATAGTTTGAAGATAACTGCCAGGGGTACGGGCTGGTGTTGTGAAGCAGAGGAATGTGTGAGCAAGGCAAGTTTCTGAAAGCCAAAGTTCTTCATTCTTTACTTTCATGCTTCTTAGGCCACAAAAATCTGGCGTTTGGTATAACCGGGATGGGAAAAGATGTTCTAGGGAGCAGGCCGCCATGACAAACTTGTCAAAGCTCTCTCCAGCTCTGTGTCTTCATCAAGCCTTCCTTGTACCTAGGATGTTGCATTGCATTTTCCAAAACAGATACACCAACTCTAAGCTACAAAATAGCCTTTTATAAATAAAAAAGATAAAATGGGCAATACGCTATAGTCTGAAACCTTGGTCACTGGACCATAAATGGGGATGTCAAACGATATTAGAGTAAGGACTCAGAGGTAATTCACCAATAGGGACAGAAATTACGTATGTGTGTAAACATTCTCCTCCAAGCAGAGATGATAGCTGCAAGTCACTGTCACACCAGCTAATGGAATAAACTACCACCAGTCTGAGACAAAGCCCTGACCTAACCTTTTGTTCCTGCAGTTGCAATGCACCTGCCACAGGGCAATCCTATTCAAATTTAAACCCACAGGTGTGTGAGAATCTGGTTTTTAAGTTTTTGAGATCACTATCATTTTCACTGATCAAAAGGAATAAAAGGTAACTGGAAGTGATTCATTCTTGAGTGTTATTTTTTTTTTTATCCTGTTAATGAATCTTTGCTGATTAACAACTGAAGCAGTTCTAAGAAGCCACTGATGGAGAAAGACATAGTCTATTTGTCTGGCAATATGTTTTAATAAAATGCTTTTTGTAAAAAAAAAAAACTAAACTAAACTAAAACTCCCACAGTATTGAGAGATACTTACTGAACCTTTATTCTATACCCTCTGGTTATGGTCATAAATGAGTTAGAAGACAGAAGTAATTCTAGAGATATCCAATGTAACCCTCAGCTATGATCTCAAATATTCCCACCCCTAACAATAGTTATCTTGGATTAGTAACAAGGAATTTCAGAGGGAAACACTACTTAGAACATATTTGGCAGACACATTTGCAAATGCTGAAAAGGGCTTATAAATAATTTATGTGAATAATAATAGTTATTCAAGTGTTTATGCTAAATTTTGAGATCTTACTTTGACTAATATCTTTTCTAGTTATTTTCTGTTCTTTACCTAATTCTTATCAACAAACCCTCAAAATATTGTAGAACACTCAGGATATTTAAAATGATGTGTGAGGGCACCAAAATATCACTTCATATTTTAAGCATGGATAGTATTCTGAGATTTATTTATAACTGTAAAAATAGATTTCAAAAGATCACCATTTATTTGGTTTGAAATTTACGGAGTGTGGTTTGCCATAGGAAATAGAATTAGGCTTCAGTAGAGTGAAAAACTTACTGAGATCTTGCCCCATATCCAACTCTTGGCAAGCCAAGCTTAGATGGGGAAAACACTAGTGGTCAGAGTAAATGCTTTACCTTTCAAACTGGATCCCTTCAATGATATTTTTGTAATACTTTTGAAAAGTATCCCTATTAAGAAATATTACTGTGCCTCACTGAGGAACAATCTGGAAACAAAGTGTCTATTTGCTTTAGTGTAGGAAAATGATAGTCTGATACGATAGTATCAGTGTATTTAGCAAATACTAAAGTATTTTAAAGCAGCTAGTATTTAGCTGCTTTAACTAAAGCAGCTAGTATTTATAAATAGTAAAGTATTTGCTTTAGTGTAGGAAAAGGATAGTCTGATACACTGCCAATACTTTTTTGAGAGAAACGCTACAGGTTCCCGAGGGATGTTGGGTAGGCGGCTCTTCAAGGTTGCTAAGTATTAGGGAAAATGTCCTAGCCTCTTTTTGCGTCAGAAAAGAGGTGTTTTAGAAATTAGATTTAGAGAAGGAAAAAAAAAAGCATTCTAATCATTCTAATAGTTTTGTAAATATGTTTTCATGAATATGGTTCTTAGCCTTCAGAGCTTTTGTTTTGAAACAACTATCACAATCCACAAGAACTAAACTTCCTACCATCAAGAATGACCTGACCTCTCCTCTTTACCCAAGAATCATTAACATTAAGGGCATCATATACCTGTGAGTGGCTTATCAACACTTGGCTGTGAGATGTTAAAACCTTCACGACCTTCACTAAAGTGAAAGCATTTCCAAGTACAATTCATTTAACTACACCATTATACTGGATGACAGGTCTGAGACTGAGGGAGCATGAGAATAGTAAAGCTCCAAGTCCCTTGGGGTAGACAGATAAAATGAGGCAGAACCTGTCTAAACAACACATTTGTTATAACTAGCTGTGATGTTTTCAAAGTCTTTGCTTTTCCAGAAGGAGCCGTGTTTGAAGAAAGCTACACTTCCTTAAAACACTTTTTTTCTTTCCTTTTTTTTTAAGATTTTGTTTATTTATTTGAGAGAGAGAAAGCTACGCTGATTGTGCCAAAGCTCACCTTATCACTACTGCCACAAAAGCATTTCAGACATATACCAGACTTGTCCATCTCTGTTAAGCCAGAAATGACAATATGTATAAACTGCTGAATCCAGATTCACATTTTTCACTAATATGTAACTCAGTTACTGAAGAAATTCTTATTCTGAATATTATGCTGTTCCATTTCTTTTAAAAAGTCAGTATTTTGTTAAATTTTGGCTTTTGTTACTTTAAGTACAAAATATTTTTTTAAAAGATTTTTATTTATTTGTTTGACAGAGAGATCACAAATAGGCAGTGAGGCAGGCAGAGAGACTCCCCACCTACCAGAGAACCCGATGCGGGGCTTGATCCCAGGACCCTGAGACCATGACCTGAGCCAAAGCAGAGGCTTTAACCCACTGAGCCACCCAGGCGCCCCAAAACATTTTCTTGATCCAGTATCAATTGCAAATGTATGGCAGACTTTATTAATAATTATAAAATGGTTTTAATTTCCATATTATTTGCCTTCTACACACTACTTTTTAAAGTAATATTCTTACTTTGTAATATTCTTTAAATATTATAAATGGGCTTAGATCTTAAGAGTTAGATTTAACCAGTCAAAAAAAAAATGAGAGGGGGAAGAAACTAACGTTCGCTGACCATGTCTACCATATTTAAGCAAGAAATACCATGACCTTGAAACGGTCACTGTCAAGTGGCAAAGGTGACAGGCTAACATGGACCTTGTTACCCTGTGACCAGGGTGGTAGTAAAGCAAAGAGTGTTTTAAGGGGCGCCTGGTTGGCTCAGTTATTAAGCGTTTGCCTTCGGCTCAGGTCATGATCCCAGAATCGTGGGATCAAGCCCCGCATCAGGCTCCCTGCTCGGCGGGAAGCCTGCTTCTCCCTCTGCCATTCCCCCTGGTTGTGTTCCCTCTCTCTGTGTCTCTACCTCAAATAAATAAATATTTCTAAAAAAGAAAGAAAGAAGCAAAGAAAAAGAAAGTGTTCTAAGACAACAGATTAAAAGTGGGCTTATTCTGACTGGGACAATCTGTGTAATTTCCAGTTCCAAAAGACTACATAAAGTAGGTGATATTAATCTGAACCTTAAGGGATAAATAGTATTAGTAATAATAATGATAATTACAACACCTGCTGCTCACATAGCACTTGCTATATGGCATTCATTGTTCTAAGAGCCACACTTATGTTAATTTATTTCATTTCACCGTAACTCTGCAAGCCAGTGCTATTATCCCCAATCTACACAGGAGAAAACTGAGGTTCCTAATGATTAAATGACTTTCCCAATGACACACAACCCAAAAAAGTGGTGGAACTGAGATTTGATCCAGATGGTCCAGCGCTAGAGTCTGCACACAATTATTTCATCAAACTGTCCCCCATATGGAAATTCATGAAAGAGGAAGGTTAACAGGCCAAGCAGAGGGAATAAGAACACAGCATGATGTTAGGAGATCAATGATTTGCTGTCTTAATTCAGTGGGCTCCTTCAACATGTTTCTATCTGAGTAGATAGGTGAGATATACAGCACTCCTTTATTCCTCCCATTGGAATGGAGGAATTGGCCTCCATTTCAGTTCTAATAGGAAAGACAAAAAGAGAAGAAAGTGATACAAAGCATACAAAGCACGGAAATCCATTTTATCTGGAATTATTACATACATAATAGAATATTAAAATGGAATTCCTGGCTGAAGCTCCAAGACAACAATGAACACATTCCAAAGGAGGTGTTGACCGTATGTGAAATTTGCAAAGTAGGATTCTGAGAACCAGTTACACAATTCTTAAATGCCACATCCACACCAACGTTCTGGAGTCAGAAATTAGGGAGAAGAATTTATTTGCACTGATAAGCCATGAATTAAAGTTAAAATCTGCATTAAATCTAAATTTGATTAAAATTAAATCTCCCCCCCTCCCGCCGCCCAACACACACACGTTGCTCACTCGCACATGAGCTCTCTCTTCTCAAAAACAAAACAAAACAAAAAAACGCAGAGGGGAGTGTCTATAAATAACCAATAAAAACATTTGAAATTTTATATAGTCAATTTATGACAAAGAAGGTAAGAATACACAATGAGAAAAGACAGTCTCTTCAATAAGTGGTGCTTTGAAAATGGGACAGCTATATGCCAAAGAATGAAACTGGACCACTTCCTAATGCCATACACAAAAATAAACTCAAACTGGCCTACACACCTAAATGTGAGACCTGAAACCATAAAAATCCTAGGAGAACAAAGGTCGTAATTTCTCTGACATTGGTTGTAGCAATATTTGTCTAGGTAGGTCTCCTAAGGCAAAGGAAAACAAAGCAAAATGAAACTATTGGAACTACATCAAAATAAAAAGCTTTTGCACAGCAAAGGAAACCATCAACAAAACAAAAAGACAACCTACTGAGTAGAAGAAGATATCTGAAAATGATATATCCAATAAGGGGTTAATATCCAAAATATAAAAAGAACTTATACATACAACTCAACACCAAAGAAAACCAAACAATATGATTTAAAAAGGGGCAGAGGAACTGAACAGACATTTTTCCAAAGATGGCCAACAGACACATGAAAAGGTGCTTAACACAAGTCATCGGGGAAATGCAAATCAAAACCGCAATAAAAGATCACCTTATATCTATCAGGATAGCTAAGATCAGAAAGACAAGAAACAAGTGTTGACAAAGATGTGGAGAAAAGGGAACCTTCAGGTACCGTTTGTGGGAATGTAAATTGGTATAACCAGTGTGGAAAAAACAAGAGAGATTTTTTAAAAACTTAAACATAAAAATACCATATAATCCAGTAATTCTACTACTGGATATTTATGCAAAGAAAATGAAAACACTAAGTTGAAAAGATACATATACCCATTTATATTTGGAATAAAAAAAACCAAATGAATAAACAAAAAGCAGAATCAGACCTATCAATACAGAGAAGGGATGTTTGCCAGAGGAGAGGGGGGTAGAAGGATGAGAAAAATAGGTGAAAGGGAGTGGGAAATAAAACCTTCCAGTCGTGTAATGAGTAAATCATGGGAATAATAGGCACAGCATAAGAAATACAGTCAATGATGTTGTAATAGCATTGTATGGAAGCTACATTTGTGGTGAGCAGAGTGTAATGTGTAAGCATGTCAAATGACTATGTTGTACACCTGAAACTAATATAACATTATGTGTCAACTATACTAGAAAATTTTTTAAGATTTTTTTTTTATTTTTTGTGTATTTGACAGAGACAGACACAGAAAGAGTACAAGCAGGGGGAGCCTCAGAGGAGAGGTAGAAGCAGATTCCCCTCTGAGCAGGAAGCCCAATGCAGGGCTCAATCCCAGGACTCTGGGATCATGACCCGAGCTGAAGGCAGATGCTTAACCAACTGAGCCACCCAGGCTCCCCTCAAAGATTAAAAAAAAAAAAAATCAACTTATGTATCTATTTTTGTCACAGATAAATATGATCAATAAAAAATTTCAAGCATCAAAGTAAAAAAAAAAAAAAAAAAAGGCTATAACATCCCCAAAACTAGATCAATACTCTAGTATTGAAGGAAGGAAGTTCCTATCTCTTCCCACTCTCTTTCCATCCATTCAAACCCAGAGGAGTTAGAATCTGATGTTAGCAAACAGGATTGAGGAGCTGAAGGCCAGGTGGGAAAGAGAAGGAGAGCAAATGGCCCTTTTCCATGGTAGGCTTCCTGCCTCCAGGAGGCCTGAGCTTAGAGCTCAAGGGGAGAGGTTTTAAATAAAGTTTAGAATATTAAATATCACACAGCCCGGATATTCAAATTATTAAATTTCATCTGTGTTTTTGCCCAATAAGCACTATAAAACATATATTATCCAGAGAAGTCAGGGCCTTCCTGAACTTACATTAAAGGGCAAGGAAAGAACTTGCTTCACAGAGTGGATTTAAAGGGATTTAAAGTAAATTTGATCTCTAATTACATTCAACAAATTTCTTAGTCAACAGAACCGCTACATATATGACAATCTCTACGTTGAGCATCTGCACATGTGTAACTCTGCTCACTTCTGTTCCAAGTATAAGGGCAGTACAAGGGGCTTCAGAGGCTCATCTCTGGAGCCCATGTGCCTGAGTGAGTACAGGAGTAATGACGCTTCATCGTGTTGTCAGAAGGACTGAACAGGACAATAGGAGAGAGCTTTTAATATAGTGCTTCACCCATAGTCAACACTCTGTAAATGGCATTTGCCACACTAGTTGTTGCTCCTATTAGCATTGAAAGGTTCTTTCTGACCCACATGACTTAAAGAGAACAACTAGAACAGGAAGCCCACCATTATTATGTTTGATCTAATCACCTTCTCACTATTGTCAAATCAAAAGATCCTAACACTGCCGCCATAGCTCCTCCCATCCAATAGACAGGAAGTTCAGCCTCAAAAAAAAAAATAAGCGGAAACCAAAGCAAAGATAACTACTCTGTACTGAAAGCCTGCTACAGCCATGCACTGTTCTCTGAGCACGGCATCTCATTCATTCCTCGCCACCCTCCAGTGAAGTGGTTGTACTTGTTATCCCCACCTTATTGATGAGAAATGAGGACTTAGAAAGATTAAGGACCTTGTCCACGCTCACACAACTGGTATGTGGTAGAACCAGGATAAACACTTACTGTGGACATTTTGCCAACAAAGGATAATCACTCTATTAATAAAAACTTGTCTCATCTTGGGATCAAGTATTCAATATGCTACATGTCCAAGGAATGTCACTAAAGACCATTAGTAACTCTAAAGCAATGCATTAGAAAGAAGAAATCTCTCTTTACTCATGTTCTGTTAAGTGTTTTTAGAATCTTTTCAACATTGTATAGTTAAAGACTGCCTTTTAATTACGAGTTAAAGATTTTCATGTTAGAACACATATAAAACCAAATATTAATTCAACATACCTCCACTGATGGGTTCACTATTTAATGGGTGTGAGTAGAAAGAGGTAGTAATTTAAATGAACTTAAAGCACAATAGCTAATCAGGTGAGCTCTTCTAGACACTCATGTTTTATCTCATGTTTTCTTTCACCTCTTAGCCTCAGGTTCCTGATACTTAAAATGGGGATTTGTCAGAATTCAAGGAAATTATCTATACACGCGTAAAAACTACTTTTTTTCCCACTGGGAAAAGCTATAAAATGTTATCACTATGTTTATTACAAAAGACATTACAAACATGCCAAGTATCATAAAAAATTTAAAGATAAATATTTAGCTGACCAAATGCATAAGGTGCTGGCACATGGAGGGTGCTCAAAAAATGTTAAAAAAATGTCTATGCTCTGAGTTCCTTATTAACAGCAAGATAGGCAAATACACAAATATGTCCATGAAAAGTGACATTAAAATAATACCTTCTAATAATTAGGTTAAGAATTCTTCACATGTTCAAATTTTATGGGTTTGTGTCCTAACTATGAGGTCCAGAAATCTATTTGCTCTACTGACATCAGAATGAGATAGGTAAAAGAGCCACAAGTAATTATATGTAGTGCAGTCATCATTCAGTTTTCATTGAGCACCTGCTCTGTTCCAGGTACTGAATTAGGTGCCGAATAAAATGTGGCTTCTTTGAGGAGTTTTTAGACTAGTCAGGGACACATACACAATTCACTAGCACTGGAGAAGGAGTAGGAGAGCTTCTAGGAATGGGGAAGTAGTAAAGACTGTGAGAACACACCAGACAGGCATTTTTCAGAAGAGTTCCCTGTACATAGTGATGTCAAAGCTGAAACTTAGGTGGGGGCTTTGTGGGGAATTGTACTAGGGCAACGGGTATGATGGTGACATTCAGAGGACTGGAGAGTATGAAGAACCCAGTGGCCCAGGCAGTATGGGTTAGTAAAGAGGGTGCCGAAGAGGTCACCTGTGACAGATCATGAAAGCTCTTATGAGCTAAGACTCCTCAGGAGAAACGTTAAGAGAAATAATACTACATCAAAATATTGCCTTGTGTTGCAAGCATATTCATATTCATTTCTATTCCCTCTATTATTAATAGCTAGTTGCTTTCTGAGAAGATTCAAAATTTAATAAAAATGAAAGAGTACAAAGATCTAAAACAAGCTACTCTGAATCCTTCTTAAATTAGCAATAAAGAGATATTTGGCATGGCCTCTCCCCACTTCTGGCAGTGTGCGTTAGGAGAGCTTGGAAAAGGGTACTGGCTCACTCTCTCTGACAAAGAACGGACACAGAATGCAGGAAGGAGATTTGTCCTTGGGCCTTACACCAGTTGTTTTCACAAGGGTTTTATACTTTGTCCATGAACACCAGAACCTCATGGGAAAAGCAGTGTTCCCTAAGCTAAATAACTGACTTTGAGAAGCATGTCAACTTGTTCAATTCGCTGATGGTGATGTCCTAAGGGCAGGAATCCTAGATACTCCTTGCCTACTAAATAACCTAGGCACCTGGTCTAAAGTTGCTAAATGCGAAGGACGAACACTGATGTACTTGAGTACAGTGGACTCCAACTTCGACTCCTTATCAGGGAAGACTGAATTTGGCTACAAGAAAGAAGGGTCCCCCAAACAGTGGCTTCAACAAGATACGAGTTGTAGTTATGCAGTGCTAGTGTGGCAGCTCCACATGGTTATTAGGGACTAGTCTGCTTCTATCTCAACTTTCTATCATAGTAGCTGCTATTCCCCAGATGACCTCAGAGTCCAAGCTAGCTGCTGAAGTCCCAGTCCTCACATTAGGGGTTTAGGATGTAAGATGGAGGAAAAAGGTGAAGAATGTCACACTTCACTCCTTTTAAACCATCCTCTGTGAAATGTACCTAGTTCTGCTTAAATTTTATTGACCAAAATTTAGTCATGAGGCTCTGCCAAACTGCAAAGAGAGGCCAGGGAATGTAATTTTCAAGATAGGTGGCAAAATGCACAACTGAAAAAGTGTGGTTTTTGAGGGAAGAAGGAAGAAAGTAAGACAGGATGGATGGTTTTGAAAGTCAATTCTCAATCTCTGCCGTAAGTATACACTAACGAACAACAACAACAAAAAAATGAACTTGCATTGCAACCACAACATATGTTGGTTTATTTATAAATTTTATACATGCTCTACTGCACTATTTTATGGAAATTATAAAATATGGACAAAGAATTTAAATAAAATAATAAATATAAATAACATTTTCGGTATTACCCTTTCAAACCTCAATGGACTGAAAATTCAATTTGAAAAATCACTGCTCAAGGAGACAATTAGTAAAAATACTTAAGATGTTACTTCTATGGATTGGTAAGAAAACACTAAAAAAAATCTATAGTCTATATGAGCTATTCCCTAGTTTATTAAGGAAAAACTCTGTTTCCACTAGGCCTACCACTCAGACAGCTAGACTAATTCTGACTATTGGTAAGATTAGGTGCTTTAATATAGCCTCAAGAATTATAACTTTAACACATGGAGCAAATGTCAATATTACAGAACAAAAATGTGAAAAATATAAACAATATAAATTAATAGCTATTATTATATGAAGACTTTGATGTTATTTTTGTATATTTCCTGTAAACTAGGACTGTTTCTCCTAACAATGTAATTATACCAATGTTTTTGGAAAGTACAATGGCAATATGTATCCCAAAGCATTAAAAATGTTTCTATTTCATGAGTAAACTTGTAAGAATTAATCTTAGGGAAATGATCTGATATATGGTGATCTAAGTTTGTAAATAAAAGGTGCTCAGTGTAAAATAACTTATAATAAAATATCATTAGAAACAGCTTATATATCCAAAAATAGGCAAAAATGGTGAATTATGATATAGTCATATGATGAAACACTACTAAAAATTGTATTTTCAAAGACTATCTTATGACATAGGAAAACTCTCCATAGATATAATAGTAAGTGAGGAAAGCAACATAAAAAATTAATCCATACACACACCTCTTTCTCCCTCTTACCACACACATTCCTATATAGATTACTTAGATGAGAGCCTAAAGCGAAGCACAAATTTTTATGTTGTGTAGGGAGTTATGTTAATGATGATTGTTACCACTCTTTAATGTTTTCTGTATTTTCCAAATTTCCTAGCACAAATACATGTTACATTTATATAATCAGGATTCAACGTTACTGAAAATCAATCTTATTGAAAGTTATCTTGATTGGAAATACAAGTATGTAGATTCTTAAAATTAATAAATATTAAAAAGAGCACTCTAGGTTTATGTGCAAGCAATAGAGAGACACATAGTCCTGGATTTCAGAAAGGTAGTTTGAAGGACATTCAGGTAGTCAATTTCATTGTGGCAGAAAACATCTAAATTATAATTTAGACAGCAATTCTTCATATTATAGTGATAGTAACACCATCAAATAATGCATTTGAATTTGAATATGCAGAATTCATATCTCTATTAGAGATAACTTTCAGAGTGTTAAATAAAAGTTAATCAAAATTTAAAAATGCCATTTATTTAAATTGTATGTTAAACAATTGTCATTACCTTACACTTCAGATCAAAGCAAACTTTGCAGCTAAGATTCAACTCCCAGAAAGTAATGATTTTACTTAGAGAAGCTTCCAGGACCAAACTATAACAGCAAAAATAAGTCACTAATATAAAAAATTTCCAATAGATAAACACTACAAGGATTACCTGGTTTAAGTTTCCAAGTGCAAATTCAATCTGAAATGATTTTGCCACAAATCTCTGTGGTCTAAAGGATATTTTTTTAAAAATCTACAAAGAGAGTGTACAGTTATAGCTTCTCCTCACTGATCTAGGCCTTCAGAAACACATCAATACATGCAGTACATAAGAACCTGCTGTAAGAGATTTTTCTGTCAATACAAAGCAAGGTCACTGCATTATAGGAAGACTCAGCACTGTTTATTTCACTTCCATAAAGGAATTGTTCAAGGGCAAATTCTAAAAGAATGATTCTGAGGAGCAATGAAACACCTGGAAAGACAGACAGCTTTGGGAAAATTCTGAATATCGATTTGACTATTTTTGGATTAAGTTGCAAAGAGAAACAATGAGTGCATTTAAAATATATATATATATATATTTAACATATATATTTAAATATACATTATGCTGCCTTTATTTTTATATATTTCAACTAAATATTCTTGGTCCTTATTTTATAGCAATAAAAAGGAACATAAATACCAAGAAAATAATAAATTGATGGCAATTATGGTAATTCATTCAGTAAAGTTTACAGTAACAAGTAAGAAAAACTTGGAACTAAAAACTGACCAAAATTTTAATTCATTTTAATGAAGGATGCTGGACAGTGTGCTGGTTGCTGACATCTACTGTTAATGCTTCTTAAATACTGTACTTCCTCTCTACACAGCATATTAATAAATAGGGAATAGGGGCAGTCTACTGGCCTTACTTCAGGCATTTACTTCAGGCACCAAATTTAAGGAGGGACTTCTTAATCAAGAAGTCCCTTAATCTTAATCTTAAAAATCCTTCTTAATCAAGATGAACTACATTTTTTTTTTAAAGATTTTATTTATTTATTTATTAGGAAAGAGAGAGAGTGAGAGAGAGCAGGTCAGAGTGAGAAGCGGACTCCCCATGGAGCCGGGAGCCCAATGTGGGACTCGATCCCGGGACTCTGGGACCATGACCTGAGCTGAAGGCAGTCGCTCAACCAACTGCGCCACCCAGGGGCCCCAAGATGAACTACATTTTAATGAAATATTCTAAAAAATAAAATAATGCAAAAAACCCATGATGAAAACAGCCACATTTTAACCTATTTGAGATGGGTCAGAAAGCACACATCAACTACTTCTTGGTTTGAGTGGAAATAATAAAAAAATTTCATATTAAAAAACAATTTTTGGGTACAAACTTCCAGGTATCAAATTAAGTCATGGGGATATGATGTACAGCATGGTGACTACAGTCAATAATACCATACTGCATGCTTGAAAGTTCATGAAATAGATCTTAAACATTCTCATCCCAAGAAAAAAATAAAGTGGAGCCTATGAATGCTGACAGATGTTAACTAGACTTACTGTGGCGATCATTTTGCAATGTATACAAATATCTAGTCAGTATGTTGTAACCTGAAGCTAATATAATGTTAATTTATGTTAATATATGTTAATTATAACTCACTTTGAAAAATAAGGAATTTAACATTACAGGAAAGAAATGTTTTAGAATGAAAGAAGACAAATCTTTTTTTGTAGACAATCTTTATGTTTAATACTTTAGGATCTCTACCTAGTTTCCTCTTGAGAACATCATGACAAAACACCAGCCAGAATATTTCCACTTTGTCCCTCACTAAGTTACTGAAAAAAATTTCTTGTGTGTGAGACACAGATCTTCAGAAGACAGACATTATGGGGGAAAAATTCATTGGTATTTACAAAGAAAATCTCATTAAATATGATGGATGGTTAGAACAGAAAAAAAGCTTTTAAAAATCATATGATACTCCTTTAGAAACATGTATTTAATATTTGGCTAACCTCCTTTTTTCATTGTCTAGACATTTCAACTTATTTCCCCAAGCCTGTTACAAACAATCTTTTCAAAAGCCAACATTCAAGCAACTCTAAAAGGTCTTGAGGAAGTAAGATGAAACATTCACAAGAAACAAAAGCAAGAACAGTACGGAGAAAAAAGAATAGCCCTCATAACCGTCAGAGCTCCAGGAAATTTTCTTTGGAACACTGAAACACGGTCTAGCTGTAACACAATAAATGGTAACAAGGTAAAGAAGGTAACCTGTAACTGTGACATAGCAACTTAATAACCAGGAAACTCTGATATTTAATGAACTAAAGACTGGTTTGTTTAATCTTGTGCTCTATTCTAAGAATGAAAATAGTTACTTTCATATTAGTAATTCAGTGATCACATGTAGCATTTAAATATTGTATGTTCATTTACATTGTTATTGTTATTACATATTATGCTAATTATGCTATATGATTATTTTATTTATATCTTGAGTTTAAAAAATAAATTAATACTATTTTATTAATACTACTTTAAACAAATGAATGTGTGGATATGACTTTAGACTATTTAGAAAATCTGATTAACTTCTGAGGGGCTCTATTCCACTCTAGATTCTTATCTCATAAATCCTTGTCCTCTTGGCTAGGGGAAGATTATTGAAATCCCTGATTCCTAAGTCCAACATTAAGTTTTCTAAATCACTGTCCTTAGACTTAGGACCCCAGAAACTGCATTTTTCAGAAGTTGTGTTATGCCCAGATTTTGAGATCCCCAAAGACCACCAGGGAGCCGAGTCCAATGCACAAGCAAAAGAGCCCTTTATTCAAGCTAGCTTGAGCTCAGTCTCCCACACTCACCTACTCAGTGGCATGACGTAGAAAAAGAGAGGGAGTTTCAAAAAGTGCAGCAGTTTTATAGGAGCCAGTGGCCAGTGAGATTGTAACATACAGAAAGTTACTTAGTAACTGAACTAGCCTATCACCCTGGCCAGAATTGGCACGCAAGTTTGGCGGGCAAAAGGCGGGATTTATATTTTTTCCTGGTCAGGGGTTCCGCATGCCTATTGGCTAACCCAAAACAAACCCACAGGTGGTCTGGGCCAATTAGCTCAAAGGAGGGCTGAGCCACACTCTGACCCTCCCAGAGGCGGATGGGGGGGGGGGGCACATACAAGAAGGCGGGTATAAGTAAAACGAGCCAGCCCTGCTCTGCTCCTTCAGCTGCTCTGGTAATGCTTACATGTCCAAGTCTGAGAACCACTGTTCAATGTAGAATTTGAATAGAAACCCCTGATTTAATTGAGGATTTTAAAAAACAGCTCATGGGATAGATTTTGAGGTTCTGTATTAAAAAAGTGATCAACTACAGAACACCTCATAGGCCAAATACTTCTTCTAATTCAGTGAAACTGAGGCTGACTCACGTTAATTATAACAGACTACTTAGGGCTCATGATTGGTCATTACTTAGAGAGGAAAAAAAAAAGTACATTTCAATGTCTGTCTTAGGATTTCTAAAAATTAGTTTATCTGATTTTTTTAGTGTGCCAGTGTCCTATATTATAAAACCTTACAATTATTAACTTCTTCCCTATCTATATTTATGTATTTATACATCTTACCATATATACGTTAAAATCTTGGTTTCAATTCTGTTAAACAGAATGCCTGGGACACTCTCTATTGTGAATGCTGCCATGGTTTTCAAGTCTAGCAATCTAGCATCTCTGGATTCTCCATCCTCTACCGCCATGCATCATGGTTGTTCTGGTATCGTGAAGATTCTCTGATACACATTTCTATACAGCCCACCTGCCTTCAACTAATCAAGGAGGAAACCTCCACACTGTGAAGGGAGGTGGGGGAGAAGAAGGAACAGTTTGCGAAAGGAAGAGGTTGGGTTGAGAATACATTTTAATCCATTGCTGGAAAACAAGGAGAACTGAATCGGCAGCAAACTAAGTATCACAGATTATAGAAGGTTTAAGCCAAAAAAAAGTTTGATGGAAAAAAAATGAAAGTCTTCATTTTACCAGTGAGGAAGTAAAAAGCAAGGAGAGAGTAAATAAATTGTTAGGTCCTTTAAAAGAAAAGGTCTTGTGGGTCATCACAGTAATGCTACTATGGTTTCCATGAAGTTTTTTTTTTAACCCCTAACAGAATATATAACCTTTTTCTCCATAATAGTTATGCTCTATGGAAATGTTTGATCTTGGGGAAGTTGAAAGTAAAGAAAATGGTAGAAAAGACTGGAAATATTCCCTAAATCCATTATCTTATTGTAAATCAACAGTTACTTTTTAAATCCCCTCAAATCTTTCTCCCTCCATCTAGTTAGGAGTCTAACAGGCTTTCCAACTACCTCCTGCAATAGAAGACTTGACTCAAAAAGAGCTTAGATACTAGAAAAAGGAGTAAAGTATGAATGTCCCATGGTGGCTTCCTTTGATCACAACACTTCTTTTTATTTGCTAATTTATAACCAAGAAGCCAAGATCCAGTTTATTGTCATTACTGACCCCTGTAAAGGAGGACTACCTTCTGACACTTATCTCTTACGACAAAAAAAATTCCCACACAATGTGGGAATTATATATAAAGAACTTCGTGTTTCAGTGAAATGTTGAATCCCAAACCAACAGGGTAATGTCAAGATATCTCCATTTTCTAACCACACACAGAAACCACAACTTACTCATGACTCAGGGCTCTTAAATGGACATTTGTACTGGTACATACCAAGGACACATGACAGTACATCATGTCTGATTTTTCAAAAGAAAACAGCCAGAGAGAAACAACAGAAGTAAGAAGCTTTCATTCGAAAGTGTGTGTGTGTGCGTGTGTGTGTGTGTGTGTGTCTGGGTGTCTTTGTGTGCATATGTAGTTAATGGAAGAAGAGCCAGGAAATAGGAAGAGAATGTAGGGCATGGAAGGAAATTCATGTAAACATCATTGTTATAGACTGACGGCCCATCTGATCTTGAGTTACTTTGTATTGGATGTGGATGGCCAAATGGAGGCCCAGCTACCTTTACTTCTTGTCATAAAGGTTTTGGAGTACCACCCAGGCTTCCCAGTAGACTGTTCTTAAATTTCTTTCTACAGTATCTGGTGCATAATGTAAAACCACCATCAGGTGTATTTCAGTATGAGGAAAATTCCTCTGGGTAACATTTTTCCAATCCTCTCTCTAAGCTTACACATCCCCATCAAATAATGTCTATCTTTTTGAAGCTTGTCCTTAAAAATGGGGTCAAAAGGTAGAAGATATTAACATTCAGTTCACATTACCACAGAAGAAAATATAATAGGTTTCTGCTTCTTTTTCTGTGTTTTACTGCTATTTTTTAAATAATCCTGTTCCAGTTAATCAGTAAATACTGACACTAGTACAAGATAAATAACACTTTACTTCAGAGATGAGGGGGGTGAGCTAGATTGTCTTTGTTCAGAAAGTCCAGATTTAATAGTCTATAAATGTACAGTTTTTCTACCTATGAACTGTACTTTCTGTAGAAAACTGCCAGCTTTACTCAGAAGCTATCTCTACCCAAAGGCATATCTATTCTAGATTAAATGTCAGTTCTCTTGTCTCTTCTTCCTGCTTTTCTATGGGCACAGAAATAGTTTATAGAAAGTGAAAAGTTATTTTTGGGTCCAGTGATATTAACTTGGATTTTGATTTTGGAAATTCAATTTAGGATTTCTTTTTAACTGTACACATCTGCTTACTGCTTAGCATAAAGCTAATAACGAAGCTCATTAAATAACATGTAATAAAAACTAATATACAAAAGGAAATTTTCATGGTACTGTAACATATTTGCAATAAGAGCCTTTTGCTGGTAATTGGAAGATTCGGCTTCACTTCACTGTTTAATCAGCCACAAAACTGTTTATTGCCCTATATATTCCTCCAACAAGAACATTATCCTTTTAACGTGCCCCTCAGAAAACGAGGGAGCACCCAACAGTTATAGCACATGCTACTCTTTTCAAACAATATAGCCAAATTTTAATCTGACCATCAGGCTCTGATAATATACTCTAAAATTCGTATGTATTTGAACAGAATGTAGCTGTTATTTGAGGCGGAATGACACAATTATGGGGTTAAGACATATATAACAACTGCAACATAAACCGTGTGTACAAAATATTAACTTTTCACTAAAAATGGTTGACCCTCAGTTTAGACCATACACTTACAATTTTTTAAAAATTCTTGATATTTTATTCATAAGTGGGATTAAGTATGGAGTACATGTGTATATCCAGGGAGATGTATTTATTCTCTTTCTAAAGCTTTTCAATAAACAATTACAAACTAGTAATTTTTGACTTATCAAGTTACTTTTCACAATCATCAGGAAAAAAGTTTCCTTTAATACTACAGACAAAAATAATTGGTTAATAGATTATTTAGAATATTGTGTAAAAAAAATTAAAAAAGAATATTGTGTAAAAGACTTTAAAACTTCAGTGTTTAAAAGGATGATTGTCTAGTTTTAGCCTGTTTTTATTTCTGCACAAATATGTATATTCTATAATAGCCAAAATCTAAATATAGCATCTGTTCGTCTCTTATTTATCGGGCACCTATACTATGTAGCAGTCACTACGCTAGGCACAGGGATACAAAGAAAAAAGATGTCTCTTTTCCAAAGGAGTTTAGAACCTGGTTAAGAGCAAGATACCTACAGATCACCGCAATGTGGAGTTGTTACAAGGCGCAGTGAAAACAGAGGAGAGGGCAGTGGGTCTCCCTGGGGAAGCAGAAGTTTGTTAGGCTGGTAAGCTTAGGGAAAGCACCCTCCACAGGATGAAAAAAGTTAGGGAGAATAGAAAAGATCTGGTTAAATATAGTTGCCTGCTAAAGTAGTGTAAGTTGAAAAGACTTTGAGAGAATACCTTGGAGGATTTTATTTGCCATCTAAAGGACCTCAGGTTTTGTATTTAAGTGAGGAAGAGCTACTGAGCAAACTTTATAAATAAGAGACATGGTAAGGTTTCCATGTGAGAAGGTCACTTAAGCAGCACTGTGAATGTCAGAATTAACAACATGTTAAAGGCCAAGAAGACCACTGAAGGAATCACTGTCGAAATGAACTGGGGCAAGCGATGCAAAGGTGAGAAGGGAGACAACGATATGAGAGGGATTTAAGAGGTGAAGAGCAATAGTCTGTGGGGTTCATTTGGTGGTGCCTGAGGAAGAGGGAGAAGCCACCAATGAGTCCCAGATTTCGGACACCATTCATGGGGGATAAAGATCCTGTCCTCAGAGACAAAGCAGCAAGAGTAGGCTGTAGCTGAAGTGGGAGAAAGGATTTGCAATTACATCCCTTCTGTGTGAGTTTGAGATCTCTAGGAAATCTTCCAGAAATGATATGGAGTAGGCACTTAGACTAAAGCACATACACCTCAAGGTTCACGTGGAAGATATAGGCTAGAGATCATGTTAGTGCCCCATTTGTTTAAAGGGCCGTTTTGATCCCAAGGTTATAGGGAACTTTGCTGTAGATAGTGTGGAGTGAGAAAAGTAGTAGGCCAACCACTGACTCTCACCAACACTCACTGTGGAGCGAGTAGGAAAACCACAAAGAACATCGGTAAGTTCATTCAGAGAAATAATCCTTAGAAAACTTAAAAATTATATTCATGTGCACATTTTTATTCTAAACATCAACTCTTAATTTGCTGGAGACCTTGTTTTGATTACTGTCTTTATATAGGAAATTGTTAAGACAGAGAACTTTAAATACTGAGTTTAAAAAATTATCCTTTCTAGTGGGAGATACAGGACTACACTCAGCTTTGAGTTATGGTGAGTGAAGAGAAAAAGTAGGGCTATTTACCAATACAAATCATTAGATAATCCCTTCTAGTGGTCTTTCTTTCCTTTTTCAGGAGAAGGGGGTTTTATGCAAATTGTATATATTTACATATATTTATTGCATTTACTATGTATCAGGGAGTGTTTGAGGGATTATATGTACAATAATAAACTAAGTAAATCAAATTATATAGCATTAAGATCAAGACAGGTGTAATGGAGTAAAATAAAGTAGAGAAGGAGAGTAGGAAATTCAGTGCTGGACTGAAGGGCTGAAATCAAAGCTGGCTTCATGGATATGTGTTCTATACTGTCACACAGGGCCTCAGACTCCGAAGGGCTTCGCATTGTCTGTGATGTTGCATTGTCACCATCTTGAACATCCTAGTAACTTTTTTGACAATTGGCCCTTAAAAAGATATAAGGGTTGCAAAGTTACATATGGTAGATGAGGAAGCCCTTTGTGTGTAGTATCTTTCATTTGCCTCACCAGATACACTCTCCACCTTTCTCTCAACTCTTCTGTTCTCTTCTCACCACATAGACTTTACTAATGAATGCCTTTGCCCTCTGGCTTCAGATTTGGTTCAAATAATAAGGAGCCTAAGTGGGAGTTCACAAAAGGTTGTTGCTTCTCTCAAGGGGCCCCTGTCTACCCCCCTGGTTCTAGGTTCTATAGATGTTCCCACTCCTTGTCCACCTAAGGCCCATCTAAGGCTCTGTGATATGAGGTGTGGCATATACATATCCCTCCTGGTCTCTCTACTCTCTGCCCACATCATTGTTAAACTCTTAATTTTTCTCATCTGAGTAGGCTGTCCATGTTCTGCAACTCCTCTGACTAAAAAAAAAAAAAAAAATCTCATTAAGAAGGTGCCTTGAGTAGATCTACTTGAGTAGATTTCAATTTCAGTAAGAGGTGAAGGAGAAGCCATACAGCTATGTGGAGGAAAAGGATTCCACGCACTGGGAACTGCCAGGGTTCTAAGGCAGGCGCTTGCCCCTTCAATCAGACAGGGTCTATAAAGCACAGTGAGACAAATCCAAGCTGTGATCTTTTATTGTAAATGAACCTTAATTGGACACAGCCACTTCTATTCACGGTATTATCTGTGGCAAATGTTTGTGCTACAACATCAGAGTTTAGTAGTTGTGACTGAAACCATATGCCCACAAAGCCTGAATTATTTACTCTTTCCCTTTACAGAAAAGATGTGCCAACCTCTGAATTAGGGAAATAGGAAGGAGACCAGAGAGTCTAGAGTTTCATGGGTGAAAGGAGAGTGATAGAAGATAATGTTACAGAGCTCACAGGGGTGGATGATTTAGAGCCTTAGGAGCCACCGTAATGGGAAATTGGGAAATTCTGAGGAGAAGACTTTTATCTCACCAGGGTAACTAAGACTGTTGCCTTAAGAAGAGTCTGAAGCAAGAACAGAAGCAGAGAGATCAGTAAGCGACTAGTGTGAAGGCCAGGACTGAAATGATTATAGTTTAGACCAGGGTGGTAGCACTGAAGCTGGTGAGAAGTGGTCAGCATTTAGATGGATTGCGATGGTAAAGTCAACATGATTTGCTTCCGGATTGAATGTGAGCTGTGAAAGAAAGACTGAGTAACAGTTGTCCTCCATGAGCACTGGAAGTATGGAGCGGCCATTAACTGAGTTGGGGAAGCTTGTGGGAGGGACTAGGGATGTAGCGGTGGGAGTGGCAGAACTTCTAAGTTTTTTTCAGACTTTAGAAGCTTTAAATGTGGATTATGCACCCAAATAGTTATGACAAGGGTGGAAAACATGCTGTCCTGGGAGTTAAGAAAATGTTTCAAGGAGGGAGGAACAAGGCATCTACTGCGTCAATGCAGCTGGAGGTCAATTAAGATGAGATTGGGAAAAGACCCTGAAATCAACCACTTGGAGTACACGGATAATTTTCCCAAGAGCAGTTCTGGTGGAATGGTGTGGGTGAAAGCCTGATGAGAGGGGCATTGAGTGAGAATTAGAGAAGAGGAAATACATGCTGGGTATAGCCAACTATCTGAAAAGGGTTTCACAGTGAAGAAAAGGAGAGAAGTAATAAGTTATTAGAGGTAGGAGCTGAGGAGACAGACTTTTAACAATGGACTAAATAACAGCATGTTAGTATGCTGTCAGGAAAGACCTTATAGACAGGAAAATATTGATGATGCAGAAGAGAGGTTAAGAATTGCTACAGTGATGTCCTTGTAGGTGAAAAGGGATGAGTTCTAATAAGTACCAGTCTTAGCTATAAACAGAGTTCTCAGGACATGGGACACTGAGCTATTTAGTAAATAATCAATCAATCAATATTGACTTTCACTCTTCCCACAGTAAAACCTCCTAATACTTTGTGAACAGTTAGGACATTAGCGTATAATTAAGATCCTGAAGTTCAATTTACTGTTTTGTCACTGATGAGCTCCAAGACCCCAAAGAAGACATCCAACCTTTTTATGACTTAGTTTGCCTTTGATTATGAAATATAGTATCTACTGGTCATTACAATGCCTGGAAAAATTAATAGGTTATACAAGTAAACCTTCCCAGGCTTCAAATCTCTCTGATGTTTGCTTGCTATAGAACTGCATATAGAGAAAAAAAATGAAAGATATTTATAGACTCAGATGTCTACCTACTAGCAAGAGTCATGTGGAGGTCTTTTCACAGTGCATTATTCCTATTTTGTGGATCTTCTTAAATTTCCTCCAAATGAAAAATACTTACTCTCTAGGACTTAACACTCTCTAAAATTGAGTTTCATTTCTGAGAAGACTTATCTGTTATACGAGAAGCATATATTTAATCTAGTTGCCATTATTTCCACAAGAATCTTGCATGTTATGCTTAACTATGGATTCTAAATACACCCTTTTCATCCTTAGACAGCTCAAAGGTCATTGCCACTCAAAGGGATTCCATTCCTCCTGGGGAGAACGTCTCCTTCTGTGTCCCCATTTTGTCCTGCTCATTCCTGTGTTCCAACACAGATCAGGCTGCCTTGGAGTGATGTGTTGACATTTCTGTCTCTTCCTCCAGACTCTGAGCACCTTATCTTACTCTCTCCAGAGTTCTCAGAGACTTCCACAGAATAGATATGAAATAAATATTTGCTGAATGAATGAATGTCAATGTATACATTTCAGAATTGAGGCTGATCAAATAAAATGGAATGATATGCAAGTCAAGAAATGAAGGGGACACTAAGACAGAAGGTGTGTGTACATGTCCATGAGACAGACTCATAGTACAGAGACTTACCAATTCTGAGTATGTTATAAAAAGTCTCTAGTTTTCAAAGATTGCTTTGGTAAACAGAGTCAAGGAACACTTTCTTGACTAGGCTTTTTAATATTAAGAACGCATTTCCAAGCTTTCTACGTCCTCTCTTTTTAACACATTATATACACTGAGGGGTTTACATGTTTCTTTAAGAAAGCACACAAATAAAAAAAAAAGAAAGTACACAAATGCCTTTATCCAACTTTTATTTTTAGGGAAATACTGACAGCAATGAACTACTGAAGCCATAGCTCTAATAGCCTCAGATAAGAGAGCATATAAGTGAACCGACTATACATTATGTCAATTTTCAGCATTGCACATCCAGGCAGAACTAAAGTTGCTTATCACTATCAGATTTACTCTTTCCCAACATACTTCCTCTCTTTCTCCTGCTGTGAGGTCTCTGTCTTTGAATTCTCTTTTAAGTTTTTAATAGACAATCTGCTTCAGCACTTTCTGAGGGAAAAAAAAAAAAAAAACAGCTTCTCCCCTCCTCCCAGTTGCAGTTAAGCCTTCCTTTTAATATGAAATATAGTGGAGACATCTCTGTTTTGTCATCCCCCAAAAATAAAAGTTTTCTTTTTCTCATTATTATCAACTTATCAGCCTTGGGTTAAGATTTCACTTGCCTTTGCACCACCTTGAGAATTCAGTCTTAATTTTCCACATCCAGGCCTAAGATAGAATCATTCCTTTTCTCTGAGTGTTTATCTGCATCTGCCTCAGAGAAGTTGTTTACATCCAATGTTGGACCACCCTTCACATTAAGTTTAAATTGGAAACTTTTTTTTCCTAATAAAGATAATCTATATCCCATTTGTCTTCAGGAAACTGTAATAATTCAGCATAGATGAAAATGTGTCAGAGCTGTGAAGGGCTTTGAAGCTGATGTTTTCCATTATCAGTTGCTTGTGTAGGTAAATACCTTTAAGGTCAGAAATAAAATGCCCACACCAACCACTATGAAGTCAAAGCTCTCATCCATTAAGAATGGCTTTCAGCTTATAAAAAAAAAAAAAGAGTTGCTGTTGTCCCCAATTCCCGGAGGGCAACCGTTGGGAAGCAATGAAGTGCCTGGAAGATACCAGATTACACTGAAATGGAGGAAAGAAAACAAAACCACTTTTGTTTTCCTCCAAACACACCACAGAAATGGACTTTTTGTGTGTGCTGTATTTTTCTTCTATACTAGGTTTATTTGAAAATTTCTCATAGCCCTCAATATCCAGAAAATCTCAAGAGCTTTGTTGACTATTACATTTCTGACTGAACACTCTTACAAGTGTAGACCACCACCTATGGTCACTGCTACTGGCACCTTACAAGCATCCTGCAGATCCCAGAGAAAATCAGGGCCTAACTAACCACAGGAGCCAGACCATAGGTCAAGCCAGATTTCTGAGTTACATAAATGGGCCTACTGGGGTGGAGGAAAAGAGAGAGCATACACTACAGGGCACTAATGGCAAGGAAAATTAGTGGGTTAAAAGCATTGGCTGCCGAACACGGGACTTGCTGTTGAGTCAGGGACAAGGAAAGCAATTGGTGGAGTCATAGTAGCTTTCTCCCTGGACGGCTGAGATTCCAAGGCAGTCCAATATTCAGCCAATCAATTTTTTTAGATTTTATTTATTCGTTAACAGAGAGAGAGATCACAAGTAGGCAGAGAGGCAGGCAGAGAGAGAGAGAGGGGGAAGCAGGCTCCCTGCTGAGCAGAGGGCCCGATGTGGGGCTCGATCCCAGGACCCTGAGATCATGACCTGAGCCGAAGGCAGAGGCTTTAACCCACTGAGCCACCCAGGCGCCCCACAGCTAACCAAATCTTAAACATTTGGTCTTTACAAACCTAGCATGGTGGTGTTCCACATGGGACTGCTAGTGATGTCTCAGTCTTTGGGATACCTACCACTCCACCAGGAAAACAATGGACCACTTTAAAAGAAATCATGACATCTTGAGGGTGGAATTGGCAAAAAAGAGGAAAATATAGTGATTCCTTTTTATTCACCTTATGTCAAGTCACAGCGATTAAATAGAGAATAAAGCTTTCCCATGATTAATGATGTCATTTCCATGACAGAAAAATCTTGACTTCTTCACCTAGACTGAGATTTATTATTACGGTTGACTTAGACCCATCTACACTGGTTATAAGAAATCAAGAACAATATACTTGAGTCCTTCCTAATGATCTCCCAAACTCAACATTTTTACAAAAGAACTAGAACACCATAAAATTGAAGTACATATGCATCCATCAGGTAGATTTTAAACTTTTACAAGAATAATTATACTTGGGGTGCCTGGGTGGCTCAGTGGGTTAAAGCCTTTGCCATCAGCTCAGGTCATGATCTCAAGATCCTGGGATCAAGCCCCACATCGGGCTCTCTGCTCGGCGGGGAGCCTGCTTCCCCCCTCTCTCTGCCTGCCTCTCTGCCTGCTTGTGATCTTCTCTCTCTGTCCAATACATAAAATCTTTTAAAAAAAAGAATAATTATACTCATCAGATACTATATGCATGGAACTATGCATAAATAGGTAACCTAATTTACATGTATCATCTAATTTAATCATTACAACTGCCTTATGAGGTAAATACAATTATGAATCCAATTTCACAGATGAGGAACTTGAGGCTTAAAGAGTTTAAACAAATGAGCTCTTAACCTCTATGCTGTACTGACTCTAAGTCACAACCTGTTCATTTCTCTAACTTTTGACCCCTGGTGTCATCATGACAATTGTCAGGTCTCTGCGACATACTTAGTGTTCAGTTTTTTCTATACCCAAATATTGCCCATAGTCCATCTGGCCAGTATCAGGTCCATACCTCAGCCCCCAGCACATTTGTGGAGCTTCCGTCTAGACCAATGTCCTCTAAGCAGAGAATGCCTTGAATTCTTTCTCCAAAAAAGACATCATCCCTCCATCTTCCAAAAAATCACAAAACATGAAAATATCTTAACAGCTATATTAAAGCATTTTAAAAGATTTAATTGTGACTCATTTCATTTGCCTCGTAATGTTTTTCTAAATTTTATTCTCCCTAAAGGTTATAAAAATTAACTTTTCAGAGTTTCTATCACAGGGGAAAAAGAGGCTTTTGGTAAACATACCACTTTTTCATCATTAATGTACTTCAAGGTAGTTTAAAATGTACAAAATCCTTGAGCTATAGTACAATGAAAAAATCCTGAATTGCTAAAATCGTGGGTGGGCCCAGAAAAACTATAAATCCTGATCTCTCAATCCATGGAACTAAAACAGATTATAGCCTTCACAGTAAGGTCATTACTGGCTATAAAGTGGCAGGTTATGTGTATGATACAGATCTTCATTTGGACAATTTATCACATCGCCTTGACATGCCCTCCAGATCTGCATTAGTGTCAGGGTTACCCTCATTCTCCAAGTCACCTTCACCTCAATATCTTGAATTTATCCTTCATTCCTTTGGGTCCATCTTAATCTTCACACAAGCACCAAATCTTATTATTTTTTCTTTAAGTAGCTTTGTCTGAGAGGGCACAGGTCAGAGGCAGGTTGGTAGAAATGAACTAGTGAAGTCTTCTGGAGGTCTCTAAGGAAATCTTATCTGTTGAATTGAGTTAATGTCCACTTGTATTTTGGACATTTGCCCAGAAGCTAGTGGACAGAAGGGACTTTTAGGAGCAACACAATTCCCAAAAACATAAAGCAAAAAATAAAAGGCAATATTTGGAGATCAAGGGCAGCCATAAAAATGTTTTGTACTCCATCTTATATTTGATTTGGAAAACATTTTCCCCATGTCTATTATTAATCAGCATTTTTTTTTAAGGTTTAATTTAAATCATTCTCTTTTCCTGTAACACTGTATGTAATAAAACTATCCTTCGAGCTGGGGAATAGCTCCATGGTAACAGAATCTCAAACATCAGCACAGGATGGAGCTTTCAGTGTGTGATCACAGTTCAGAAGAGAAGGAGAAAAGGATGAAATTCCATGTTGGGTCCCTTTCCTTCTTTGGGATAACATCCCAAAAGAGAAAGACGTCCCCTGTCTTGTGAGGTAATTGAGAGTGGGGGAAAGGGATATGGAGTCAAGTGAAAAACCAAGCTTAAACTGTTAGTAGTCTAGTTGTAGAATTTCAAGGTATGAAATAAATCCTTTATTTTAGTTCCCTAAAGAGATGGAAAATGCATTTCCCATTCAATAGAGCAGAAAAGAGTTCTTTACCCTGATGCACACTTGACAGCACATACTGAAATAGATCCATTCATTCAAAATCCACAGGATGCTTACAATTCACAAGCAAAGCCCTGTAGTAGGCAGTGTGCTAGGGTTCAAAGCCATGGACTTTTGTATGGTCAATTTTTGTGAAAAACGAATACACAGCATATCCAGACAATGGATTAAGAATGCTAAATCTTAATCAATCTTAATCATCTTTTAGCAAACAATGCTAAAAAGAAATCAGCCATCAAGCCATGAAAAAGACATGGAAAAAACTTAAGTATATATATGGCTAAGTATAAGAAGTCAATCTGAAAAGACTATATACTGTATAATTCTAACTCCATGACATTCTAGAAAAGGCAAAACTATGGAGACGGTAAATGGTAGCTGGGTGAGGGGGAAGAGATGAATACATGAATCATGAAGTATCTTTAGGGCAGCAAAGACATTCTGTATGATATTACAATGATGGAGATCGGTCATTATACATTTGTCCAAGCCCACAGAATGCACAACACCAAGGGTAAACCCTAAGGTAAACCATGGTCTTTGGGTGAAGATGACGTGCCAATGTAGATTCATCCTTGGTTAAAAAAAATATGTACCATTTTGGTGAGTAATGTTGATAATGGGGAGGCTAGGCATGTGTGGGGACAGGAAGTATGTGGGAAATTTCTGTACCTCCTTCTCAATTTTGTTGTAAACCTAAAAACTGTTCTGAAAAAATTAAAGTCTTTAAAAGAATTAAAACATTTAGAAATGAGTATTATATACAGAATGAATTAAACATTCCCCTTTAAAAAAGAGGGCTGTTCTAGAAGCTGGACCCCAAAGCTGTACCTGAACACTACTAATCATGAAGGATCTTTTCCACATGTCTAGTCACCGTTCTGTAAAACTGACAAGAAACCTAGTTTTTATAATACTTCATAATTTGCCTGCCCAGTTCAGCTAAGCCTCATTAATTTGGAATAACTGGGTTTAAAGCAGGCGAATGGTGAATTAAGGTAGTATCTCCAATAAGGGCCATTTTAAACTCTCAACATTGCTGCTGGACAGAGATCCTGCTTTAAACAACTGGGAATATTTTATATTTTGAGTTCAGATAGTCTTTAGGTATATGGGTGCTTCTAAAGTGCCTCAGGGTGTTTAATACCATTTGTTCTTCTAATCTTCTTTGCACTATTAATTTGGTTAATAGGTTATAGTAATCCTTTCTTTATAGATAGCAGGAAAGTAAACTTCAGCCTAACACTTTTCTAAATTATTACATCCTCTGAACAAATGGGGTACATCCTCAGAGCTTTTACTCAAAGCTCTGAACTCAGAGGAGCCTTAAATGAAGCAACACATCCTCATTTCCATTTAATGAAAACAACAATCAAGAAATGTAAATCTGACTTGAATGCAGGGTAGAAGAACTGGGTAACTACCTGCCAACATTGAAATCACCTTCAAAGTGGTTCTGGCAAAACGAAAGGACTCTGACCACCCGCTGACAATGCTAACTACAGGATCATTTAAAGAGAGAAAAAAGTCACCTATCTTCCCTCCTTAGTTGCAGTGAGGCTCACGATATCACATAAAAGTGTACGTTACTGCGTATTAACAATAACCAGAGTTTCTGATTCTAAGGTTTTTATTTCAAAAATTTAAGACCATTTCCTTCTCCAAAATGCCAAACATACCCATTTCACCAAAAGGAAAATGAGTAGTGAGACAATACAGTTACATGAAATATTTTCTTTCTCATCAGCATATCAAGCTTTTAAGTAACTCATTGGTATTGGGAATTCTCCATATAAAACAATTAATTTCAACAAAACGTGTAAAAAAAAAATTGTGAACTTGCCAAATCAACAAACATGTATTTTGAAATGATTGTCCATAAAGTAGCACTTAATTACAATAATGAAAATTCAAATGTAGGATAAATGAGTACCTCAATGAAACAGAGTTATGTCCCCAATGAGGGAAAACAAGTATCTAGTTTTTTTTGTGTTGCTAAATTACTTAAGAAATTGTTAGTATTTAAATAGAGCATCACTATCCCTGAATCACAGTACTCAAAACTCTATCAAACTCAAAATAAATGCTACTGTCCTTTTACTACTAATCTTCTAGGCATCCAAGATGTTATTAAAAATACTGAAAACTGCTTAATAACTTTATGGTTTCTTGTATTGATCCAAGGTGACAAAGAGAAGAGCTACTGTAATCCACACCACTCTAGTAAAGGCTCAAACTCGAATTCAAAACCACAATTTTTTCCATCTGTAAAATGAAAAAATATTGCTTAACTAGGTATTCCATCGGTTTATTCTTAGTCAGCAACCCAAAAAGAAAAAGCTTAGTGTAATACAATTCAATGTCAAGGTACAAGATAGCTGGTACACTTGAGGGTACAGAATGTCAATACAAAATTAGGTAGAGTAAGAGGAACAGTTTCTTTTCCCTTCATAAAGTCTTATATGCCTAAAGTAAATCAGATTGCTAAGGTTAATGATGAATAGAAGTTTCTAACCACAAACATTACCGTAGGAAATTAAATACTTACAGAGGAGAGTGATAGGCATATTTATAACCCTGAAGAGAAGGCAAGATTACTAATGAGATCCCAAGTTTGCAAAAATTGTGGGTAGGCTGTGGCTCTAAGTATATATGCCTATTAAAAGTGAGGTGGGGGTCAATATTGACAGATGTTCATATTTTTCAAATCATTTCCTCAATATGACACTACCCCATAATCACTTTATATTTAAGATTTTAAAGTCAGTATACATTACTTTGCCTATAATTAGGGTATGCTGCCACTAGATGGCAGTAATGCTTAGGTCATATCCACTGCAGATAAAATTCATTCAAGGTTATCTTTAAAGTACCTACTAACATTATATACATTATATTTGTATATATACATGTCCTTATACTACAGAGAGCTTACTTTTAAATACATCTTCACATGATAGCTAAGCTTTATTAAAATAACAAGTTACATAGTACTACAGAATAGTTAAAAAAAATCCAAATACTGAGATTCACCTTTATTGTCACTGATTTAATCCAGTTTCTGACAATTTTTATACATTAACCCAATCTAACCATTTTTATGCATTAATCAGAATATCTGGGACTGCAGGGTATTTTTGTATCAAAGCAATTTCTGTCAATATTCTATTTATTTGAAGTATTTTTCTATTTTATGTGTAGGATGCGTATGTTGCCAAAATTGTTAGAATCACTTAAAAGGAAGGGCTTTAGTTTACATTTTAAGGTTTCTTATGAAGTTTAAATATATTTTTAAATTTTGTAATATATGATAGCCTATTACTTGTTTATCTAATAAGGGGGATAATAAAAGGATACCCAAGGTCTCATCATTCTATATCAGAATTAGATAATGGCAAATATCGTCTATGATGCTTCATCCTGATTCCTTTCTCTGTGGTCCTGCTCAGAGATAATTTCTATCCAGACTTTTGTGTTTATCATTTCATTTCTTAAAAAAAAGAAAATTTTAGCTTCCAACTGGTTCATTTTAATCTGATTTATTTTAAATACTGAAACATTTAGATTTCTTTCTAGTATCTTTGTGTGTGTGTGTGCGTGCATGTGCACACACACAGACATGGACGTATTTGAAATTTATTCCACCTTTTCTATTTTTCTCCTTTCTTGGTTCTTTTGTCCTAATGTTTACCATTCACTTTTTTTCCTTGACTAGTTTGACTGTTCCCATTCTATATGTTCTCTTTTAGTGATTTCCCTAGAAATCAATATGCTAATTTTGTTAGTTTCTTTCCAATTCTTTTATCGCTTTTTTTTTAAGTCTAAGATCTATATTAGTGGGTGAACAGAAGTGATGGCAGATATCCTTATCATCTTCCTGACTGTAAAAGGAAGTGTTTCTAATTTTTTACCTTAGAATGATATTTTGTTGTTTCACTTTTTAATTAATTTATTTATTTGAGAGAGAGACAGAGAGAGAGAGATCACAAGCAGGTAGAGAGGCAGGCAGAGAGAGAAGGGGAAGCAGGTTCCCCGCTGAGCAGAGAGCCCGATGTGGGGCTTGATCCCAGGACGCTGAGATCATGACCTGAGCCAAAGGCAGAGGTTTTAATCCACTGAGCCACCCAGGTGCCCCTATTGTTCACTTTTGATAGATACATTTTATTAGGACAATAGAGTCCCCTTCTATTCTTAGTTTGCTTGGAGAATTTTTAAGACAATAAATGAAGGTCAAATATCAAATATTTTTTCATCTGAGATAAACACATCCTTTTCTCCCTTAATCTGTTGATAAAAATGAACTAGATTTTGTGTTTTCTAGTGTTAAACCCTGCAAATACGTAAAAAGAAAAACAAAACAACCCTTGGTCATATATTTTACGTATTGTTGGACTTGGTTTACTAATACTTAAGGAGTCTCACAATAGGGTTATGAATTTTTTCTAACTTGTGGAAATTTCTCATTTACTTCTCAGTCTAGAAGGCATTATAAATAATTTTTGGTTCACTTTTTCCACATCTAGTTATACTGCTATAGATGTCTTCCAGAATGAAGAGTTTCCTATACTTCCAGAAGCAAAACTCAGGGACGTTTTCATTCTTTGCTTTTTATTATTTTTAGGGATGGTATTGTTTAACTTCTGGCTTTTCTGGCCTTCCTACAAAATTTATGGCAGAGCAATTATAGTCATAAGATTGTAAAGCAAAACTCCATCATGACTAACTTGGTGAAAAGAAATATTCCACTCACTGTATCATCCTTTCAGAAGTGAAGACAAGAAAGATCTCAATGGCCATTTCCTAAGGTTTCCTCCCTCCTTTGGAGGTGTGGAGAAAGGCCTATGTTATAAAGACCTCAAAACAACTAAATTTACTACAAAAAAACAAAGTTTATTAAATCTAGACTTCCCCTCCACGCCCCCCCCCCCCACCTAATTTTTCTAACTCACTGTGAAGAAATGCCATAACGGGATCCATCATTTTGGGGTAGAACTAGCACCCATCTGCATGTCTTCAGAGACCTAACCTGTTCCTTTCAGAAAAGCCTTTGGTGCTAAGTTGACCAGGATGACATCATCTGACTGAAAAGATAGAACTTCTTTAAGGAAGGCCTTTTTAAGGTGAATAAAGAATGTAGGCAGTTTAAAGGGCTGAATGTCACAAAGGGTTTTTATTTAACCATAGCAATGTACTTTATGGAGCACTTCCTGTGCGTCAGTCAGCTACTTCGGTAAGCCCTTGTCCCACATTATCTTCTATAACCTTCACAACAACATAGGAAGCTGGTGATGTCATTAGCCCCATTTTACAGCAACAAAGGGCTACAAGTCATGTACCTTGTCCCAAACAACCCAGATTGGAGGTAGAACACCCTGCACTTGAAATCAAGCATTTTCTCTCTAAAGGTATTGTTTGTCACTCTGAAGTCAAAAGTTATAAACTGGGGATCATTAGGGTAAAAGCTTTTTAAGCTATAGATTTAAAAATTATCAACTTTGGCCGAAATTCCCATTATAGTGTTGTACCATTTACTTATTTGCAGGTATAGTCTCTCCTGCTAAGGAATGAAGTCAGAAAAACATCGATATAGCATTGTGTCATATGCAGTTTTATAATATTTTCCCCAGAAGAAATAGCAGCTGAACACATCTGAACACAGTACTGTATGCAATGCCCAATCCATTCATTCAATCCTTCCTAGCTCAGGTTGCCTACCCTACCTGTCTCAAGAAGAGCTTAATGCAGTTCTCCCGTGCACTTACTCATTTCATCTTTGTCTTGTTTTTATAACTCGACAGCCTCCAAATTCTTTCTGCATCTTCCAACAAGTTACCATCAGTTTTCTATCAACACTAAATCCTATATTTGCTATCATATTCACCTACTTATGAAATAGGAATTTCACATGTGTCTTCAATTTTTTCAAGTAGGCTCCACGCCTCGCATAGAGTGCAATGCAGGCCTTGTACATACAACCCTGAGACTGAGACCTCAGCTGAAATCAAAAGTTGGACACTTAATTGAGTCACCCACATGCCCCAGTCAGGCTAGTTCTTTTAGTACGTTTCTTTTCTTTCAAATTTGTTTTTGCAGGTGCTCTGGTAGTAATGTTGCTTATGTTTTCAGTGGTCCACCTCGAACCTATTTTTGCCCATAAACTTGGTTACTTTCAGAGTGTGGTTTTGCCAGTTGTATTTTTAGGACCACATGTATAAGGTTACAGCAGAAATTCTATCACTTGGCTATAATTTATTTGCCATATAATTCTTGTTCTTATGACTTTATTAAATACTAGAATTTGTATTGACTATTGAGTTATCTGCAAATAAGAATAAATTAAACATTTCCAAACAACAAAGAGATCATTTAAATGGATTAGTGACACACACGCTAAATGTAGACTATTCCCAATTATTTTCTGGCTCTTAGTAAATTTATTTTTGACTCCAATTCTGAAGGGCTTTAACTTGTCAAGTATTAGTGAAACGATATAAATGTATGTGACCTAGAAAAATACTTTTTCATTTCTTATTTGGGAATAAGAGATTTTCATGGTGGGATGAGGACAGGGAATGAAATCACATTAACTTACCAGTTTTTAATCCCTTTTGAGTTCCATTTCCCTAATGAAAACAAAATTTACATTTGTTTTTTGTTTGTTTGTTTCATTTCTTCAAGAGAACATGCTTAATATCTTGGCTTTCGAGTCTCTTACAAAGAAGACAGAATCATAACTAATTAGAAATTCTGATGAATTCAGAGAAATTGTTATCAGTAACTTCAGGCAATAGTATTCAGAGGGTAGGACCTGGTGTTTGAGTTCCCCATACTTCTGATGAAATTTCTGGTAGTTTTCATGTTTAATTGGGCCATTGCATTCTGTCTGTGTGAAGGGAGGAAAACAAGGTCCTGCTTGTTTGGCATTTAAAATGACTTGATTAATGATTACCTGGAAGCATTAACCTAGCGTCCTTATAATGCTATCAGTATTTTCCGTTTTTCGTGTGCTAATATTTATCCTGCAAGATGCAAAACTGATCTTTCAGTCTGTCATATAATTTATCTTATTAACCCATATTGTTGCTGCTTATGAATCAGGCAGAATTACCCTCAATATAACCTTATCTACTACAGAACTAGTTTACCTGTTTTAGCAAAGTCGAAAATACCGATCAGAGACACAGACAGAATCAGAAAGAGGATTCACACAAGGGAGGAATTACATCCTCATACTCAAATTTTGTAATTACTTTACTTTCAATATGGCTTTGAGAAAAAAAAAGTTTTTTGATTTTGAATTTATATGTGTACCTCAGAATTTCTGTTTTAACCCTCTCCTAGTCTGTTTTTCCACCCTCTCCCCCGGGTTGATCTCACCTAGGTTCATGACTTCCTTTACCATTCATTTGCTGAGGACTCTCATTTCCAGATCTCCTGTGCATACTTCTCTCTCTATTCATTTATGTAAGGAAAACACTTGACTCCTCTTTCTCCTTTCTAGGTTTATCCCATTAATCATCAAGCTCAATGTATTCTGTTTCTACCTCCCTCTGTTTCCAGTGCCATTCCTGTGGTCCAGGAGAGCATTTGGGGTAGGGAGAGAACTGCAATAACCTCGACCATCTCCTAGTCTTTCTGCTTCCACCAAGGCACAAACTCATGCTTCATGATACTGCAAGGATGGTTTTCCTAAAGCACAAACTTCTGATAATATCCTTACTGTGCTTAAAACCTAGTGCTTTCTGTATAAAACCTGAACCATGGTATTTAAGATATTTTATGGAGCTGATCTCTTCTTCCTCTGCTTTTATTTAATATTTAATATGTGCCTAACACTGTTTCAGATATGGAGAATACAGCAGTAGTTGATACACAGAGTTCCTGCTCACCAAGTCTTACCATTAGGGGTCGAAGGTAGAAAGCAAAGAGATGAATACATATTTCAGGACTGATAGATGCTACGAATAAAATAAATTATGGACAGTGACTTGAAATTCTGCTTTAATTAAGACTGGTTGGGAAAGGACTCAAGAAAGGGATGGCCTGTGAGTGCAGACTTGAGTAATAAGCAGAAACATGTAAAAGCCAAAGGAAACCTGAATTTAAAGACTCTGGGGCTGGAAACAGCTTAATATGTCTAAGGGGAAGAAATAAGATGAAAAAAAGAAGACTAGAGCAAAGAAGATGAGTCCAGTGTTGAAAGGGGGCCAGATACACAGGCCTTCACAGGCCATTACGAAGAATTTCAATTCTGTTCTACTCACAATGGAAAGCCACTGGAGGGACTCAAGTAGAAAGAGGAGTAACCTGACTTACATTAAAGGCTCTCATCTATACACCAAAAACTTTAAAGCAATGGTGAAAGATATTGAAAAAGACATAAATAAATGGAAAGATAGCCTATGTTCATGGGTTAGAAGTTAACATGGTTATAATATACATACTACTCAATGTCATATATAGATTCACTGCAAGCCTTATCAAAATTCCAAGGGCTTTCTTCACAGAAATAGAATGAACAGTCCTAAAATTTGTATGAAACCACAAAAGACTGAATAGCCAAAGCAATCTTAGAAAGAACAAAGCTTCAGGGATCACCGTCTTTCATCAGTGTCTTAATAGTTTTCAGTGTACAGGTCTTTCATCTCCTTGGTTAATTTATTTCCAAGTATTTTATTCTTTCTGATGCTGCTCTAAGTTGGATTCTTTTTTTTTCCAAATACTTTTATTTGTTCAGTGTTACAAGATTACTTGTTCATGCTCCACACCCAGAGCTCCATGTAATACGTGCCCTCCTCAATACCCAGCACCAAGCTCGCCCAACCCCCACCCCTACCCCTCCAAAACCCTCCGTCTGTTGCTTAGAGTCCACAGTCTCTCATTGTTCATCTACCCCTCCGATTTCCTCCCATTCACCATTTCTTTCCTTCTCACTAAGTTGGATTTTCTTAATGTTCTGATAGTCTCTTCAATAAGTGGTAATGGGAAAACTGGTCAACTACATGCCAAAGAGTAAAACCAGATCACTATCTTACACCATAAACAAAAACTAACTCAAATAAAGATATGACTGTAAGACCTGAAAGTGTAAAATTCCAAGAAAACAGTTGTTAGCTCCTTGACATGGGTCTTAGCGATGCTTTTGTGGATCATATTCCAAAGTCAAAGGAAACAAAGCACAAATAAACAAGTGGGACTACCTCAAACTAGAAAGCTTCTACACAACAAAGGAAATCATCATCAAAGCAAAAAGGCAACCTATTGAATGGGAGAAGCTATTTGCAAAGCATACCTCTGATAAGGGGTTAATATCCAAAATATATATAGAACTTATACAACTCAACAACAAAAAAACAAACCTGATGAAAATGGGCAGAGGATCTGAATAGACACTTTTCTGAAGACATACAGATGGCCAACAGGCATATGAAAAGATATTTAACATCAATAAGCATCATGGAAATTCAAATCAAAACCACAATGAGATATCCTATAACACTTATTAGATTATGATCAAGTACATATGAAGGGCTATTATCAAATACACAAGAAATAACAAGTATTGGACAAGATGTATTGGAAAAAGGAACCCTTGAGCACTGGTGGGAATACAAATTGGTGCAGCCACTACAGAAAACAGTATGGAGATTCCTCAAAACTTAAGAATGGAACTACTATGTGATCCAGCCATTCCACTACTATTTATCCAAAGAAAACAAAAATATTAATTTGAAAAGACAAATACACCCCTATGTTCACAGCAGCATTTCTTATAATAAGCAAGATATGGAAACAACATAAGTGTCCATGAATGAATGAATGAATGAATGAGGAAGATGTGGGGTATGTGTGTGTGTCTATGTGTGTGGACAGAGACAGACACAATGGAATAGTACTTGGACATTAAAAAGAATGAAATCTTGCTATTTGCAACAACATGGATGGACCTTGAGGGGCCAAAAGGTACATAAGGTGCTCAACATCACTAAGCATCATAGAAATGCAAATCAAAACCACAGTGAGGTATCATCTCACACCTGTTATGATGGGTATTATTTAACAAAAACAAAACAAAAAAACAAAAACGAGAGATATGCTTTGGCAAGAATGTGGAAAAAAGGGAACCCTGTGCAGTTGATAGAAATGTAAAGTAGTATAGTTACAATGGAGAACAGTATGGAGATTCCTAGAAAAATTATAAGTAGAACTATCATATGATCCAGCAATCCTATTTTTAGGTGTACACGTGAAAAAAAACATGAGATCACCATCTCAAAGAGATCTACACCACCATGTTCATTGCAGCATTATTCTCAATAACAAAAACATGGATACAACCTAAGTGTTCATCAATGGATGAATGGATAAAGAAAACGTGGTATTTATATCCAATAGAATATTGTTTAGTCATAAAAAGTAGGAAGCCTATCACTTGTAATGACAAGAAAGGGCCTTCAGGGCATTCTGCTAAATGAAACACATTTGACAGAGAAAGAAAAATACTATACGATATTACTCATATATGGCATCGAAAAATATTGAACATACAGAAGAACCATTGTGAATGCCAAGGGGAAGGAAAATTGGGGAGATGTAAAAGGGTATAAACTTTCTGTTGTTAAATGACTAAGTCCTGAGAATCTAATGCAAATAGTCAACCATACTGTGTTACGCACATGAAAGTTGCTATGGGAGTAGATTTTCAATATTCTCCATAGCAACAACACTGTAATTTTGTGAGGCGAAGGATGCATTACCCAACCTCATTGTGGTAAACATTTCATAGTATACACATGTATCAAATCATCACATTGTACACTTTAACCTTACACAATATTGTATGCCCAGTATATCTCAATAAATTTGGAAAAATGTATGTCAAAAAAAGCTCCCTAGAGCCCTCTTCCCTTTCTTGTCTCTCATGATATGCTATAGCCATACTGAACTACTTTTGGCCCCACAGAGTTCCATGCTCTCTCTCCAGGTGTGTACACATGCTGTTCTTCCTGCTTGGAATATCTTTGTTGACATCTCCTTCCCTCACTCCTTGCTTCCACTTATCCTTTGGATCTCTCTATCACGTATCATTGTATGGAGGAAGCCTTTTCTCCCGCCCCAACTGAGAGAGGCATCCTTCCTTCCATTTACAAGCTTTAGCATCAGAGCACTTATTTTAACATGCTGAATTGTCTATGTCCCTCACCAGATCACTAGCCTCTTGAAAACAAGTCCTGCTTAGTTGGTTACTGTTTATCTGGCACTAGCACAGAGCTCTATTGTAAAGCAGACATTTAAAAGGTATTTTCTAGATAAAACAAGGATTTTATTTTTTTAGTGTCTATTGAGTGCTTACAGGAGAGATAGATGGCTTTAAGGAAACAAACACAGAAGTACATATGCTAAAAATTTTTCAAAGAAAATAAACAGAGTATGTTCCTAAAATTCTTATAAATGTCCTAGTACCTCTTTGTCTGATATAAATTCCTAAGTACCTTGATCCCTCTGACCTAATCTTTTGAATGCATTTTCATTTTTACACTAAGCATTTCTAAAGTACAACTGTATTCTTCCACTCTTTTCTATTTTTCTAATTATTTTTTTATTGCAAGTGCTCTTTGTTATTTTCTTTACCTCCTTAGACTATATCCACTCTTTTCTGGTTACATCTTGTATTTCATGCCCAGCTTCTTTGGCTCATCATCTTCCACATTCACCTCTGTGCCATTTTATATTCACCCAGCATAAAAGAAATGACTTCTTGCACAGAAAAGACACACACTGCTATATACCACCAACCATTTGCATATAGGTAATTTAGTAGTCAGCTAATTCCCAATTATTCTGGGATTAATTATTCAGTTGATAGATTACCTAGGTCTCCTCCTTCACTCTCTCCCACTGTCCATCTTTTAGCCTTCACATTTTCATTTTTCACTAGGTAATATGAAGAGATGAAGGGCAGCAGTGAAACGCAAATTAATCAACTCTCGTCATTTTGAGCAGCTCTCATAAAAAGATGTGATGGAAGACAAGGTTGAAATTATTGGCTCAATTGAGAATTATAAACTGTCCATGAATGTCACTTATCCATGCTATTTCTAGTTACCATGTAGTTGGGATAATTGGAAAGAATATGGGAAGAGAAAAAAAAAAACAAAATTTAGCGATAAATAAAAAGTAAGAAAAAAGAGCTAAAAGATAGAAGTTATAATGGCTCATCCAAAGACTGCCCTGGATTGGAAGCAGTTTCCACTAATGGTATCTCATGATGGGGAACCAATTCAGATCTGCAGACGGATAAAAAAGCATATGATTATAAAGCGCGCTCTAGGCCCAAAGACCAAGAGCTTGACTATCTGAATTGTTCTGCTTTATCATGGTCTCCTTTGCTCAGATAGATACAAGTCCCTGCAGAGTCCCCAGCCGCCACATGCTCACACAGAGTCACAGACATACACACACAACTAGGTGGCACCCAATTATCTCTCTCCTAACCTCACAGGAATCCAGAAAGTCAAATTTTAAGCAAATCTACAAGAAAAAACTGCCAGTGCTATGAAATCTAAGGCACTTAAGTAAAGCGATAACTAACTTTTCTGTGAAGAACTCAGGGGATGGGGGTTCTCATCCTTAATTCCCTGATAGTGAATAGGACGCCATCTGCATTTATGCAGGGTCATTCTTGCATAAACGCGATCCTCTGTGTGCAATGTGCCCCTCAATATAATGGCACTCGTTAGCGAATGTACAAACATTCCTGTGAATATATTAAAAGGTTTAAGAGCAATTAGCCTTTGTTTATAATTAGAAAACATCAGTGAAAATGTATTTTATTTCAGAGGCTTTTCTGAATAAATTAAAATTAACAACGAAATAACCTCAATCGCACCTCCCGAACTTCTTCATGGAAGCACAAATCCTTATATTGTCATTCATTGTCTTGTTCCTGTCAAAATCCTTTTGATGTCTGGTGGTAGTAGATTTTTCTAGAGTTATTTATATATCTATGGCACATGTTACTTTGGAGCTGTTCTGCATCTTCACAGCAAGGTACTGAAAGTTGTACTAATGTTATTTGTTTAATTATTACACTAGTGATGTACAGAAAAAGACAATTGTTAGGTTAAAGAGGTTTACATCAAGAGACTGTCTTTTCAGGTGGATCTAGCATTACTGGAAAATCTGAGTCTCTGTCAGACATTCTAGGAAGATTGGGAACTCCTGTGTGGCGCATGTCACTTTGCAGTAAAAAGAATATCCCTCTGGCAAATATACCATTAACTAACATTAATATGGCTCCCAACAGCCAATTTCTCCGTGGTGGGACTGACATAGCCCTTGCTCCATAGGCCTGTGTTGTACTCATAGGGTTCATATCCAGAATTGGCTTAACCATCAAGGTCTGAGCTTGAGACTAAAGTGGACAGTAAGAAGGAAAAGAAAACACAGAAGAATGGACAGTGAAATGTTATCTTTGGAGGATCATAATGCCTTGCATTTGGCATTGCAAGGTAAATACCTTGCATTTCCCCAAAGAAGGAATAGTGATTTTTTGACAAAATTACTACAAGTTGGGAGTTGAGATTAGATCAAGAAAGCCACTTGGGGTGGAGACACTAGAGGAGAACCTCCATGAGTAACATCCAGCAAAGCATGAGTTTGCTGATAGTAAGGAGGATGAGGAGGGGCCAGTGTCTCCACTATTGAGAGGTACTGAGGAAAAGACGAGGCTCATCTTAATAGGAGAAAGTGAGGCTACTGAGCCATGGGAAGGCCTTGAAATTGAAGAGTTAGTACAGTAGAATGGTTAAGAGCAGGAACCACCTGACTGACTGCACTTCTTAGCCACGTGCTCTCGGGCAAGTTATTGAATCCAGCTGGATGTCAGTTTCCTCACCTGAAAACAAGGATAAAGGCACCTTCTGCTTGGTTTTGTCATGACGTTTAAATGAGGTGAAATATAAACATACTTCGAATGGTACCTGACACATATTCAAAGTTGTATAACTATATGATAGTAAGGTTCGCTAGAACGATGAAAACAACAAAACCGAACGACAAAGACTTCTATAGCACAGACTATATGAGTCTATGCCAGGTACTATTTGAGTGGTTTAACACATATTGTTCAATATAATCCTCATAATGACCCCATGAGGTAAGTAGTCCCACAATGTTCCCTTTACAAATGAGCAACGTGAGACCTCTAAAGGGTAAGCAAGGTGGAGAACGAACATCTGGACCCAGGCACTCGATTCCAAAATCTCTGTTCTTAACCATATGTTAGACTTCCTCCTCTGTATTATTATGGAGAGATTTTAGTCATGACCTTTTGTTAAGCAGATTTTTCTATAGGGTCTAACTCTTATAAGGAAATTTGGCAGTATATCAACCCTTACAAAGCTGCCTGGTCCCTTGTGGATGATAATCAGTCTTTAATCATCAGAGTGAAGTAGAAGACAATGGTTCTGGATCCCTGAGGTGGTAGATAATGAAACAAATCCTGCCTAGTGCTCCTGAGATACTCAGCCTTGAGACTGGGCTCAGCCTACGAATTGAGAGTGGTGATTCCTACATGCTGCAGGAATCTAGTAGTACTTATAGGACACAAGGGCCCGTGTCCGAGCATGATGCCAGAGTACAGCCTTCTCTCTTCTCATCCTAACGGCTCTACTCTGGTCACAGGACTTGACTCCTGCCTCCTGGATCCTTCAGGAGAGCTTCACTCAAACACGGGCAGCCACCCACTTCTCCTGACCCACAGCTTCCTCCACAGCTCCCATTTCTGTCGTCTCACCTCCACACCATGGCCAGCTTGGCTGGGAGTCCCCTCAACGGACGTGATGCTGAGCCATCAGCAAATTCTCTCTCAAAGAGAATGATGCTGCTCTAACTGTGGATACTACTGGAGGGAGGAGCATTTTTGGCTTTGGATGAAGCTCACCAAGGCCAGTGTCTATTCAATAGGCAGGGCTTCCTGACTGCTGTGAGATGGGACCAAATCAATGTTGACTCCCTTTCAAGTCATTTGTGAGCACACGCAACCCCACGGGTACAGAGCACCAAGAGGGAACAACATGGACATCCAGGCATCACACTGTTACTAGAAGGTCTCAAGCACTACATCCCAGGTACTAACTGCAGTAAATTACTTACACTCTGAATTGTGTAGAACGAAACCCCAGTTAGAACCAGAAACACTATTTGCCATTCTCATTTCTTCTTCTCTTTGTCTTTTCAAATGTGTGCTACTCTTAAAGTAATTACAAACATGGAATTTAGAAAATAAACATTTATGTACATATACACACTTATATATACATGTATACACATGTACACACATATACATACATGTACATACACAGGCACATGTATGTATACATATTCCCAAGGCAATAAATAAACTCCAAATAACCAGACCTAGAAAGGCTTTTTGTCATTTTGGAGCAAGGTTTTATAAGAGCCTGCTGAGGCAGAAAAGGTGGTATTATTAGTTTAGTCAGAGGATGCTAGAAAACCAAGGATTGTCAACTGTATAAACAAATGAAATATTGAATCTTTCAGTATTTCAAGGTCTCTATACTGACAAGATGTTCACAACCTGCCTAGGGCTATAATCTTGCAACTGCTTTAAGCATAGAGCACTAAATCTACCTCCTAATTGGCTGAAACACACAGAAAATACAGGTGTTTCAGGAAGTAGTAAAAATGATTCATCAGATCACTCTAGTCAGAAGACATTCTGAACCAGCATCTCAACCTAGTATTATCAAACATTTTACATCAGGGGTCCTGCCTATAAGGTTAAGAAAATCAGTCATTAAGTGTCAGGTGCAGAAATAGATTAAATTTGGAACTTTGGCCAAATGTGATCTTACAACACATAGCTCTAAGAACAATTTTTCTTAGACTGCGTTTCCCAAAGAGCTACAGATATAAAAACAGCCATGACCACAAAAAGCTATGTTAATATTATACCATCTGACCAGTTTGTTCACAAACAGATCTAGTGACTTGGCCATCTGACCTAGAAGCTGTAGGTCAGAATGGAATAATTAAATCATCCACTTCACTTGAGGGGCTAGACGGTCCTGCTGGGTGAACAAGCTCAGAAGCAAATGGACAGCCTGTTTTTAAAAATATACATATTTTAAAAAGTTTCTACACTAGTATTCTATAAACTATTTTCCACTAGCTCATTCGAAGCCGTAACATTGGGGGAAAGAATTTGAAAAGTTACGTGATTAGCCATTTCAAAACAGTATTGGAAATGAACCCATTTATTTTATCTTTAGAAATAAAATCACTTCCTTTCTGTCTTTGCTAACGGTCACTGTTTGAAATGTTGATATTCAGCAATGCTTTGGAAACAGGACACACTGAAGAATTTTGTGTGTTCCACGAAAAGGTACGGTCTGCTGCTTGTTAGTTTCATCAAACTTGAAAATAACTACTCCACATAATTGTGGAAAACATTTTACAAGGGGAAAGAAAGTAAAATCAGTGATTTGTAAATCTTCAGTTATACAGAGTTTGATCATGCTCTTTGGTTGGCTAGTAGTTGAAATTGTTCTTCAGAATGGCTACCTGGACCCAGCATGGATGAGAAGAGCAAAATTCACACATAAACATGTTACTAAGTGACTATCACCAGCTACTGGGCTTGGCCCCAATGCAAATGGTCATCTATAATAATAATATCCTATCTCTAAAGATAATTTTATTACTTTTATCTGGATGCAAATGAAAAAATCCTTGACTGTATCAAAACAATCTAAATCTTGTTTTGAAACTTTATTATAATCAACTTAAATATATGTATACACACATATATTTAGAAAATAGATTTTAAATTTAAACCAAAAGCCCCAACATTTCAAAAAGAATAGCAAAATGGCTAAATAAATCATGGTAACTCCACAGGATAGAACATTACACAGCAAAATAATAATAATATTAATAATACCTTCAATGATTATTTAGGGAGAGATGGGCATAGCAGGCGAAGTAGAAGATATCAAACTTTATATAATGCATTGCAATTTTTAAATAACAAAGTATGCACAAAGACAACAACAGGTAACATTAATACCTCAAGCATTAACCATCTCTTTATATTGAGATCATGCACATTCTCTTGTACTTTTAATTTCCCAACATTTTCCAATGAGCATGTAATGCTTAAATCAACCATATGTTTGTGTGTGGTTCTACCATTGGCTTTTACTTCTAGTTTAAAGTGAAAACAGTTTCAAAAACAGAACTGACAGGTTGAGTTTGTTACTAAAAGTAATGTCACCTATTGAAATTCCAAGTAAACACTTCATAGCAGTTGGAAACCTAAAGAAGATGGCAAGTGTATGAAGCCTTTTGTAGACCTAAATTGGTAGAGAAAACTATTGCTGAAGAAAAGGCCGTGAGGATTTCATTCCGATATCCGAAGGAAAGAATGTAAGGTAGATGTTTCGAAGTTTCAAACGAACATATTTATTGTTAGTTCAACACATTCACAGAGAAACCCTCAACCACTTTCATCTTGTCCAAGTGCTATTCTTTCATAATTGAAAACTATGATGAAGAAAAATTTATTTTGCTTTTGTTGCATCTAATGTTACTCTTCTTTACTTGGAAAACAAAATATTAAATGAAGAGTAAATAGGGGCGCCTGGGTGGCTCAGTGGGTGAAAGCCTCTGCCTTCAGCTCAGGTCCTGATCTCAGGGTCCTGGGATCGAGCCCCGCATCGGGCTCTCTGCTCAGGGGGGGAACCTGCTTCCCCCTCTCTCTCTGCCTGCCTCTCCGCCTACTTGCGATCTTTCTGTCAAATAAATAAATCATGAATAAATACATAAGTAAATAAATGGAGAGTAAATAGAGAGTACAAGTAGAGCGGCCACCAGAGACAAAGGGATCTCAGTTTCTCCTACAGAAAAACAACAACAACAAAAACCCCATGGGAGCTGTTGCTGAACAGGAAAGCTGTTTCTCCTTGTTAGTACACCATGCCCACACATCACCCTAGTTCTGTGCAGGCCCGGAGGTAACAAAGTCAACTTGCTATCAAGAAAAACAAAAAGCAATAACACACATACACACATACAAACAACTGTGAAAAAATAACTTCTTAAGAACTTACAAACCTCAAAACAGAGTTAAAACGGCACATTCCGGCCAATAATAAATTGTCTGTTACTTATAAAATGATTTCAATAATAAACAGTGACTGAGTATATATAAATTATCTCTAATCTACACCCTGTTAAGTTTAATGAACACTTAAGTACTCCTCATCAGTAATTCACACTTCAGGGTAGTTAGCATGGGAGGATCATTATCAAGAGTCCGCGCTCTGGAGAGGACTATGTCATACACTTAAAATACCACCAGTCTTTCTATACCACAGGGTAAGGGGCTTAAGTAATGTTCAAAATAAATAGTCTTTAGTAAAATGAGTGATATTTATGAAAAGCAGTTTCCCAGAAAGATTGTACAGGTATCCCCGCCCTTCCACGTACAAAATATGAAAACTCAAGAGGTCCGCTTGCCAAACAGCACTCAAGGTTTAGAATTCTTTTAGCTGTGCGCTCTGTTAATGGAGCACACTATCCGTTCATCTTCTTTGGAAGGAAGCTTTCATTAAAGCTCCTTCTTGGGAGGGTTTTTTGTTTTTTGGTTTTTTTTTAATTTATTCGTCAGAGAAGATGCACGTGCGAGAGAGCACACGTGGGGGGAACAGCAGGCAGAGGGGGAACCAGGCCCCCCACTGAGCAAGGAGCCCATTGCAGGACTTGAACCCAGGACTCGGAGATCATGACCTGAGCTGAAGGCAGACACTTAAACAACTGAGCCACCCAGGTGTCCCTTTCGTGGTAGTTCTTAAATGGGTCAAGAGTAGACTGGTTTTGTGCCTGCATGCTAATACAAGTATGGCAAGATTCAGCCTAAGACTCACTTTCTTTTAATAAAGGGGTAGGTAACTCTGTATCTCCCACTCACCCTCAATTTCTGGTAGTTCCTAGTATTTAACAACAACAACAAAAAGACCCTGACAATTGCACTATAACCCAGTTCAAAGGACACCCCCTTTGCCAAGCTTTCTATCTTCTCCTTTATGCTTCCCATTGTTTATGGTAGTGTGTTTACTCTATCATATTGAGAAGTATTGACTTTTTGAACTTGTGTCTTTCCCACCGGTTATGTGTCTCTTTACACTTGAAACTTTAGCATAGGTACGATTTTAACTTCATTCCTTTTACTTCCCAGGACAATGTTCATCGATATTTGTAGTTCTAAACTTGACAGAGGCATCATGCTAAACTTGGGTTAAAAAAAAAAATGTAGTGAGGGCTTAGTTTCACTGGAAGTTCCAGAGGATGTCTCAAATCCTCTTCCATGGGTCTTCTTGTCATCAGCACCTTATTCTCGACCGTGGGCTTCTTGGATAGGACTCTGCCTCCCTGTGCAACTGTCAGAGGAGCCCATCTCAGTAGGTGTGACTGACAATCACCCGGGCAGGCCACATTTGACAAATAGAAGGAATAAATAAATACATGAACGTGACTCTTCCGAGCTATGACAGCCCCAGAAGCCGTTGTTTCCTATGAGGTAACAATGGCTTTGTAGCAGTATTAATAAGCAAGATGCAATTATTTGGGACAATTTGGGAATAATCAAATCTGCCACTCATATACATTTCTCATACATTCTTCCACCCCCGGGGGGGGGGGATGTTTAAACCTTCTGCTCTGATAAGACTTCAAGAAATTGAAGTTTCCTTAGCCCATTAATATGAATGTTCTATACCAAAAATAATATTGAGGAATACTGCTGAGAAAGCTGCCGAGCTAGAGAATGAACACTGCTTCTAGAATAGGATGTCTTATGTTATATAAGCTTCATTCTATAAATACATTTGGCAGAAGTGTCATTCTGCATTATTTTTGTTGCAATATGTGTTATTCTGAGGATCTGTTATAGTGGTGGCTTGCAGATCTACTATACTCAAACTTCCATATTGACAGTTACAAGAGAGAAAATAATCTTAATACAAAATAAACTGTCAAAAAAGATATAGTTTGGTGGTTATAGACACAGTCTCGTTTTAAAAGTCACTAAAATTATTTTAATTTTAAGATGCTGGAAGTAAGTCTTTCCTGTTCTAAGACTTTAACTTGTTTTTCATTTATTGTTCTGGCAGTCTAAAAAAGGAAACCTAACATTTTCTAACTGATGGACAGCAGTGAATTTTTTTTTTTTTTTTTTTTTTTTTTTACTGAAACACCCACACTTAAAACTTCTTGGCAGTTTTTAAGGTAGTGCTGGGTTAGGAAGAAAAAGAAGAGAATATGTCACCTTTACTAAGATGAACATCTGGTTTCTAGAGCCACCACATGAAGGCAAAAATGAAGAATCTGAAAAATACTTTGTCATGTAAAAGTTTTCGAATGGAGAAATTTAATAGACACGGAGTCGGAAAGTTTTTGTGAATTAAAAAAGAAAAACAATTGAAATTTGGTAGGTGTTTTCAGATGTGCAAGTACGAATCTCAAAGGAAACTGTTTTAGACACAATATAGCAAATAGAGGACATAAAACAATCTAGAATGTTATGTTTAATTCAGGGAACATCTATCTAGTATCTACGCCAAAAACTGGAAGAAGCACTGGAGATACAATCTCTTAGGATACATAAATTCATCATCATTTACTTCTGTTTAAGTTGGTGAATGATTTTATTCTTATTGCTTTTGCACTATTATGTGAGTTTAACCTCCTTTTTCAATGTAAAAATAAACTAAAATAGAGCAAAGCAAAATTATTATTACTTCAGTCATAATTTAGAAAGCTCTATGAGAGTTCTCAAAGTTTAGCATATAAAATAATTTACTTGGACAAAAGAACTGAAACATTTAGGGGGTGGAACCAAAGAAATTACAATTTTAAATGAGCCCAGGAGGGGACTGTAACATAGGGATGTGAGAACCACCATTAGAGATATGCTGCCCTAAGAACTGTAACAGCACCTACCCATTCTTTTCCAACAGAACTCAGCTGTAAGAAGTGCTGTATTGGAAAATGCTCAACAATGGACTCTCAGTGGGATGGACTGATATTAATTTGTAGTGTCTGCCTATATCCATGGTGTAAATACCCCCACTGTGGTCAGTTTCAAGCTACCAACATGTAATGACTAAACATGGCAGTGGGAAGACATGCTCAGTAGCATACCATTAGGTCCACCATCTGTAATAGTCAAATATAGTCAAAATCAGAGAAAGCGAGGTTTTGAGGACTTACTACCTTCCTTTTTAGTTCAGTTGATTTGTAAGTTTACAAAATGTAACTTTTAAAGATGGGTGTTTTAGCAACCATTCACAAAATTCCTCAAAATTGTAGTAATTGGCTCTCACAAGCCAGATCAAGCCAGCTCTAGGACATATTGACTATAAGAATCCTTATTTTGTCTACTTAGCATAAGTTTGATATGTAAGTAATAAAGAGAAAGATTCCACTATTTGCCTTACAGATGTTACTATATGCCAACAAAACGGAATTGAAATTATTTTTTAAATATAATGACTGTAATAATTCTTTTTATTCAAACTTCTTCCACATCTGCAAGATACAGTGTTACCACAAACACATCATGGTGGAGGCAAAGTAAATTTGGGTCCTCAGGGTCTGTCTTTACTAAACTTAAACACTGGAGGTTCAGTTACTGAGAAGGGTGTGACTTGAAATGAGGTATGTCAGGGGGAATATGATATTTCTATCTCATGAGCATTTTTGGTCACGTGCTAATTAATGTATGCAACTAGTTCTTAAACTGCCAACCGTGTATGTAGTAAAACAGCGTACCACGTACACACAGTGGCATTTTAGGAATAGCTTGATGGCTTAAGACTTCTTAACATCTACTTGTAAGTAAGGAAACACTGTTTAAGAGTATATTATCACCTCTCAAGGTCATAGAACACCATAAAGTGTTACTGAATAAATGCTACTCAGGTGACCTACAAGAGTTGATGTTTCTTTCTTTTCCTGGTAGGATCCTATTCATTAGTTGTCCATGGGCTGCAATAATAGCAATAATTGCTACTGCTCTTTTTACAGTAAGAGAAACAGAAAAATAAAGTTCCTACAGAACTTTCTACCCATGATGTTAGTAGCAGACCTGAACTTACAGGTTCCTTTTTTTCTTTTTTCCATTAAACTGCAGGCTGGCTACAAAACAAATACATGAAATGGCCATTTCCCACAAACTTTTTAGCTTGAATACTACCAAGAATATATCCTCTAATTCTAATTAAATCAAATCAGTAGGTTATGTTTTTGTACTTCTTGTACTGTCTTCAAAGTCGTCTTTGACACACAAGTTATTTATCTGCCTGGCATAGTAAGAATTTCCTGAGCAAGTGTCGAGATCCTCTGATTCCTTTCTCTGCTTTATTATAATAAAGCGTTTTGCACCAAAGCTTCAGAAACAAAGCTGATCCAAATCAGTATTCAGAAAATTAAATGTACCATTTAATTCCTGTAATTGAATTAGAAACTGACTCTCTGGGTTATTTTCCTATATATTAAATGGAAAAAGAGTATTGTGTTAAAAAAAAGTCAAATATTATGGTTTACATTGTTGAAAAGAGAATTGAAATTTCAACATTGACAAAATCAAGGAAGTATTACTTATGAAAATAATTTCCCAATGTCTCTATCTTCAAATGTTGTAGAACTAACTCCCCCTGTAGACATCAAGAGTATATTCATGTAAACATCAGGACTCCTATTGATTTGAAGCTCTACCACCTCTCCTTTCTTGACTCTTCAAGCACACAATCCTGCCTATCCTGACAGTGTCTCCCCATTGCCGCTGCCCCTTCCCAGCTGCCAGTTCTGCCAGATGTCCATTCCCACTGTGAATTGTTCTTAATCAGGAGTTAATTACTTCTTGAAAAAGTGTCAGCTGACCTAAAAAATAATCTACGAGTTATACCTTAAAATTTCTTTAGGAGACTTATACTTTAATTCAAAGGTGTACAGTATCGACCCACAACTATATGGTCAACTAATCTCTGACAAAGCAGTAAAGAATATCCAATGGAAAAACAGACAGTCTCTCCAACAAATGGTGTTGGGAAAACTGGAGAGCAATATGAAGAAGAATTAAACTGGATCACTTACACCGTACACAAAAATAAATTAAAAATGGATCAAAGACCTAAATGTGAGACAGGAAACCATCAAAATTCTAGAGGATAACATAGGCAGAAGCCCCTGTGACCTTAGCCATAGAAACTTATTAGACATGCTGCCAGAGGCAAGGGAAACAAAAGCAAAAATGAGCTATTGGGACTTCATCAAGATAAAAAGCTTCTGCACAGCAAAGGAAACAGTCAACAAAACTGAGAGGCAGCCTATAGAATGGGAGAAGATATTTGCAAATGACTCATCTGAACTCAAGAGTTAGTATCCAAAAACCTATAAAAAAAACTTATCAAACGCAACACCCACAAAACAAGTAAGACAGTTAAGAAATGGGCAAAAGACATGAATAGACATTTCTCCAAAGAAGAGATCCAAATGGCTTATAGATACATGAAAATATGTTCAACATCCCTCATCATCAGGGAAATATAAATCAAACCCACAGTGAGATACCATTCTCACCTGTCAGAATGGCTAAAGTTAACAGGTAACAACAGATGGTGGTGAGGATGTGGAGAAAAGGAAACCCTCTTACACTGTTGGTGGGAATGTAAACTGGTGTAGCCACTCTGGAAAACAGGATGGAGTTTCCTCAAAAAGTTAATGCTATAACTCCCCTATGATCCAGCAATTACACTACTAGGTATTTACTCTAGGTACTTACAAAAACACTCATTCAAAGGGGCAAACGCACCCCAATGTTTCTAGCAGCATTATCAACAATAACCAAGTTATAGGAAGAGTCCAAATGTCCATCGAATGATAAATCGATAAAGATGTTACACACACGTATATACACATGTACACATATATAATGGTCTATTACTCAGCCATCAAAAAGAATGATATCTTGCCATTTGCAATGACATTGATAGAGGTCAAGGGTATTATGCTAAGTGAAAAAAGTCAGAAAGACAAATACCATATGATTTCACTCATACGTGGAATTTAAGTAACAAAACAGATGAACATAGGAGAAGGAAGAAAAAAAAAAGAAAGGGAAGCAAACCATAAGACTATTAACTATAGAGAACACATGGAGGGTTGCTGGAGGGGAGGTGGGAAGGGGATGGTTTAAACAGGGGATGGGCATTAAGGAGGGCACTTGTGATGAGCAGTGGTTGTTTTATGTAAGCGATGAATTACTAAATTCTACTCCCAAAACAAATATTACACTATATGATAACTATACTTTAAATAAAAACTTTAAACACAGTACTAATAAACTAAGTGTTTAAAAAATGTGTATCATATCTCATTTAAGGAGGGAGTGTGCCTTCCACAAACCCCTAGGTCCCCATAGCATAGGGTTAGAGTGCCAGCCTTCTCCCTAAGTCCCTGCCTCTCATGATTTGCATCCACTTCCATTGAGGTTAGAAGCCGCAGGATACGGTAGTTTTACCACTGTGGGCTAATTATTTGCTAATGCCACGTTCCCATTAGGAGACTAAGAAGTTCGGAGTTAAGGTTTTATATATATGTACAACTTGTTAACCTTGTAAAATATAAGGACAATTATGGATTCTAATTTTACAAGAACTCATGGATCACTGAAGAGGCTATTATTTATACTATGTTTGACATTAATACGGGGCAAATGAAAAGTATGTACATTTTTCTTAGTAATGTATTTGATCTTGTGCTACATAAAATCATTCACTTATTAAATAAACAGTTGAAGAACTATGCCCCTTTCTCTTCTCCAGGAATGTAGAACATCTATAGTCACTATATTAAGTAAAAATTCTCAGCATAGTGCAACATGCTTTATTCTAGATATTATATATATTACTGGAATTTTAAAAATAATTTTAAAATCAATTAAATGCATTGATTTGCCCTTAAGTACATTAAAATGTATTTTCCAACTTCAAGATGTCATAAAATAAATTACCGAATTTTAATTTGCCATTATGGCATTATTATTTATCAATAGTATCAAATACCTATTGAATTCCTTTTTTCTAAGATAAAGACAATTTACAATTTATCCCAAGAAAACCATGCATAGAATGTGTTCTTAAAATGAACTAAAATATTCATTTTCCACATTCAAATATAATTTAGGCAAGATATAAATGGAACTTATCTGACAACATGTTATGAATTGTCAAAAATCTTCATCCAAAATAAAACAGACCCATATAAAATATTAACAATAGCCTACACCTGAAATAAAACTTTAAAGAGATAATTATAAGGGAAGTCAGCCTATCTAATTATACTTATTTTAATAACAAAAAGGACATATAAAGTTTCATTATAATTATATACGAACGTGATATGCTATATAGCCCTTAAACTTCTTTGAAAAATAGGAAATAGAAATCAAATCCTCTCTTCCAGTAAAGGAGAATAATCACTTTATTCAATTAATTTTAAGCCTTCTTCTTGAATATGAAGTAGGAAACGATTAGCTTGTTATCCCAGTTTCTTCCTAACCTAGTTGCAAGTAAAAGAAATGAGACTTAGCCACTGGCTGAGTCAGCCCTATTAGTGCCTGGAATGGGCTATGATCCAGTCGAGGGCATGATGTCTCAGCTCCCTTCAACCTTGCTTCAATAGGACTCCCTGGCCATCAGCAGCCTTTAAATCCAGACATACACAAAAAAGAGATTCAGAGACATTCACTAGACTTATATTTTATGACTAAAAACACATTTTAAGCCTAAGGTGGACAAGGTACAATTTCAATCCTCAGGAAGATTATATTTTCAAAGGTGGGCAATGCGCATGAGTACTTTAAATTAGAATTAACAGTAGGGGGAAAAAAATCAAACAGGGTAAGAGCATAACCTGCCATGTGATTCTGACAGTTTTAGGAGGTTTTACATTAGCATTTCCAATTTGACAGCTTCCTTTTCTGACAATATGTTGTTTGCTTAAATGTGTTAATGCAACCTAGCTGGGGAGGGAGAACAGATGGAAAGGCACCTGTATGAACAATGGAAGCCCTTTTCAAAACTTTGTTTTTTTATACTGTGTTGACAGTCTTTAAGGACATTGCACACAGTATTCCCTTTATGGCATGTTTATTTGCACATATTCAGTCCCTTCAATTAAAAAAATATATATATATATATAACCTAATTTTGTTAATATCCACAAGAACCTCAGACTTAAACTAGGCAATGACTGTGTGCTAGGCACTGCACTAGCTGTCTCCACATGAATTTGTTTCAGAGCACTAGATCCTCTGGCAGGCGCTTAACCAACGGAGCCACCCAGGTGCCCCGAAACTCCTGGTTTAGACCGCCATTCAGTCTTCAGTATGTACAAAACTATCACCTGCCGTGAATAGAGAAAATGGCTAGATGGTATTTGCAGTAGAGTGAGAAGTTATTGCCTCCTTGGACTAAGAGAAGAGGTTGAAAGAGGAGATACAGAAAAAACATCAAAGACCCTGAAAATAAAGCTTCGGGAAGGGCCAGAAGCCCTGGTGAAGATAAATAAATTTTAGTGCATAGTTTCTAGTCATGAAAGAGTAATAAATAAGGGATAATGGTAACCTTCCCCGGGACGATATAGGCTGGAGATGGGAGCTCTTGAGCACACTGGCATCGGAGCAGGGACAGGGACTGTGACAGGGGTAAAAGGGGACAAGTTCCCTTGTTTTCTCTCTCAGGTCTAATGAGCTTAAACCCAGCTCCCAGAAACAGGCAAAACAGGGAGAGCTATAATACGCTGTAACTCGTGGTGCATGAACAATGAATCCTGGAACACTGAAAAAATAAAATAAAAGTGAAAAAAATAAAATAAAAAAGGCTCTAACTCTGGAACAAGTAAATATTTCCCTCCCAAGGATCTTGATGAGTCACTAGCTCAACAATCAAGGAATTAGTCTCCAGTTTGCCTTTCCCTTCGAAGACTTACCTTCTAAATAACAGGACTCGAACAAGTAGTGTGTCTCCAGTGGTACAATTCTTAAACTCCTTCAGTGTTAGAGTTAATGAATTCAGCCTGTGACAGCAAACCTCTGGGCATCTCCAGCAATGGAAAGATCTTATCCCACCTTTTTGAGCATCTGGACACAGGGGCTTAAAGCTCATGACACGCAAAAACTTGTGTGTTTGACCTTTGACAATCACGTAATTTTCCCTCTGCTTGCAGCGTCACCATCAGAACAGCATCTCTCCCTCCTGCTCCACATTTAATCTGGAATCAAGACTTTTCATTGTTTAAATGATTCTGGATTCCATCTCCATCTACCACGAAGCCATCGTCTCTGAACTGGACCACTGCCAAATCTACCTACAGGATCCGTTAGCATTTGCATGTACTTTATTTCCCTCTGATCTGTTCTCTGTGATTTCATCAGAGAGATCTTTTGAAAATGTAAACCTGCTTATGCCATATCCCTATTTAAGGCTCTTGAGAAATTTGTCATTGTCCGAAAATAAAAGCAAAACCCCTTAACAAGGTCCCCAGTCCACACACTGGTCCTCCTATGTGGCTGCACATTGAAATCACTTGGCAAGTTTAAAAAACAAAAACACAAAACGAAACAAAACAAAAAGCACCAAAAAACCTAATCCGTGAGCTCCACCCTCAGAGATGATGATGTGATTGGTCTGAGGTGGGGCTGGGCAGCTAGATTTTTTTCAAGTTCCTCTGACAGCCAGCCTGTGCAACCAGCGCTAGAATCTGTGCGTTAGCGCTGCCTCACCCAATATGGAAGCCACTTGCCCCTTGTGGCCATTATGTACTTGAAGGGTGGCTTGTCCGAATACAGACATGCTGTTACTGTAAAATGTAGGCTAGGGTTTAAAGACTTAGTACGCAAAAGTGAAATTCCTCAAATCCCTTTCCATATCAAATGATAATACTTTAGAAATATGTGTCAATTTAAATCATTAAAAACAAATTTTGTTTCACTTCTTAATGTGGCTAACGGAAACTTTTAAATCACAGATGTGGCTCCCATAACTTTTCTATCGGACAGAATTACTGTAGAGCCTCACACTTCTCCTTCTGCTTTACCCTGATCTTCTCTTAGCTTCTGACATTCATTTTGTTCCTTCTACCACAAGGCCTTTGCCCTCTGCTTGGGTTGCATTCTTTCCCTTATTGGTCTAGCTACCTCTAAGTTATCCTTCAGATCTCATGTGAGGAAGTAACAGACCACATCTCTTTCCAATGGGCAAATGCATGCACAAGCACGTGCACACATGTACACACGTGAACGAACGCACGCACACACACACTGACACACACATTTTTGAGACCACATAATGTCCATTTCTGCTGTAGTAAGCCCTGGGAAAACTGAGATTAGTATCTGCTTTGGCATAATGACTGGATTTATATATTTGCTTAAAAAAAAAAAAAGGCCCTAACACCAAAACAAGAAGCATAGAGACAGTCATATTAGAAATACTGAATCTTGGGGCGACTGGGAGGCTCAGTCACTGGGTGTCTCTGCCTGTCAGAATAACAGGCAGGAATAACCTCAGTCTACATTATTTTTTAGTGTAAACCATTAGTTGGCTTTGTAGTTTACTACCAAATATACATATATTTGGTAGTAATTATTAGTGACATATATGTATATATATATGATATACATGTATATATGTCATTAAGAACGTCAGTGTTTTAACAGTTACAACATAAATATAAAGCAAAGTAAATAAAGCCATATCCTTATACTTTTATGAGATATGCTACATCGCATCTTACTGCCAAATCTACCTTCCACTCATCGTGGAAGAGTTACTGAGGTCAATGCTTTAGATGGTTAATTCAAATTATCTTGATATAATCTATCATTAGAGAAAGGGCATTTTAAAAAGAGTCTAATTTTATTATAATATAAATAGATAATGATGGTATTCAAGGCAAAGAGAGGCTTTTAGTAAAGTTAACATGACCCTCATTCCCCAGCCTTACTCTACAAACCCAGCTGAGTTCCTGTCAACTCATTGGATCCTTATCATTGCAAAGTGGGTCTCTGTGAGGGAGGCCAATGTGGTGTGAAGTCTTCTTCTTTCTGACTTGTCTACTCGTTAAGATCCAACTTTTCCTATTTTAAGAGTACATGATTTAACCCTCAAGAGGGTGATCAGAACAATTAAATCAAATACATGGTTCATTGATCTAGTTGGAGAAATACTTCGTCCTCTGTAATCTCAAATAACTGATTTTAATTTTTCTTTTGAAAATTAATCTTTCAACATTTTTCATTAAACATGATTCAACTCAATATGATGATTTAGATCAGAAGTCAGCAAACTTTTTCTGTGAAGAGCCAGAGTAAATATTTTAGGTTTTGTGGGCCATACGGTCTCTGTTGCAAACATTCATCTCTCATTATGGCATGAAAACAGCCATAGACGATGCATACATGAATGAGCATGCCTGTGTTTCAATATAACTTTACTTCAAAATAAGTGGCGGGCCAGATTTGATCTGTCAGTTGTTGGGGATCAACCAGAGTTCTATGAAAAAAAGGTTAATGGCTCTAAACATTTAACCATGAAGTCATCAAAAGGAAACTGTGCAAACGACTCCCCAGCTGAAATTTTATTGTAATACTTTTTGTTCTTTGAGGTCAATATATTTTTCTTCCTTTAACTGAATGTTGCTTTGCAGTTGACATAGTTGCCTATTTACCTGATGACTTCTTACAAGAACCATGGAAGGTAGCTCCTCCTGTTCCCCATTTAATAACTGAGGAAACTGAGGTCAGTTATATGAAATTATTCTCCTAAGCTCATAGATGTATTAAAAAGCCGAGCTGGAAGTCACACGATTCTAGATTCAAGCTAGTGTGTGTGCACATGCACATGCATTTCCCTACTGGAAATTGCTGATACGTTTGAAAATTATCATTATTATTTTCATGTTAAAGTCATAATACCTTTTCAATAGTATACTAAAAACATATTTGTAGTATATTGTCTGAACCATGACTTCAGAAATTACATTTAATCAGCCATGGATCAACTATAATTTGCCACTAATTTCATAATATATTCCTTTTATTTTTAAGACTTTATTTATTTACTTGAGAGAAAGTACAGGATTGGGGTGGAGGGTGGGGAAAGGGACAGAGGAAGAGAGACTGACAGATACCCTATGGAGCTCAACACAGGGCTTGATCTCAGCATTCTGGGATCAATACCTGAGCGGAAGGCACATGCTTAACAGACTGAGCCACCCAGGCACCCCTCATAATATATTCCTTTAATAGCAACAGATTCAGATATAAGTTTGGTGTTAAGAAGGTCTGAAGTAAAAATATTTAATAATGGAAAACAGTGCAACAAAACTTCACTCTGATCTATAACACTTATTTCATGTAATTCGTCAGCTGCACATTGATGTCTTTTTCTTATGTTTCTATCTAGTTTTTCAAAATACTTTAGGTTCCTCGAGGGAGAAGAGAGGTTAAGTGTCTCTCACATTTTCCACAAGGCAGCCCATAATTTGGCATATAATAGATGTACCATAACTCCATTTATAAATGAAAAAAGAATTCAGAAAAATGACACTTATTAGATTGCCATATTTTTTGTATGGAGTACAAATATGTCCTTATAAACTAACATAAGTCTCCATATTTGCTCAAATATTCTATGATGGAACTGGGCACATAAAGGGAAAATAATTATTTTAGTATAATGTTCCTATAATCATTTTTCTGATAAACTGTATAAAATATAATACATGGTTACTTGAATCCAAATATATATCTTGTCAGAGAAAAGAGATCAGATGGAATTTTCAGACATTTAATTGCTAGCAAACATGGTAATTTGCAGAAGTATCATTCCTCTGGAGACTCATGAGAGTTCAAATAAGATCTGTTCTATCTTTTTACAGAGTAAAATGCTAAAAATAGCACAGGCTTAAGCTGGGCCAGTTTTGTGAAATTGCTATCACTTCACTGGAAAATGTGGGAAATGAAAGCAGTCCGTTCGGGGGGGGCCTCCTGTAGATGATGGATTGGCACTCACAGACCAGTCCTTCAGTGCCCTTACAACAAAGGCCTTTTACAGTGTATGGTTAAACTTAACACTAAGTATAATCTAAATATATGACACCTCATTGTACTTGTATTACAGTATGCAAATATAAATAAAGTTACCACAAATTGGTGAACAATTAATGAGATTCACTACAGGGATATTTCATCACTGACTGCTGTTTTCCTGCCAACTGAGACATAATGTATTTAATTCTAAATGACACCACCTGCTCCCACCTCTAAGTGAAATGAAAAAGCTGCCAAAGGGCATGTTGGGAATTAACTTGCAGGCTTCCTTTTAATCAGGCATTTCTCCATAATACTGAAAGCCAAAAACATAACATAATGAAAAATAACACAGCTTTGTAAGCCAATAGTTGAATATGGAGTGCTTGTTAAATAACAGAAACTCGGGATATACAGCATGATATTCCACAAAAACAGTATTCTTCTCTTGCTGTGAAATTACTTTCTTACTCTAATGTAGAAAAAGAAAAAAAGATGTGTAATAAAATACGGAATTATCTGACACGACACCAATATGAAGTGACTTATGTAAGCAAGGAAAGTGAAGTGAATGTTTTCATTTGTCATAGTTGCCATGACGATGACAACTGTGAACTTAGAGTGTCTGTTATCAGAGGATTTGAAAGTGCTTCCCTAACATTAATTTCTAATATTTCAGTACATAACCTCCAGTGACGCATCAATGGGTTATCATGCACATTTTCCAAACAAGTAAAATGACTTAGAGTATGGACAGGTACTTTTCTAAGAACTTTGCTTATATTTGAACCTTCCTTATAACTTTTCTCTTGATTCTTAGTTCTCTCTCCTGAGCAACAGTACTCTTCAGAAGCTTGAAGATGGAGAGTGGCAGAAGAAACACACACATGCTTTATACCCATTCCTTACCTAGGGAGCCTGTGAAATGAGGATTCATTTTCAGAAGTCAAGTTGTTAAGGATGAACTTAGTACTAGGCAGTATAAAACCTGCCAAACTATCTTCCCTTTAAGTCCTGTTTTCATCCTCACAAGTCTCAAAATGGTGCCCTAATTAAAAAGTGATGTCGAAAATCACATTTCAACTGCTCATGTTTGTAAAATAATTTTGAAAGGTGCTAAACTGAAACAAAGTAATTCATGCAGAAATATGCACTCTCCCATTCATTTAGCAGTCACTCATTCACTCAAAACATTTTCCTCAGTTCCCTCTATATGCCAGGATCTAGGCGCTAGGAAGAGGTCAATGAATAAGATGAGCCAAATCTTTGCCCTCATGGAGCTTAGAATCTGATGAAAAGATAGGAGGTAAATATCTAATGGCAGAATACCATGAAGAACAATAAAGAAGGTAAAGAGAATAGGGTAGGAGCTTTTACAGAGTAGTTAGAACAGGTTCCTCTGAGGAGAGGACATTTGAACAGGAATCAGGGTAAGGTGAGGAAGGAGACGAAGCAAATACTGATGACACTGCCTGACTTCCCCTCTTGCCTGCTCAAGGACTTTGCTCCTGCAGGTGTCTCCTCCCCATCATTATTTAGTCCAATTTCTACTTTTTTTCTCCCCAGCATACAAATATGTCCTAACATAGTCCATCCTAAAAATAATAAAATGCATACTTATTTAATATTTGACCTGATATCTTCCTCTAAAATCCATCCCACTCCATTAATCTATCTCCCTTTACAGCCAAAGTCCTCCAAATAGTTGTCTATACTCAGTATTTTTTCCCCTTCCATTTGTTCTCAAACCCACACTGAGCTGGTTTTGAACTTCACTCAAGGAAATAGCTTTTCAAAGTCATCAGTAACGTTCAAAACCAATTCTCAGTCTCCACCTTCCAACAGCACTTGACACAGTAGATTCTTTTTGAAATACTTCACTCTCTTGGTTTTGAGGACACCACTCTCTTAGCAGCACTGGGCTACCCATCTCAGTCCTTTCTTCACTGGTTCCTTCACATCATCCCAACTCAGATCATGGAAGTGTTTTGGGCCTTCATTCTTGCACCTTCCCTTCCCTATCAACATTCACCCTGGCTCATCTAGACCATGCTTTTCAACTGATAGATGACTTCCAAATGTACCTGGAGCACAGAACCCTTCCAGATTCAGATATCCAACTGCTTAATTCACATCTCCTCTTAGTTTTCTAATAGCTATCACAAAATGTCTCAAATATCATTCTTAATTTTGCACTCTCACACACACCTGATACTTTCACAGTCTTCCTCATTGTGGCAAACATGGCTGCCAAAATGTCATCCATCCCATGTGCTCTTCTTGCAATGTGACTTCGACACATCTTCCATTGGGTGGTAATGTATCTGTCTCTCTCCCTTTAACCTGGATGTACCTTTGTGATTACCTTGTCCAATGAAGTAGGGAGGAAATGATATGTGATTTTTTAAGAGTAGATCATGAAAATTCCATGAACTTCCCTTTGGTTCTCTGGGGTTACTCACTCTCAGAACATACCTGCTGTGCTATGTAGAAACCTAAACTGGCCTATATGGAAAGATTACCTGGAGAGGTCATATGTAGGTGTTCCAGCTAACAACAAAGCTGAGGTCCTAACCCAAAAATAGTATTAACTGCTAGACAAGTGAATGAATTATCCCAGATAATTCCAGTTCTCCACTGTTGGGTTAACTCTAGGCTTTACACCTCCACAAAGGAGGCTTCAGAAATTGTAGAAGAGAGACAAGGGCTCCCCTAGACCCTGTTTGAACCTAACCCATTGAACCTGTGAGCAAAATAATGTTGATATTTTTATGCCACTAAGTTTAATACAACAATAGTAACTGAAATGGATTTACCAGTTGCTCAGGACAAAACCCGGAGAACCACCTTTAATTTTTTCCTTTCTCTCAGAAGCGCATTCAATCTCTCAGCAAACCCTGTAAAAACAAGTTCTTCTTTTGAAACACATCTAAGATCTATGAATTCATACCACTCTCTCTCTTATTTGGACTATTACAATAGCCTTGTAATATTCAAAACCCTCCAATGGTGTTCTCTGTGATACAGCTTAAAAGCTAAAGTCCTTATGGCCTATAAGGCACTTCATGATCTGGGTCTCTAGCAACTTGCTAACTCGATTCTTCTCTCCTCTCCCTGCCTTGCTTGTTGCATTCTAGGTACAATGGCCTCCTTGCTCTTCCTTAAAAACATCTGGCACACTCATGCCTCAGGGCCTTTGTATTTGCTGTTCCTTCTGCCTGGAATATGCTTTCCTCAAATAGTAATGTGACCACTTGCCCATTTCTCCCAGGTTCTGCGGTCAAAAGTCACCTTATCAAAGAGGTCTTCCCTAAGCAATTTATATCAAATAGCATACCTATACTCATCATTCTCTATTTTTAAGCTGACTTACCACCACCTGAATGATCATACATTTGACTTTTTTCTCATGGTCTCTCTGAGGAAAGCTTCCTGAGGACAAAAATTTTCTCTTATTTCAAGTTTTAGTCCCCCAAACTACAGTGGTCCCTCGTGACAGTAGAACTTAATAAAAATTCCATGTTTTTAAGTACCATTCCAAGCAAAGGGAAGATCAAATATAAAGGAACCAGCTTGACTTGTTTGAGAAACAATGTGACCAGAACAGTATGTGCACGGGGGAGAGCAAATCAGGTGAGGCAGATGAAGTCAAAGACCTGAACACACAAGTCCTTATAAGGCTGTAGCAAAACCCAAGGGGAAAAAACTAAAGGGCAGTGATGTGATCTCACTGATGTTTTAAAAATTTAACTCTGGATGTCTTTGGAAGATAGTCTGTAGTATGAAGGTTAAGAAAAGAACTATTAGAGAGATCAGACGGTTTAACAGTAATTGAGACAAGCAGATGAATGTGGCTTGGACTGTGGCAGTAATGACAAAGGGCTCCTAGTTGGTCAGATACAGGATGTATTTTGAAAGCAGAGCTCAACAGACCTATAGTTTGGGTATAAGATGATGAGAGCAATCAGAGAGGACTCCTACTAGATTTTTGGCCTTAGGAAATGGCTCGACTATGCTACTGTTTTAGCAGGTTTTACTTTAAACAAGGGTCCTATTTTCATAGGATGAATTCAGAGTTGGCCATCAAGTCTCAAAGCCATGTTCAATTGTATGATGGTTTAGATAAACACAAGTTCTGAGAACCAATGGGTAAATAATTTGATTCTCAGAAAACCCTGGACATGGTTACTTAACCGGAATAAAATACACCAAGAAGTGCTAAGTGCTGTGAACTAAGACTGATGAATCACAGACCTGTATCCCTGAAGCAAATAATACATATGTTAATTTTAAAAAAATACACCAAGAGGTTAACAGTGACACTCTTACATAATGGAGACCCATGTATGACACTGCCTTGGAGAGGCACCCCCAAAACCTGCATGCATAGATGGCCTTAAACCACCTAAAGGCGGACAGACTTGGTATCCGACAGGCAAGCCATTGAGAAAATTCCAGACAAAGACTTTTCTGCCCATGGAGACATACCCTTTCAGAACATTTACAGATGCTCCAGGAAAAAAAAATTACACTAAAACTCCAATATGAAACTACTCATATAAAGAATTAAGTACTTTCACATCCTTCTCCCAACATGCACATAAAAGAAAACAAATTTGGAGGACAGCTGCTGACGAGGGCTAAAAAGGAATGTAAAATATTGAACCATGTATAAGAAGTATAGCTCTGCAGGGAGCAGCCATTCAAATGGGCTCCAGTGACTTGGCGCTATCCAAGCAGAAAAAGTAAGCTTGCCCAAATCTCTCTTCTCTTCCATAAACTATTAAGACTTTTAACATATTTATCATTCAGTTCCCTGAAAATATTTTGGCAGTCATTTTTCTTCCTCTCTTCTCCAGAAATAGAAATGAATACTATTACTGTACTATCTTTAGTGATAACTATTCTGATTTTATATATATATAATATATATAAAATTTTTATTTGTTTTTTAAACATTGACTTTCTTTGTCCTGCCTATTCTTGAATTTTTCAGTAGCCAAAAAAATAAAATGATTTTCTTCTCCTAGTCTGGAACCAACTGAGAGATAGACAAGTAGGAGAATCAAATGTCAGCTTTATTACTGATAAAGCTGATCAAAGAATGTGGCTTACAGGTGCAACCACAGTGAGCCCTCTAACACCTTCTAATACCCCTGAATTGGACAGTTGCCAGCAATACTGATAGCTACCAGCCACTCAGGGGAGACCCTGTCCTGAAAGCTCGCCGATAGAGGAGCAAAGAATGTCTGTGTCAGAGAGAGGAAGGAGCCTAAAGGAGTGATCTGGAGATAATCACTTTCTTCTGCCAAACTCAACCCTGGAAGGAGGAAATAATGAGGTGGAGAGAAACAGACATCTTCCTCCCATGCTTTTCTCTCTTGGAGAATGGAGTGGAAATTACCCTCCTCCCTGAAAATGAAGTTAGGAATAAATGTTCCTCCATCTGACCCTCCTAAATTGGACAAGGGAACTAAATTTTATCTTTAATTGTGGAGTTGGATTAAAACAAAAGAAAACAAAAAACAATCTTCTATGTTTATTTTCCCTTTTCATTATTCTGACAAACATGAATGAGGTGGTTGGTGGCTCCTGGGTGTAGATGCAGGAGAGGTTTGAAAACTACTACCTGTATCTCTAGCTTATGGAATTAAGCAAAAACCTTTTCATTTGTTTTACCGGAAAAGTGACTATCCCATCTCCTAGGGTTTTAGTAGAATCAAATGGAAACAAATTTGAAGGGCTTGGCATATGAGGGCTGAATTAATGCCATCTTCTTTTTTCTAAGTCTGATTCAAGACTAGTATAGGAATTAACATTTGTTTTGAATAAAACTTCACGACTTTGCTACTTGGTTGATCTTAACAGTCACTGGGACTAAATCCAGGTTTATCAGGTCGTGTTTTAGTGCTGATTAAAGATCCCTTTCTAAAAACAACAAGAAACTTCCATTGCTCCCATCCATTGTTTAAAAAAAAAAAAATATATATATATATATAACGTTTAAGACATCAATCTCCAAAACATACACACACAAAAACACCCAGAAGCACCACCACCAAACAAATATCCCCAGATCCTGACAACTCTACCACAGCACATGAAAGTGGCTAACATCACCATGGGGCAAAGTGCTTTCCAGATTTACTTAGTAGGGCACGTGGAAAGCATCAGATGTTTTGATCATGAGATGAAGATCCTTTAGAATCATATATATTAATAACTAAAAAGAATATTATACTTTCAGCTCCTTTATCTTAAAAATATTTCAAAACCGAGATAAAGAAAGATTCAATGGCTTCGAGTTGCACTATTAATGTTCTGACTAATTGTGTTCGGACTGCTGGCTCTGTGCTCCTTCCTCTCTCTCCTTCAGACATATGGAGGGAAACACAGAGGAGGGGATGTGGTGAGGACTCAGGGTGACTAGAGCCAACAGGAAGAATGAGATAAGCGATGAACGCAAAAAGTGGCTCGAACATTCTGAACACCAACACTAATTTTGTGAAAAGGTCCCAAACAAAAATGTGGGTTATGATTACATCATGCTCTTGAATGTAATGTTTGCACCCTAACTCTATCCTGATCACAGAAGCCAGTTTGTACAGCTTCCCTAGCCATTTGCTCAGCATTTATCACACGGATTCCATATTTCTACTTAGTGATGAATAAAAATCTAAAGCAAGCACACCATTTGTAAAAACCAGTATCCTATCATGGTTGAAATATGAAATACTGAGCAAATGGGCCAGAAACGGGCATGGGACTTTCCTGTAGCAGTAATCATGAACATTGTCCTACATTTCTCTTGAGGGCAAGAGAGTGTGTGGACAATGTTCTTTACTTAATGACCATGACAACCAACTCAAGCATAAGCATAGCTTCCGTAGAGGAACAGCTGCAGAACTGGAAATATATGAAATCTGTGACCAAAAGAGAAGATAGCACTCGAAATGTAACCGCTTTGCAATTGAAGCCTGTCTGTCTGTCTATCTATCTTCTATCTATTTGTAGTCCTAGAGCTGTTGCCCTATACATTGAATCAAGGAATCACTCTAACACTGGTCATTTATGTGGGAAATCAATAGGAATCAACCTATATTCAAGAGACAGCTACTAAATCCCAGGTTCTGGGAGACAGAGGATGAACCACCTTTCTTATTCCCAGGAAGAAGGTACAAAGAGCCCTACAAAGCAGGGAGACATAGACGGATTGATTGAGAACTCATCCAGTGCTTCCCCTGGAAGCCAAGACACAGAAAGGTAATGAGTTAAAGGTAGTGGCTAAAGCAGAGCACCAGACTCCAGTCTCCTGGCAGGGTGTGGCATCCCACACACCAACTCAAAATGAAAATAATCTGTTTGGTCCCATTATTTTCCTCTCTCTAGGATTTAAAAATCTTTGTTTCCAACTTTCAGAAGGAGGTCTTCTAGCCAAAGCTTTCTAATTAACTATCATTGAACCATGTTCCCATCTGATGATAGCTTAAAACACCATCTCAAATTGAGAGATTTCCCCCAAATACTAAAAATGTATACTATGTTACAGCACAGAATATAATTTTTAGTTACATGCAACTCATGAATCATTGAACTCTACATCAAAAACTAATCATATACTATATGTTGGCTAACTGAGCATAATAATAAAAAATAATAAAATAAACTCTACACCCAACATGGGGCTTGAATTTACAAGCCCAAGATCAAGAGTCACACATTCCACCAACCGAGCCAGCCAGGCATCGCAGCACAGTATTTAAAGGAAGAGAAAATCATTTAAACTAGCGAAGGAACAACCTGAACAGATTCTGTAGAGCAACAAAATTAGGGTATCACAACCCACAGCTCCAGTTATAAGCAAGCCCTGCAATGATAACAGATGAAAAGATGGGCTTTCTTCTTTGAACACTAGATTGACTAAGATTGCCTACATATGGGGTGTTATCTGGGACCTCCAGAAACTACTGCATTTACAAGGCATACACTATAGGTATATAGGTATAGCTACTACTATAGGTACAGCTACAGGCCTAAACCCACATTAGCTACTCTCCGAGAATTAGGAGCTCACCAAATAATGAGTGAGTTCTCTATAAGCCGCTTTCCCAAAAAAGCCCACTGACAAGTTCTCATTTTCCTCACAACCCCTAAGTAAACAACTTGGGAACTATTAAAATGCAGGCATCTAGAGAACTTCAACTCTCCATGTAAAAGGCAGAGAGTGAGGTTATACTTCACGATCCTTTTACTCAAGGAGTAAGTCATCTTTGTTTCTGTCTCAGCATTAAACAATGACAACAACAACAAAACCTGCTATGAAACTTAAATTATTACCTTAGTTCAACAAATGGAAAAATCTGAGGGAGAAAAAAACAACAACAAAAAACCCCTCAACTTTAAGTGGAACATCTCACCTAACCTGAAGCCTCACCAAAATCTTATGATATGCTTTATGCAGAATAGCAGAGGCAGCTTGAGGGGATAAATAAGGTTGGATTTAAAAAAAAAAAAATGCCTTTATGGAAAAGGATAAAAAAGAAGACAGTTCGAATTTTTATAGTGATTTAAAACATAATCTTCCTATCTTTCTTGTCCTTGCTGTGATTAACTGCGACAGGTAAAATTTATCTTGTTTTGAAACATTTAAATATATTAAGCCTAAAAATAAGAGGCAATCAGTTAGACAACATACTTCTGGTAAGCCAGAGTGAGCTCCTGCTTCCAAGTGTGAACACAGTAGGTCCAAGTGGACCTGCCATTGCAAACGCCTACATTGTGCACTGGACCTGATTTATCCCTCTGCTATTTATTGGCCACCTACTATGGGGAAGAGACTCTGCTAGGCCCTATGGGACATTCAAGTTAGAAAATAATCCCTGACCTCCTGGAAGTTGAAATCTAATAGAAGACACACACATCAATGATGACAGTATATGACCACATAAAATAAGGGTCATGTCTGCATCAAGAAATGCCACGTCACCCAACATAGGTCATTTCCTTTTAGATAAATTCCTGTATTTGCCTATGAAAAGTTAAATAACAAGGATGACAATTTTAAAGAATAAGTCCTATGCCTGAGAATAATAAAAGTGCAAAATGAGGGCTATTTAAGACACGAGAAATATCGAAGTACAGAATCAGGTATGCTTTGCAATTAATCACAAAGTCCTAAGAACTCTTTGGAGGTCAGAGTTTATGACTAATATTTCCTAAACAAAATATAAAACATTGTGTTCTTCGTGTAACTAATTACACTAGGACACAATTACAGGGAGAAAAAATGCAGATGTTTTAAACTTTAAGTGCTATAATTAACTAATTCAGGCAGGTGAAATTTCTTATTTGAAAATACTCAAATAAATGAAGCCTGAAAAATAATTAAGAGAAGAGGCAGATAACACATACCTGCTGAACATTTACTCTGTGCTTGACATTATGGAAGGTCCAAAGAAGAATCAAAAGGGACGCTCCCTGAAGGTAGGGAATATACCTCATTCACAATTCTAGCCACAGTGCCCTGTACACTCCCCGGCCCAAAGGAAACTGTCAATTAATACCGTTAAGAAATAAACTTGGTGGAATAAATACTTGAATAAATGAATGATAGAATCCCTAACTTTTGACATTTATATCAGTTAACTTGTTTCAACTTACTCCTAGATAGAAAAGTACCAATTTGCAGTGGGACAGCTAAGAATAAAGCTTAAAAAAGAGATTAGAAACCAAATAATGAACAAATGGTAAAAGTGGAGAAAAGGAAAGATGGTTACTGTCAACACATCATATCTATTTCTGAGTTTCCTAGCAGTCAAGAGAAAAGGGAAGCAATTAATTTGCATTAATTAATTAATTAATTTTGCATTTTTATTGTCTGACTAAAGGAAGTACCAGTCTTCAGAGAAACAGATATTTTCTTGAAACTCTAATGTAAGAAAATTTTTCTCATATAAAGTTATATACATATATATATAGTTTATATATAAGGAATTCTGTATATCTTAATGGGCAACGACGTCAACAGCCTTTCACAAAAGCTCTTCCTGGGGTCCTCTGCTTTAACAGACTTGATTAAAAACCTAAAGGATGGGAATAAACTGTAACTCAGATAAGGCATTTTTATTGGCAGTTAAGCTTGCTGCTTTCTGATGACTTTAACATAAATAAAGTTTAGACAAATGTTGAGGAGTAAGTGTTGAATACCATCAATGTCAAGTGCAAGTCATCTCCCCTTGATGCTAGTGACAGGAGCTGGATGGTAGTCAATTCAAGGCTGAGGTCTTCGCAAAGAATGCTCAAACCATAGACTCCTATGTTTCTTAATTGGATTCTTACCACATACACTCTTAAGCTTAGAATTAGGAAATAAAGGTCTAAATTGGAGGATGTTAAAACCGGTTTGAAAAAAAGGGGACTCTCACTAACACCAAATCAAAAGGAAACTTGAAGATGATAAAGTAGACAACTTGCTTTCATCATATTTTTAAGACTACTTTACTGAGGACATTTTAAGACCAATTTAGATTTTAAAGTGTTTTTTAAAGGTTAAAAATTCTCTATTTTTATAGCTTTGAACTTATTTTTGAAAGTTCATGTGAAGTACAGATTATCACTGTTTAGAGTTACCTACCTAAGTTCTCAAATATTTTAGTAAAGAGGAACATACTGGTGTCACATTTACTCAACGAACTAGAATATGATTTCTGGAAGATCAGAGATTCTAAATCTACCATTTTTCTTTACCAACAATCATTTTATTTCTCCAAAATAAAGACAGAAAATGTTCAGTAGTAGCATCTATAAGCAAAGTCAGGACAGCACAGGCCGAGGGGATGGGTGACTCCTTGGCAATACTAATAGCTTTGTCTGAGTTATCATTTCCACTGGCTGAAGCTTTGTTTCAGTTCACCTAAGAGTCTCTAACAACTAGTGTAGCTGTATACCAGTCCAAACCCATCATAAATCATTCCACGACAATAAGGGTAAGATTTGAAACTCATTTTCATAGAAGTTCCTTGAAGTTGTGTTATAAATTATTTTAACACAAAGTTGACCTTAAAGGTCTGCTAAAATATTGAATGCATGTTTAAAATATTAATCATTTCTTCATTGTAAAAATCGTATCTGTTCAAACAGAATTCATGCGCTTGAATGAAAAATCTGATAGCTTTTATTCTAATCCCCATTTCCTTATCACTTCCAAGTTTCTAATTTGTTATGGGTGTATATATTCCACAAAGCGCTTAACTAAAAGAGATCATTAGGAAATGTGAGGGAAGGATTGAGCAAGAAGTCTGAGGAATAAGATGTAACTGGAGTTTTAGAAGCAGTTTGAAAACAAGTATGACATTACAAGAAGAAAATAATCAAGCTCCCTCCCAACCACAGCTGAATAGCAGGTACATCTGATCTCATGAGGTGTCTCTTCTATGTAAGCTGATTTTTAGTGTTTACCATGGATCTGTAGGGAATTTCTGAATGACCAACTAGGGAGATGGGGAACAAAACCAGAAAACATGTAAATATATATTAGACATCGAAATTATGAAATCAACAAAAACACATAAGGTATCCCCTATATTTGCATACCTCCCAACTCCGTGAAAGGTTATGAAAAGAATGAATAAAAAGATGGGATCGGCCCACAGAATTTATACTCTCGTTTGGATGAAAATATATTTCTATAAAGCGCTTTTTCTCCTAACAATGTTCTCCTAATACTTTAAAAATGTATTATACTAGTTTTATTCATCATAACAAAGGGCATCTGTACATTTTCTTAGAAACAGTAACACATTAGAATCATTTGGCCCTAACCACATTACCATTTTAAGACTCCTATACCTGGATTATTAGATGATAGCCAATCATAACTTTTTTTCATGGTGCAGTTGGTAAAGAGCAGAATGCCAATTATGTGGGGTGAGGAAGTGGCTCTAGAGATGAACCTGCTCTGTTTTACTGCCTTAGCCAACTAGCTAACTACCTCATAAATGAGCGCCACTAGTCATAAGAGGTACCTTAATAGGGAATGTGGATCAAGTATTTAAAAACCCTAATCAAGTAAAATCAAAGCACCTAGGCATACAGAATTATTTAGTAGGTTCATTTTCATATGTGGATGACAGCATGCTATTATCTGTGATTCCTTTTAGCTCACTGACTCTGCTGTACATAGTTGAAAATGATTCCAGTGCTAGTTTTCCTATAGCTTTCTAGTTCTGGCTAGAAAATCAAAACCATGCATAGCCTCTGACACAGAGCTCGCACATGTTATCTCCCACTTACAAAGGATGAAGTTACCCCTTCAGTGGTGTGTACTTGTTTGAAAATACTGTTTTGCTTAGATGGAGCCTTTTTATATGTTGCTTGTGTGAACTTTACTTGAACTGCCCAAATTAGAAATGTATGCTCTGTAGACCTTGTTCCCAAAACTGGATTTTCCAACCATGTGCTTAACTAAGACTTATGCTGTTGTTCTCATGAAAACAAAGTTGGTTGAGATTTTGAAGGATTGCCCAAAAAACAAAACCACAAACAGTAATGCCTTTCATTAGATGCTACAAGATGGTTAAGAGAATGCCACAATAGATTCTGTAAGACAATTTATGCGACTTAAGATTCTAAGTAGAAGTAGAAATTGGATAGGATGGTAGAATGTGAAAGCAACTCTACTCCTCAATAATTCCAGTTGAAATCCTCTGAAACTTATAATGAGGGAAATAAATGCTTAGTGATGTCCAAAGAAAGTCCCATTATGGCTATAGATGAAATACCCAGGCCCTGTATATATGCCTTGGTAAAGGACACTTGCCCAGTGCTGACACAGCAGGACTGTCAAGGCCTGGAACAGTGGGTAACAGATAATGGGCTGAGTGACATCACTTGCTGACCAGCAGGATTACTGCTTTGTATGGCTCTGTCTGGTACCGACACGCCAGGTGGGAGAAAAGGCAGCAAGTCCATGGTTTTAGGATCCTCGGACTGGGCAAAGAGGTCTCCTTCCACGTGGCGGCCAAGATCACATGGCACATGAAGCACCAGGCATACACCCTGCCTTACATATTCTTTACTGTGTTAGAAATGCGCCCGAATGAAAGCAAAGTTGAACTAACTCCAAGTCAATGATCTGGTCCATCTAAATGACTCCTTGAATCTCAACGACTCCTTGGTCTAGCCTAGCAGAAATACAAAGCACCATTTAGAATTAAAGTTAAAAGAGGGTTACTAAAAATTATCTTCTCAACTTTCATGAAACTGGAAGACTTGAGGTTAACTCAGTGGTATAGTAACATTTAAAAGGAATTTTTATTTTGAAGACAATTTGTGTGTGTGCAGCTTGGTAGGTCCTTCACTATTTTTTTTTTTTACATCTTCTCCACGTTATTAGGTAGAGTGCTGTGGTTTACTTCAAGTTAATTTCCCATAGCATTATTTTATAATTTTATTTACATATGCACTGTAAAATATTTAGATTACAAAGAGCTCATTATCTTGGGATACTACTAGCACTCAAATACTAAGAAATGTGTAATAAAATTGTAAGACATGGTCTTCTATTCAGGATATATATTATTAGCATGTGCTTTGTTACAGGCCATAAAAACCACTAACTAAACAAGGTTCCTTTAGTCACTAAGTATTTATGGAACATCTGCTTTCTTCAAAGAACAGCACTCAGAACTATGAGAACATAAAGGCAGGAAACAAAGCTGGTCCCTGAGGAATCGGTAAAGAGAATGAAGTGTGAAGACATACGGAAGGCTAGTGAAGAAATTCCCAGACACATGGGCACATTATTCAGCCCTGCACAAAACCGCGGTGCCTTTTTCTGGACCAGTTATCTGTTGAAGGAGAACTACAGATATGCCCCCTTGCCTCCGGGAGTTCACAGTCTAGAAGGATAGAAAGGAAAATGTTCGTTTCTCATTACAAAATGATGTTGTAGAAATACGCACAAGTATAGGTTATAAACGTAATTACTGGGAAAATGTCAAGATCGGCTCCATAGTGGTTTTATAGGGGAGACTCAAAATAAGGGAATCTGGATCTTAGCATTAAAGGACACATAGGATTGGGACAGGAAAAAGGACAGCATTTCAGAGGCATTTTTGGTGAGGGGAACAACATGCCCATAATCCCTGCAACAGGGATCCACAGTAGGAGCTGTGCAGGGCCGGTAAGGATCAGACAGACCGGAGATGGGGGAGAGGAAAGCAGCCATAAGGTGTGAGTTGCAGAGGTCAGGGATGTTCAGTTGAGGTCAGACTTGAATATCCAACTGTACAGCTGGGACTCCATTTGATGGCCACAGAGACATACGGGGGGTGGTATCATTACTGTTGAAGAGTGAAATCTCTAGAAAGGCAGGCTCTGAAGCAAAGTTTAATGTTCAGGGTATTTATTAGACAGTTCTCTTGGGATCAACACCCAGGCAGGAAGCGGGAAAAGGAAGAATGGGGCCCTGGAAGAAGCCTGCCGACTCCACAGAGAGCTCTGCAGCAGAAATGGCCATGGAGCCAGGAAGAGTGTCCGGTGCTGGGTCTTTATACTTCTGTTGCAGGCTGTCATTGTATGTGGGCCATTCTGGGATCAGGTTTGACCCTGGACCAGATTGCTCTCTACCTCCAGGGCAATCCCTGAAGGGGCCAGCAGTCTATCCACTGGTAGCTCTCCCAGGAGCCGGGACAAATCATTCCCTGAAAGAGCATCTGGGGATTACAGATGCCTGTTTCATATAACAGTGCAATGCCGTAGGTCCTAAAGTATGGATCTGCTACCAGCAACATCACCTGACGCCTTGTTAGATATGCAAAATTTCTGACTTCACACAAGACTCAGGGACACCATCTCTGGGAATAGAACCATCTAGGAATTTACTCACCTAGACTTCCAGGTGCCTAGGATATGAAAAATTAATCAGCGAGTAAATGAAGGGAACAGTCTCATTTCCCAGAGCTCTACATCCCACTTCTTGGTTGTACTGCTTTGAATCTACATGTAAACCCTCTTAGAAAACAAAAACAAGGAATTACAAGATACCCTATTATTTATATACTAATAAACTTAAGCATCCAGGACTGGTAAAGATTCACACTATGATCATGCTATTGGGTATTTAATATTTAAATACTACCCTTTCACTCCACTATTTTCAGATTAAAAAAAATTCTGCGTAGAATTCCTAAAAGTACCTTCTGAACACTGAATATGTCCATCGCACAAATCCGTATCACCCTAAACTCATCTGTTATAGGCTTTTCTGGGTTTCTAGAGCAAAGCCTAACTTCAAGCCTAACTCGAAGATTAACAGTTCACCTATCACTCATGGGACTGAACAAATCCAGTGAGAAGTCAGGGCACTCTGGAACTCTGGTTTCTAACGTACACTAAATCCTATGGTATGCTAAGCCCCAAACGCATTCTCCCATTATTTCTGGGCACATGGTGACTCACCTAGAGATGACACTTCCCAGCCTTCCTTGCAGTGTGGAATGGACATGTAAGTCTGGGTCAGTATAATGTGAGACAAAGTGAAGCACGTGATTTCTGGTTATCTTCAACTGAAAGACAACCAGCTTTCCCTGAACTTCTTTCCCAACCCACTTTCACTGGGGGCTGGAAGGCAGATATAGCAGGAATCTAGCTTTGACTATGCTGATGAGGATAATTTAGAAGATATAAGTACAGCATACAAGGAATCTGGGACTCCAAATGGTATAAACATGCAGAGCAACCCTGCCAGTCTAGAACTGAAATTTGAGAAACGAACCTCTCCCATTTTTGTTCAACTGCTTTACCTTTACCCTGACTTGTCCATTTATAGTCAACTGTGTCAGAAGACAGCATCTGTAATTAAGTAAGGAAATGCAGTCACTGATGTCCTCATATTCCTGAATGCCTCATAAATTTTTTTTGTAAATATTATCATGGGCGCCACATTGAAGAGTTTCCTATTCTTGAATGGAGTATAAATAAGTCCCACCAGTTTTTCAAAGAAAGAAGAGTAATTCAGAAGTTCTACAGAATAAATAACAAAGATACCCAGGAAATGCTTCATCTACAACCGTCGTAATGTAGATTACTTTACGTTTAACAAAAAAATTAAATTTATAAGGCCAAGACTTACCAAAATGGTATCTGGTAAATTTTGGTCAATAGTACAAAAATCACTAGTAGACGGTAAGCTTCATGAGGGTAATGAATGACCTATTAGCTAAATCCATAGAACCCAGAAAAAATTCCTGGCACATCATAGGCATTACTTAAGATTGTAGAAGGAAAGAATGATTTATTTCATGCTCTAATACCCGAGTGATCAGAACAGGCAAATACAGAGAGAATATTAAGAGATTTTCACATATCCTGGAATACATTAAACCTTCTCAACGTAAACTATAATCAAGTATTTTTTTATTACATAAAGAAAAATCCCATGTATCCACTAATTAACAAAAATTTTGCTATTGAACTTACTGATTAAATTCAAGATTTATTAACAATTTTGTCAAGGGAAAATATAAACCCCTAGAGCTATTAAGAAAATACAGAATATGAAATTATTTTTTTATCACAAGTGAATAAACCACAGTGAGTTCCCTTATAACAATGGAGTAACACTGGCCTTACCATCAGGCTTGTTATGTTTTAGAGACACGATCTTGAAACTTAAATCTATAAATTAATGAAGAGGTATAATGCTAAACCTAAAACACACATAATGCTAAAGCCAAAGCATATATTTAATACCAGGTAAAAAGATCAAAAAGACTTTATGCTTGGCACTATCTGGTGTGCTTTCAAGCTTCCAGTAAACGACTCCTGCTAGATCAGTTGCTAAAGCAGGCAAACCATTAATCCAATAAGTCAATTAGTGGACCAGTTATTTTTGTTCCATTTCAAGGAAAAAGCCTGCACCCTTTACTAGGAAGTCTTATTATTGATTACTGAGGGAGTCATACGATGGATAGGTTAATCCATACAACTATGCACTAGGCAAGCAGTGCAAACCTATGGTATACATTCAAGGCAAGGAGTTCAAATATCAGTGTTCAAGAGAGTTGGTTCATGTTCTGGCTCTGAAGTTCATCATTCTGGGTGACTCACTTCAGGCATCACTATACTGTAATTTTTCATTATATCTAATGCCCATGTTATTTCCCATCCATTTACCTCATGGAAACACTACCAGACTAACATGATAAAATATAATAAAATACAACAAAGGCTATGGAAAAATGATCTTATATGGATCCAAGATAGCATTACACCTATTACTAGACAAGATTTATCCATAGTTTCAAAAGTATTCCATGTCTCAGCCCTTATTATCTGTATGCTTTAGAAAATAATCCTCTTCATTCTATGTTAAGCATGAAGAATTTTTAATCTTAGGGAAAAAAAAGGAACAAAAAAAAGGAATGGTTGGCCTCAAAAAACATATCCAATTAAAGGGATACTACACACTAAAATAGCAATTAAGATAATAAGATATTTCTGTGCTCAGATCTGTGCCTGCCAAATTTCTGGTTAACTTCCCAATATAGAAATATGATCCAATTCAAATGCTTTAAAAAAAAAAAAAAACTCCTCACATTTTCTGGCATATTCAGAGAATGGTGATGTGAAAGATGAGAAAATCTCAATCTTGCCAGAATTTACAAGGGAATCTGAGAAAGTAAAAAGCGTTAAAAAAAAAAAAAAAGTTAAATATTTTCTTAGGATGAATTGCTCCCATAATCTATTAGTATCCATCTCTGTATCACTTCTTAGTCACTACTGATTGGCTTATTATGACTTTCAGTTTTAAAGTCTTTCTGTGTGCACATTAAAGCCAATAATATGCTCTAATTTTATACATTGTTGAAGACACTTACCCTGGTTTTCCCTTTTCTGAGCAGCTTTATTCTTGGAGCAGATTCTTCTAGTCCTCATGGAGTTCTGCTCCATTTTAAAACTGATAGAGTTGGTTCCACTTTTTTTTTTTTTTTCTAATTTAGTAGCCTCTTCCTTATCCTCAACCCAGAAAGACATTTCTCTGTTTAGCCGTGAAAAAAACTTAGAGGTGCATCTAAATTTTCTCACACGGTATCCTAAAAACCTCTTTTACTCAGTCTCCATCTTGGACAAAACAAAAAGAGGGAACAAATACCCTTAACTCTTCTTAATGATTTCCCTTTGTTAGTGGCGCCTTCCTCCTTCTGGTCACCCAGACACAGAGTCTAATTTCTACCAAGGAAGTACTGGATAATTTGAAATAAATGACTTAGGATTCACATGAAAGCAACTGCTATTTCCCAAACAGTAATCTGAGAAAATCATTTAAATACACATACACATTTTTAAAAAGGATTAAAACTTAATGTTTAGAAATCTTTAAATTCATCCTTTTTTAATGCCATCTCATTCATTTTACAGTTATTTAAAGTGTCAGCCCACCTAGTAAACAACAAATTATCAATTCCATATAGAAGTCCTGTCATCCTCACAAAACTGACCCCCCCGCTAACCCACTGAGTCATTCTGGACCTTGCTTCGAACGTGATATAAGTCAGAAGAAATCAGTGTAACTTCTGCCCCAGTTGATGATATGCACTGGCTTAATATCCTTGTGTTGGGATTATAATAGTTTCTAGAGCTACACATGGCCTAGAGGTTTTTGCTTAAGAAAAAATTACAAGTGAGGTAGCTGAAATATTTTCAAAGGGTTTTAATTATACCTAAAAAAAAAAAAGAGAGAGAGAGAGAGAGAGAGAGAAAGGATTGCTAGGGTAAGAACAGGGAGTTGTAAAATAATGATTTTCTTACAATAATTACATTTCACTACATGTTCTTCACTGAATGTCCGCTTAAAATATATATTTGGATAGAGACATAAGTTGTCTGAAGATAAGCTAAGGACTGTAAAATTCCATTTAAAACCTTCTGTTGAGAATAATTTCACTTTTATTTCGTGCCAATATCCTAGCGCACACCTAGAAATGTGGGCGTGGTGGTAGGCTATAGAAATCAGAGCCTCCACCACAGGCTAATGATCTCGTACATTTGCTGTCATCCAACACTTCAAATCTTTAGTCTGCGATTATAATAGCGGCAGGGAATCAAGCATTTCTTTATTTTAGGCAGCCCTTTATTAATGAATGCAGTCACTAAAAGGCTAATTGTATCTTCTGAGCTATTAATTGACTTAGCTCCAAGATGACTGTATCAAACATATGGTGCAAGATCCAAGCAACTGTCCAGGGCTGTGCACAGGGGGCATTTGGCTTCTTTTTGAAAAGAAGAACCAAAGGTAATCCCTTTGCAGCTGCAGTGCAGATGGTTTTCTTTACACCATTTCACTGAATACTAAACAGAAACTGGGAAAAGTTTGAAAACATAATAAACAAACAGCTGAGTGTTAGCTTAAATGCTCTTTGCATCTATCAGAGAGAAGTATTCAGAATCTCTGGATGTTTACCAGAGAGTTTAAAAGAAAAACAGAGATGTGAAAACTGAATGAAATGATTTTGAATTTGTACCTAAATACGGTTCTGCCTGGTTTTCTTCAAAGTAACAATATAATTAAATCTCTCTGAAGCTTCACTTAAGGGTGTCATGATTCATAATCCTCGACATCATCAAAAGTTTACGTTTTTCTGAAAATATGCTGAGATTAGTAAAGCTGAAATCACCTTTCCCTAAAGGACTTACATGAAAATCATGGAGACATCTGTTAACCTTCATTCTTTCTCCTTGGTGTGGCAACCTAACACACTGCTTTCCCTTGAAATAAAGATATGCAGTGAAGCTCAGTTACCGTTTCAACTTCGCACTCCCTTATTCTACTCTGGCAAGAAAAAAATACTAAATAGAAGACTGGTGATTAGACAGGAAAAGAGCAAAGTTAAATCAGTGAATGGGTGTGGCCTCTTAGCTTCACAGGTATTAATAGTACATTAAGTCTAATGACACACTAAGGTATTAACAGTAAAAACAAATCTGGATACACAGATACGCATTTGACACTCTTCTAGACATTGGGGTTATAGCAATAACAAAATACTGTCATGCATAGAAACATACACACCTAGTACCTCATATATAACTAGAAAAATGATCGAAATATCACCACTTTTAGTTTCTAATCATGGATTTAACTAAGAATAGGATTATGGCTACTATTTATGGATAATTCTTCTAGTTTTTGGTTAGATGCTATCTGGATTTTCTAAAACTAACATATTACTTTTCTAAAAAAGCGTTATTTAAAAGGCTATACTATATTCATTATTAATAGCAAGCCGTTTCCAACCAAATTATGGTATTACTCCATGTAAACTTACGGATTAGGTAAATACAGTAATTTCAGTGTTCTCAAGCCTCCTAGAAAATCAGGTATTAAAATAAAGACCTTCAAAAATGGAAAGTAACCATCACTGCATTTCTCTAACCGGGCAACTAGGTGCTTCATCACTTAGACCATTCTTGAGCTGTAAACAGCCAAACAATTCAGTCGTTGAAGCCCTATTAGCCAATGGCATCGCACCCAGAATAACCTCAAAGAAAAGAAAAACTCTACCTCTTCTCCACTGCTCTCTTCTTCCCCATACTTGAGTTCCATAAGCTTTTCACACACTTTGCAAAACAGCAATAGCCTCGATTATGAAAAAAGCAAAGACAAACCATGCCAACGCCAGCTCTAAGTGGTTGGTCGCTGGTGTGACGTCTTTTTTTCCTCAACGCCTGCCATCTGGAGCAGGCGTCCTCGCCGCTCTGCCGTGCCAGCATCCATCTCACTCCCGACTCTCAGCTCAAAGTGTGTTTGCTTATCCCTTGTTTAGGCCTCTTCATTTCTTTCTTCTCACTTGCTTGCCTTTCACTTAACTTGGTAAAACACTACAACGGCTGCATTTAATTCACTTATCAATGTTCAGCTAAAAAGGACTATACAGAATTCACATATGGCTGCTGCTATCATTTCCAGCCCAATGAGTAAAAAAGACTCCATTTGAATCCTTCAGGCAGAGAAGTTGGACTGTGCCACACTGAGCAAGTAACTGGTGAAAAGTTGATAGGGTATGTTTCCAAAGGAGCTAATTTTTTCCCCTCCAAAAAAAAATCTTAGTATACTGAGAAGCATGTGACTTCTTTCTGGATATAGTCCCTAAACAGAATACAAAGATAGGTTGAATTTTTGACAGGAGGATGAGGGTTGAAGTCTAAGATAGATCCACAGCTGCTTGTCAGGACTTGGGCCGTGGTGAGAGCTTCGATGGGCCTCAAATATCCTGAGGAAGCTACCGCTTCTCAGAAGCGGAGCTTGAAGCTGAAGGAGAAAGAGCTGATAGCCTAATTTAGCTAGAGAGTGGATTAGTCATGATGAAAGCTACTCGGATTCGTTCTAGACTACTCAGAAATCATTTGGGTCTCCAATATGCAGTTTTCTTCAAAGTAATAATCCAATTAATCTCTCTCAAACTTCAATTATGGGTGCCATGACTCCTTATTATAAGCTTATGTTTCTCTGAAAATGTTCTGAGATGGGTAAAGCCGAAGCCAATTCCGTTTCTGTCAGGCCTGCGACATACAACAGCACGTACATTCTGTCAGAGGACAAAAGAGGAGGAGGTGGGTGACAGGGGACAGAGGCTGGGGTGAATGAAAGACTCGTAGACCCCCTTCTGAGGATAAGGGTTTCTCCCATGTGCTTGGATGTTTTTTTACTTGTTTGTCAGGTAATGAGACCAGTAAAATATATTAGTTCTTTATTGGATTGCTAGTCCTTTTTCTTAGGGAACATTATTACTTCTTAGCAATTTTCTCTATTTCTGCAATATTGCCAAAATACTTTAATTTCCGCATGGAATCCAAAAACACCATAAGGTTTAATGAAAAAACTTTTACTTTGCAATTCTAGAATAAGCTTAGTGACTATAAAAGAGGAGGTCACAGAAAACCCCGAAATTCACATCTATAAGACCTCAATGTCAAGCATTAGTCTAGTGAGAAATGTGGTGAAGGGTAATATACTCGTTAACAAATGAGGGTGGTAATTTATTAGCAATAGTATACAGGGTTTATTACAGACAATTTAACATTTTCTTTATTGTTGGGTTTTTATCTCTGTGAATTCTGGCATACATACTAGTTCAACTTCTATAGCAACTTAAAACTGAAAATATTCTCTGTATTTTGTATTTTATTAATTTGTTTTACAATTTACCATATGGAACCTTGATTACTGAAGTGGTACACAAATCTGATCACCAAATAAAAAAATCCAGCAAGTATCACCATGGACAGCTGCTATATTTACTATCTAACACCCTTCCCCAGCTGCGAACATACGTGGTTTGGGTGGACCGGATTCCACCGCCTGGCTTTAGGGGGAGCCCACCCACTAACAATAAGCTGACCATCTGACCACGGAGATTGGCTCAGGTATGCCAGTAACCCAAGCCATTCACCAAGAGTCATGTTGAGAGCTCTGCTGCTACTTCTGTCTCTACTTCTCTTATGGAAGGATAATCACTGATAGTGATTTGGTGTATTTCCTTCCAGGCTTATTTTTCTGTCACATGTAAGCCTATATGTACATATATGCACATACGTGTATATATATTTATATGTACCATTACTTAGGTAAATATCTGTATATATGCAGTTTCTAATTAGAGTGATAGAGTATATGAAACTAGTTTACTTCTTTCTTTCACACTTAGATAATTCACATCTTCATTTAAGGGCAACAGAGGTACCTTAATTTGCTTAATCACTGCATAATATTCTACCATTCATACCATATTCTACCATAATATTCTACCATAATAATATTCTACCATAATAATATTCTACCATAATAATATTCTACCATAATAATATTCTACCATAATAATATTCTACCATAATAATATTCTACCATATAAGGAAAACAATCTATCGAGTAACCAGTAGGATATTCTATCCCACAGTGAGCTATTAAAGGAGCAGAAGACCAGCTAGAAGCAATAACCTCGTTTCTGGAACACACTCTGTATCATTATTTGCCATGCCAGGAGTTCCACAGACTTAGAAGGAGCCCCTGCAGAAGGGACAGAGTCCTGGGGAAGAAGGTAGGGTTGAGGAAAATGAATACAGAAACTCAGGACAACTGACAAAAAAAGGATGCACTCTAAACCAACTCTCACTGCTCTCTTCTCAGATTCTCATCTGGGAGGGCAGGATCTAGCACCATTGGGGGGAACAATGATCACATACACTGGTTGTAGTCAAACTAAGCTCAGGTTAGCCTTGGACCTGAGCTAGGACTTCTGGATCAGGAGTGGAAGTTTGCAATTTGATTTCTGTGGACTCACAGGAGATGGAGACTGGGGGGTGAATGAAAGGAGGATCCAGGGAAATTTTAAAGTAAATGAAGACTGAGACATCGGACCACTGGCTCTTCATGGGCTCATATTTGAGCTTATGAAAGTCCAAAACTGCACAGGTTCACCCAAATGTCCCATATACAAAAAATGTCCCTTTTTGAGCCCTCGTAGGTCTTAAAGTATCAGCTCCTTAGGTCTGGAACCCTATTTACTCAACATTCCACTGACACAAATTTTTATACATACTCATTCTCTTGTATGCAGAGTAATTACTGAAAATTGATAACCCTCATCCTTCCTAGTTTTGAAAATTTAATTAACTGTAATGAATGGCTTAAAGGCACCCCCCTCCTTTTTTTAAGGGTTTAAGTTCCTTAGGGAGAAGGACCACATCTGTTTTATCTTGCTGTGTATGCCCAGCACATGTGACATAAACTTCACCTAGCCAATACATTTCAGTGTATCTACGAGCAGTGAAGCGTGTGGGAAAGGAGGAGACAGGAAAAGAGAGAAGGAAAAGAAAGAAGTGACACAGAAAAAGAACATAAGAAAGAAAACCTCATTTCAAAATCATGTACATTTATCAGTAACAGTATTCCATGAAGAGGAGATCGTTCTTGCAAGGAATACGACACAGTTTGAAAAGGAGATTATAATGGCTCCATTTGGTTTTTCTTCCATTCTTACCTAAAATTCTATACATAGATTGTACTTCCTTACACATTTCTCCCTCTGAAAAAGCCAAGTCAGGCAAATGCCAAGTCTATTTTTATTATATCCAGATATATGTACACTCACCTAACTGGCATTTTCAAATGGTATTGTTTTTCTTAAGCCAGCTCTTTTTTTTAATAAATACCCCTGGCAGACCGGAAGCTGCCTGAAACGGAGTAAGAGTTACAAGAAATCACTCTGCAGCTGAAGTGTTTTCCCCTTTATCTTAGGGCTATGCTTTCTTATCAGGATTAAGTACATTGTGAAAAAGTCGTCATAAAATCAAAGAACATTGAGTACAAAGAGGTATCTGAAGAGTTTTTCTAATTCATCTTATTTTTGCACCTTATTCAATAACCAATTCCCATTCTAAATGAAACTTTTCTCATTTGAGCAAAAAATGAGGTCAAACTGCTTTTTCTTTTTGATTGGGACATTTCAACAGGAAAAAAAATTTTTGCAGAATTACTTCAGGTCTGTGCTGAATATGATAATTCTTAATTATAGATTTTGATTTAAAAACATCACGGTAAAACATTTTTAAATCAAAGTGGAGCCACCAGGCGGAATGGGAGAAGGATGTTTGACTGTAGTTAATTGTAGATTTGACATAAATAAGCCAAGGTTTTAATTCTGCATAGAAAGATCAAAAATTCCAGGTAAATACTCAAGATTTCTTCATTTCCATATAGATACTACCCTTGGCTAACTTAATAGTTATTAAGTCTCTACTAAAATACATTTTTAGTACTTTATCTGAGTTGTAGATTAAAAAAAAGAATGCTTTAAAATTACATCCAAAGGAATGTCATTTTACTGGGCTGTTCCTGCAGATAAAATATTTTCATGAAACTTTCTAGACAGAAAAATATTTCCTATACTTAATTTAGAACATAATCTATACTCAGAAGCATAAAAAAAATAGTTTAAGACCTTAATTCCCAATGAAGAAAATAGCACTCTTGCTTTGATTGGCAGGACAGAGCTCTCTCTACTTATGAAATTAGCCAGGAAATTGCTTCAGTTCCACTTTTTTCTTTTCAGGACCACCTCTAGATAAACAGTCAAGGACCCTTCCAAATGTCATTCCTGTATTTCTCCGATGGCAAATTTTTCCTTTGTCACTGAAATGGAGTATAATGTTTTTATCTGCAACTGCCATTTTGGGTTGACAGGAAAATCATTAAGTAGGGCCCACTTGAATTTTATATTTCCATCAGTTTTGCATATTTTGGCACAGAATTCTCTTTTATTATGACTAAACAAAGCCTGAACAACACTATCTGCTCTTAATTTACTTCCAAGTCCAAAACATCTAAGACCTTTGAGAAAACAAAGTAAAAACAGTTTTATATAGAAAACAGCAACAACAACGCATTATCAGAGTATATGAATAGACAAGAATTAAAACAGGTGGTGCTTAGGTCTAATAATACCATCACGAACATACTAGGTATTTTGCTTGTTACATGTTATACATTTACCAAGATCATTTGATTTTTTTCACCGAAAACTATGTTACGTATAGAGCTATATACAATTAAATATAAGTTTATGTAAATTGCTAATAATTGTTAGCTCCGAAAAAGTTTAATTTCACTATAAACTAGTATTGTAAATATAAAATGGACTTTTAAAAGCACCGTGAAGTCACAGTACTTAACTTGCTAACAGGCACTTATTATGATGTTTAATCTATTTTCTCCTCACTGCGCTGAGTACTATGCAGGTTACAGAAATGAAACACATGGTCCTTTTCCTTTGGCAGCTTAAAATATAATTGAGACAATAGCAAGCCTCATAAAATCACCCTGAACAATAATTGCTCAACTGTGAGGTGCCAAGAGAGACTGCTCTAGTAGCAGGTCATAAATCAATGTGGACTGCAGAAGTCCACAAAGGGTTCGTGAAAGGACGGCGACTGGTGTGGGACCCTGATGGAAAGCAGGGTAGAGAGTCACCAGAGAAGAAGCGCAGCTTCAAGTGTGTTTGCAGAGGCTACAAGGGCTGCGGGAGATGAGGCTACGACAGGGCTGAGAAAGACCTTCGAGCCAAGGCGGTCAGTGTGTGAGCTGAATATTACATGACAACGGGAGGCGCCTGGTCGGGGTGGGATGCAAAAGGGGGCCCTTTGCGGAACAGAGGAGGAACGCTTGGGAGGTCTGGTAAAAATGTGGTAGAGGTAAGAACAGGGTAAAAACGTGTGTTCATAAAAGGTTGCTCGCACCTACTTTTTGATCCGCTTGGGCCAACCTAAGATGCCAAGATCACAGAGCAACAAGACCAGTGACTACAGTAGCATGAGGTCGCTAGAGATTCACTAGGAACTTTTCCCCCCCAAGTTCTCACTTAAATTCCAGTTACTTAACATAAAGTATAATATTAGCTTCAGGTGTAGAATTTAGTGATTCAATACTTACATCCAACACCTAATGCTCATCGTAAGTACCTTCCTAATACCCATCACCCATTTAACCCATCCCGCTGCCCACCCCCCCTCCAGTACCACTCAGTGTGTTCTCTATGGTTGACAATCTCTTTTCTGGTTGGCCTCCCTTCTTTTCCCCACCCCCTAAATTCATCTGTTTTGTTTCTTAAATTCCATATACGAGCTGAATCATACAGTATTGGTCTTCCTCTGACTTATTTCACTTAGAATACTCTCTAGCTCCATCCACATCATTTTAATTGCACTACTAGGTATTTACCTGAAGGATAGAAAAATACTGATCTGAAGGGATACATGTATCCTGAGTTTATAGCAGCAATCAACAATTGCCAAATTTATGAAAGAGTCCAAATGTCCACTGACTGATGAATGGATAAAGATGGTATCTTTATCCATTCTGTGCCACACACATACAATGGAATATTACTCAGCCATAAAAAGAGTGATTTTTGCCATTCACTATGTACTTCTTACACCAACAGCATATTTAAAAGGTAGGCCTCAATGATTTTTACTAAATGTCCCACTGGGAAAAAAAAATGTGAATTTTAAAGCTAAAGGAACTCAGAATGGAAAAAAATGAGTAACATAAAAGGAAAAAGAGGAGGAAACTCCAATTATAAAACACACCTTCCAAGCAAAGCTATAACTATTCATTTTCATAATGTGCTTAAATTAAGGCTGTGTAAGCATGTGTTGAGATCAATTCTTTTTCTTTTAATTTCTCTATACCATTTAATTAGTATTTACCTTATTGTTCATTTTATTTGCCACTTTTATCTTAGTTTCCCATATTTAAGGTCTGACAATTCAGCTATTGTCTGGTAACACTCTCAAAGGTTTTATTTGGCACCACTTACTATGGGCAGATGATAAAAGTCTGTGCTCATTTTTATCACTTCTACCTAACTCCTAAAGTAGACTACAAAAATTCAATAAGAATCCAAATCTACTTATCTTCAGGGTACAATACAAAACCCATCTATTTATTCAAGTCTTTGATTAACAGCATCTATATTTATGAAATGCTCTGGGCTCTGCAGGTGAAAATATTTTATATGAAACTCAAGTATTATTAAATAATATTCTTTGATGCTATCAGTGTTTTATGTGCATATGTGCAAGTTCAATAACTTTAGCCTCAGGTCTAATATTTTAAGTTTGTAAACGTAGAAAACAAAGTATCCTCCTTAGGAGTTTAACTTAATAAATCAGAAAAATTTATAAAATCAAAGTTATATCAAGAAAATATCTCTGGTATCTTGGTGCTCTGTTTCCCATTGAATGCTGGGAAGCCTGAAACTATTACCAAGCAACTATTAAGTGTTATTTGCATATATTTATTTTCTGATTATTATCCGATATTCACATGTACATGCTCTGCTAATAGTTCATGCTCAACTTGAGGTAACATCCCTAAACAAGGAACTTCTGATCACTGCCAAATTCACTAACAAAGCATAACATTTCCAACTCTATTGAGAGTGAGACCTACAAATTACTGACTACAATTGTATTTTCTTTTAACCTACTCATGAAGGCACAAGGTCCTACTTCAACAAAGGGTGGCAAGAAGTGCACTGAGCTGAAAGGTACTGAGCTTCAGTCCCATCCTTTGCTAGGTGTAAACCTTGGACTGTATCCTAAGTATGCTGAGCTTCCTTTTCCTTATCTCTACAACTGACAGGATTATCTCCAACATCCTCCCCTCCCCCCACCGCACTGCACTTACATCCTTCCAGTTGATGGTAATAAAGGATGATGACGCTGTTACTGTCTCTGATGATAGTAACAGTATCTCTTACACACAGAGGACTTAATTGCAGTTTGGTCACTGTCCTATATACTTTATTCACACTCATTTAATTTTCACAACCACCAATGTGGTAGACAGTCCAGTTATTTCCATTTTAGAACAGAGGTTAAATAACTTGCCCGAAGTCCAAGAGGTAAGTGGCTGGTATCCAAATCCAGGCAGTTTTACTCTAAGCTCACACTCCTAATGGTCATGCTACTTTATGAAAAGTGATCATGTTTTACAATTTGACTATAAACTGAGCTTTTAATCAATAAATTTACTACTAATTCCATTTCTGCTGACCTGAATTTAAATCTTTAGTTGCTACTTTGTCATTCTGTTTGTATGTGCAACATTTTAAAGGGATTTAAGTTATCGAAAAAAGTGAGCTCTAAAACCACCTTGTGAAGAACACTGAAGTTTTTTTTTTAATTTGAATTTCCTTTATGAGAAAATTTAGAGTTAAAACCCAGACATTGAGGATACTTCCTAACTACAAAGTTAAGTTGCTTTTAAGCTCTCATAGAATATGGTGGAGCAAAGCCAATGGATAAAATAGCCAGGTTAGAAACTTCTCTTGTCTAAATGTTTATCATTCTCAAATCTTTTCTCCAACCTAGGTCTCTCTCCTAAGATCTTGACAAATCAGATTTAATAAAATGAAAAAAAGTTCACTGTTTTCTCTCAAACATACTTCTCCTAAATTCCTTCTGATTAATGATACCAACAATTACTTCCCTAAGTCAAAAATCTGTAAATTTCTTCTCTCACACAATCTCACATGGTTACTCAATTCCATAAAATATACCTTCAAAATACTATTCAAATCTATTCCTGTCATTCCTGTTGCAATAAATCATTCATAGGATATAAAATGTCTTTTGTGATTAAGGACCGTTAACTTACCCTTGTCATTTCATCTCTTCTGTACCTTAGGTTACAACTTCCCCAACAATTTACTGTTCCTTATACTTTAGCATAAGCTCCATGCCTGTGTGCATGAAAAGTTCTCTGCCTGGAATTCTTCCCTTTCTTACCAACACCTTCTTATACTGCATACTTCCTCCTCAAAGTAATCTCTCCTTTCCCATCCCCATCTTTCAATTCATCACTCTTTCTTTCTTGTCTGTGCCCATAATATAGTACCTTTCATATTGTAGGCTAAGGGTAACAAGTGCATTCCTTTTGGGAGATTTAGATTTAGGCTTTGTTCTTTGAATAGGTTTTGTTTAATCCACACGCACAAAAAAAAAAAAAAAAAACCACCAAAAAACAAACAAAAAAAACCACATGCAATGAAAGTATTATCCCCATTTTACAGGTGAAACCCTTGAAGGAAGGAGAGGTTAGAACACTATAATCCAGTAGTTGTGAAGCCCACATTTTAAATCTGTTGATCTCAAAACCCCATACTTGTCCTATTTTACCATAGTACTTTCTTATGTGTTTATAAGTCTGTCTGTTCCACTGGCCATTCAACTCTTAAAATGCAAGAAATCGATCTTATTCAACACTGAGGCCTTAGGATCTGACACATCTAGCAATGCACCATTGTCTGGTGAATAAATGAATGAGCCCATGTAATGTTTGATTCACTAAAATCCTATTGTTATTAACTGCTATTTAAATAGAAATCCTCATTTCATCAACATGACTAATAGGGGAAGAAATATTTGAACAATGTTTATGAGTTTTTAATGTAATTTTTATTGAGTTTTTTGTATCCTAATTCATTAATATAAGAAATAAAGAATAATACTGATATGCTTTATCCCCCAACATTATTCAAACTGGCTTTTTCCTTTCAATAAGATGCTTGGGGTAAATTATTAATTTCTGTTCTTCCAGAAAGGTCTATTCATTTTTCACACAATAACCTAAGTCCTAAATGTTTTATAAAAATATTTTTTTCATATAGTCTTTACACATATGTACAACCATATTTTGGCCCTTCAAAAACTAGTAGTGGTAATCACTAAGTGATTTTTTTTTTTTTCACTAAGTGATTTTTAAGGAATACAATAAAATATGGAATGCTCTTTAAGAAGGCAAGTGTTTTCTTTTTAGCCTAAACTTATCTCAAGGATAAGCTTATCCTAAGAATGGGGACATCCTACTAAATAAATTCTACTTTATGGAATTAGCTATTATGAAACAAGTATACTAAATTGTCATACATTATAAAGGACAGCAAGGTTCTTACCATGGCAGAGCACCAAACTGTTTATTAGTCTATTTGTCCCAATAGCGCCTCCAAACTTCGAATATAAAACTGAAGGGAAAAGATGAATGCTATGAGAATTAATGGATGGAAAAGAAATTACGAAGATTTTTAAGGTAGCTCAGGGAGAAACTTTTGGTGGAAGATGTTTGGTATAGAACTTTCATTCTCAAAATACTACAGCTATTCTTTCATAAATACGGAGATCAGTGCCTATCAGTACTCAACCCTTGTCTAAGACACTTCTGTCCAGTTATTATTTAGAAATTTCTTGGAGAATTCTCTGACAGCACCACACAAATACATGAAGTAATCATTCACTTGTCTAGCCAACACTAAGTGTATTTTATAAGCCAAAAGACTTAACATTATCTCAACGAGTTTTCATTGTAAGTATCATCACCTCAATTTTTTAAAGAAAGTGGATGTTTTAAAGAAAAAAATATGGAAACGTATGAAGTACAAAGTGAATGGCCCCTACAACCCCATCCTAAATCCCTCATCACTGCTTCCCCAATATAACTCTGGTTTCTGGCCATTTAGCTCTATGGACAAAAATATTCAAGTTATACACACAATGAAATCCTACTAAAAATAATTCTCTGGATCTTTAAAAAAAGTATTGTCATACATTAGTATCTTGAAAATATTTTCATAGTTCTGCATAAATACCTATTTTTTAATGTCTGCAACATATAAGCTACTTCACTGGTGTGAAGTACCAGTGAAGGTGTACTTATTTAACCTGCCTCTATTATCATGGGTTTTTTTATGATTTTGGGTTTTGTTTTTTTGTTGTTGTTGTTAAGAGCAGGAAGAGGGGAAAGGGCAGAAGGAGAGAATGAATCTTAGGCAGGTTCCATGCCCAGCACAGAGCTCCATGTGGGGCTCAATCTCATGAACTGAGGTGAAATCTAGATTTGGATACTTAACCCAATGAGCTACCCAAGCGCTCCCATTTCCTTGTTTGGCTGTTACAAACAACACTGTATTATATTGCTGACTGAATGACATGTGAATTTAAGTTTTGACAGATACTGCCAAATTGTTTCCGAAGAGTTAACATAAATTTACACTCACCCCAAGTTTAGAGAATGCTCTTTCCCCGCCCATCTTCTTAGGACCCCTGCCTACTCCTAAAAATTCAGGAACTCAGGTTTTTTTTAATGTGAATTTTATCTACTGAAATATAACATATTAGAAATGAAATGTGAGAAGTATTTACCTAATACGAAAGCGAGAACCCCATTTTTATAACTATAATCTCAACTCAAGTTCATAGATTAAGTAACCCAGTCAAAACCAACAAAAAAATTAGTGAAAACAGCTGTTTTCTATTTTTTTGTACATCTTTTTTAATGTCAGCCTTAATAGAATACCCCTGGATTTTCTTAACTGCTCCAGCATTCAGTCTGTTATAGGATGTTGTTTTAAGTATATGAAGAGAAGTGGCCTCACACAACAAATGAGTGGTTAGGAAAGGGAGGTGCACTTTAATAGCACTTTCCCATATTTATAAATACTCTTCTTTGATACCATACCAAAACTTGACAGTGGCACTTTCTATAAGAACCATTGCAATATAAAATCTGAAACCCTATCAAAATCCTTAATATCATGACTCTTACATTAAAATCTATTAATTGAGGGGGCACCTGGGTGGCTCAGTTGGTTGAGCGACTTTCTGCCCAGGTCATGATCCTGGAGTTCCGGGATCGAGTCCCGCATCAGGCTCCCTGCTCTGAGAGGAGCCTGCTTCTCCCTCTGACCTCTCCCCTTTCATTCTCTCTCTCTCTCTCTGTCTCAATTAAATAAAATAAATCTTTAAAAAAAAATAAATAAATAAAATCTATTAATTGAGGCACATCCATACTGTACTTTGAATGGATCTTTACCTGTGCAGAATTTTGTAACCTCATGCAACTGGTCATTTGAAAAACACCAGTTCCTTAAATTACGAAGAGCTTCCAAATATTGTCTTATTATACAGTATTCTAAAATCCCATTTACATCATTACTAAGCTCTTCAGAAAAGTCTAGATACTGAGAAGTTCTCAAGCTCATGGTGGAAATACAAGTTTTCCAAAATTCAGAACACTGTCAACAAGCTTTATTCCATCATTGGCAACAAATTTTATTAGTTGTTTTCCTTGAAGTGGTAAGTTCACTACATTAACTTTTGAGAAGATATCTGCCAAATACAATACCCCCAACAACTGTAATTTGTTAGTGATTCTTCCAAGTAAAAATGGCATTACACATAAAAACAGTGGCTAGTTCAGCTGGCAACTCAATAGCACAAGAACTTTTCAAGACCACAACTGTATTTCAAGATGTAGCAAAATCGGATTTATATATACTTCCCTTTTCTTTTTTTTTTTTAAAGATTTTATTTATTTATTTATTAGGAAAGAGAGAGAGTAAGAGAGAGCATGAGAAGGGAGAAGGTCAGAGGGAGAAGCGGACTCCCCATGGAGCTGGGAGCCCGATGTGGGACTCCATCTCGGGACTCCGGGATCATGACCTGAGCCGAAGGCAGTTGCTTAACCAACTGAGCCACCCAGGGGCCCTATACTTCCCATTTCTTCACATGAAATATACCATATTGTATCCAAAGGCCAAAACTTAATAAAATTAGCAATTTTACTCCTTCATGAAGGACATTCTTAAAGGACATGCTTTTTTTTTTTCCTGCTAACATATAATGATAAAGAAAATAGTTACTACTAGTTCAACTTGGTTCCTTTAGTTATGCTAAGGCACCAGTGGCTTTCCTACCATTGTTTTTGCACTACCAATGAAACTCAGTGAAAAAGGTAAATAAGATTTCTTATAAAATAGTTTTGACTTCACAGCCTTCTTAAAAGGATCTTGGGGATTCCCAGGATTCTACAGACCATAGCTAGAATCCTGCTGCCTCTATCACTCCACTTGGAAGGCGAGGAAACTGAGGTGCCAACATTAGGTGATCCACACAAAGACCAACAGTAAACAGACAGCTAAAATTCAAACCCAGGCATTCTAACCTCCACTTCTGGTCTCTGAGCACGGTGTGGCTCAGGACATCATTCTATTAGTTGCCAGTACTGTCGAGAAGTTCTTTGTACTAACATGTCACATGGGTCCTTGCTTTGCTCTCTCAGATTGCAATATACATTCATTTATCAAGCATTTACATCGACTATGAGCCAGAGACTCAGCCCCATGATGGGGATGCCAAAATGAATAAGGTACTGTCCTCACTTTCAAGGATTTCACCATTGACTGAGGAGACAAATGTGTAAACCACTATCTGTAATTCAGTGTGATAAATGCCATAATAGTACTGTGTATGAAGTATTTTGGAAGCACAGAAGAGTGATTAATTCTGTCCAAAGAAAGGAGGAGGGGGATTGGGGGCTTACCAGCAGAAGTGCATTTTAGTTGGACTTGAAGGACAAATACATCAAATTCCTTTTTTCCCCGCACGATAGTCCTTCACACATCTGAGTACAGCTATTGTGTTTCCTAAGTTTCCACTACTTTGAATTAAATATCTCCATTGCTCTCAAGAATATGAGGATGGGAAACAAATCCCTATATTATGGGAAAGGCCTTCTGAGCATAGGTATGGACCTTTCTTTCTCAAGTATATATTCACATTTGTTAACATTAATCTGTAATTGAGAGTCAGACAATTTTGTCTAATAGCCGAACAGCTTATTCTAAATTTCAATTAGGAGGAAATATGCAAACTGAACAAGCTGTTCACAAAGTGCCCCAACCAGACCTTTTATTCACCTTCTTTCTAAGACAGAGGGCAGCCAACTTTTTCTGCAATGGACCAGATAGTCAATATTTTACACTTTATGGGTCAGATGGTTTCCGACCCAACTATTCAGCTCTGCCCTTAGAGTATGAAATCAGCTGTAGACAATATCTAAATGAATGGGCAAGGCAGTGTCCCATTAAAACATCACAAAATAGGCAGTGGGTCACATAACCCACAAGTCATCATTTGCTGGTTGCTGCTGTAAGCCATGTTTCTTTTTGTATCCTTCTCCTTACTGCACACTGAAAAGCACATGAGACTCAGAATTAGGAGAACTGGCTTTTAATTCTACCTTGCTAAAAACCGGCTGTGTGAGCTTAAGCCAGTCGCATGACCGCTCGGTTACCTGCTTCTTGATCAAATCAACTCTTTAGATTTTATGATCAGTAATGACCCTTACTAAAATTTGAAGAATCACTGCAAAGTAACTACTTCCTCAGGTATTCCTAATTCATTACATCATGGAATCAAAAGAGTGACAGTGATAAAAAATGAATGATTTTAATAGATGTTTACCTCAAATGAAAAGGGGGCAGCTCTGTTTCACTCCATAAAAGTCAAGTTCAATTCTGAGGAAAACACTAATACGACTGTCCAGGGGAAAGCAACTCACCACCTAAAAAATTTTGGAAATTTTAGCAAAGCAACTATGCTTGAAAGAACTGGGCAACGAGCGGAAAGCAGAAATTCAGTACTATTACTTCTTAAATGCTTGGAATCAAAGATTAGAACCTAATTAAAACATTCTAGGTTGGGATGAGCTCTCTGATTTCTGGATTCTGACCAATTATCCAATTCTGTGCCTTCTGCATTGTAAGTCTATAAAATTATTGCGAATAACAGTGTTTAAATACGACTAAGCTGGTATATTTGTATAACTATCGAGTTTACATCCTTAAGTATTCCATCATTTCAATTTCCTGGTCCCACGAGACTGGTAAAGATAAATATTACCATTTGGTAAATAAGATAGCAGAAAAGCAAAAGGCTTATTGTCTACCTAGAATATTACTGACTTAATATCCTAAAAAGGGGAGAGACTAGAACTAAGCTCCCAAATCAGCTTAAAAAACGTAGACACAACACTGAAGACAGCATCAAATATTTTGTACAACACGGTCTCCTTTATATCCTAGGGGGAATGAGAGCTTGGGGGAGTGGGATTTAACAACTTAACAGCTTCAAAGCACTTTAAATTAGGAAATAGTTGCCTAGAATTACGCTTTAGCTGTTAGTGTTCAATTTACTTAGTTTTTCTGTTAAGTGCTTCAAGCAAATGCTTTATAAATATACCTCATAAAACGGACAAAGGGAGAGAGGGTATTCTAAACTAAAACAAATTCCACTGGTGAAGACTCTAAAAGTCATCTCCTTCAATGTGATTGGCCTCATAGATAAAAGCCATATTCTTATAAAAATAAAATATAAGCGGCTATGAATAATTTAAATCACTAAATGGCATGAATGGATTAATATTTTAACATTATACTTGCCTTTTATCCAGACACTACTTTGAACATAATAAATTTGGTTTTAGAATGGAAATCCATAAAATTCTGAATTTGGCTTCCTTTAATACATATAATTAAATTCACCTTTGAAGGCCCCTGAAGGTCGTTGAGGGCTTTTTTTTTTTTTTTTATGAGAGAGAGAGAGAGAAAACGAACATGAGATGGGAGAGGTCAGAGGGAGAAGCGAGCTCCCCGCTCAGCAGTGGGAGATGTGGGACTCGATCCCGAGACTCCAGGATCATGACCTGAGCCAAAGGCAGTTGCTTAATCAACTGACCCACCCAGGCACCCCATTTTTTTTAATGAGTCCATCTGTGGGACACCTACATAGATAACTACAAAGAGATTTGAGAAAGCACCAACAGAGGAGCTGGATCATGCAAAGACACAATCTGTCCTGGATGAGCCAACTCATCTTCATCGGCTTGTTGTTCCCCGGTGAAAAGGACGCCAAGGGGGAAACTACACTGGGGTAAATCACAGGTATGCTTGTTCTTCCCTCCTCTCCGTCCTCCATTTTGTCCATAGACTGAATCAGATTCCTTATCACTAACACCTCACGTTATCTCATGCGAGCAAAAGGTTAAAAAGGAACAATTAGTGGTGTGCTGAAAAAGGAGAAATGTACGGTCTACCTGTGTTTCAAGAGAGTTGAGGGAATTCATGTACTCAGCGGGTACACAAACCTCAGGATTTTCTAGCAACAGAGGGCGAGGCTATTTCACTTTCCTGTGGAAGGCCTCCTTCTAGAACCTCAAATTTCCCAAAGGCTGTGGCTGGGAGAGACAGCACGTGGGACGATGGCGTATCTTATATGCGAGTTTGTTTCTAAAATCAGCCTATATGGCAAACATCATCTAAAATCAAAAGATCCTGGAAGAAACCTTATATTTTCCTTAAAGCCCAGAAGGAATGATTTTGCAAATATAACCTCGTACATAAATAGGAATCACTAAATGCACAGTTTATAATAAAGAATGCCATCTTATAACAGGAGACTGAAGTATGTAAGTATTAAAATTACACTCAGTCCTGTGAGAGACTAATACCATGAGGCATACAAAAATCCTTAAGAAGAATGGAAAACAGAGGCTAACTTGCTTTCATTGTTCGTAACATTAGACCCCTTCTCTCTTCTTTCCTTCATTCCCATTCCTTTTCTTCCTGACTAGTTACAGTTGCATACAAGTAACCCAGGACATTGAGGTACCCCAAGACCTTCTGAGTTTTACACGTAAGAGTTTTTATTGCTACCGTAACTAATTACCACAAACTTAAAACAACTCAGATCAAATACACACTTGAAAAAGCACAGATCTATTAACTTACAGTTCTGTAGATCATAAGGTGGAAGGGGCTGCCCTTGGTTTCCCCAGGATGAAATCAAGGTACCAGCAGAAAAGGGCTCTGGAGGAAAAGTTTGAAAGCTCATCCAGGTTGTTGGCTGAATTCAGTTTCACAGAGCTGGAGGACTTGGGCGTCTATTTCCTTGCTGGCTGAGTGCCAGGGATGTTCCTCAGCTTTGAGAAGCTCCTAACCCAACTTTCTCCATTTTTTAAAGCTAGTAACATGTTGAGCCCTTCTCGTGCCTCAGAACTCTGTCTGCCTTCCTCACGAACCCACTCTCTCTGTGCTGCACACCCTCCCCCCCCCCTCTGATTTTAAAGACTCCTGTGATTATATTGGACCCACCTGAAAAAATCCAGGCTCCTTATCCTATTTTAAAGTCAGCTGACTACTAACCTCCATTCAGCGTTCAAAGCGCTTCCACAGCAATTGCTAGGTGAATCTTTGATTAAATAACACGAGGATGGGCGTCTTGGGAGGACACCTTCAGTATTCTGCCCCCCAACACTGTGAGAGCAAACTCTTGGTCTCTCAAATAGACTTTCTTATAGCTCCTAAAATATATCACACATCTAGCCACAGGTTGCAGGCAGCCGAACTGGTAAATAAAATTTTGTTTGCAAAGTGAAGAAAACATGATGAAACATTACAAACATTTCAATAAAACCATAAAGAGTGGTAATACTGAATGTAAAAAGCAGCACACACAGGAAGGATGCCCTGGTCTTACAAAGATACCACCGAGAAAGAACCCGCAGAAGCTTCATCGTTCTCTAGATATTTAGGGTCACTGGTTTAGTGAGAGGTGCCCAGGTGTTACTTCTCGCCTGGTGAAGTCTATCGAAAGAGCTCTGTGCTTTGGAACAAACAGCAGTCTGAATCTTGTTGAAGGCCTCACTGAAGTCCTTAATTGAATAAGGATCCAGCTGGAGTTGGAGAAACTTGCTTCCAAACAGACTTGACTTCAAAACCACTCTCTCTCTCTTCTCTTAGCTGGTACTTGTACTGTGCGGTTTCTACCCTGGCATATTCCTGGGTTTTGCTAAGTAACATCTGAGCAAAGTAAGCCGTCCAAGAATGCAGGATTCCCAGTAGTTACTGTGTTCCTTGTCCTGTTGCCAGTGGTGGCGGGTTTGACCACTCTCTTCAGCAGACAAGTCAGCTCTTAAACGGGACTGCTGCTGACGGTTTGTAGCTTTCCCTGTTCTGGTTGCTATTGATCAACTCAGAACATTGTGAAACCCAAGCCCTGGGCTGTGCAACCTCCCTCCAGGTCACTTGCAACTGAGTTTCTACCCTGTGGCCTGCCAGTCAACCCTGGCCAGGGATTTCACAGAAATTTGACACTGTTCATGGTGAAAAGTTTGCTTTTTCACAAGTACCACCAAGCAACTTAGAATTCTTCACAGGGATTCTAGAAACCAGAAATTACTAAATAGTAACAAAATTCAGAGGGTGGGGGGTGGGGAATGCAAATGACACAACCATATATAACATGGAGATAACTTTTTTTTTTTGACCTGAGAAGCTAACTTTAGGTAACCAGGCCAGAAGGAGGAGATAGGATTAGAGGAGGCTTTTCTGATCCTTCTAGTACGTTTCCTGATCTGTTTTTTCTGTGAACTTTAGAGATGATACACAAGGCTCCTCACACAAGATGTAATCAATACACCTCGAAAGGCATTGCTTCTTATTTAACTCAATGGCTGCAGAAAGAAAGTTTTTTTTGCCTTGCTAACTCCCAGTAATGGGAGATACTTCAGCACAAGGAAAACAGAAGCTCTTAGAAGTGCTCTAGTCACTAAAGCCAAGTATCCTTAATTAAGTGTGTCCTGCCACCTAGGGGCATTCGGAGGCCATTTGGGGGCATATTCAGTTTCTAGAGACTTCACAGTATATTCACTAAGGCAAAATAATAATATTAAATCTGCAGCTTTTTCAGAAGTTCAACTTTAGAAAGATCCTTTAAAGCAACGGCCATTACTGTGCTTTTTCAATAAAATAACCTTAAGCATTATCCATTGTATTTTTGTTACAGAATGCCAAACAAACATGTGATACATTTCTTCTAGATTTCAATTGTAGCTAAAGAGTTGCTAATTAAGTTCTAGCCCGGACCCCCACCTCTGGTTTTATTCAGCCAGCAAGGATTTTGTTCCAGTTTGGTCTTAGTTTGAATTCCTTTGGATGGGACGAAAAGAAGCTGTATGATTCACTCTGGTTCACAGCCAGACTCTTATTTACCTACCAGCCTGGGTCCTCAGGGCCCCTGAATAAATATGGGAGCTCTCTTTAGTTAAACAATGAGATCTAGGTAAAGTAAAATATTTTCTTTTTTGCTTTAGCTGCCAATAACTTGAGAATTCAACTTAATGCTCATCTACATTAATAAATCCACTTGAAGTTGCTTCTAACTCCTTTTTCCTTATACTTGCCTTGTTCCGAATTTATTTCAAATTTTCTGTTTTATTTTACAGCAATTTATTTTTAAAGCTTTCTCAAATCTTCTTTATAAATAATGAATAAATCTTACTTGCATTTTTAAGATGGGGCTTATGCAGAAATATACTAGATATAGGTTTCTTGCTTTACTAGAGGCAGTTCCCATCCTAGCACAGCTGTCTAGACATCAACCAGACCCTATCCATACTATTAAATCAAAAAGTTAAGTGGGGTTTAAGCCTACAAACACATTACGTACTGAAGGAGATCAGAGCGTAATATAGAAGTTAGAAGTATAGTTATATACTTCTGCATATACTGCTTTGGCATATTGATTATTTTGAACTGAAGACAATTAAGGGGCAGCAATGCAAGAAGGGCTCTCTGACCCGCCCCTTTCCACCTAAAAGCAGGTCAAAATTATCCCATGAGACACATCCACTCTCTGTACGTGACAGAGTACTTTCTTAACACTGGAGACTGGGAATCTTTGCCAAAATGAATCTATACAAAAAAAAACCCAAAACCAAACCAAACCAAAAATCTATTAAAACAGCCCTTCTCTTTCATTAGTTTTCTCCATACATTTCCTACTAATGCTCCCACAATTTACTGCCCGAACCCAAATCCCTTTGTCTTGTCAATTCTCTACAAATTTATCATCCTTTGGGGAAAAAAAAAAGTATATAAGCTCTTAGTTCTAACTGCTTCTTTGAGTCTTCATTTTTCTTATGAGGATTCTCCTGTGTCCATCAAAATATTGAATAAAATTTGATGCTTTTCTCTTGTTGATCTGTCCTAGGTTAGTTTAACTCTCAGGCCCAGTCACAGCACCTAAGAGGACAGAAGGAAGATTTTCCTCCCTTACAATACACATTAAATCAGCCCAAATTAGTCCTGCAAGGAAGTGTCTAACCATTGTCCTTGCAACCAGTCTGACAACAGAATAGGAGACAATTGCTGGAGAGATGAAAGCTTTGTCTTCTTTCTAACTGTATCATCAGTATAACATTTTGGGACAAAGAACTACAACTTCTGTCATTTTGTGTTTATTATATAATCAAAAACTTGTGAGTGGCAGGTAGGTTGAAGAAGAGAAAATGATAGCAATGTGACAGTACAGGGCACGAAAGTGGACTAGGGTTGGGACTAGGTTGGACTAGGGTTTCCTCCAGCTACAAAGAGAAACTGTAGAAATTAATAAAAAATTAACAGAAAGCACTAGAAGAATTGATTAGAGTCAGCTGTGCTGATTTTCTCAGAGATCCTGATGTTATGGAGCAAAGCAGAACCCAGTTCCATGACATAAGTTCCTTTCACCACCTGCCAGAAGGCCATACGCTTACCATGTAACCAGTCAGCCTCAAAGAACAGACTAGGGATAAACACTGAGAGCCATCTGAAGGGGTGGGCTTCAGATGGAAATTCTTCACTTGAAAATTTCTTCCTGGATATGGAAGTGTCATCTGGGCTCATAATGTCACCATAAGGGTAACTCAGGAAGCAAGACGTATGTAAGACAGGTAATGAATCACCTCCAGCATTCAGAGCAGGAAAAGCACTTGTTTCACCAAAGAAACAGAATAAAAACAAAACAAATTCTTGTGGCAAATGGCTCAAAAAAGATAGGGCCCAGGGACCCATTTTAGGGAACACTGTGCAAGAATGTGCCTGGATAAGGGTGGTATGACTACCATTGTATGCTGAAGAATAAAGGTGTTTATTACCTGAGACCAAAGGTCTGATCACCTACCTTACATGCCGTATGGTAGAGCCTTCTATAGACTGAAAATTTTTGTCCCCAGCATTCTCAGATGATCAAACAAAGACTCTTAGAAAAAGAGTTTTTCTGCCCAGAAGTTAAGTGTCTCTGGCTGATCGGCCTCTTCTCCCCAAACATGTAGAGAACCATGGGGCCAAGAGCAACCAGAAGCCAAAGAAAATAACCAGGGGTAGCAAAGCCAGAAAAATTAAGCTATCGAGCTATAAATTTCTGATTATTCCTCCAACTGACATCCTTGCCTTTGTTCCTAAAGATAGTTTTGTGCTAAACTTAGTAGCTGTTTTTCTCTTCCTAAATCTTTTATTCCCCCTTTCTTTGTGAATTCAACTGGATAGGAATGAGATCTATGATTTTTGTATATATGAAACTGTTTTTAATAAATGCTAAATAATAGAAAATTGGAAATTTTTAATAACCCTGTTTACTATTCTCATGGTCTGTTTTCTCTTGTTCTTCTCGTTTAACAAATCTTTCTTTAAATGCATCACATTGGGGGGTTGCTATCTACCCTGATGGGTCATTGACTTTGTAGAGCATGGCATATGCTGAATTGAACACTGTAATTACATTTAGACCCAAGGCAACACCCAATTTTTCACTCTCATGTGAATCTGGAAGCACCTACAAATGACATATATTAATGAATTACAGATCCTGTGGTGAGTTAATAGGATAACAAATCTTAGTCAGTATTGCATAAATTGGGGTGTGGAGAAGCTGAGCTCTCTGTAAACATAGGGCCTCATGGGATGGAATTCCTCTAGAAGCGGTTAAAAAATGATAAGGTTGAGTTGATATCAGTTCCTCTCATTGTATTCTCATTGTTCTGTCAACCTACTTGATTCATATGTTCCAGCTGGTTGTTTCCCTGAATTTCTCTGAGGGTAAGGCCTGAATTTATAAGTATCGTAATTTCGAGAGAAGGGGTAGATGCATAAACACACGTGGCAAAATTCTTTCATGCATCATGAATTATTAAAGATCCCCTTAAGAACTTCTGTGACACTAGGCCTTCTATTTACTGCCCTTGTGTTTCAGGTGGCTGATATGGTATAATGAAACAGAAAGCATTAATGGAATTCTACTTTATTTTTATCCATCAAATTGGAAACAAATGGAAGAGATTGATAACATCCAGTACTAGCAAGGATAACTAGGGAGTCAGGGAAACTCTCATTCACTGATACTAGCCATGTTTACCACCACCACCTTTCTAGAAAGCAATATGGTAATATAAGCTACAATTTAAAGGTAGAATCAGCCATCTCAGGTTGGGAGATTTTTTGTACATATTTATAGGAGCATACATAAGGATTCAGGTACGAAGATGTTGACTCCAGTACTGTTACTATTGGCACCAAACTAGAAACAACCTGATAGTTGACGTAGAGAGATGATTAAATATGATATATCCACATGGAATATTATACAGCTTTTAAAAAGAATGAATTAGGCCTACAGGTATGAGCATCAGGAGAATGTCTGTAATACATTGTATAAAGAGAAGCAAGTTACAAAATGTATGTATAGTATCATTCACAGTTTAGGATGGGGAAGGAGAAAGTGGGGGAGGAGGAAAGGGTGGAGAGTGGGGGAGCAAAGGAAAGAGGTAAGTGTAGGGAAAACGCAAAAATCTATTTATGTGTTTGTCTATTTTTATATGAGCATAGAGAAGGAATGTTATGCTGCAGGTAACCACCTAATAGTGGGTATTCAGAGGAATAACACAGCAAAAAGGAAGGCTAAGTTATTTCTTAATACATCTCTGTAGGGTATGATTTGGTTACAGAGAACATGAATAACGTTTGTTGTCTTTGTTGAAAAATGGCAGTAAAATAAAGAAGACAGAGTGATGCAGACCATGTAGGGACCCCAGCTGTTTGGTGAGAAGGAATCAGTTTTTAGTTCAGTGAAGCTTCAAGATGGCTGGAGTGGAGTTGAGGGTGAAGACTATAAGGTGCTTTCCTTTCCAGCAGGAAGTCCAGCATGGTCTGGACATGAAAAGGCCTTGAAGAACTGGCAAATGAGTCTTCAATTTCTACCTGTAAATTCCAATTTATAGGTTACAGAAGACTCTTCCTGACAGGCCAGCAAACCATGTAAAACCAGGCTGCTTCTGGGCCTAGACTAGGAGCATCCAGATTGTTTTTGCCTAATAAATCCCTGAGATAATTAAATGTCACTGTTCTTCCAGAACAAGCCTTGGCTTCAGATATAAGCTTATTGTCTTGGGCAGAAATAGTAGTTAGAATTTTTAATAGACTAGTTCTTAGCCCCTTAAATAACCACGTTCAGTCAGTAGCTATCTAGGCCTTTAATCATATATTCCTAGGGTATCTTTGAACATGCATTCCAAATAAATGTAAATTTATTTATAACCAGTACATATGTTCTACTGTCAATCAATAATTTGAGTAAGCCCCACACCCAGTGTGGGGCTTGAACTCATGACACTGAGATCAAGGGTTGCATGCTCCCCTGACTGAGCCAGCCAGGTGCCCCTGTCAATCAATAATTTGACAATATTTGATGAAGAGAAATAGTAGCTATTTCATGTTTTTTTCTTAATCCCTTTCTTGTGGGCTTCTGTTCTGCAGTAGCTGACTTCCTCTAAAGCCCCTTTAGCTGAGTTCTTTCAGCAACAACTTCAGCCATAATTCTTGCAGATCTTCCCCTACTTTCGCCCCTCTGACCAAAGCACAGTAATAGCTCCCTGCTCTTGCTAGCCCAAGAACGCTGCTCCGTCCTTGTTGCTCCCCTTACCTCGGCTCCCACCTTGGTAAATAACCCCCTTATTAAACCCTCCATAGTTGCACCAATTAAGCATGCTATCTATTTCCTTATGGGATCCTGACCATACTTTATATGCAAAAAAAAAATCTAGTGAGGGTTCCAGGGCACATAAAAGTAAATTAGAAATTGATTCGCTCTCAAACAGTTTATGATCTGGTAAAGGAGATAAGTGTGGTTTTCTGATATCACTGGTTAAGGTCTGTTTAGATACAACTGAGAAGGTGATAGTATTGTCACATTAATGTGGGTAATAAAGAAAGTAGAAAAGTCTATGGGATGACTTGTTATCTACGGGCTGGAATGGAATAACTCATGTACATATGACAGAATGAAACTGTATGTAGAAACACTTCAACAAAACCATAAATGTCTTTAAAATGCAATGTGATATTTGACAGGGCAATTAAAAGTTATGTGCCTTGCCGCAAATAATAACTTCATATATACTTATTTTATGAAAAAAATCTTGTTTTCTATATAATATTTTTTTTAAACTTCCGCATATAAGTTCACATAATAAAAATTTCTTTCATAGGATTTTAAAAGTTATCTGGAATTAACAAAATGGTACATTTTTGCAATTTGGTGGGGATAGGCTCAATTTTGGTACTAATTTAATTGTAGTAAACAAATGGCTATGTTCTTATAGTAAAAGACACTAAACTTTCAAGCAAGAAGGACACTACTCAGTGGTGCTTGTTTAATTCAAGCGTCCATTCAATAAGCTGGAAAAAGTAGCACATTTACATTTATAGTTAAAAAACCAAATACATTTATAGTTAGCTTTAAGAGTTTAAGGTCCTAGTGGTAAATTAGCTGGATTAACAAGTGTATAATACACCTCTAAATAGAACATTTACTTCAAAAATTTTAACTACATTTATATTTTGTCAATATGAAAACAATAGATGAGATGATTAAAAAAAAGATATAGCTCTTATCCTTAAAATTTATAATGGGAAATCTATGCATGAAAATTACTGATAGATTACAAAGTAGGATCATTTCTCTCTAGGTATTTTTTTTTTTTTTAGACAGCTAGTAAGGCTAAGATAGAATCATTTATTTTAATTGGAGTTTAGACAAATATTCCTACATGAAAATGTTCCTGCTTGCCTTCCAGCTTCCAGCTTTTCTTTTATCATAATAGATTTGTCATTCACGTGGCATTTCAAATCAAATTTTACATAACTTCAAATAGATATACTAGGGAATTAAAAATATTGAAATACTACCACTTGAAGGCTTCTTTTAAAAACTAGAGTTTAGGGCGCCTGGGTGGCTCAGTTGGTTGAGCGACTGCCTTCGGCCCAGGTCATGATCCCGGAGTCCCGGGATCGAGTCCCATATCGGACTCCCGGCTCTGCGGGAGGTCTGCTTCTCCCTCTGACCTTCTCTCCTCTCATTCTCAGTCTCTCTCTCTAATAAATAAATAAAAAATCTTTAAAAAAAAATAAAAAAAATAAAAACTAGAGTTTAGGAGAAAATTAATGGTTAGGTAAGAGCTACTGAGTACAAGCTGGATGATGTCTGGACTGGCAAAGGAAAAGTGCTTAAGTACTTGCATAAATAATTGTAAAAAACAGTGAGCACATTATCAAATAAGAACAGATGTAAGATTGTAAAACTTGCCTCTGTCCCAATAGCCTGGTTTTCAAAAGGGCACAAACATAAATATGTCTTAGTTAAAATAAACCCTGGGCCAATAAATCTCAAATTCATAAAATACGCTCAAAACTTTGAACTGTTTGGCCTCCAGTGATCCATTAGCAGTACAGACATACATTAGAGCCCTTAACATGAAAACCGTCCACCATAAAATAGAGCAGAGACACATTAAACATTCTTATCAATTTCAAATCTAAAAGGATTACAATTTAGAACATATGCAGGATCAGTTATGCAGAATGGACTTAATAGCTTCCCCAATCATTTTCTGACTATTTGGGGATGGATTTCCACCCCCCCCCCCACTACACTTCTGAATCAGCTGAACAGAATGAAGGGAAAGGAAATATTTCAATAATTTATTTTTGTTGATTTGGCTAGAATAGCAAATCATGAAACACTCACGGCACATAATGAGCTCCTCTACACTGCGGTTCCAAATCTCTCTGACTACAGGGCCAGCTGACCCGATGGCGCGCTGTAACATAATGCCTTTGAAATAGAGGCTTGAGTTCAGGTTCACAGGCCCCAGGACAACAGAGGCAGATTGCGGCGTGCGAGTGATATATTCAACTAGGAAGGCCCAGGGTGGCCAAGAGCTGCTATACGCTGCTGCCAACGGGTAAATCAAATGCCATCTTCCTCATGCCCCTCGTGCCCTCATTCCACATGCCCCTTCCTGCCCCATCTATCTTAGTATGTGGCCGCTCACTGTATTTTGAACCTTTTGGGAGTGGGGAGGGTGGGGCAACTTTGAGAGGTCCGAGAGACAAAAGGGGTGAGGAATCAAGTTTCCAAAATACTCGTAGCCTGCCATGCTGAGAAAAGAATGTATGGGCATGTGAAAATGATAGGCCATTCCTTTAAATTACGTTGTATACAAGGGGATTTTCTTAGAAATCTTAGATTGCTCTTAATTAACCAGACCGATTGGTTAGCAGTCTGCCTTATGACTAAGTCTGACGGAGCTTAATGGAAGAAAAGCTTAATTGCAGAAAAGCAATGGAAGAAATTCATTAGAGAAGTCTTGAAACCTGAAAATTATGGGCAAAGCAGGCTACCCCGAATGGAAATTGAGCAATTTAAGATGTCTTAATTAGATTTAAAACCAGAGCTTAGAAAAACTAAATTAGCTCTATCGAATCAGATAAAAAAAAAATCTAAGATAAAATGCATGGTTATTATTGGATTACTCAAGATAGTCTGGGTAGCATTGTACTGGTGATTCTACAAGTTAGCCCTTATGAGGAGTAATAACAACAGCAAAAGAAAAGAAGATACTGAGCAAGAACATTAAAAAGTACTGCCTCATTGCTAATCTCACAGTATAGATTTTAAGATGTTTTAATAACTGTTCTCTGGCCAAAGTATCATTAAGAAAAGGAAAAAACAACAACAAAGGAAATCTTAATTTCAACCCCGTTGGGCAAAAACAAAGAGGAAACAAACCAAATATTCCAATTTATTATTTATTTGAGTTAAGATTTATGCAAAACAGTCATGATTTAAAGGTGGTAACAGGGGCGCCTGGGTGGCTCAGTGGGTTAAAGCCTCTGCCTTTGGCTCAGGTCATGATCTCAGGGTCATGATCTTGAGCCCCGCATGGGGCTCTCTGCTCGGCAGGGAACCTGCTTCTTCCTCTCTCTCTCTGCCTGCCTCTCTGCCTGCTTGTGATCTCTCTCTCCCTGTCAAATAAATAAATAAAATCTTTAAAAAAAAAATAAAGGTGGTAACAATATGAGTATTGGCAGGGGCAGCCAAACAGTCAAAAGGATATTATATTTACTCGATAAGCATGGGGCATCAGGATTAAAAACAAAGGGAGAGGAGAGGAAGAGAAAAATATCTATAATATGGACAATCCTAGAGCTTGTCACTCAGTCATTTGTATTCACTGGGCAAATACGTCTCAGGCACCACACCGAGAATACATCTTAGAACAAAATACTGAAGGTCCCTGCTGTAATGGAGAACAAAGGCTAGTAAACAAGACAGGCATTAAACAAAAATAGCATAAATATGAATTATACATGGAAATGAGCACCATAAAATGCATAAAGTCACCAGTGTAAGGTGATACTAGAGAAATGTGATTTGGATGAGGCCCTGGATGATGGAGTGTTATTAAAGCTGAGACCTGAAACTGGAGGAAGAAAAAGCTAATCATTCCAAAGGGAAGAATACCCCTCAGAGGGAGCAGCCCTGGTAAAGGTGTATTTGAGGCAGGAAAGGCGGTCGGGGTGGCTAGGCATGCTGCATGAGATGCACGGAGGGGAGGGGAGGAGAGAAGAGCCTAAAGAAGGGTAAAGGGACTCCAGGCCAGTAAAGACTGGATTTCACAACAAGGTTTAGAATGTACATGAAGCATGGAGACTTTGGATGGGTTTAAGCAGAAAGGTGACATGATTAGATGTGCATTTTTGAGAGTGCTATCATTGCTGAGCCAACGGTGTTGCAAAGCAGAGGTCTCTGGATTCCCAGAGCACACTGGTTAGTGTATTCATTTAATACTCATTTAAGAGGGACATCTGGGTGGCTCAGTCAGTTAAGTATCTGCCTTCAGCTCAGGTCATGATCTCAGGGTCATGGATCGAGCCCAATGTCATCTGGCTCCCTTCTTAGTGGGAAGTCTGCTTCTCCCTCTCCTGCTCCCCCTGCTTGTGCTCTCTTTCTCTCTCTTTGTCAAATAAAGAAATAAAATCTTTTTAAAAACCCACTCATTTAAGAAACATTTTTCAACATCTGTTGTTTTTTCTCTTTGAAAAAGGGAGAAATGCAAAGATTGATAAGGCTTGAGATTTTGTTTTCAAGAAATGTAACAAATCATTAAATAAATATGATTAGAGGTAAATGTGTATTTAGAGGTATTTACAAAATGCTAAGGAGAACAGAGAACACTTCACAGAAGTGACAAACTTTGATCTGGGTCTTGTAAGGCGGTAAGAGAAGAAAAATATTCCAGGTAATAGAAAAATGATGAAGGCATGGAAGAATATGGAATAGGGGTACCTGGCTGGCTCAGTTGGTTAGGCTCAGGTTATGATCTCAGGATCGCATGAGATCAAGCCCCATGTCAGGCTCCACGCTCAGTGGGGAGTCTGTTTGAGATTCTCTCCCTCACCTTCTGCCCCTCCCCTTTCTTGCGTGCTCTCTCTTTTGATAAAATCTTAATAAAAGAAGAAGAATATGGAATGGAATGGAGACAAAAAAGGTTCAGCAGTCCTGGATCTAGAGAAAAGTATGGAAGAGGAGGCTGGGAAACAACTGGATGGAGGTATTGTAGATACTAAGGGATTTGAACTTTATTCCACGATCAGTGAGGAAATGTTAAATGAATTCAAGTCAGATGAGATATTGTTTTTTAGAGGGATACTTCTAGACCCTTGTGGAAGGTTGATATTGGGAAGAGGAACGTATTAGTGGCAAGGAGGACAGTTAAGAAATTTTTGTAGTAGTCCAGAGAAGAGATGCTATTACCAACCGAGTGTGTCAGTAACAAATTCATATGTTGAAATCTACGTCCAATGTGATGATATTATATATTTATTTAAATATTTTTAATATTTATATAATAAATACTGAATATAAATATATAAAAATATATAATATATAAATATATATATAAGTCAACAAAACTTAAGGTATTTATCATAGCACTCACAATCATTTTAGCTTTTCATTCTAAAACTTACTGCCAAATGTACACCATGTGTGTTTCATTAATACTGACTCACCAGGAAATTCCTTTTCTCACCTATACTTTACTTGCATGTTCAACTACATAAGGAAGAGATTACTGATCCCAAATTTTTAAAGGCTATAAGGAACCTAGAAAGTTATCTAAGTGTCTCCATCTCTAACACCAGAAAAAAATTAAAGCCCCAAAAAACTAGCTCTAGTATAACCAAAGAATATTATCTAAAAATAGACTAGTAAGAAAAAATTTCAAGAGATTATTTATATGCTAAAATAAAGAGTTACTACTGATGTGTGTCTTTTAGATGTACCCTGATGCTGGAAAAATCAGCAGGTAAATTAAGAAAATCTTGAAAAGAACAAAGTTGAAGGTTTCATGCATAACTAACTGATTTCAAAACTTCCTTAAAAAACACTATGGTATTTCTAACACGAAACGTGGATGACTGTTAGTGAAAGAGGATATGTAGAAATACATATATATTTATTTATATTTAATATATAAATATATAATATTATATATAAACATTGTAAATATATAAATATATAAGTATAAATATTTATAAATATATTAATATTTAAATAAATATGTTTATTTAAATAAAAACCCCACATATATATTATATATATAATACATATTATATATATAATGAGTCTTGGTCCAGAATATTTGTGTGTGTGTGTGTGTGTGTATATATATATATATATAGATTTATTTAAATAATCTAACATCCAATGCGATGGTATTATATATATACATATATATTATTTAAGTAATCTCTACACCCAATGTGGGGCTTGAACTCATTACCATGAGACCAAGAGTCATGTACTCCTCCAAATGAGCCAGCCAGGCACCCCCCTGTCCCTGCCACTGTAATGGTATTAGAAGGTGGGGTCTTTGGGTAGTGATTAGGTCATGAGTTTGGAGCCCTCATGAATGGCATTAGTGCCCTTAGAGGAAGAGATAAGTAGTTTTCTCTCTGCCATGTAAGGACACATCAAGAAGTTGGCAGTCTAAACCCTGAAGAGGGTTCTCACCAGAAACCCATCATACCAGCACACTTGATCTCAGATTTTCAGCCTCTGGAACTGTGAGAAATAAATTTCTCTTATTCATAAGTAACGCAGTCTATGTTATCTTGTTATCACAGCCCAGCTGACGAAGACAGGAAAGACAAGACCTAAGGGAGAGTATGGAGATGACAAGGATGAACAGAATTGCCCTCTCAATTCCTTCACATTTATCTTGGCTTCTCCCATGATGAACCTATAGCCAGGAAGTTTACCGGAGAGCCACGAGGTTTGGAAACCTGCACACCAAGGACAATGTAAGAGCCGCTGAAGTCAGAATGTAACGAGGAGAAATGGAAGAGGGGTCCTAGAAAAGGAGATCGGGGAGCCCAAAACACAAATTTCCTGACTTCTCATTTTATCTACAAAACCGGATGGCTTCAGCTTCTATCCGCAAATTCTCATCAGCTGAGATCTTAAAGTGGCATGTGCCATAACTTCATTTCAACCTGACATCCAAGAAAGCAGCTGCTTTGGTGCCAGAAGGTGCTCAGACTTCTCTCTCTCACCTTCCTTTCCCCTTTCTCCTTTATTCATTGTCTATTATTTATTTGCATATCTGTCTTCCTCAGCACCCAGCACAGTGCTTAGCAAGTAGTATACACTGAATTAATATCAGTTTAATGTTTATTTATGAAGATAGTAATTGATGACTGAATGGATGAATGGACATACAATGTTAATTATTTATTTTTCTTTCAGTCCAGAGCTTTTCAAAGTTCTCCCCAATCCACAGATTCCGATTTAATTATTTAGGGTATGGCATGATCATCATTTTGATTTTTTAAAAACTCCCAGGTCATTCTCCTCTGAAGCCAGGTAAAGAACTCCTGTCCTATAAAATGACTTACTGTTAGATCACATTCTCAAATGTTGCATTTTTATATCTCTCACAACATAGGCACAGAAAATGTTGCTTGTCATACACATTAAGAAAATACTTGTTGTGGGGCGCCTGGGTGGCTCAGTGGGTTAAAGCCTCTGCCTTCAGCTCAGGTCATGATCTCAGGGTCCTGGGATCAAGCCCCGCAACAGGCTCTCTGCTCAGCAGGGAGCCTGCTTCCCCCTCTCTCTGCCTGCCACTCTGCCTCCTTGTAATCTCTCTGTCAAATAAATAAATAAATAATCTTTAAAAAAAAAGAAAATACTTGTTGAATTATACTGATTTTTAAAAATCAAATCACACACATTCTAGTAAATTAAAATTACAGGATTTTTTTCAATGAAGTTTAAGAAAACCTAAGCCATCCTACATTAGAAAGATTTGTCGAGGGGGACTGGGTGGCTCAGTTGTTGAGCATCTGCCTGTGGCTCAGGTCATGATACCAGGATCCTGGGATTGAGCCCCACATGAGCCTCCCTGCTCAGCGGGGAGTCTGCTTCTCCCTCTCTTCTTCTCCCTCTATCCCCTTCCCCCTCACTCTTGCTCTTTCTCTCTCAAATAAATAAAATCTTAAAAAAAAAAAGTTTCGTTGAAAGGTTTAAAAAATGAACAGCATGGATGTGGGGACATGAAATGTAATACATGCAAAGCCACTGATTTTCTGCTTATAGTTTTGGCTAGAATTTTGTATTTTATTTTAAATAAATTTCTTTTAGCTTCATTATAATAAATGTAATAAATGCTCATTTGGAAAAAAATTCAGATAATACAGAAAGTATAAAGAGGAAAGTAAAATTCATTCCTTTCTCTAATCACTTTGAAATATTTTGGCATATATGTTCTATAATTTTGTTTCTTTGTAATAGGGCAATGAATGAGTCTTGGTCCAGAATTAATGACCAGGGCTGAAAGTTGTGGTTAAGAGAGGTTAAGTTCTCAAGGACATGTCTACCCTGAGGCAAAGGAAAACTCAAAAGTCAAGGAAAGAAGTGAAAAACTATAAGACTCAAAGATTGGGATGGAGGAAATGAAAATGTATATTATTAAATGAAAGAAGCCCATCTGAAAAAAACTGTGAACTGCATGATTCTACTATCTGACACTCTGGAAAAGGCAAAACTATGAAGACGATGAAAAGATTAGGCTGCCAGAGGTTAGGAAGGAGAGAGGGATGACTAGGTAGAGCATGGACAATGTTTAGGGCAACGAAACTATTCTATAGGATACCACGATGGATACAAGGCATGATATATTTGTCAAGACCTATAGAATGTACAACACAAAGAACAAACCCTGATGTAAACTATGGACTCTGGATAATAATGATGTGTCAATGTAGGATCACTGATTGTAATAAATGTACCACTGTGGTACAGGATGGCCATTTTGGGGGAGGTTGTGCATACATGGGGACGGAAGGTAGATGGGCACTCTCTGTACTTTCTCTCCCATTTTATTATGAACCTAAAACTTCTCTGGATTATAAAATTTTTAATTAAAAAAAGCAATTTAGCGTGTCTATTTGACTTCTTGATGAACTTGCAAGAAGTTAAAGAAATCAGAAAGGTAAAATAATTAAGAGATTTGATCATACTAAAATAGGAAGTATACATATACATGAAATGGAAAGGCAAACTATGAAGCAGAAAAAATACTTGCTCCCAAATTGTCACTCACAATCTATTCATGTTCTCATTATATAAATCAATATGAAAAAACACATTCAAAATAAAAAATGAACTAAGTTCATGAAAGTAACATAATGGCTGACACACAAATTACTAATGAGCCTATAAAAAATGTTCTATTGTACTAGCGATCAAAGTAAAATATAAATTAAAACAATGATATTTATCATTTATCAAAGTAATAAAAATGAAAATGAGGGACAGAACTCAGTGCCCATAACGCGCAGGTGAGAAGGGTGTTCCTATACACTGCCACTGAATTATGTAGCAGTTTGACAATATGACAGCATGCACGAGGAGGCTTACCCCACTAATTTGGCCTCTAGAAATCGGTTCCATAGCAATCATCTGAAGCTTAGAAAAAAATTCTGGGTGCTTGGGTGACTCAGTGGGATAAAGCCTCTGCCTTCAGCTCAGGTCATGATCTCAGGGTCCTGGGATCGAGCCCCGCATCAGGCTCTCTGCTTAGCAGGGTGCCTGCTTTGCCCTCTCTCTCTGCCTGCTTCTCTGCCTACTTGTGATCACTCTCTCTCTCTCTCTGTGTCAAACAAATAAATAAAATCTAAAAAAAAAACCAGAAGTGTAGAAAAAATTCATTTATAAAGATGGTTATTATCACATTACTTATAAATGTTAAAAAAATTCAAATAACCTAGAGTCTCCAAATTAGATCCAGCTACATAGGTAGAAATAATTCAGTAATTTAAGGCAAATTTTTTTAGTGGTCTTAGAAAATGTTCATAATGTAATATTTCATTTTGGCAAAAATTCAAAATATACACATGAAAATGTATTTAGAAAATAGTAGTGGTTGAAGACGATATAATTATCTACCTAGAAATTCGAAGAGAATCAGTAGGAAAACTACTAGAACCACATAGTAGAACACCTAGTAAGGAAATAAATTCAGGAAAAAAAGATATATATATAAAGCAGCTAAAACAAATCAGAAAATACAATATAAAATAAAACATAAGACTGAATGCTCAAAAGTTAGAAACTATAAAGCAAAAGACAGATTTTCCATCCTCTTACAAAGGAGATGATAAACAAAATTAAAAGATGAATGAAATCTGGGAAATATACTTGCAAAGTTAGACAAACACTTAGTATTCATAATCTGTATAGTAAGCAAAAACATCAAAAAGAAAATACCCTCTTTGAGAAAACCAGAAAAATATGTGAAAAACAATTTACTGAAGGGAAAATGAAGATGATCCATAAGCATGTGAAAAGATGTTCGTCCTGAGGAAAAAAAATCAAACAGAAACTAGGAAAATAAAAAGATTTTTTTTTTCATTTGCCTATTAGGTTGGCAGTAACTAGGACACTGATTAAGTCTAAAGTATGAGATTAAGTTTTCTTTTTGATTCCTGGGTAGAGCATAAATATGTAAAAATTTACAGATGGGAAATAAGTAACATTTGTCAAAAAAACAATAAAATTGAAAATATATATATATATTTAATGATCTTGAGACTGCAATTCTAGAATTTATTTTAAGTATGTAATTTGGCAAGTACACATAGATTTCTGTAGCTAGACATCTTTCCACCAAAATTCATGGTGGTAAAAAAAAAAATAAAAGTTCAAGAAACATTCAGAGAGGGAGACAAACCATGAGAGACTCTAGACTCTGGGAAACAAACTGATGGCTACAGAAGGGAGAGGGTTGGGGGGATGGGGTAGCCGAGTGATGGGTATTAAGGAGGGCACATGTTGTGATGAGCATGGGGGATTACATGCAACTAACGAATTATTGAACACTTCATCAAAAACTAATGATGTTGGCCAAGTGATAAAAAATAAATGTTGAACACTTCTTATAAGCCACTTCAGGGGCACCTGGGTAGCTTAGTTGGTTAAGCGTCCCAGGCTCCTGGGCTCAAGCCCCACATCATCAGGCTCCCTGCTCAGTGGTGAGTCTGCTTCTCCCTCTCCCTCTGCCCCTTCCCCCAAACCCCACTCACTAGTGCAATCCCTCTCTCAAATAAATAAATACAATCTTTTATAAGAAAAAAAATCCACTTCAGATTTACTAAGTTTGATGCAGAAGAGGCATTATCCAAGTAGTGTAAGATGCAGAGCGGAATGAATGTCTGATGAGGACACTTTGGCCAACGGGAGATAAGAGTCAGTGGCTGACTCTCCCTTCCCTCCTTGTCCTGAGACGATGTTTATGGTGTCTCTTAGGACACAGTTCTGCAAGACTGAGCAATCAGTTGTGCTGGATACTGAGTGCTCAGTTCAATGAATCATCCTCATTTTGGTTGTTCTTGCCATCCTTGTCTCACTCCCTTTTTCTCTCTCCCACTTACCCCCTAGGACTGGATTAACCCATAAAGTCATGACACAAAAGCCTTTGCCTTATACATTGCTGCCTAGGAATGTCCGGGCTAAAAGAACAGTGGAAAGTTTAAATGTCCATCATTAGGAATTCAAACTATGTAGAAGTTAAAAAGGATGAGATACTTTTATTTATTTGCATGTATGTGGCAGATTCAATTTTCCAAAAATGGCCTAGCAATATTTCGGTTTCACATTCTCTTCCAGAATCTTGCCCCTGTCCTACCAAGATTCAGAGCCTACTTCTTCTTCCCTTAAAGCTAGGCAGGCCTTTGTGAGTGAGCCACTGATGCAATCCAGCAAGACCGACACAGGGTGGCTTCGAGGCTTTGAAAAAGGACACAACTTCTATCTCGTTCTGTTTCTCTCTCAAGGGATATCACTTGCCTTTTGAAGACAGCCACCATTTTGTGAGGAAACTATTATGTCAGAAACCATGAAGGGTCTGAGATTTCACCTACCTGCGAGTAAATGGTTTAGACTGCCACAGTATGTATGTATGTATGTATACAGATATATACATATACACATATCTATGATATCATGAATATTATCTGATACACACACACACACACATACACACACACACACATGGACAGACAGAAAGCATGAGGTTAGAGATAGAAACTATTACAGCAAAAGCAGCAAGCAGAGCAACATCTTGTATGAATTTCCCAGTCCCGGTCCGGCCCTGCTGGAGGACACAGTAATGGCCGGAGGGTCCCTGCATATGCAGTGGGGTTGTATTATAGGATAGAAATCCCTAAACTAGAAAACTCTCATCTTACATAGAGCAGCTGGTGATATGCCAATCCTCCCTTTAGGAGAGATTGGTTTTATTTCTGTTCTGGAACATAAGCAAATCTTCTGGGGAGCAGAAAGACAAGTTTTTATGTTAACTACCCTGATTATCTCCAGAGAGGGAGATGTCTCTAAGCTTTACCATCTCCTGGAATAGCCGCTTGTAAAAACACTTCTAAATTGGCTATTATCTTTGTTCAGAGGACCAGAGCTATGTATAGACATGAGATATTCATGGATAATTGTCCCCCAGGCCATGTGGAGAGCCCAAGTGGACCCATTCCACGGGCAGGCATAGCCAAGAGCTAGAATCGATTGCCAGATACACGAATGAGCAAGTTTTTCACTTGTCAGCCTTAGACGTTGAGCCATGCCAGCTGAGGCCGGGTGGAACAGAGACGGGCTGTCCCTGGTGAGTCTTACCCAAGACTGAGGATGCTACTGTTGTTTTTAAGCCTTAACTGCATCTTGAGGTGGCTTGTTCTGCAGCAATAGATGGCAGCAACAAGGGCTAATGTCCATGACAACTAAACTACATAAGCAGTTGTAGAACAAAATGAGTAACTTGGTTTCGATAAAGACAGATATCTGAGTAAGTATAGAAAGACACAGAAAGGGAAAGCAGACTAACATAAACACAAAAATATTATGATGATATACCAAACTGGCTCATTTTGGTGGGACTTGAAATTTCTGTTTTTTACACATATGTATTAATTAGTGTTTTTATTTTAAAGGTGTATTGGCTTTATCAGAAAAAAAAAAGATTTTTGTGGGGTGCCTGGGTGGCTCAGTGGGTTAAAGCCCCTGCCTTCGGTTCAGGTCATGATCTCAGGGTCCTGGGATCGAGCCCCGTGTCATGCTCTCTGCTCAGCGGGGAGCCTACTTCCCTCTCTTTCTCTGCCTGCCTCTCTTTCTACTTGCGATCTCTTTCTCTCTCTCTCTCTCTCTCAAATAAATAAATAAAATCTTTTAAAAAAAAAAGAAAAAAAAGATTTTTGCTTTTATAAAGCAGTGCATATACACCTTAATCTCTGGAGTGTGTATTATAAGTTTTCAGTCTTCCTTGTATTTTGTACCTCTCTACCCCACCAAGTTTCTATAAAGAGTAGGCATTGAGTACATATATAGTGATGTGAGGTAATTAGGATAGCAGTGGGAATGCTTTTAGATAGTAAAAGCTGCTTCCTTTTAAAGTAGAAATGTCAGGCCATTTTTCTACAGCCTTGGGTACCATGTGAGATGATGGGACCTTTAGAGGACTTGTAAAGAAGAAAGTGCTCTCCCATATATGAAGATAGATAGCACTTGTTCTGTTATTATTTTAAAGCTTGATCTCAACTATCATGTTCTTATTTTTCTCTCTTGAAGTACGTGTTAAGAACAGATTTAAGAAATGTTAAAAATTGAAATTATAATTGTTAAAGATAAAATGCTAGATATAATAATTTTACATAGCATTTTTCATGGAATAAAAATTCAGCACCAGAGAGAGTTTAAAGCAAAAGAGTCAATAATGACTATTTATGTAAGTTATTGAGCAAACCTGTAGTTCATTGGATGATGTACTTTATTATGAAATAGCCAAAGAAATGGGCGCCTGGGTGGCTGAGTTGGTTAAGCAACTGCCTTCAGCTCAGGTCATGATCCCAGAGTCCTGGGATCGAGTCCCACATCGGGCTCCCAGCTCCACGGGGAGTCTGCATCTCCCTCTGACCTTCTCCCCTCTCATGCTCTCTCTCACTGTCTTTATCTCAAATAAATGAATGAAATCTTTAAAAAAAAGAAGAAGAAGAATTGAAATAGCCAAAGAAACTATAACTTCTATAGTAATTAATAACCACAAAAATCTATGGACTTCAGTACATATTATAAATGCTGTTCTAACATGAGGCAGAATTGTTTTCCTCTTTAAAAGTGTGGCTCATTGGGGCACCTGGCTGGTTCAGTTGGTAGAGCATGTGACTCTGGATCTCTGGGTGGTGAGTTCAAGCCCCATGTTGGGTATAGAGGTTACTTAAAAAAATAATACTAAAAAGAAAATGTATATTAAAAAGTCTAACTTATTACTTACTAAGAATATTATCAAATAAAAATGAAAAAAAGAATGTATTTCTTATAATCATCAATAAATAGTCCCAAATTCTTAAAACTAATTAGTATTACTCCAGTAGGTACATATGTATTTTAAACATATGCTAATGTCCTATGAGTTTATAATACTCCCATAAATTTAGAAGAAATAATTAACTACCTACTTTTCGACTTAGCATACTTACACTTTCCTTTTAAAAAAATTGACAATCATTATGTGTCAGCAAAAAACAAAGAATAAATTTAATACTACACCAACTATACCTTACTAAATCCCTCTGGAATGAATCCTGTGGGGCAGTAACAATGAACACATATTTACTCTGAGTGATTTTGGAAAATCCACAGGAAAGAACTATGTAGTCTTTCTTACTATTAATATAAAATTCTGCTCTCTAAATTTTCATACATTAAGGTTCACTCTGTCAAAATAATACACATATGCTGTTTGCTCCTCTATCCTAATAATATTCTAGCTTGAAAAGTACGCTTAAAACATTACTGAATAGGACACAATATTACTAGACCTTGAATTCCATGACAAATAGTTAATCTGGCCAAATGAATTAAAAAGAAAAGATGATTGATACGTGAACATGCTAAGATTCCAAGATTATCATTACTTTAAAAGAGATATCTAAGTCACACAGACTCTGAAGACCAATATATAAGAACTGGCTAAAGGGATTTTTATCAAATGATCAGACCTCAAATTACATGACAAATTCTTGAAAAACGATGGTTTGCCTCAGTCTCTAGTATCTCTTAGCTTACTCAGACTGTTCCCTACCAGACTGCAATGTTCTGGAATCAGTAGCCACATATAGGTTTGTATTCCCCGTGCTTAGACCACGCCTAATATATAGCAAATGTTAAAAAAAAGAAAAAGATAAAGAAAAAAAATTTGCTCTTGAATAAAACAAACAAAAAAAAAGTCAGGTTTCTAGAGTTGTGGGGGTTATTCTCTAAAAAAATATCTGTCATATTCCCAAACCCACATTAATGCTGAATCCTATGAAAGGATGGTTATGTCTTTTTTAAGGCCAGTTCCATCACAATTTGAGAAAACACAGCAAGATGAGAACAGTCTGAAAATATCTAGTCAATTTAAGAATATACCTTAAGAAGATAACGGGCAAAATTTACCACTATAATAGAGAATCAATCTTATCTTAAATGATTACTAAAATTTCTATCCAAGGAGAAATAGCTTGAAATAGGAACAAAAAAGATTAAATAGGTCATGAAAGTTACATAACCTAAAATCTCACACACTGGGCACGTCTATCTTCTCTGTAAGTCCACGATGTTTAGGGTAGTAGACATCTGGTGCCTGTGGGGTGATAGAGAGGTGCAGTGTAGTGAAATGAACCCTGTATCAGAAATTGGGCATTCTGGCTCCCCCTCAACGGCTGCCCATTGTTCAGCCTGTAGGAAGTCAGCTCACTTGTCAGGCTTCATTTCTTAAGGGGCAATATGCAAGATAACTTAGCCGATCTTCCAAGGACTTCTGATTCTATGCTAAACCAATCTGAGCAGAAGCAGACTCTGAAAAAGAAGGGAGGTCATTCTTCATGACCCTAAAGAGAACACTTAGTATACCTTATATCCTTTCCCATCTGTCCATTTATTCAACTTGGATGATATTTCTCTTCTCTCAGTCTAAATTTGCCCCTCCTCTTTCTTTCAAAATCTGTCAAAACTCATCTTCTTCAAGATTCCTTGCCAAACATCTCACCTTTATTTGATCACTATAATCAGTCCCACAATAGTTCAATTAGCTGTGCCACGCCTTAAAGTTAAAATTAAACAGGCACTTGTCAATCTGTGTCTTAATTTATATAGGGGCACCTATCTGGGTAATCTCTTCACAAATTATACTTAATATAGGAGCATTAACTAATCAATCAACTCAATGCTCAAAAAATAATGTGATAGGCACAACAATGGAAAACCGTGTGCTTATAGTAAAATACGTTTTAGAAAATGTCTTGAAAATATCTAGTCTCAAATTGCCTCTTCCACATACTTCTTATGAGGTTTGAGCTGCTCATCCACTGAGCAGTGGATGAGCAGCTCTGTTTTTCTGACTTAATGTATTTTTTTTCAAAACTACCACATTTATATAATAAACTTTCAGTACAAAAAAGAGCTGTATTGAAACTACCACTTAAAAACACTCATAATCAAGTCTGTTAAAGTGAGATTGCAGGTGAAAAGGCAGTTTAAGGGGTTAAATCTTTTTAAGGCAAGGGTCCTTTTTGCGTCAAAAGATTTTTTTTTTTTTAACTCAACTAAAAAGTCTGTACAGATTCTGGAAGTTGATAAGTACACTTATTTAAGGGCCAAGTACTGCCATTTGCCAAGATAGGTAGAAAACCCATGTTAATTTCTAGATGAGAAACCAATCACCTAGAGTATGAGGCAAGGCCCCTAGAAATTAAGGCAAGACAATAGCAGTCGTCCATAAGTCTAGTGATGTATAGTGGAAGTGACATTATTTTATCTGAAACAAATTCATGAAGAGGGAAAATGAGGCTATTTTCTTATAAGAGATCAAAAATTATGTAAGTGTCTTGAGCAGCTAGCAAGATCTGACATGTCAACTCCATCTTCCACTTAAGGGAAATTGATTGGAAAAAGGGAGAATGTCCATCTTATCTTTCTTTTTGGTACAAAACCCAATAGTGGTGTTTAATGAACACTCACATCTTGATATGCTTTAGAATGTTACCATCATGCTAAAGTTAACCATCAGTGGCTGGGACTAGGGGGTGCCATTAATGAGTAAGAAATAAAGACTTAGTATTTTAGGTCTCCTAAACTTTGATGAAATGGCTTGATGTTTGTGAAACAGAAGTCATCCAAAGAGACAAAGGGTTCTGGGACCCACCAGCTGTTTAGATGAATCGTTAACCTTGATGAAACAAAACCACTGCCTCTGGCAGACATTTACAAACAGTCCTCTGATTGATACTAAATAGCACCATATAAGAGGTCGATGTGTTCAGCTGTCTGGGGAACATTTAGCAGCTCACTCATCCTGGCAGATGTATCTGGAGACCTGCACAGGGTCATCATTAAGGTTTTTTAGTCAGCTACGGTGTGACACTGGTAACACTTTTTCCAAAAATTTCCAAATAAAAACTATCTCTGACAGGTTCTAACCTGCCATTTGAATTCATTAGTGACCTAAGTGCTGGAGCAAACTCAAAATTGTTTCTTGAGGAAAATCTGGCCTTGACCAGAAGACACCTATGGGTGGCTGGCCCGCTGGCTAGCGAAGAGTGCAGGTCTGGCTCTATAATTTTTATAATAGACTAAAAGTCCTATCATCTGCATGATCCTTTATAGATTTGCCCTTAACCAGCATTATACAACACCTGCCATCTAGCTGTCTTCAGATAGTTTCACACTATATTATTTGTTATCTAATTCCTATAAGAAATGTTGACTAACCTAAAAGAAATTTGAAAAAGGAAGTCCAAGATAATGGTTTTCAAGCACTAGTTCAACTAGTTCAATTATAGTCGTATCATGGACATGTTAAAAATACAGATGGCTGGATCTTATCTCAAACTTACTAAATCAGACATTCCAGGAAAAGAGCCCAAGAATCTCTATTTTAAACAAGGACTTTATTAGATTTTCATGAACACTCAAATTGAAGACCCACCAGTCTAAGGAATTTAGAATTCAGTCAGTCCTCAAGATACCTGAGTCTCTTCTGTCTTGGAGTTGCACTAAACCTCTGCAGAGATTAACTACAACTTCACCTTATGAAATATTATCTTGATTTGTGTTTCAATGTAAAAACATCATCTTTTTTTACTTTGCTCACTATCACAACTATGTGATTTCTTCTTCTGTCTTTGCTATAACAATGTTAAGAAGGGTATTGCTAGTATAACACTTAGTGTTAACTCTATCTCTTTCTAAGAAATCATTTGAATTCAATTTCCTAATTATAAAAGCTGTTATTCATAACATCTCCCTTTTCCCCTGGGCTTCCAGGAAGCTCAGAATTAAACCAATGCCAAATGATAGCAGTCACATTAAACCCTATAGGCTGAAACGACAATAGAACTGAGACTAATAGAACTGAGAATGCTCATCAGAATTCTGAGGAAAGTCCTTTTTTTTCCCCCATGGTAGTGTGATATCTGCTATATAGAAAAACCTAAATGCAAAATGTTAGAAATTCAGATAAGGTTCTTAGAAAACATGTCAGGGAAAGTATGATATTGAAATGTTTAGTTCAGAAACCGATTTTTGCCAACAGAAATTTGACATTTCAATATATGGTGCTCAGACAACTGGCATTCACATGAAAAAGATTAATTTAGACACACACCCTGACCCTTTATAAAAATTAACTAAAAATGGATCATACACCTAAATGTAAAACACAAAACCATGAAACTCCTAGAGGATAACACAGCAAAACCTAGATGGCATTAAGTACAGTGAGGACTTAAAGATACATCACTAAAGCCACGCATGATCCATGAAATAAATAATTAGTAAGCTGAACTTCATCAAAATTTAAACTTCTTTGTGAAAGATACTGTCAAGAGAATGAGAAGAGAAGCCACAGACTGGGAGAAAATATTTGCAAAACACTTCTGTTATAAAGAACTGCTCTCCAAAATATATAAAGAACTCCTACTACTCAACAATAAGAAAACAAACAATCCGATTTAAAAATGGGCAAAAGAGCTCAACAGACACTTCCCAGTGAAGATATATAAATGGCATAGATGCATATGAGAAGATGTCGTGCATCAGAGTCATTAGGAAATTACAAATCTAAACAATAATGAGATACCACCATATCTATCAGAATGGACCAGATTTCGAGCACTGGCAATGTTCAAATGCTGGAGAGGATGTGGAGCAAAAGGAACTCTCATACTATTGCTGGTGAAAATGAAAAATGGTACAGCTGTTTTGGAAGATAATTTGGCAATTTTTTATAAAACTAAACATACTTTTACCATATGACCCAGTGATTACCCTCCTTGGTGTTTACTCAAAGGAGTTGAAAAGTTGTGTCCACACAAAACCTGCACATGGACATTTGTAACATCTTTATTTATAATTGCCAAAACTCAAAAGCAACCAAGATGCCCTGTATTATTAGGTGAATGGATAAATAAACCATAATACATCTAGAAAATGGAGTATTCTTTCACACTAAAATTAAATTACCTATTGAACCATGAAAAAACATGGAGGAACTTAAATGAATATTGCTGAGTAAAAGAAGCCAATCGGAAAAGGCTGCATACTGTCTGAGTCCAACTATACGACATTCTGGAAAAGGCAAAACTCTGTAGATAGTAAAAAAAAAAAATCTATGGTTGCAAAGTGTTGATGGGGATTGATAGATAAATAGATAAATAGGTAGAACATGAAAGATTTTTAGGGCAGTGAAACTATTCTGTATGATGGTGATTACAAGCTCTTACACATTTGTCAAAACCCACAGAATGAATGTATACCAAGTGTGAATGAACCCTGATGGAAATTGTGGCCTTTGGGTGATAATGATGTGTTAGGACAGGTTCATTGATTGTAATAAATGTGCCATGCTGGGGTGGGATATTAATAGTGGGGGATTCTCTGAGTATGTAGCAACAGAGGTTATAAGGGAAATTTCTGTAACTACTGCTTAAGTTTTCAGTGAAAGTAAAACTGCTCTAAAAAACAAAGTCTATTAAAAATATGTCTTTTGGGAATAAAATGTCATATAAATACAATCTTCAAAACTGTCCCCTTTGTCAATGGTATAGTTCTTCAGTTTTAAACTTAGAAAATGCAAAGTATCTAAGTTATTAGAGATCACCCTTCATAATCATACATGTATAGAATTCTGAATTATAAATCTATTACTTGATCTTATCTACAATGGACTTAAATTGCTGTTATAGCTTTGGTTTAAAATATTGATATTAGGAATTCATGAACTAATCTGCAACACACATCATTGTTTATTTTTGCCATTGTTATATTCAATACTCAGTCCATTCTGAATTGATTAAGCAGAGATCAACATCAATGGTTCATATGGTCAGAACAAACAAATCAACTGCTGGGCAGCATTATGTTCCATTTTGTCGCAGGGCAAAGTAAACAAGCTGAATTGGGGGGAAAAGGAAACTATTAAAGGATTAAACTATCTAACTTTTAAATAACACATTTTCCACTTTTCCATCTATTTCTAAGCTATTTCAGTCATTTGAGTATGCTATGATAGAGGAATAAGTTGATAGAGAATATTATCTCCTATAGAGGGGCATTTGCATATACAGTGTGTTCTTGGATTCCCGAGGATTAGTTAAAAAGCAATGTCAAGTTGAGGGTAATATTTTTTATTGGCCAATTTAATGTTGAGAGACACACTTATAGAATTGAAAAATGTACTTCCTGGAAGCCAAAGAAAAAATATCTTCTTCCCTGAAAGCATGTCTGTCACAACTGCATAGTTAGTACAATGAAGGCATTATCTGAAGCTTAGCTTCAAGGTTCATGCAGCTGGATTAGTGCTAGCATCATTTTCTATACAAATAGGGAAAAATAATTTATCCTATCATTGATGCTACAATTCTACTGACGGTTCACTAATATAGAGATTAAATTTATAGCAGCAGCCTTTACATCTGTCATCAATACCTCCAAAATCACAGAGTGCTCTCTTCCAAACACACTTCGTGAGTGAACTCACCTACCTCCTTTGCATTTCTCAAAGCCATTTTGGGGAACAACAACCTAAGAAAACTAAACAGAATTATCTTTCTTTGTGAGTTAAAAAGAAAACAAAAACAGTGCTTTCAATTTTGAAAGCTCAAATAGTTATACTTACATGAAATTAGTCATATTAATAATCTTTCTTTCTTTTCCTTTCTTTCTTTCTTTCTGAAAGGTCGGGGGGATGGCAGGGGGAGAAGGAGAGAGAGAATCTTTACCAGACTCCACACCCAGTCCAGAGACCGACATGGGGCTCAATCTCACAACTCTATGATCATGACCTGAGCCAAAATCAATAGTGGGATGCTTAACTGACTAACACACCCAGGCACACCTGATTTAATATTTTTTTGATTAAAAGAAATTTACAAATTACTTGAAGAGATTTGTTTTATCTCAAAGTCAAGAGCAAAAAGAATGATGAACATGTTTGGGGCTGACCCACTGATGGATTTATTGTGTATGAGAAAATGATCTACTGCAAGAGAAAGAGAAGGCAAATGAGCTAATCAGCTAATTTAGTTTCCATCAGGAGGAGGAAATTAACTGTATTTCTACCAGTAGAATGCTTTTTGGTGGTTTTTATTAAGGAAAAAAATCATTTTTAAAAAAATAAGGAAGGTTTTACATACCAAAACATTGGCAAACCTTTGGCGAGGTAATTCTCTTACACTAATTATTAAGAGCTTAAATTTTGATAATCTGAAAATATAATTCAGAAGTTCCCAAAAGCTTATGACTTAACCATAGGCCAGCAAGAAAAAAAAATCATAAATACATATTTCTTATTTCTCAACTAATTCTAGAGTCTGATCAATTGTAAGCATATTTCTAATAAAAATTTTAATATGACCAGAGTAAAGAAATGTAATATAAAAATATATTTATTGTAATACCTAAATACTTAGAGCAGATTCAGAAAACATGGAAAACAAAGTTATTAATTCAAATTAACATTACCATACTATAGAAATTATAAGTTATGTCCACATGGCCAGTATGATTTATTTCTAAAATATGTATATTTTATGTGGTATGTATACACCTTATGTAATGTCGTAGAAATTTTTTCATCTCCAGTATACCATGTGTCTTCTTAAACAAATTGTGTGTAGGTGTTAAAACATCATACATTACACATTCATACATGCAAACATGCGGATTTTTACACAGCCACTGTTCCCCAGGGTGGATAGGAATTTCTTTTTCTTTTTTTAAATTTTTTAAAAAGATTGTATTTATTTATTTGACAGAGAGAGAGAGAGAGAATGCAAACAGAGGGAGTGGCAGAGGGAGAAGGAGAAGCAGACTCCTCTGCTGAGCAGAGAACCCGATGCGAGACTCGATCCCAAGGCTTTGGGATCATGACCTGAGCCAAAGGCAGATGCTTAACTGACTGAACCACCCAGGTGCCCAGGAATTTCTTTAATGTAGATTTTTTAAAGTGAAATTCAAGAGTAAAGGAAAAAATAATTTGGATTCTCAAAATGATTAAACCTTACCCATTATTCCTGTGTCTATAAAGGCCTATGTTTTCTCTGAACACATTAATAATTTATTTTAAATAATTTTTTTCAGTAACAATCAACTATTACACTTTTAAAATGTATTTAGTAATAATGCAACATAATGACAAACACCTAAGTTTTGTCGTGAGAATGTGAAAATTTTGAACGTATTTTCTTCTTAATTGATTAATGTCATGGTTTGTTCTGCATCACTGCTGGAAAAAAAAATGGAGGATAGAAAAGAAAAAGTGGTATTGGTCTCAGCCTTGTGAAATTATAAAAGAAAAGAATACAGTCCTAATGCCTCTCCTTACAAGGTCAGGAGGTACTATCATTTATCTACTTACTTTAGTTCTGTATTCACATTTTGTCTATTCTTACTCATCTGTATCATCCCCCCCTAACTTCTGATTAGAATGGAAGCTTCCTGAGAGCTGGACTAGTTCCCAGCATTCAACGCATTATTTGTTGACCCAACTATTGAAGAGACTATGATTCTCAACCTTCAGGCTTGCAGGTTCAAATGATTTCTACAATTTAAAGGTGCTAGAAAAAATTCCCTGCTATTCATTGCATAGAAATTGTGATGATTCTTGTTCAAATTGGTTATTTCCCGGAACACAGACGTCTGTGGAAAAAAGGCCATTATCTTCGGCATATTTGCTGTATCCAATCCTATTTACCTGTGGATAATAATTTTTTTTAAAAGATTTTATTTATTTGAGAGAGAGAGAGAGAGATAGTGAGAGAAAGCATAAGTGGACGGGAGAGGGAGAAGCAGGCTCCCTCTGAGCAGGGAGCCTGACGTGGGGCTCGATCCCAGGACCCTGGGATCATGACCTGAGCAAAAGGCAGACGCTTAACCAGCTGAGCCCCCTAGGCACCCCTCTATAATAATTTTTAAAAATAGAATCTGATTACCTTCCCTACAGAGACTGGTTCACTTCTTTTATAAGATCTCTTGGCATGATGTAGGTTTTATTTTGTAGCATTTGTTTTGGTTATCATTTTACTATACTATTTATGAATGTCTCTTACCTTCTCTTGAATATACAATCAGTCTATGGAAGCAGATTCCATTTCTGTCTTGTCCTCCTCCTAGCTTAGCATTATATAATATATATAATTATAATATATAATAATTATAGTTATAAAATATTATATATATATACATACACACAAACAAAATTTCAATAAAATTTCTCCAAAAGCAACAAAGCCTAAATTACTACATTAATGTATTTGAATCAGGCCATGCAATATTCCATATACAAACTCTTAAAAGAATATATATCTGCTTTCATTTAGAGGTTTATTTTGTTTTCAGAACAGATCATTCTGTTCTGGGCTGTGCTAAATACCTATTCCTTAGTTTTTTTTGTTACATAACCTAAATCAGCAAGGGCAGTATTTCGAGTGGCTTCTTTTTTTTTTTTTTTTTAAGATTTTATTTATTTATCTGACAGAGAGAGAGAGATCACAAGCAAGCAGAGAGGCAGGCAGAGAGAGAGGGGGAAGGAAGCAGGCTCCCACCAAGCAGAGAGCCCGATGCGGGGCTCGATCCCAGGACCCTGAGATCATGACCCGAGCCGAAGGCAGAGGCCTTAACCCAAGGAGCCACCCAGGTGCCCCTCAAGTGTCTTCTTAACTATAAGTAACTTTCAAAAATCCAAATTTGCTTAACAAAGAACGTAAGAATTCTGAAAATGCAGGTCCCAGACACCACAGGCACATATAAGACCACTTAGAAAGGAAAACGATGGTTTGAAGGGGCCCAACCTGTGTTTATATTAGAAAAACACAAGAAAAGACATGCCAATGTCGCCTATATCCTCTTTTGTGATTGAGTTACTTGATGGCTACGTTGAATAGTTTGGCCAAAATCTCCTCACAGTATCCTAAGGCAAAATGGAAATGTGAGGACTGGAAGACAATCCAGTTGGGTAGATTCACAGCTGGTTAAAATACTCATATCCAAAAAGTATTTACTGATGAGTGAGTAGATCTAAGCTACAATGGTAATTTTTCCTTTGCTCATTTTTTTACTGATTATTTCATCAGCAAGGTTTGGTAGCATATTTTTGGAATGTAAAATAACAGCCAGTGGGAAGGAGTGGCTTGAAGGACACACGCTTTGGGGTCCAACACACCGGAGTCAGAATCCCTTCAGATTAATAATAGTATCACCTTGGGCAAACTATTTAACTTCTTTGGAGTTTAGTTTTCTTATATGCAAAACAGAAATAAGAATACCACCTTTCAGGTAGAAGCTATACATGTTTAAGTTCCTAGTACTGTGCAGTGCGCAAATATGTAAGCACTCGATAAATTATTGTCATTCTTATGATAACGCAAAAAGGGAAGAGTCCTTTATGGATGTGAAGTGTTTTACCTCCAGTACAATGTATTTGATAGCTTTCACTAGGTTACACTGAACTAAAAACTGTTGGGAGACCATTTCTTGCAGGTCTCTTGCGATACAGTGCATCTGCTGGCACAGACTGTCTTTATTCCAGGCTATCTTTCAAGCATGTTTGTTCAGGAAAGAGCCTTGGAAGATGAAGACGATATCTCCCAGACCAGCAAAGGCCAGGTTTGCTTATAGCCTTAAAAGATGGAGCTATCTCCCTCAGAAGCCATGGGCTGCCATACTTACTTCTCCTCATAGAAGATTCAGATGCCCTAAGCTCAGGATTCCTCTCCTGTAACACAGCGCGCTGTGTGTGAGATTGTCACTGGGCCCACGTCACATCGCCCCACTTCACATCAGGGAACCAGCACAGATCCTGATCCTGTAGTTACTGGGATTGCTGTGAGTATAAACTCCCCTCTGTCTTTGGGCCAAGAGTCTGTAGTCCTCTGCCGGGATCCACAATCCAATTGCAGACTAACTCATTAGTTTGCAAGTAGGGTAAAATTTCAGAGCCTTCACAGTTCTTAACAAGTATCTCCAACTCTCAGGAGCTTATGGAGGAAGCAAACTTATGCAGGAAGGAAACCTTTTCACTTTCCTTACATTTCGTTCACTTTATGTATCAGCCATAGGTCACTGTAGGTCAGCTTGGCTCCACTCCCCATATCTTCTTCCAATGCTAAAAAAGAACAGGCCCAGTCTGGGACATGTCTGTTCCCTTGGCACTGAGAATTGAGCAACGGAGAAGCCTCGTTATGGCTTTTAAAGTGTTTATTTGGTCATGGCATCCGTAATTTTCTTTTATACTCTGCTAGCCAAAGCAAGTCACCTGACAAGCCTGATATCAGTGGGGTGGGGAAGTACTCTTAACTCTTCCCACAGAAGGACTAAAGTATTCTCATCCCATATAGAAAAAAGCAATGATGCATAACTCTCTTACAAGAAAGGAGGGTGAACAGTGGAGACACATAACACACTCAGTAGATGACAGTTAAATTAGGGCTAGTTCTATTCAGATATGGCATAACATAATCACTAATTGTATTAGGACAAAAAAACAATTTAAAAGATCTTCTCAATATTTCAAAATTATAGTATAATTCATATGCATGTGTTCAAACATGCACAGTGACTCACAAACATGAAATAATATTTCTAAAAGAATGAGGAGAAATAAGTTTGTTACTATTAACAGAATATGTACATAATGCAAAGTTTTGACCAAACTATAATTTAATCATTGTAACCAAAGCTCTGAGAATTCTTTAACATTTGTGCTTAGCCTCTCTCACACTCCCTTTTGAAATTTCCTGTTTTTATCAAATCATAAGCAAGAAACAGAGGGTGCATAAAGGGTAATTTATCACTTTTCCTGTGGATTATTTTAGACATAATCACCCTTTGAGCCATCTTTCCATCAAATAAGGTCTTTGAACTTATTACCTGTGTATTCCCACATATCATACTCTAACTTGACATGAAATAAACATGTTTTACGGGACGCCTGGGTGGCTCAGTTGGTTGAGCAGTTGCCTTCGGCTCAGGTCATGATCCCAGCGTCCTGGGATCGAGTCCCACATCGGGCTCCTTGCTCGGCAGGGAGCCTGCTCCTCTCTCTGCCTCTGCCTGCCTCTCTGTCTGCTTGTGTTCTCTCTCTGTTAAATAAATAAATAAAATCTTTAAAAAAAAAAAACAAAACATGTTTTACTTTGTTTTACTTTGAAGCCAATGAACCAACTAAAAATTATTTACTTGTTCTATATAATTTCAAATCAGAAACCACAATTTTAGGATTCTAAGAACTGTCAATCAACTACATTCTACCATTTTTTTCTTACCTTTAAAGGACTTTCACCATTAACTATTTTCTCTTCAATTTAACAAGCCCATGTACCTTGATGTAGTGACTATATCTATTTTTTTTAAGTGGCTACGTTCCATTCAAGGAGTATTTTCTAAACCATCTAAATAATTAAATATCTAGGGACGCCTGGGTGGCGCAGTTGGTTAAGCAACTGCCTTTGGCTCAGGTCATGATCCCAGCATCTTGGGATCGAGTCCCGCATCGGGGTCCTTGCTCCGTGGGGAGCCTGCTCCTCTCTCTGCCTCTGCCTGCCTCTCTGCCTGCTTGTGTTCTCTCTCTGTTAAATGAATAAATAAAATCTTTAAAAAAAAAATGTTTAAATAATTAAATATCTAAATATTATCTATTATCATGCTATTTATCTAACACTATCTGGGATATTCAATTATTTAACCATTCTCATCCACATGTATCATAAGTGTTTTTACTGCAGTATTTGAACTCAATACATTAGAAATAAATTTTAGCTATTTCTTTATTACTTATATTAGATTTTGAGCATCAAGAAGTGCATATATCTCTGTGTACCACACACACACACACACACACACACACACAAACACACACACGCACAGGCTTCTTCACTCATTACTGGGACTAAGAAGTATTAATTGAATGAGTGAAAAGACAAATACAGACAAACACTAAATTTTAACCATCTTCTTAAAGAAAAGAATTAAGACTGTGATTTTTCTGAAACTTTTCCAAAAAGAAATGGCAACACACTTCCTGTCCTTCACATCTTGTCTCAGCTCTCCAGTGTTATCCTTCATTTCATTTCATTCTTATCAACTACATTCAATCAGTGTTTACTCGGAGTTCTATTTCTTAATTACGAACAATTGTTTGAAGCTCTAGCTATCGCTGATGTATTTTTACCTTACAAATGCTATTCTCTCGAACTTGCTGCTGCAAGAATGTTAGTAACAGATGGTGGAGCTTCTTGAGATATAAAATGAGACTTTGCATATCAATGCAAATCTGACAAGTGACTTAATCACAAAAGACACTCTCCTTCAAAAAACAATCAGCTAGGCAGCATTGAAGAACCCAAAGAAAAAAAGTCATCTTTGATATAGACTTTTCTGTATTCTTCTCTTTTCATTAACTGAGCAGGTTAACAGTTGAGGCAGCTTTCCATTTATAGTGTTTAACCTGACTTCAGCTGCATTTTTAAAGAGGGACATTAAAAACCCTGCATTTATTTCTCAAATTATTTTTTTTCAAGGAGTATGTGGGCATCAGTGCACTTAAGTATAGATTAATAATTAATACAAAGCAGAAGTACTTCAAAAATCCTCTAGGTATGTCAAGGTGTAACCAAGCATTGGGAGTAAAGGAGTAGAGAGAAGGCAAAAGTATCTCTCAGAAAAATCAATTCAAGGCTTTTGTGTAGCAAAGAGATTTCTATGATTTCTACCCTTTGGATAATATCTTAAGAACATAATTTTAACATATTTTAAGAACATAATTGATAAATTATTAAAATTTGTCTTGTTTTTGTTTTTTAAGAGCAAAACCCGATGACAAATCCTTACCCACGAGGATCTATTTGTTGTTTTGGTTTGAATTTCAGGCTCTTTGCTATTACTGTACTTTGGGTAATTTCTCATTGGGTAAAGAGAAGAAAACATGGAAACCATTAATTTCAGCGAGAAGTCTAAGTGACAGGGAAATGGGGATAAGCCCAATGTAAGAGTCATATGCAAATCTGGTACTTAGTTGTAAGAGATGGCAGCAAGGATTTTAAAAAAATCCCTCCAAGGTGGTGGTTTGAGAATATTCAGATTATAGGGTAATGGCAGAGAAAGGTGGAACTGCGCCGCAGAGAGGACGGAGTACTTCTCCTCCTGGCACATTCCAGGTGCTTGGGGCCATCAGCTCTCCCTTTGCCACCTGAGCCCTCCTGGTGGAGCGCTCTTCTCCCTAACTCCCCATCCTTGTCATGTGCCCCCTCTGTGCAACCTCCCTACTCCAATCTCCTTTCCCTCAGTAGCTTAACTCTTCTTTCTAAAATAGCAATTTGCCAATCTTAAAGATTACTCCATGCCGAGAAAAATAATAGCAAAGTTTCAACTTACTATGCTTTGAGGAATATTGACACTTTACCAAGGGTTTCCTGGAGACATAAAGCCTTAAACCTAAAGGAATGAATCTTGAATCCTGGGCATCTCCATCTACGGAGTGGTTCTTAGGAGATTTCAGTGTTACCTAAATCAAACCATAGATATGCGGCTGCCTTCTCTGCTGTAAACACCAGCCAGGGCAGGATCTTACAAAACGTTCCAAGAATCCAAAATGAATGAAAAGGACCTCAAACTACAGTTACCAACTACTAACACAATGATAAATGTTCATACACCAAAAAAAAAAAGAAGAAGAAGAAGAAGAAGAAGAAGAAGAAGACAAGAAGAAAAAGAAAAAGAAAGATATTACCCTTCCATGTATACTGTTGGCTAAAAGAAAATTTTATTTAGGTGAGATCTTTTTATTCATATTCTCCTTACTATATACCCTATTTCTATGGTAACTAATTATTAGTATGTGAGTGTATTAGTCTACTCAGGATGACTTAACAAAATACCATAGACTGGGTGGCCTCAACAAGAGGTACCATTGTGGTCAGTCTCTGATGACAGGGTACCATTGTGGTCAGTCTCTGATGACAGCTCTCTTCCTGGCTTGCAAATGGCTGCCTTCTTAATGTGTCCGCCCATGGCAGAGAGAGCTCTAGCGCCTCTTATTATTATTATTCAGGGCGCTAGTCCGTTCACGAAGGTCCTACTCTCACGACCTCATGTACACTCAACTACCTCCTAGAGGCCCTAACTCCAAACGTAATCACATTGGGGGCTGAGGCTTCAACATACACATTATGAGAAGACAGAATTCAGTCCATAGCAGTGACAGGGCACTTCTTAAGACTCTTCTACAGTAATATGTATGAGTAATAGAATAATGTATGCGTATACAGCAGAGATGAAAGGTGAGAAAGAAGATCACAATTATTACCAGAAAAAACAAACAAACAAACAAACAAACAAAAAACCTTACCATTTAAAAAAAAAAAAAACAAATTTCTGTGAGTTTAACTATCCCTGCGTATCTTTTCTTTGCCCTCGTCTCTAGATTTCACTTTGGATCAAGCTGAATGGCACTGCTAGTCCCAGGCATGCGAAAGCAACCACCAATCCAGATTCCTTCAGGCTTCTGTTTGAAAGCTCCTTATTTTAGTAGGTGAGCCTCAAGCTCTTGTATTTCAAAAATAAGCATGACTACACTCAAGTGCCATTCTCTGAAGCTGGTTGGCTTCTGAGATGCCTGAACTCATTATCCTCCTGTTGAGGTTTCTGATGCTGACAGTCCCCCGCCCCTCTCCTGTGCTGCTCCGTGAAGGCACTGCCCCCTTAGGGGCGCCCCACCCCCGCTCTTTGGGCTCCCGAGGAAGACAACACACCAAGCAACAAAAGAGAGCAATTCACTAAAGGCGGCTGACCTTCAAAGACACACAAACTCAAACTGCAAAGTTTCTTTCTGAAGTTCCTTTTATTTTGAGTACAAAGTTCTTGGGAATTAAAAAAAAAATGTGTAACCAACTTAAAAATTCAGTGATAGAGACAAGCATGAGGTTTCGGATGAGCAAGACTAACGAAATCAAGCTGAGAAAAAGAACACCTGGTGTATATTATTTTGGCTAAAGATTTGTTTGTTTTTCTTATTCCCCCGGCCTTTTTTTTTTTTTTTCCCCCTGTTTGGAACAAGAGGCATGAAATTTGTAGATTCAGTAATTACAGCAATAGTAACTATGCTGGATCAAGACAAGTCTCTGCACTAGTTCAGCCACAGGAACCAAAATCAATCACCCCAAGTATATCAGCAGCCTAGGAGGTTATCGAGTTATAATTTGGATCATGAAATGTGGGCCAGGGGCTAGGCAGGTTCGAATCACAGCACAATTATTGCACACTGTATTCCAAACTGCTCTAGTCAAATCTAGACAGACATTCATTAAGCCTTTGAGTGTGAGGTTTCGGTGTCGGCAAAGAGAAGAGACACAAAGATTACTAAGACATTTCCATTTCCAGAAAAATCTCTCTAACAGTAGAATATATAAAGTGGCATAGGGCAGGCACTGCTCTGTTTATACAAGCTGTCAGTCAGCCATCGTCTTTAAATGAGTAATTGTGATGCACAGAATACCTCACTAAACACTGTATTTGGTGCTCTTTACACATGCAATTTTCCTTGAATCAACTAGCCTATCCCCATTTTTCTTTCTACAATCTAATCAATGTCTTATTCTGGAAAACAGCCAAGTTTAACAGTTCTTGATCTGAATGCAAAGAGAAACTTCTGAAAAAGGAACAAAATTCCTGGGGTAAAAAAGGAGCAGGGAAGACTCTAATTATTTTACCATTCTCTTGGAAAAGAAAGCTCTAAGTTTTTCTATGGCAAGATGGTTTCTTTCCAGGGAATGCAATCATTTTTGCCATTTTTTACAACTTAAATAGTTTCTTCAGAGGCGCCTGGGTGGCGCAGTTGGTGAAGTGTCTAACTCCAGGTTTTGGCTCAGATCATGATCTCAAGATCGTGAGATTGAGCCCCATGTTGGGCTGGCTCTACGTTGGGTGTGGAGCCTGCTTAAGATTCTCTCTTCCTCTTCCTCTGCTCCTGCTCGTGTGCTCTCTCTCTCTCTTAAATAAATAAATCTTAAAAAAAATAGTTTCTTCAGTTTTTACTTGGCCATACATGAACTGCTTAAGTAAATACTAACTAGTGGAAATTCTGCTCCCAGAGTGCAGGAAAATTATGTTGGGTAGAAGCAATTATATGTGGGGCCATTAAAACTTCTAATAAGAGAAAATACATATTTAATTAACATACTCTCCCATTTGTCCCTTCTAATTTCCTAATTTAAAGTCTGATTCTGTAAATTCAAATAATTTGTAAATTATCCGAAACTAATTACATTGTACAAAATTCAACTAAGAAAAAAAAGGCAGAGTATCCATAAGTGTAGTAAAAATGAGAACTCTTAATCCTTAGAATGAGATGTGTCTGGAGTTTCAGTATAGCTACATAACCAACAATTCCAAACACACACACACACAAAGTTCAGCATTCCCAATAGTAGCATTTAAATGCTATGTGAGAACAGATGAAACTATGGGCTTCTGTAAGCCAATGTGTTTATCAAGGCATGTCCTGACCTTGCATTAGAACGGCCTTAGTTCAATTTGGCAAATACTTGCTAATATGCAGCTTCCCAGTACCCACACAAGTCCTTCTAAAATAGGATCTTAAAGAGGCCAGGAAATCTACGTTTAACAAGCACCCCCAGGTGTGTCTGACACACCCTAAACTTTGAAAACCATTGCTATAAGATTTTAGTATGGATCATGGGATTCTGTTGAGGAAGCTTCAGAAGGGAATCACAAGCATCGGCCCCATCCTTTCTGCACTCCTAGGGAGATTTTATTTACCCCTAGATGTCAGGTCGTCCTCAGGTCCTCCTATGCCTTCTTGCCAACCCAGTGATGCGCCGAGAGCACAGGTATCTCAAGAGTCCTACTGCTGACCCTCCAGATGAGGAAGTTAGTTTTCTGGTGGTGCCAGAGATTCCTATCACCCCATTTCTACTCTGCCCCTCTTCCAGGTCTCAGCCAGCCTGATCCACTGACCTTTTACAAAAGCCCTGTGTGCCACCGAAAAGAAACCCTTCCTTGGCCCTGTTTCTCCTTGTCCCATCTGCTTAGGATTGAATCATTATCATCTGTTTTTTTTTTCTTTGATCAGCTTCTTTCATTAGTAATTTATTTATTTATTTTTAAAAGCTTTTATTTATTTATTTGACGAGAGACACAGCAAGAGAGGGAACACAGGCAGGGGGAGTGGGAGAGGGAGAAGCAGGCTTCCCGCTGAGCAGGGAAACTGACGCAGGGGCTCGATCCCAGGACCCTGGGATCATGACCGGAGCTGAAGGCAGACGCTTAATGACTGAGCCACCCAGGCGCCCCAGAGCATGTATGTTCAAGAGCAAATACCTACTTACTTTAGCTTTACTTTATTTTTCCCCATTGTCTTTTCTATTTTTAAAAAATTTTCCAGCTTTATCAAGTCACAATTGACAAATACAATTGTAAGATATTTAAGGTATACATTGTGGTGATTTCATCTATGTATGCACTGTGGAAGTATTCCTCCCATCTAGTTAGTTAACATATCCAATCACTTCACGCATTATTTTATATATATATATATATATATATATATATATATATATATATATATATTCAACCACAGTCACCATGTTATACCTTAGATCCTCAGGCTTTAATCATCTTATAGGTGATACTTTGTATACTTTACCTTTTACCAACATCTCCCTATTTTCCCAACCTCCAGTGCCCGGCAACCACTTTTCTACTGTGTGTGTCTATGAAGTTTGACTTTTTTTTAGACTTCACATATAAGCGATACCATGCAGTATCTGTCTTTTTCTGTCTGGCTTATGTTACTTAGCATAACACCCTCAAGTTCCATCCATGTTGTCCTAAATGGCAAGATTATCTTCTTTCTTGTGGCTGAATTATATACCACTGTGTCTGTGTGTGTGTGTGTGTAGCTAAGCTCATGTACGGAACAAAATTCACTTACATTTTAAAAATATATACTGAGTACCTATAATGAGCTAGGCACTGTTTTACTGTATGAATCCAAAAAGACAAGGTCTCTGACCTATGAAGTTTAATTTCTATTGGAGAAGATTAAAAAAAAAAACAAAGAAAGTAAATAAATAAATGAAATGTAAGATAGTGATAAGGATTATGAAGACAAGGGTCACCTGGGTGGCTCAGTGGGTTAAGCATTGCCTTCAGCTCAGGTCATGATCTCAGGGTCCTGGAATTAAGCCCCATGTGGGGCTCTCAGCTCAGCGGGGAGTCTGCTCCCTCTCTCTTTGCCCTCCCCCCATTCATCCTCCCCCTCTCTCTGTCTCTCTCTCCTATAATAAATAAAATAAATAAAATCTTTAAAAAAGAATTGTGAAAAAAACAACAGTAATGATAATGACAGCAGAGGTGCGTATTTGGGTGTGTGTTCTATTTTATGCTGGGTACACAAACAAATCTTTTGAAATAGGGAAGATATGAAGCCAGCTATTACAAAAACCTAAGAGAAGAAAATTCAAGAAAGAGGAGTTATCTAGGGTAGAAGACCTTGGCTTGCTCAAGGTCTAAACTGAAAAAAGACCAGAGCAGTGCCGGCACAGGGAAGAGGAAATATGCAGGGACCACATGGTATGAGGCCTCTAAAGGCCATAGCCAAATGAGTCAGAGAAAACTCAGTGAGGGAGGTTTTTCATTCAGATAGCAAGAGAAAGCCACCGAGGTGTTTCATGTAGGAGAGGGACCTGTTTGAGGGTACAATGACCTCCACCACGATCTAGATATTGCAGTTGAGAAGACTGAGGGGGAAAGCCTGTAGCCCAGTTGGGAGGTTATTACAGAGAGATCTGCCGATGCCTTGAATTAGAAAGGCAGCAGAGCGGATGGAAGAAAACAGATGGGTTTGAAATATACGATGGTGGAGGAGCTGATAGGCCTTGACGGTGGGTTGTAGTTGGGGGTGATAATGCAAAGTGAGACCTCCAAAAGGCCTCTTCACTGGTTGGCTTGGGCAGCTGGGTGGTTGGCGATGCCTTCTACTGAAGTGGGGCAAGTCTGAGGAAAGAAGATGGCGGCGGGAAGAAAAGGGACAGAGATTTCATTGTAGACACGTTCACCTTGAGACGCTTATCAAACATCCAAGTGTGATACGACCTCAAGAAGATCTAAATCTGAGCACCAGTGCATAAGAACATCATGGAAAGACACGGAGTCAATTTTCTTAGGGAGAGCTTTAAAAATAGAGATGAAAGTCCAGGACAGAGCTCAGGAGCTTGCCAAATTTACAGGCCCGGCAGAGACGGTGGAAATGCAAGAGAGGCCTAGAAACAGTGGCTGGTTGTAGAAGTTTGAGGAAGCTAAGGGGAGAAAAAAAAATCTCAAAAGAGATTTAAAGAGGAAGTGGTTTAAAGAGGAAGTGGTCAACTATACCGAATACTGCTGAAAGGCGGAATAAGATGAATACGTGGAAACCATCACTGGTTTTGCAACACGAAAGTAACCCGGACAAACCCTGAGCCAAGTGAATGAATTAGCTTTTCAAAGCCTAGGCATCTAGCTGAGCTGCAAAAGGAAATTATGGAAGAAAGGCAGAATGGTGAAAAGGAAAAAGAAGAGGATACAAAGAAAATCTTAGCTTCAGAAATTTAGCAGCTTTTAATCTTAGATAAACTACGGTGAGACATACATAGATAGTATACAAGAATGACTTACAATAGAATTAAAAAAAAATACTGTCTGGCACACATTTGAAATCAATCGAAATTTGGATCTTGGGATTTATCAGCACAGGATAACCATTTTATTGCTCCTAATTCAGGAGACCTAAGGAGATTTTTAAAAAGACATAATTATTTAACAAAGAAGAGCCACACAAAATCTACCAATACACCTTTCCTATGTAAGTACTGACCACTCCTCTCTCTCTCTCCAGAGCAACAGTGCCAAAAACCAGATCATTAATACCAATCTCCCCTGTGTTAAACAGCCCCAATCACCCTTTGTCATTTAAATTGCACTGAATTTGAATTTGCATAGGTTGCAAGTGGAGAACAGAATTTTGAAGCCACATAAAATAATCACACTTAGTCTTAAAACAGAATACATTAATCTTTTCTGGCACTGCTCCCCCACTGTAACTGCAGAACTCAATTCTCTATTCTTCCGGTGAGTCATGCTGTAAAATTTCTGGTTGACTTATCCACAGAGAGACAGCACCACATGAAACAGAGCCCACGTAAACTGTGGAGAGAAGTGAGCCTTTATGCCTTCAACCTTCTGCTTGCCTCTGTATATTACACTAAGACCAAGGCTGACCTCAGAAAGCTCAGCAAGTTGTAAGGGTGATTAAGGGTTCTTTGAGACTCAAATAACTCTTAAACTGATTCTCCAAATTACTTCTTAAGATCAGCATTTCTCAAAGTGTGGTCCTTTTGCCACTTTCACATGATCACTGGTGCTTGAAAAAAAGAAAGGAAGGAAGGAAGGTAGGAAGGGAACCCTAAAGCCCTGTTTCACTCTTATACCCCAAAATCTTCAAGTTGCAGGCCTAGACACCTGCAGTTCTAATAAGCTCCCCAAGTGTTTTCTAGTAGACTGGAGCCTGATCATTAATTGTGGATTATATGGTAGGATTCCGTAGATTTAGGATTTTCACCTCGTGTCTCTTCATTCTCCGACTCATTTTACACAACAGGGCCAGATGTAGCCCCTCACTCGCTGTTCTAATTCTTTCTCTACCATGCTCAAAAGCTTGCTGGGTGCTTCATGGCCCACAGGCCAATGTTCAGACTCCTTTGTGTAACATTCAAGGTCCTTAGTCATGATGCTAGACTTTGCTCTTTCCATAGCGGAACTTCTCTACCCACAGAAGGTTGTTCAAATACCCACCGCGTGTCCTAAGCACTGGCACCTCCCTGCTTCTGCTTATTTGCCTTGTGCCTTTAGGATGTGACTTTCCACCGGCCCACAAGCCCAAATCCTATCTTTTCTTGAAAGTTTAACTCAGGGAAGCCTTTCCTGCTGGAAACAACCATTTCTATGAACTTCGTATTGTTTTATCTCTGTCTCTGTTATGGCACGTATGCTTTCTACTTTCCATTATTTGGTAGCGTGGTCTATTCTTTTGTCTACCCAGCACCCTGTAGGAGCTGGGAACAATCACCCTTTTCTCTGCGTCGGCAACAACAAAATAGGTTTTTGGGAGCTGCCACGTGTTTTATATGCCCTTACCCCCTGGCCATACTCTTTGGTCAAGAGGTAGATGTCTGCTACAAACTATAGTTACCAGAGTGCCCCACCCCCTACAGTAATTGTTCCAGGGGGCACACCTGACTAGAACTAGGCCAGTCATAGTCCTTTCTCATCTAGATCTTGCTCCACTGGCTAGTGTTAACTGGTTCAAGATTGGCACATAACCCAACTGACACTACAGATTGAGAACCAGAGGTCCAATTAGTCCCTCTCCTCTGGCTCAAACTGGGAAGCTGTCTGGAGCCATGGCCATGGGATTGGACTTCCCCACAGCTTCTGAAGGCCTAGAGATGGGGGAGACAGGCATCTGGTCAGCATGAGGCTTCAGCTCTCATGGTTCAAAACCCTCTCAAAGCATATTCACCACTGCCTTCAGAAACCAGGGAGGGGACCTTATGATACTTTGAGGGAGTATCACCACACAAATAATTCCTCTCCCCACTAGTTGATATCTACTGTTTTATTGTTGTTGTTGTTTTATTAATTTTTAAGGTGATGCTGAGTGGAGGACAGCTACATTCATGCTACGTTTACAAAAAGTTAAAAGTAACTTGCTCTGTGTACCTTATTAGATTTCCTCCTTCGGGAGAGGGGCAGAGGAAGAGAATTTTGAGAGCAGGGGAGATCAGCCTCCTAAGGCAGAAGGAGGGGCTATATTGTGGAGTAAGAAAAATCACAGGCTAGGACCATGAAATGTATGATGAGCTTTGAAGATATTATAATTTACTGTAGGCCCAGTTTACTTTCAATTAAGCATGAAGAATATACAGAGTATATTTTTCATGCATTTGAAAATGATTCTGCCTTCCATGATTCATGATGTTTTTGTCTGGTTTATTTTTAAACTGGACTGAGGTTATAGAAAAGCACATTTGAACAGATATACTAATCAAAGGTCATGATAATAGTCTCCATGGCCATGTTGGAGACTGTTAGGAATTAAAAACAGAGAATATAGAAAATAATTTTTACAAAGAAGGAGATCTTCCTGAACCTAAAGGATAATCATATATCAAGTCAGGGTAATAGGCTCATAGACAGACATATCCTATTTAAACCCCTTCCATAAAGGGACATCTTAGTCATAATCTTTCTTAAGACTAAATACCAAATTTCCTTTGGTGAGATTAAAAAAAAAAGATATCATGGATAATGAATTCCAAAAGAATGAGGAGTGAGACAGGGGTAATGAGAGAGTATAGAGGCAAATAATAAAATTTCACATTAATATTATTGTTATATGAAATATATAAAGGCTATAGAGGGAATTTCTTGCAATCAAATAGTAGTTTCATCTGAAGGGAAAAATACTGCAGATAAAGCTCGGTAATTTTTTTTTAAAATTGAAATATAGAGAAGTATTATGTGACTATAATAAAATCAAACAAGAACTTACTCTTGAAAATTTATTTAAACTTCTTATGAAGTATCTGTGTGGATGTTCTATACCATTCCATCAGCAAAATGGGTAATTTTTTTTCATTTATTAAAAATACTTTATATTTTGAAATATATACATTTACATCTTAAATAATAATTTTAAATAGTAAAAATAATGGAAAGATTTTTTTTTTTAAGAGAGTGAGAGCGCATGGGTGGAGAGGGGCAGAGGGAGAGAGAGCATCTTAAGCAGGTTCCATGCCTAGTACTGAGCCAAATGCGGGGCTCCATCTCAGGACCCTCAGATCATGACCTGAGCCTTAATCAAGAGTTGGACGCTTATCGGACTGAGCCACCTGGGAGCCCTGGAAGGAAATTTTTTAAAATTGCTTTTCTGTCAGCCAGTTTAACAATAAAAATATCTGCTTTTACAAAATGTATTTCCTTCTCATTAGTCTTTACATTTCTAGGAATTGCCTTCATCTCCTGAAATATGTGAGAACTTTAGAGAAAGAACAGAGAAGGTCTGTGAAATGGGTGGGTAGCGCATCAGCTGGCATGGGTGCTAAGTATATGGGGACAGAATTTTGATGGAATAATACTTGCCTGTAAGTTTTAATGAGTCATGAGTACGATTCGATTATCCCTCCCACGGTTGGGACATTAAATGTAATCATGATGAGGCACTATAATTCTCATCAGGTAGCCAAGACTGCTCACTGAAATATCTCTCCAAGTGCTCTGCAAACTAAAGGAGCTTGGAGACATCGCTTTGTCACTTGCATCTTTTGATCGCCCACATAAAAATGATCACAAATAATGTGTATGCTTTACACGCTTCACACTTAATTTTACGGTTTGATTCATCAAAGGTGAACATGAAGGTAGTTCAGTATTTCAGCTGGTGAACTTCTCTAATAGATATGGTGCATTGATTCCAGGCCACAGAATCTAACATGTGTCCAATCAATTTTTGGTTCCTAAGGACTCTCAGATCAATCCACTTCATATTTTTATCACAGCCACCTTAGTCTGGGGACTAATCATCTCCCTCTTGAACCAATGCTATCATCAATAATTGCATTCTCTACCAATAGCCTATTTGCAATTTAATCTTTCATTCATAATTTTCCCAAATCAGTCTTTCTGACATGCCTCTTCCTTTTTACCCTCCTATCCAAAAATTTAAATGACTTTTGAGTGCCTCTTAAATGTGTATGTTTGTAGTTTGAAGATATAATATGCTTCATGCATATTATATCCTGACCCTTTCTTTACGTGGATAACTGTATGGAAATTAAACCCTTAACCAGTAAACACACTTATTTTTATAATAATATATGGTTTAATTGATTTTTAAAATATTTAAGAATTCAGTTTTATTCAAATAATTTTGATATTTTTATGTTTGTTAGTAGTCACTTTATCTTGCTTTTTGTTTTATTTTCCAAAACCGGTTTTGGAAAAATTCAAAAAAAGGTGATTTTTAGTTGTTTATATTTACTTTCATTTACATTTTGATAAATATATATTTGGATTTTCAACACTGCAAATGCAGTTAAATATTATTTCAATCTTTTATATAACTATTACAAATGCAATGCAAATTATGTGAAAATCTGTATTTTAACAGCATAGTGATTTTGCTGAAATGGAGCCAGAAAAATTTTATGGATAAACATGTGATAACTTTTGAATTATATGCCTTTATTATATTACTCTTCTAAACATCATAGACCTTTCAACAGACTATGCAGACTAGTAATAATAATTAAATTCAGTCATCTTTGTTGTGTTTGCTGGTTTTCATCATATTAAGGTATATTTATCAAGTTAAGAGGAAGGACCATATATTTCATTTAATAGTTTTTTAGCTTGATTTATAGCTCTTAAATATTTAGATATGTAGTATGTAAACTTCCATGCCCTAGATCCCTCAAATATTAGGGGAAACCTGCCATGTGATGTATAGCTGCTGATATCAATTTTTAATATTTTTTCTTAAGTAGTTATGAAAAATATTCTCACTCGTCAACAGGGAAATACAAATCAAAAACCATGATGAGATACCATCTCATACCTGTCAGGATGGCTAAAATTAACACCACAAGAAACAACAGCTGTTGGCGAGGATGCAGAGAAAGGGAACCCTCTTGCACTGTTGGTGGGAATGCAAGCTAGTACAGCCATTCTGGAGAACAGTATGGAGTTTCTCCAAAATGTTAAAATAGAACTACCCCCACCATCCAGCAATTGCATTAGTAGATATTTACCCTAAGGATACAAAAATACTGATTCAAAGGGACACATGAACCCAGGTCTTTTTTTTTTTTTTTAAAGATTTTATTTATTTATTTGACACAGAGAGAGAGAGAGATCACAAGTAGGTAGAGAGGCAGGCACAGAGAGAAGGAAGCAGGCTCCCCCCTGAGCAGAGAACCCGATGTGGGGCTCGATCCCAGGACCCTGAGATCATGACCTGATCTGAAGGCAGAGGCCTTAACCCACTGAGCCACCTAGGCGGCCCTAGACCCAGATCTTTATAGTAGCATTCTCTACTTCACCCAAATTATGGGAAGAGCCCAAATGTCCATCAGTTGATGAATGGATAGAGAATATATATATATATTTATATATATATATATAACACACACACACACATTACTCAAAATATCTTGCCATTTGCAACAATATGGATGGAGCTAGAGTGTATTATGCTAAGTGAAATAAGTCAGAGAAAGACAATACTATATGATTTCACTCATATGTGGAATTTAAGAAAGAAAAAAGATGAACATATGGGAAGGTGTAAAAGAAAAAAAAGAAAAGGAGAGAGGGAAACAAGCCATAAGAGACTCTTAACTATAGAGAACAAACTGAGGGCAGATGGGGGGAGGTGAGTGGGGAATGGGTTAGATGGGCGACGGGGATTAAGGAGGGCACTTGTGATGAGCACTGGGTGTTGTATGTAAGTAATTGCTGAATTCTACTCCAGAAGCCAATATTGCGCTGTATGTTAACTATCTAAAATTTAAATTTAAAAAATAATAAAAATATTCTATCATATTTCAAACATAAAAGGCATAAAGCAGATTATCATGAACACCTACATACCCACCCCCTATATAAGATATAAGACAGTACTAGTAATTTGCCATCCCTGTTTACTCCTCCCCAATCACATTCACTCCCTCTGCTTCCAGAAGAAACCACCATCCTGAATTCTGTATTGCTATTTTAAAGGGCAAATCCTTTAAGGGTGTGTTCTTTATTTGTTGATGCTGTCTACACATGGTTGATGGCTGTATGTGATAGCTCTTCTACGAGTTAACTTGCAAGACTGTCTCGATAATTCTTCAGATCCTTCTTCAGTTTTCTCAGGAGAGAAATAACATCCTTAAGGGGGGAAAACAGTTTGGAAACTTCCTTTCCAAGCTCAACATCTTTTATTTCTCTCTCTTGCCTTATCCTGCGCTGGCAATGGCCTTTAGCGCAACATTCAACAGAAGCAGTGAGGCTGGACCTTCTTGCCTTGTTTCTGATTTAAAAGGGAAGACTTTTAACATTTCTTCATTAATTGTGATAGGTGCTGTGGGCTGATGATACTGCCTTAAGAAGTGGCACGATGTGATCAGAGTTCTTCTCAGAAAAATTCTTAGTGACAAGATGGGCTGGAGCAGAATTATCTGGGAGTTGCTGGATTGGGAATCACTTACTGGGTGCAAATGACACAGGGTCTGCAAGGCGCCGTCAGTAGAACACGCCTTCCGGGTCTGATTCGCTCACTTGATCCACCACGTTTGACAAATTTTAATCTACCACAAACCCACATGGGTCTTCCTGTCAATAATATCTGAAACTGGTTACCGTGACTCATTATAGGCTCCGTATATGGTTCTATTACACAGAAAAAAAAAATCACCCCAAGTCACTGACAGTCAAACTGATCTTTTAATTCTCTTTCAAGTCATTTCAATAAATATAACCAATAAGACGCTGACACAAAGCACAGTCATTTTTTAAGATTATCTTATACGCTTTAAGAAAATTGAAAACTTTCGAAGAAAGTTATCTCCCAGAATCTCAGTCAAAAGACAAAGTCATTTACATAGTTTGTTTGTGTATTTAGAGAAGTAGAGAGCACAAAATTACCCAGTAAATATTTTATAAGTAGATGTACATTGAAATGAGGAAATTCAATCTCAAACCTTGAATCACTGTACATTTAATAGCAGTTTTTTTCCTCCTTTTATGGTCTAGACTAGGCAAGAGCAGATTTTTCTCCTCTTCTGGACCTCTCCTATTTCCCATTTTATTTTTCTGTGAAAACATCAGTTACATAGACAGACACCAATTATGTCTTACAAATAATAAGATAAAGGTTTCGATTCCACTTAAAAAAATTCTAAGAGCTTATAAAATTGCTAAATTAATAACACTGCCTGGGTTTCACCAAATCTTGGCTCCTGACCCACTGTCAGGAAATATACATTTCTAATAAAACGAACATGCTTAATTCTGTAACTAAACAGCCCAAAGGAACGGTATCTGCCATAACAATGAAGTCTAATGACAATTCTGCTGACATTTCTCCTATCTGAAAATGAAGTCATGTGGAAAATGATTTCTACGCTAGCAGAATAATTAAGACAGAAAGCAAAAATTGATTTGGTAGAAATGGATGCTCAGATTGTCTCTGTTCTCAGTGGCGTGGGGGGGGGATGACATTATTTACGTCACCACTATCTTTAGTTGGCGTCATCTTCCCATACTCTCTTCTTTAAATCATATCTTTTTGATGTACAGTAACAAATTCAACTAAAAGCAGTACTAACCCCAAGGGACTTTTGTTTTCCTTTTGTTGTACGGGCCTCTCTCTATTTCGAATACCGCTCCAGAGAACAGACTCCTTACTGACTCTTAGCCATCTTCGATTATACAGATATTTTAAGTATAGCGGAATTTCTTTTAACTGGCTTGGGACTTTCTATGAAATGGGTGCCTCTGTCCTCATCAGCCAAATGAAAATTATACCTAAAATCATACTATAAAATGAAAATAAAATGTGAAGTTGTTCAGTTCCGGCACTGTTTAAGGGGAACTGTGAGAAGCAATCAAAGGAAAACGCCAAGTTACAGACCTCAAGAATCATTATTTTTCTATAAAATATAGATTATTTTAGTTCCTCACAAAAATTTTAAATGAACAAAAGCATGCACTCCAAGAAAACAATAAAACATCACCAATTAAAGTCTAAGCAACAGGTTTCAAAGAAAGTGTGAATAGAACGCTTTATCTGGATTCTGTCAACACAGTCTAATGACCTTCTTTATTTGAAAATGGCTGATTTTAAGGAAAAGTTACTCTAGCTGCTCAAGAGAACTTATACAAGGAAAGTGCTACACTTCAACAATAACTAAAATGAAACGTCAATTCATTTTCATGTGTCCACAAGATTACTCCGTATTGTATAAGCAGAGTGTTTTCAATGCAGCTGAAACCAATTAACCACTCCAGGCCTAAACCACTTCATTCACAAAACATGCAGCATCTAAAGTGTTTTATGCAATAGGAGATCTTACCAAACAGTTATTATTTCACAGATTTCAGAACGTTCTGTTCTACCAGATCCTCCTAGGAAATTTTCTGGTTTTTTTCTTATAGGTTCTTAGTACACAAACATCTACTCCTCTAAGAGTCCCCATTGTGCCCGGCCCCCACCTGGAGCACCTCTTATATTGTGTGTGTCTGCCTGATCGTCTGCCTCCCCTCTAGAGATCTTTCCTTGAAGTTGGGGTTGTAACTCAGTCATTGTTGTATCTGTTGACTCTCATCCCTTCTTCCAGGCATCAGTGCATCCCTGATGACAGAGACCAAAGGTCTGGGAAGACCCACAAGTTCAATATGCTCCTTATGTAGAACTTGAATCTCAGTCCTTACAACCTCTGAACATTTTAAACCCCAGATTCCATCCCAATTTCTCCCTTTGTCCTATGGTCTCAAAAATATAAAAACTTCCCTTCCTATTATCTTTCTTTCAGCTTTCTTGCATCTCCAAGAATCTTGTTTTGCTGCCCTAATCTCATACCATATTTCTCTTTTACCAAAAATGTGTAATGTAGGGAAAAAGTTAAAAATAGGCATGACTAGATAGTAAACCTCTTAAAATGTTCACTTCCCACATGTACAACTAATCTAGCAACCTATCTCCAGTTAATTCAATCCTCATTTCTCCTGTCCCATTCTAGCCATCAGAATCCAGGCCAAAATCAAATGTGGACAAAGAGCAGATGCTCAAAATGTGCCTTGACAATATAACAGAAAGACCCGTATAATATAAAAACATAAACTTTGCTCCTTTTCTTTACTTTTTCACTAGCTTTTAAATTTTTTTTTAAAAAAGATTTTATTTATTCATTTGACAGAGAGAGCGCAAGCAGGCAGAGCAGCAGGCAGAAGGAGAGGGAGAAGGAGTCTCTCCACCGAGAAGAGAGCCCGACTCAGGGGCTCGATCCCAGGACCCTGGGATCACAAACTGAGCCGAAAGCAAACGCTTAAGGGACTGAGCCACCCAGGCGCCCCTTCATTAGCTTTTTTTAAAAAGTAAAAGACTTTGAACTTCATTAGATTCAAAAGGAATTCTATGGAATTTTAATCTTCCTTTCCAGGATTGCTTATATATCATCGCTTGTAGACAATCGGTTCATTTAATTAATAAGTAATATTTCTACTGTTCTTTTATTCGAAAACTATAATTTCCTGTTAGGTATATTTCCTTCAAGAAAACATTCTAGGGGCTTAATATTTTATTTAATTAGGTATCCATGATTTTTTTAGATTAGCCATTCTCCAAATGACTTGGAACTAAAAAGAATTCATACTTAGTACAACTTGCAGTTTCCCTTCTCAGATAAAGGCAGTATATCATGCATAGTTTCTACATCCAAATTGTTCAGTTCTGCTTCATGGTACCTGCACACAAATTGTTCGCAAGGTGACACTGTGCTCAGAAACCCAAAAATCAAAACACTTTTATACATTCCTGGAAAGGTTATCTTTGCCTTGAAATGTTTAAGCCCAAAGTTCTTTTTCTAATGTTCTTTGCTCAATGAAGTAAAAATAAATTACTTGATTTAGATACTAAGTAACTAGAATTATAACATATATTCTTTACAACAAATCACCACAGAGCAAACACTGAGAGGATCTCAGTGGCTTGTGACTTAGAGCTAGATGAAATGAAAGAAAAACTTCAAAGAGAGAAAATGTATGAACCCAGTGGAAGACATGGAAAGAGTTACATTTGTGTTTTTACCACAAGGAATGAATAGCTATGAGGATATTTCAAATATAAATACTGAAATGAATATAGTAAATGAAAGAATGAAATGCTCTATGCATTTTTAACTCATAAAAAGTCTGCGAATCTGAAATAGTTAAAAATTATTAAATTTAATTTTAAAGAAAGCACGAGCAGCGGGAAGAGCAGAGGGAGGAGAAGGAAAGGGAAAAGCAGACTCTCTAATGAGCACAGAGCCCAACACAGGGACCCCAGGAGTGGGATCATGACCTGAGCCGAAGGCAGACCCTTATCAGACTGAGCCACCCTGGGGTGGCTAGGTAAATAAACTAGGTAAATTCAATGCACTTTCATTTTAAAGCAAGCAGAAAATTCATCAATATTGATGATAATCAGTTACTTCCGAGTGCTTACAAAGAACAACCACATGGTTACACGAGAAAGTGTCTTAATGCTTTCTACATGGAAGTAGGGACAGTAAAGAGAAAGACACTAATTTCATAGAACAAAAGAATTGGTAAGAGAAGAGCTTATCAAATATTCTAAGCAATATAAACCAATATATCAGAATCATCAGATATCTTATATATAATCCAGTAAAAAAAGCAAGTGAAAAACACTTCTAGATAATTATCCTAGTTTTAAAGGAAAATTACAGAAGCTATCTCTCACACTAGAAATCTAAGCTACAGTCATACATTAGTGAATCCATATTATAAGATAGGACATTTTTATCATTGTGTTATGATGATGTATTCAAGAGGTTTATCATGAAGATAATCCACAGAGATATTTTTCATAATTGAAACATTTCCTACCCAATGACATACGTGATATTTTTTGCTCTGGTCATAAAACCATAAACATATTTATAAAACTTAAAAGTCAGAATGAAACTTAGAAGTCATTTACTTTATATGCATTTATCCTACTTTCTAGAAGAATTAGGCTTTTTTTCTATTTATAAAAATAATAAAAACTTGCCATAAATCTTAAAACGAAAAAAAGTACCAAGGTATAAAAAAGAATCAAGCATAGTCATAACATCTGGAGACAATTAACATAAATTGTATATTTTGGTCTTTATGCTTTTACTTAAAACAATATGATGAACATTATGTCATGTATGTCACAAATATAATTTGTAATGATTGCACAATATTTCAACCTCTGAATGAACCACACTTTATTTAATTATGCTCTTATTTTAGGTTGTTGAGGATACTTACTAAAATTGTATGATGTATGTTTTGATTATATATATCATAGGAGTATGATTAAATAAATTTTATCATTCATTGAGATAAAATATATACTTTCTATTATTTACTTATTTAAAATGGATTTAAAGAAAAAAGTCTTCCTTTTATACATGAGGAAATGAAGACCGACACAAGTTAACTGATTGATGAGGTCCATAACCAAAATTATCTGATTTTCTGTTTCTTTCTATTATGTCATTCTCTATAATTTAGAAGTTCAGCTGTTGGATCTTGTTCTGCTGTATGTATTCTATTGCTATATCAATATTGATATCTTTAAATTCATAATCCATTATTCATCTTTTACTCATAACTATTTCATTCCCTCTTGAAAGCCTCCATAGAGTGGCAATAAAACAAATCAGAAAAGCAAATTGAAATGTTAAAGAATAAATGAGAAATAATAAAACAAACTAGAAAAACATTAGAATGAGACATTCTTTCTTATTCTTCTTTAGATTTCAAGCAGAAGTCTACCTGAATATGGAAAAAGTCAGCTCCATTATGATTGCTCGTTTCTGAAATTATTTGGGAGACAAGTGAAGGATAAAGACTTCAATCAGTTTCCAAAAAGTCAAGATAAACATCTCAGAGACAATCCTAGCTGCCTTAAGATAGATTGTTTACATCAAGAAAACATGCATTTCCTACTTCCGAGGGGAGAAATGAACCAACCATCCAGAAAGCCTAGAGCTTACTGACCAACCTTCCATATATGACCTCCAAGTACGCTGACTGATAATCAAAAATTGCAACTTAGAATTATTGGAAAAATATAATAATTTTCAAGTATACATGAATTTTAAAATTCAGGATTATTTTAGTTCTTTTAGAATTATAAAATCTTAATTTTTATTTTTTAGAATTATAAAAACTTTAAAATAATCACCAAAATATTCCAATAACCATTCATTAATCAAAAATAGAATCAAAGGGACACCTGGGTGGCTCGATTGGTTAAGTACCTGACTCTTGATTTTGGCTCAGGTCATGATTTCCGGGTCCTGGGATCCAGCCCTGTATGGGGCTCCATGCTCAGTGTAGAGTCTGCTTGAGATTCTCTCTTTCCCTCTCCCTCTCCCCTCTACCCACTCATGATCTCACTCTCTTTCTCACATAAACAAACAAATAAATAAAATATTTTTTAAAAATGCAATAAGAAAACTCTATATTCCATTATCACAGTGATATCACAATATCACAATTTAGCTTTAAATAAGGATTTCAAGTTTTATTTCACTTGTTTCCCTTTTTGTCCTTTTAAGATGTGCTTGGGAGCATCAATGTTAATAATTTTTCCTAGTCATAAATGCTATTGGTACACAAAATAGAAGAGTTCATTATAAAAGTGAAAAAGAAAGATTTACTATAACTCATCAAATACAAATAGCTTTATACAGGACATGACAAATGTTTTCCTTCATCCTAGAAAGGTTCTTCACCTAATTTTGACAAATTAAAATAAAATAAGTTAAGTGAATGGACATTGATAGCTTAGTCCACTCCACGAACCAAGCGACTTTATGTTTGTTTGTTCGTTTATAACAATTAAAAAGGGAAGAAAACAACTACTAAATTTCACAATGGTTTTGTGTCTCTGACTCTTAGTACCAGTCATGTTATATTGAATAAGTAGACTTCATTTAAAAACACAATTTAAGCCAAATGGCATTAAAGTGCTGCCCACAAATTATTTGTCAATGTTTTGCATCCTGTAGATTCTTATTGTAATAAACAAATAGGATACTTCTTACATGGTTCTTACTTTATCTATTTATTTATGCATTTTTCTATCTATTTTTAGAGAGAGAGAGAGTGCACTCAAGCAGGGGGAAGGGCAGAAAGAAGGGGAGAGGGAGAATCTTAAGCAGGCTCTACGCTGGGAGCCCACTGGGGGGCTCAATCTCAAGATCCTGAGATCTTGACCTGAGGAAAATCAAGAGTCTCACAGTCAACCAACTGAGTCACCCACGTGTCCTGCTTTCTCTTTCTTTTAAAGATAATTACACTGAGGGTTACAGGCAATTTCCAGTATTCTGGCTATCAACTCTATCATTTCCTCTCCCAAATAAGAAAGCATACGGAATATGATAGACTGACAATAATATTAATTATATAAGCAATATTGCATTGGCTTTATTTATTCATAAAGAAAAAGCAAAGCAATCTCAAACTTTAGTACTTTATTATGAGTACCTATTTATGCACCACATACCCCACACCTGATAACAAAACACAATAGTTTTAACCCTTGATTTAAGAGTCACTACCCTAACAACAAAAAAAAAAAACCCAAACCAAAGTTAACCAAAATTTTAATGTGGATTTGGCCAACAATGATACACTCAATAGATTTAATCTCATTGATGAGAGAGAAATAAAATTGTTTTTAGATGATTTATCTTTACTTTCAAGTTGCTACTAAATTTTTTCATAAATCATTTCTACTACACTCTAAATGACCTACAACATTTCCAATCTGTTCATCCCATCTTTGATATACCCCAAAAAGATTAAATTGCATTTTTGTAATAATTACTATTCAAAAGCAAAGAAGACCTTAGAAGATTTTATTATCATCATTGCAAACCCACCCCCCAGAAAGAAGTAGGAGTAATCTCATATAAAGTTTTCTTCCACTTATCCATATAACACCCATCCAACCCCACCTCTCTTACTGTTCTTTTAACCAAAGGTAAGTCAAACTGGCTGCTCCTCTAGTGATAATAATAGTGTTCACTCATAGTACGTGATAGAAATTGTTTTATAGACCACCAACATTTAGTTTTAGACAAAAGCATGCAGGTGATTATTTTTGCAAACACAGCTGAATGTGCTCGATACTAATTTACATGTACATAACAAGTATAGATAGGTCTAGCTATAGGAAAACCTAAAGAGCTAAAGATCCAAGTTTTTAAACAGATCTAGGTAACCAGAAGTCAGGTTCAGTTTCTATTAACTAAAATATTATTCTCTTTATATAATGCTTTATTTCAGGAGTTCATAGAGAACTTCCATATGCATTCAAAATGAAAATATCACAAAATATCAGTTTAATCACATATTTCATAGAATATAAACAAGACATAAAGGAATGTTCGCATTTCTGTTATAAATTAAATGTGGACAAAGTGGGACTTACCAATATGATTTCCATCATACCTGCATTTTTGACAAATGATTTAGAAAATTGATGCATATAGGTCTTTTACACATCATATCTATTAAACACTAACTGAAAACACAAGGCACAAAGTGCTTCTGTGGAGAAAAAACCAGACCTTCCTACTGGGATTGTAGCCGGCTGAAACCATTTTTGGTACTTTACTAAAGGATCTAAGTTTTTTTTCTGTGAAACACACACACACACACACACACACACACACACACACCCCTTGACAATTTATATTATTTATATAATATTTAAAAGGAACTTTTCAAATAGAAACTGCTTCACTATACAATTCACGATCAGTCTTGCATGAATTACCTGAGCAACCCATCTGACAGAAGTTTGTTCCAATGTGTATCCAGTTTTTAGCATGCTACAAGATGACTTACCGGCCCAAAAGAATTACTGTCAAAACTGTGTCCATGATGATCACCTTCAACCCAGATGTGACCCTGGGGAACTTTGACATACCGATTTTTGTGTCCGATGGTTCTAGAAATAAAGAACATACATAACCACTGAGATAAGAACAGAAAGATCAAGTAATTGAGCATACAAACAAATAAAGGGCATAAATGCTGTTGCAAAGATGCAACAGATAATTACAGATGAACCATGAAGTTACTCTACAACTTCTTTTTTTAAGTAACATTGGGTTAAGACCTTGTAAAACCTGTGCACAGTATTTTTTTTTCACTTTCTCTAGGTAAGAATTTTGTGCTAAAATATAATGCAGTAGCACCAAATACAATATTTTGCTACCATATTTAATTCTCAATATCTTAAGTATGTTTTTTTATGAAATAAGCTCTAACAAAATACAGACCTATTTATTTTCTGAAATTTGCTTTTATGTCAATATTTAATTTGGTCAATTGTAATCTTCAAATTTTTAGTCAAACTTCTCAAACCAATAGATTGTATTTTTCATAACCTCTTATTACTTTAAAAATCAGCATATATAAGAAACAATAACAAGAAAACCTGGGATGATCCCTTGTCAGATTTAAACTATCAAAAACAGCTGAAAATTTTTATCAGTATTATATTATTTCATAAATTATTCTTGAAAATGAGAAACTTTGTAACAATTTGGAAGACTACTTAAGATTAAGGATGAGTGATACCATTTAGTGAAACATTCTCTATTCCTTTATTTTTTTTTAAAGATTTTATTTATTTATTTGAGATAGAGACAGTGAGAGAGAGCATGAGAGGGGAGAAGGTCAGAAGGAGAAGCAGAGGGCGCATGGGTGGCTCAGTTAGTTGGGCGACTGCCTTCGGCTCAGGTCATGATCCCGGAGTCCCGGGATCGAGTCCCATATCGGACTCCCGGCTCTGCGGGAGGTCTGCTTCTCCCTCTGACCTTCTCCCCTCTCATTCTCAGTCTCTCTCTCTCTAATAAATAAATAAAATCTTTTAAAAAAAAAAGAGGAGAAGCAGACTCCCTGTGGAGCTGGGAGCCCGACATGGGACTCGATCTCAGGACTCTGGGATCACGACCCAAGCCGAAGGCAGTTGCCTAATCAATTGAGCCACCCAGGAGTCCCTCTATTCCTTTTTTAAAAAGATTTACTTATTTATATGAGGGGGACGCAGGGTTCCAACTCAGGACCCAGAGATCATGACCTGAGCTGAAATCAAAAGTTAGATGCTCAACTGACAAGCCACCCAGGTCCCCAGGAACGTTGTCTATTCTTAAGTTTGACAAGGAAATGGAATAAGGAAAGGCTGTCTCATACAGTGTTGGTGGCAACATAAAAATGATACAACCTTTTTTCCTATTTTGCAATTTGGGACTTATTTTCATCAAATTTGTTAAGAGACTAAAATGTACATGCCTCGGGCGCCTGGGTGGCTCGGTTGGTTAAGCGACTGCCTTTGGCTCAGGTCATCATACCGGAGTTCCAGGATCGAGTCCCACATCAGGCTCCCAGCTCCCTGGGGAGTCTGCTTCTCTCTCTGACTTTCTCTCCTCTCATGCTCTCTCTCTCTCAAATAAATAAACTAAATCTTTAAAAAAAAAATGTACATGCCTCTGACCTAATTATTATACTTTTCTGTAGAAATTCATTCCAAAGAAATATTCAGAAATATGAACAAATATTTATTATCAGGAATATTCAATGCAAACTTTTTTTTTTTAAAGAAAGGCAGAATGCCACACGGAGCGCCCTATTTGGATGTGTCTGGAGTCTTGGAAGCTTGACTACTCTACATTCTACAAATGGACCTAGGCAGCTCATTTGGAGGTTTTAGCAGGGGAATGCAGTTACTCCTATACCCTTGACTGAAGAACAGTCCTCCTCTATTGGGAAAGGTCTTCGTCTTCCACAGAGCGAGTAGCACGTATCAGGAGGGAGCAGTGAGGGAGGAAGGGGACACATGCCTAGCCAGCCAGATCAGCTGAATCAACCCTGGTGATCAATGGAGTGACAGATATTGCAGCCAGACCTCCCTCACATCCTCAACACAAGCTTTTTTTTTTTTTTTTAACTCAAGCTTTTTATATCATATATATATATATATTTCCTAAATATTCTACAACATGGAAAAGGTTAAATAAATTATGATACAACCAATTTAATAAAAGGAATTTATTAGAAAAAAATATTATCCAATTCTATAATAATAAATTATTTTGAGGGCAGAGACTACTTTATTTTTTCTTTTTTTTTTTTTTTACTCCCCAAAGCATTTGGGAAAATGCCTAGCCTAAAAAAGCTTCTCCATAAATGTTGGTTGAATGAATGAATGAGTGAATGTCACCTTTAAGTCTATAGAATTAAGCATAGACACTGAGCTTTGTGAGCTATTCTTTGGTGTGAAGTCCCTTTCAGACCATTTTTGTTAGTTAGCAAGTTGTATGTGTGCAGAAGAATACATAAAAAAAAAAAGACTACACATAAATTGGTGCTATAGAAATTAAAACTATTCATTATCTAGAATGGTTTTTAATTTTCAAGATAACTTCAGTGTTGAATTACTTTGCCTGAGATCAGTAAATCATTCATGCAAGGAAGCAATGTTGTGGCCATTAGAAGCCCACAGTAAGTTAATGACGGCCGTTTATTTTTAATTACTACAGGGAAGAAGAGTTTCAGCTTTTTAAAGAAAAGCAAAAACAAGTTGAACACATCTCACCATCATATACTCTGTAATATAAGTGTTCTTCAATTAAAATCTGTCAATTAGTTCTTGACATCACTACTGCTTTTATCATGAGATTGCCTGTAAGAACTAATATCCCACATCAAGTGTTAATGATCAGAGAAGGCCCTTTTACTTAATTGTGGGCAAGGCACACTTTCCTATTAAGTCCAAACATTTGTTCACCTTATTATGCTGGTTAGTTTGGATAGTTAGAAAGAAAACAATTACTCATTTTTTCTCTTAAAGCAGAATTATGAAGTAAAACCAGCATAAAATCATCTCTGCAATGAAATAGTAGATGTTAAGTCAAACGTATTCTTCTGGAAACCAGAAGAATGATATAAAACTCAGATTCAGTTTCAATGTCATATGAACCAGAGAGTCAAGATACTTGTGATAGAAAATGACAGTATTGTAAAATTACCCGTGACAGTTGCACATTTCCTTGCATTGACCATCTTATCTAAAAAATTTGAATATGCCCATCTTCCCATCATTTTCTAGCCTCTTACAATGCCTTATTTTTCTTCATTGCAGCTACTAACACTTGACATTCACTTATTTTTTTTTTTGTTTATTGCCCATCTCCCCAACTAGAATGCAAACTTGGTCTTTCTTGTTCACTTTCTTTGGGTCCTCAGAGCCCAGAAGAAAGCATTGTTCAAAGTGTTCAACAGATATTTGTTAAATAAATGACCAAATGACTGAATAACTGAAGAATAAAAAATACTGCAACAAAGGCCGAAAAATAGGGTGGAAAGTTCAGAGTCTGGAACCGACTAAACCAGTTCTAATCTTGATACTAGAACTCATAAGCAATCCTGTGCAAGTCACTTAGTGTCTACTTCCATCTGCCTATCTTTAAAGTGGGATGAATAAGACATACCCCAACTGGGTTGAGATGAAGGTCAGCAGTTAAATGAGAATATACTGGAGAGATAACTAGAGAGCATAGTTTCTGCAATCAGCCTATTTTGGCTTTTCTATCTGACTGAACACTTCCAAGTTCATGTGACCTTGAGGAAGTTGATGCAACTCTGTCAGTGTTCTCATTTGAAGAACAGAGCAAGTAATGGTACCTAACTCAAAAAGTTGTTCCATGAATAAAGTGGTATGTATTAAACACTTGATAAATGGATTCTTATGCAGGTGAGACTGTTTTTAAGCATTCAGTATAGTTCTGATATATGGTAAGAACCCAATAAGTGGTAGTTATTATTACTATTGTCTTCTTTTGTCTACTATTTTCTTTCTTTTCATGATTCAGAATGTATTCAGCCTCCACTATCTATTAGCATCAGTCTCTTAAAATTACCCGAGCTACGCTTCAATAATTTCTTTTCCCCACAGTTGCACTGTGATTATAGACTATTTTTTAATGTCACAATAAATCTTTTTTTTCTTTATTCGTATACTCTTCTGGGATACTCTAAAACTTATGTGAAAACACAATCTGCTTGTGCATATTTAAATATGCAGAGAGTAGTAGGTGAAAACACAATCTATTTGTGTTTTCACTTACTAATCACTTGCATTTTTGAATGTCACAGTGCTAATAGGGGTAGTTTACCTTGATACCAGACAGGTGTGAAAGAATACTTTGAGCTGTAGAACTCTGATAAAATTCATTTCATTTGCATAGTGCATATTTCTCAGGTTTCAATCTAACTTTTAAAAGAATAACCCAAAGTAGCTTTAAAAAATATGATGTTAAAATATCGAGCTGGTTCCCTTTAGGACTGACAAAGAAATATAATACTCCTAATAGAATTCCTCTGGAGAAGGAATTTTAAATAGCTTTGTGCTTCTGAAGTCACATAAAAGAAAGACAAGATAATCTTTCAGGTGATTTAACAGTTAAGTGAGGTGTCAGCATACAAGGTTGTATGTATCTATGGCTTGCGAATAATTTTGGTTTGACAGTCAAAAATGAGTTCGGTATGGTATTTTAACTACCTGTCTACAAAGAGGCATTTTTTAGTACTAGCTTTACCAAGACAAGTTACTACGTCTTATAAATGGAATGAAGAATGATTGCCTCCAATTTGATTTGACCTTGGAAACATTTTTTTAAAAATTTCAGAGTCTTTTGAGTGTCATCAGTTGAATACAAAATTATCAATATAAGCCTTGATACCACCAGAAGGAAAAAATTCATATTTAAAGTACTTCCCAAATATACACACAAATACATACACATTCTTAACTTGTATAATTAGTATTAATAATTCATGGTTTATTGAAGTATTTTTGTTTCTTTATTTTTTAAACAATTATATTGATTATTCTCATTGTCCAAAGTAGTGGCTTCCCTGAATATGTTTACTACCCCGTGAATCCTAAGACCCCTGGTTTTCATCATCCTGAAGGGACTAGATATCAGGAGCTCAGGACTCAGCAAGATCAGGAATTGGAACTAGATCTCTTTTATCATCACCATCACTGATAGACCAGACTAGAAAAAAAAAATCTACCATCAGGAAAGGAAAACAAGAAGGACACTTGTCTATCAAGGGTTGGTATCTAGAAGAGAAAATAATTCTCCCTTGAGAATCCGCATCCTGCTCACAGGATTGTGACTGGGGTTCAAATTCACACTGTTTGTGTGGTCTAAGAAAATTAAGAGTTAACTTTAATTGGCCCCAGGAATTTGGCGGAAGGAAATATGAGACTCTTAAGGAAAAATTGTTCATTTTAGAGTTTCAGGTTTTCTATAGTTAAATCTCAGCCAGTAAGAGCTCATAATCCAAAATAACACAATGCACAAGGAAACAGACAGTATTAATGAGTCAAGGCAAACAATAAACAGCAGAATTAGATCCCCCAGGGACTTAAAATACTGGATTTATCAGAGAGAGAATATAAAGTATATACATCTAAGTATTTTTTTAAATTTTAAAAAGGGAACTTTTTAAAAATGAGCAAGAAACACTACCCTATTTTTAAAGGACAGACATTTGAAAAATAATCAAATAGAACTTCTAATTTTTAAAATTCAGTGGACCCTTGTACAATGTGGGGGTTGGACGCTGACCCTCCCCAGTGTAGTAGAAAATCCTCATAAAATTTTTGACTCTCCCAAAACTTAACTACTAATAGCCACTATTGACCAGAAACCTTTCTGATAACATAAGCAGTCAACTCACACATATTTTTATGTTATATGTATTCTACACTGTATCCCTACAACAGAGTAAGCTTGAGAAAAGGAAATGTTATTAAGAAAATCATAATGAAGAGAAAGTACATTTATAGTACTATACTATGTTTATCAAAAGAAATCTGCATACAAATGGACCCACCCAAGTCAATTCCATGTTATTCAGGGATCAACTGTATATAATTAAATAGGCAGACTAAAAGAAGATTCTTAAAAGCTAAAGAAAAAGTTTTTTAGAATTAGGAACAGAGAGGTAAAGAAATAAAAGAAAATATAAGAGATGTTAAGAGACATAGAGGACATTATTAGGAAATGTAACCTATGTATAATCAGAATCACAAAGGAAAAGAATAAAAGAAAACAAGGAAAGGCAATATTTAAAGATAGTGGTAGAGAACTTTTCAAAATTGATGAAAGCATGAATTCACAGAGTCTGCAAAGTGAACCAACCACAAGAAAGATAAATATGAAGAAATCACACCTTGATACAATATAATGAATTTGTAGAACCCTAAAGATCCTTTTGCCTCCACAAATTTTGAGATGCTGTCAGAGTATAAAAAGGTAGATTATCTTCAAACTAACAGCAGAGTTTCCCTACTAGGGTATAATTTACATGAAATATAACCCAGTCATTTTAAGTATACAATTCAATGAGATTTAACAATCTATACAATCATATAAACACTAGATCAAGATATAAAACACTTGAATTATCCAACAAAGTTTCCTCACACCCCTCAGCAGGCCCATCTGCCCTCACTCACATCCTTGGCTCCAGTTAACTGGGCTGAGCTATCACTCAGTTTTGCCTTTCTAGACTTTCCTACAGATGATATCATTCAATATGTATTGTTTTATTTCTGGCTTGTTTAAAGTCGTCTAATGATCTTGAGATCAGTTCATGATACTGCATGTATTAGAATTTTTTTTTAAGATTTTCTTAATTCATTTGAGAGAGAGAGTGAGGGAGAGAATGAGAGGGGAGAAGATTGGAGGGAGAAGCAGACTCCCCATGGAGCTGGGAGGCCAATGCAGGACTCGATCCCAGGACTCTGGGATCATGACCTGAGCTGAAGGTAGTCGCTCAACAAACGGAGCCACTCAGGCACCCGCATGTATTAGAAATTTGTTACCATTATTTTCTTAATATAGACATATATATAGATTTCTTAATATAGATATATAGAGTTATATATAGATATAGGGTTGGTTTATCAAGCAATAGTTCATGGATACTTGGGTTGTTTCCAGTTTTTGGCTATCATCAACAAAGCAGCTATGAATATTTCAGCATATATATTTATGTGGACAAAGTATCTATAAGTGAAATGGTTGGGTCATACGGTAACTGAATGCTAAGCTGTCTTTTCCCTAATGACTAATATTTCTGAGTATGCATTTATCATTTGCTTTCTTCTTTGATGAATTATTAAAGCTTTAAAAAAATGAAATTCAGTGGTTTGCTTCCTATTATTGAGTTGTATAACTTCTTTATATAATCTGGATATAACTCTTTTTTTTTTTAAAGATTTTATTTATTTATTTGAGAATTTGAGAGAGAGAGAGAGAAAGAGAACATGAGTGGGGAGAAGGTCAGAGGGAGAAGCAGACTCCCAGTGGAGCTGGGAGCCCGATGCGGGACTTGATCCCAGGACTCTGGGATCATGACCTGAGCCAAAGGCAGTCGCTCAACCAACCAGGCGCCCCCTGGATATAACTCTTATCAGACATATGTTTTTGTAAATATTTCTCCTAATCTGTGGCATGTTTTTTTTTTTCACTTTCCTAACAGTTCTCTTCAAAGAATAAGTATTTTTAATTTTCATGATGTTTATTTAGTAATTTTTTCTTTTATAATATAAGCTTTTTATGCCATACGAAATCTTTGCCTAACCCAAAGTCACAAAGCTTTTTTTCTATTTTTTTCTTCTACTTTTCTAGTTTTAGGCCTTTTTAAAATTTTTAAAATTTTTTTTATTTTTTTAAAAAGATTTTATTTATTTATTTGACAGAGAGAGAGAGAGAGATCATAAGTAGGCAGAGAGGCAGGCAGAGAGAGAGGGGGAAGCAGGCTCCCCACCGAGCAGAGAGCCCGATGCGGGGTTCGATCCCAAAACTCTGAGATCATGACCTGAGCCGAAGGCAGAGGCTTAACCCACTGAGGCACCCAGGCACCCCAGTCTTAGGCCTTTTTTTAAAAAAACATATGGTACAAAAGAAAGTTCAAATTTAGTTTTCCTTTTGTTTCTTTCTCTTCATTTTGCAAATGGATATCCAAATTTTCTAACCCCATTTTTAGAAAAGTATTATTCTTTCTTAATTGAATTACTTTGTGAAGTACCTTGTGCTATGGACTGAGTTATGTCCCTTCAGAATTCATATGTTGAAGCACTATCTCCCACATGGAGATGGGGCCTTTGGGAGATAGGTTTAGATGGGGACAGAAGGGTAGGGAATAGTGCTAGAGTGATATCTCTGTCTTCTTCCCTCACTCTCCACCCCTATTCTCTCACCCTATCTACCACGTGATAACTTATACAAATAACATGTAGAAAAGGAGGAAAGTGATTGAAAGTAAAATTTTCTAAGGTTTTTGAATTTTTCTACTGAAGAGTAGAGATATTTATTATCTTTGGAGTTTGTTTGGTATGCATTTAAATAATTTTAGGAATCATAGTGGAAATGTAGTCTATAATTCCCCAACCAGTAGACCAAAAACACAATTTAAAAATCCCAGTTAATGCAGGGTGCCTGGATGGCTCAAACATTTAGGCTTCGGACTCTTGGTTTCAGCTCAGGTCATGTTCTCATGGGTCGTGAGATAGAGCCCTGTGTCAGGCTCCACACTCAGTGGGGAGTCTGCTTGAAGATTTTCTCCCTCTGCCTCTCCCCCAACTCTTGCACTCTCTCTCTCTCTCTAAAATAAATAAATCTTTAAAAAAAAAAATCTCAGTTAATGCAAAAGAATGCAGAAAATTAAAAAGTAAGTAGAAAAGGCAGGAGCAATGGAAAGCACAAAATAAGATAGTATTTAAATATAACACTAATCATAATAAAAGTAGATGAACTAATATAGCTAACTGAAAAAAATTATTATCCAATTGTGTAAAAATTATAGCTACATGCTGCTCAAAAGATAGACACATAAAACAAAAGGCCACAGAGAATTTGATAATCAAAATAAAATGATAAATCAGGAAAATAATAGCTTCATTAGCACCCAGACAAAATGAGATCAGGTCTATAAGATGAGATTAAAGTGTTTATGGGATCTGATCATGAAACCATTGATGCTTATTTTATCCTATAGAAGGATTTTAAGGAGGGAAGTGAGCTTAAAACTCTTTCATGAATAAAGTTAAATTTAGTTTATTAAAATCCATGGTCAGGGTCAATATTCTAAAAAGTCCAAAGATCTCTGTTATAATAACATGGTAAGCTTTTCTACTGTTCAATATACTCAGTCTCCTAACTTTAAATGCTACCAATTGTTATATTTGCTTAGTAAAAAGATGCTAAAGTATGGAGACTCAATACTCTTTTCTTTGGTGCTTGTATGGAATTAGAAATGGCACATAAATTTTAAAAATGTATATAATTAATAGAGGGTGAATTTAAACAAATTAGGTGATAATATTTCTAGGAAGTTGAATCACCTAGAGCTACCTGTGAGGACATTTCTTAAGATCACAGTTGGAAAGACACCAGCAATGATCTAACAAATCTCCTCTTGGTACACATAAAATAGAGGCAAAAAGCATTTAGGTGAAGTCATTTAGTTAGTTAGTGGTAGGTAAAAGGCTATATAAACCAGCTTCTATAATTTCCTTTCCATTGCACCATAGATCATAACTATTTGAGATTCCAAAGAATAGGTCTTAACATCTTTTCAGTGAGGAAAAAAAAAATGAAATGTCATTCTCTAAATAGACTGCAGATTGTTGCTAGGTGATTAGAACAAATCTATTTAGCTCATTTAAACAAGAATTAAGGTTTATACATCTTCACAATAAAGTTGTGGAATTAATTTTATAAGTTTAATATGAATGCTCTTAGTATAGCCAAGATTTTTTTTAGTGAATATTCCTGATGTACATTTCTTTTTCTAAATTTGGATTATAGGAGCATAGAGCAATTTCCTTAATAGAATGTTTTCTTCTATTAAACATACATCTTAAAAATATCTATGGCTGGGGGCACTTAGGTGGCTCAGTGGGTTAAAGCCTCTGCCTTCGGCTCAGGTCATGATCTCAGGGTCCTGGGATCAAGCCCCACATCGGGCTCTCTTCTCGGCAGGGAGCCTGCTTCCCCCTCTCTCTCTGACTGCCTCTCTGCCTACTTGTGATCTCTCTCTCTGTTAAATAAATAAATAAATAAATAAATAAATAAATAAATAAATAAAATCTTTTTAAAAAAATATCTATGGCTGTCCATAAAAATCACTGTAGTTGTTAGTGAAAATTTGAGAAAGATATCAACATTTATCAAACATTAGAGTCCATCCAAGCTAGGTCAGGTCACATATATAATACATACTAAGGCTACGCTGATCAATCTGGCAATTAGGTGGCAGTTTATGCTGTGTTACTTGTAAGTTAGGGTTAGTTTATGAGGATGAGCTTATGAACTCTGTAAGAATGTGGACTCTGCTTTTTCTTTCCTGTTAGAAACAAACATTTACTGAATGACTACTATGTGGAACACTATAACGGGTGTGCATGAGGGCACAGAAAAGAATAAGATATTGTCCCTACTACCAAGATTATAACTTCTACCATGATTCAAACATAAGCAGCTAAAGTCTGTTAAATACATATGACAATCTAAACTATCATGGATGAAATTTAATAAGTTGAAAGGATCTGCAAGAAAATGATTGATGAAAGGAGGAATAAATAAATGAACAAATGTCAAATGTTTCTAACCACACAGGTGTTCAAAGGATGGTATTATTTTGGTTTGAAATAGCCAGGGAAGGCATTATGAATATCTGAATCAAGATATGAAGAGGGATAGATAAAAGCTAAGAGGTAAAGAAGGTAGTATGTAATTCAAGTCTCATTCTCTCTCTCTTTTTTTTGTACAATTTTATTTATTTATTTGACAGAGGGAGAGAGATCACAGGTAGGCAGAGAGGTAGGCAGAGAGAGAGGGGGAAGCTGGCTCTCAGCTGAGCAGAGAGCCCCATGTGGGGCTCGATCCCAGGACCTTGAGATCATGACCTGAGCTGAAGGCAGAGGCTTTAACCCACTGAGCCACCCAGGTGCCCCCCAAGTCTCATTCTCTTACAGAAAAAAATATTTTCTTTTCCCTAGTGCATTATTTCCTAGAAATACAGCACCATAAATTAAGGGGAATATTTTATAAGGCACTTTATAATGAAGACTTCCAATCATTACAATAGGATGGAAAGTCAAACATATTTAAATTATTTCATCCTAAAGATATTATTAATTTTTTCTCTTATTCTCCTTAATTCCTTCTTATTCTTCTATTCTAAATGCTATTATAATACATCCAGTATTAACTTATCTTAGATCATATTAAGTCAAATTTTTTAAGTAGGAAAATGTATTATTGAGTTATAGCATAATTATAAACATTATATAAGCTATCTGAATATAGAAGATAACTCCACATAGCAAAGATAAGAATGTATCTAACTTGCATATATTTAAAATTAGTTTTTGCTAAAATGATAAAAACATGAAATGCCAAAGGTTTAAACACCATAATCAACTTATCTACTGTTAAACTGGGTCTTATCAGGAATAGAAATAGTAACTCATATCATTATTCCATGGAAAGCTTCCTAGCAAACCAATTTAAATAGTGGGCTTGTAATGCATAACTTTATTTTTCAAAAAAAATCAATATTTATTATAGATGATTGTTGCACTTGTTTACAAAGTCCTCTCTCAAAACAAATTCCTGGGTATCATCATTTACTTTAGTAGGTTTTTCCCACATGCCATTTATACGGGGGAAAACACATTTCAGTGCTTTTTAATATAAGGTCCTTAGATATTGGAGGAAACACGAACAATTTTCCATCTGTTTGCTCTGATCTCAGTCTTGCAACCTGAATATTCCTTTTAACATTAAAAGGAATATATGCTATTTTCTTTATTTCCTACAAACAAAATTAACGAGCCTTTGGATTAGTGACTAGTAATTAATCTTTAAATTACTAGTAATTAATTTTAAATCACTACTAATTGATTACTAGTAATTAATTTTTAAATCACCATTTTTTTTAAGTTTTAATTACACACCAATAACATTTCTAAATACAACTACCTCACAAAAAGCAATTGGAATTTGGTTAAATTTGAATTGAGACCCTTCTTTTTACATGACCAATACCGCAAAATAGTAGAGCTACCTAATTAGTGTCAGCAGGGATTCATTTAATCATCAATCATTTCTCCCAACTGAATATTCCTTAATACATCTTTATTTAACAGTTTTATTCAAACAAATAGTATTATAGAGAGAGAATATAATGACTTTGTAGAAGTCACCATACTAGATTACACATTTGACAGCTACAGATTAGTCTTCATAAAATATAAATATGAATAATATAGGTTTTTGGAAGTACCAAATAGGAGATCTTGCTAAATCAAGCCTTACGTAAGTCTACATGAACCTGTATTGTAAAATCATATTATAATGTCCAGAATACTGGAATAGCATGTAAACATGTGAGTGAATTGCTTGAAAGTCAGAAAAGATGTCGTTCTTTCCCCCTACATTGGACTATGACGTGGTGGCAGGTGCAGCCCACTCTGGGCTACAGAGCATGAACGAAATTATGGATCAGAAGGCCTGTATGTCAAGTTGTTTTGTTGTAAACATAAAGCTTATCTAAAGCTTCCTAGGATGCTTTGTTTCATACTTATCCTTGAATAGTTGCTATCAATGACCAAGTCTCAAGTAAGTAGAGAGCAATCCTCTCAGCTTCCAAGAAATGTGCTCTTGAGCGTAAGCCTGACTTTTCCATGACAGAAGACAAAATTCAGGGAATGTTCAATTTGGATAGGAAGAACAGGAAATCACTTTCAATGAGGTCTTATTAAACTTCTAACATAACCCAGAATAATACTAAGCAGCATAAAATAGATTTCTATAACCACTGAGTTTGTAATGGGGAATGTCTGGCTTGTAAGAAATCAGATTCATGCAGATGACATGAATCTTGAAAAGATATGCTTGCTCATATTGTTGTGTCATATAAATTGAAGAGTCAGTTCTCCAGAGTCATATCTTCTAGACATTCTGCTATGTAGGCAAACTGTTGTCCTCTTAAAGTAAATTTTTAAAAAATATAAATCACCATGTGAAACTTGAAACCAGAGAGAAAACCCATAGCTAATCTCCTTCCTGGACTGCTGCAGTCACTTTCTTACCGGTTTTTACGTCTCTTTTTTCCACTATTTTTAGTCATTTGCCACACAAGTCTAATCGTGTCATACTCTTGCCCTGTTGAAAAGTTTTTCAATGGCTTCCCATCACACATAATAAAATCCAAATTGCTTACTGTGAACCTACAAGCCTTACATGTGAGATTCCCAGTCTTGGCACTCTAGATAGGTTGAGCCAGAAAATTCTTAGTCAAGAGGAGCTAACCTGTGTGATTTAGTCAAGAGGAGCTGACCTGTGTACCTGTGTAATTTAGGATGCTCAGTAACATGCCTGGCTCCCGTTCACTAGATGTCAATAGCAATAGCATCCCCTTCACAGTTTTGACAGCCAAGAATGTCACCAAGCATTGCCAAATATCTCCAGGATAGGTGTGGGGGCACAAAACCGCCCCCCTCCGGAAATCACTGCTTTACAGTATCTGTTCCTTCACTACACCTTCAGCCTCAACTCCTCTTGCTCATTTTACCTCATCCACACGAGTCTCTTCGATGTTTCTTCAACACATCGTTAGACCTCTTGACTATGGCCCTTTTCTGCACTTGCTATCATCTGCATATAATGTTCTTTGTATTCTGTGTTCCTATTTAAATCTTCTACCTAAATAGTTCCTCATCACCCTCACGCCCTTATCACACTTTCCTTCACAGCAGTATCTGTTCCCTGGCTTTATAATCTGTCTCATGGTTTACTTGATTTTTGTCTATCTTCCGGACTTGACTGTAAATTCTATGAAGGCAGAGACTTTAAATGTCTTATTCAACACTGTCTTCCTAATTCCTAAAATTGGGAATTAGGACGTACCTGTCTGTATTCTTGATAGGTGCTCAACAAAAATATATTGACTAAATGGATGAGCGTGAATTCTGGTAGTAGTCCTCTTTATAAGACTATAAAAAATAAGGTTACTCTTTTTCTCACTTTTGACAACAGCATCATATAGTATCATGAACTGAAAAGGATTTTATACCTTCAGACAATAAAGTCATTTTACAGAGAAGAAATCTGAGACCTGGAGAGATAAGTTTGTCAACAGTAATTGACTTAGTTTGTGTTAATTGACCTTTAAAAATCAAAATGATGAATACCAAATTTTAAAGCTTCTCTTTACAGTCTGCATGGGCATGTAACCACGTTGATGGAAGGTTCATTTACAAATTAATTTTTTAGGGAATTTGAATCAAACGTAAGTATAGGTATTGAGTACAAAATAATTATTTAAGAAGGCTATTGGTTGCCGTCTTGATAAATAAGGATCATTTTGTGTTAGATTTTTAGATAGGAAATTCTCTCAGTAACATATAAGATAGTAAAAGGAATTACTGAAAAAAAATAATGGCTTATAGTTTATAGAAATGTAATTAATTTATGATTATAAACTAAAATTACTCAAAATGTATAAAATACGGATGAGATAATTGGCATCAGCATCTGAATGGATTCATTTTATGGACTTTGTAAACTAATTTGATCAAAGTGTGTTCAGGAAGTTTAAAAAGTTAAGCACGGCAAAGCCTCTTACCTCAAGAAACATAATATAAAGGATGATGTACATAGAAATTACAACACAAAGCAGAACATGAGAAATGCTGGATGTGAGATATAATGATGATGATAATAAAGTACTATTTACTGAGTACTTATTATGGACCAGGTAGTACAGTAAATGACAATAATTTAGGCTTTGTCAAACAAAGAAAATAGCAAAGGATTTGAACCCAGATACACAAAGCCTGTGCACTTAATGACTACTGTACCCTCGTTTAAGAAAAAGATTAATTCTGACTAAGCTGATCCTGATCTGGGAAATTAGAAAAATATGAATATGGGCATAAGTGGTACAGAATGTGACTAAAAGTACATAGATGTTAAAGTGTACCAAGGATTCATGTTAGAAAAACCCTAAATTCTTTGGTTAGGCTGGAATGCAGTTTAGTGGAAGCTAGCAAATGTGGGTTGTAAGCTGGGGATGAACGGACTGTAGAGAAATTTGAATTTCAACCTAAGAAGTATATACACTATTTTGTAGGCAAAGGGGGATACTTGAAGGGTGTTAATAAAAAGTGACAAGATCTTATCATACATAATGATCTTCACAGGTATAGCAGTCCAGAGCAAAATGGACACAGCTGAAAGTTCAGCTGCAATGAAAACCATTCTTCCAGATACATTCAAACCCACTAATCTCCTCCATAGTGGAGTCCTTGCTTTCTGCATATACCAAGCGCCTACTGTAGAGACAATATTTCCGTGTACATAGTGTGTGGCCACTTCACTTTGGGGTGACGGTTCTTATTGAGACCTAATTGCATTCACCTCACTCCCTGTTTGGAGGGCTTGCTATATAGACAGATCACCACGGGGGCACAATATTAAAGTACTTCAGCTTCTCAGCTCTAGCACATTGTAGGTTAAATGGCTATTCGCCAATGAAAGTGAGTCCAAGAGAAGCATATGTTCTCTCTTAAGCACCAGAACCACGTAATTAACATCATCTTCATATCTTCTGATTGGATTTCTATTTCATTCTAATAAAAGCAATCCTGTTTCACCCTTATCAAAAATCATCCCACTTAGATAATAAATGCTTATAATTATATCCTCTTCATGATTACAAAATATCACTTTGATTTGATGAAGTAGGCTTACCATGGAAACCACTACATCCACCTAAACCCGACTTTGCTGTTTACTGATAGTTATGGATCATATTTTGTAACCTGCTTTCCCTTTTACAAATAATCATACTGACCACAATACCTTAAAAAAAGAAAATGTTTTGGAGCTCATCATTCTCAAGTCAAAATTTTGCATGACTCCTTTGTCATATGGGTTCTATCCTCAGAATCATAATATTATTAATCGTTAAGTTATGGTCACATCTGTGATTGCTCTGTAGATTTATTTTGGATAGGATACTAGGATTAGAAAAGCTTAATTTATTACTTTTCTTTACATTTTTAAAAACTGTCCTATCATGTCTTCCCCCATAAGGGGGGGGGGTGACATAGGGCTGAATACATTAATTCCCTCAAAATTTTTAATTACAATATGTTTTATCTGGCTAGTTGTTTCTAATAGACATTTGGAGGAATATACAGGAAATCTTGAAATGTCTGGAAAGATACTGCAGACTAGGTAATATCTAAAACCACCAGATGGATCAGTTAGCAAAAAGGTTAGGGAAAGACATTTCAGGCAAAAAGGGAGGCATGTTCGAAGGCAGAAAATGAGACATCAGAAAGCACTTCATATGTAAACACCGGAAGAACCCTGAGTTCTGTGGTTTGGCTAGCATGTGGGTGTGAAGGTAAGTATGGTATCATATTTCAAAGACATTAGAAATCCCCTCATTCAACACAATCTAGACTACTATTTGTAAGATTAATATTTTAAGTTGGCAAGGCATGGAATCATAATAAAAAAATCATACATTCATTTTTCTTTTTCCTTTTTTTTTTTTTTTTTGAGAGGGAGAGAGCACCTGTGAGTGCGGGACAGGCAGAGGGACAGGAGAGAGAGAATCCTAAGCAATATTCACACCCAGTGCGGAGCCCCACACGGGGGTCCATCTCACGACCCTGAGATCATGACCTGAGCCAAAATCAAGAGGCATTTGCTTAATCAACTGAACCATGCAGGCACCTCTCCTACATTCATTTCTTAATTATATCATTGTATTATGAACCATAATGCTCAATTAATTCAATCTCTTGAGATAAAAAGTCCTCAGAGGTTGAAGCTCTGACAAGTCTTTCCTAAACCATATTCATACGACACTGTTAAGAATTCCCAGTTTTAGCTTCCTCACATTGGAGTGAAACTTAAAAAATGGTATTTGTGATAAAATCCGAATAAAGAACCCTTTTAGGCTTTTACAAATTTTCCCCAGGTGTTCACAGTTGTCTGACCACATGTGATAGCTATTTAAAAAAGAAAACTCATTGTACCTTTGTCTTTGAAGACATTTGACTTTTTTTTTCTTATTCATATTTCATCAATTCATATAATAATTCAAGTAAATATGTACCATAGTAGGTACAACAAGAATAAATATGTTTGGGAATCACCACAATTGATTTCTTTAGGCTGCACACTTCAGCAGGTGGGAACAAGAGTCCACAGTATTACTTACGTATAATCTTTCAGCTGTGAACACGATAGGGAATAACCTCAGACAAACGTTTTCCAGAAGCGATGAAGAGCTTGAGTGAATCAAGGTGGTCTAGGAGAAGGATTCATTTACAAGAGCATCTGTTTGGTTCAGTGTGACAGAATAGAAGGCAGAAGAATGCAACACCAGTGACAACAGTGGTTGGCAAGAAAAGCCAGGTAAGCACTGTGAAGTAGGGGCTCAAATCAGGGAGCTTATTTGGAAAGGCGGTCTGAGCAGGGCTTTGGAACATGACTCGGCAGCTAGTCTGCCTGGGTTGGAAACAGGTACTCAAGCAACATCAACTTTATTATTATACGAAAGTGATGATGAGTAACAGTGTCTCGATTTACTGTCCCAGGACATGGTCATGAGTTAATGTATGTAAAGTACTTTGAATAGTGCTGGCATGTGATACAATTTTTATATTAATTTGTTGTTGTTGTTATGGGCCATTTAAAGGTTTTAAATAGTAGAGCAATCAGATTTGTATTTCAGATGGAACAATGCTAAGGGTGAGAGGGAGGGACTGAGGTGGGGGCCAAATCCCAAAGTGGCAGAATGCTTATTGGTGCTGAACATGGACACTCCCAGGATGGAGAGATAGAAGACAACTAAGAGTCAAGACACTCCAGTGGCAGAGCTGACAGCAGTGGCTTTCAGACTGCATGTGGCTCACGAAGGAGAGGGAGGAGGTGAAGACATTGATCGTGTATGCTGTTTTCTATGCAGCTGCACTCAAACACCCCGTTTGGGGTTATGGGCATTCTCAGGAAAGTAGTAAGGAAGTCAAAGCAGATATTAATAAGAAATTCACAAAATCAGCTACAAAAGGAGAAAAAAGCCTTATCCTTATAAATAGTAGCTCTGCATCCAGCAACCTCAGGGTCCAGAGTGAACCGACCCCTTTCTTTTTTTTTTTTTTTAAAGATTTTATTTATTTATTTGACACACACAGAGAGAGAGAGAGATCATAAGTAGGCAGAGAGGCAGGCAAAGAGAGAGGGGGGAGCAGGCTCCCTGCCAAGCAGAGAACCCGATGTGGGGCTCAATCCCAGGACCCTGAGATCATGACCTGAGCTGAAGGCAGAGGCTTAACCCACTGAGCCACCAGGCACCCCCTGACCTCTTTCTTATTAGGCCATCAAACTTCACTCTCCCCTTCAAAATTATTTATAGTTTAGTATCACTAAACCATGCAGGCATTCTTTGAAGATCTAGGCATTGGTTAAGTGACTGCCTTCAGCTCAGGTCATGATCCCGGCGTCCTGGGATCGAGTCCCGGATCGGGCTCCCAGTTCCATGGAGAGTCTGCTTCTCATTCAGACCTTCTCCCCTCTCATGCTCTCTCTCTCTCTCACACACACATACTCCCTGTCTCTCTCTCTCTAATAAATAAAATCTTTTTTTAAAAAAAAAGCATTATGCTCCTTCTATTGAAATGTAAAAGGCTTTCACATACTTCTGTGTATAGTCTTCCCTGGAATCAGGCAAATATTGATTCTTAAGCTGTATTTAAGGTTTCCAAAATCACACAGAGTGAGAAAGGTACCCTCTCCTTAAAAAAACTGTCAACATACCCTCTTTATTCTGTAAAATACAAAAATTAATATTTGGCTAGATAGGTAATTATGTAACTAACAAAGCCCTGTTTTCAATTACTTATGCTTAGAAGCTTTTTCACATGTATTTGGGTTTTTTACATATTAGAGGGTTTAGAGAATGGGAATAACAATGTTACAGAAAGCTGTATCTATGGAGTGGTAAAATAACGGGATTCACAAGTTAAATTTAAATTCTTACTTCACTTTGTTTAATAAACATTTAACTGAGTACCTTGTAGGTACCATGCCTGGGATACAAAAATGACCAAAAAGTAGATATAGTCCATCTTTTCAAAGAACTTCAAGTCTAGTGGGAAAGAGGGACTTTAATCAAGTACTCACCCAACAATGTGCTAAGAACTTAGCTGTGCTAACAACTCTGAAAGAAGGGTACCTGAAGCCACAAATACTTCTCACAGGGGAATCTGACCTACTCTGGGAAAGTGAAGAGGACTGTAGAGAGAAGGGACGTTTCAGGTAGATTGAGAGCAAATGCAAAAGCCCTGGGTCTAGAGGAAATCTTGGGTACTTGAGTAACTCCAAGAAAGTCAAAGTGGCAGGAAGGCCAGGAAGGAAGAGTGGGAGAGTAGTATGAAATGAGGGAGACGTCGTGAGCAGTGACCAAACTGTGGTGCACTTTGCTGGGAGAATTAAGAATATTAGTGCAGTGATTTTGTTTATTCACTTGGTTAGGTGCCTGAATAAATAGTTTAGTCAAGGTAGGTGAGATAATTGCATACTCAGTCAGAAGAGAAATGAGTTCATTTTATGTAGAAATTCACTTATTGATAGCCCTAAAAGAAGTACCTTATGAGGCATGATAGGGTGTAATGAGGTTATACGACTTTAACCTAAAGGTTCTTGAGAAAACTTTCAGTGCATTAGCAGTCAGAGTACACTGCCATGAAATTACTCTACTTCTGCCCCAGAACGAGACTATATTAAAGCAAAAATTTGATGAAGGAAACATTCAACTGTAGAGCTTTTTATTTTGGTGAACTTCGTTCTGTTTCAGAGGCTACTCTCTGGGTCTAACATGAACTGTCCCAACCTCCAGGACTTCTGGAGCTCCCCTCTGGCCTGATGCTGCTCTACATGGCAACCTCCCGCTCCATTCATCCTTCTCCATCTCCTACCTGCAGACACCCAGGGATTATATACCCCACCCACCACTCCCTCTGTTCAACAAACTATGTCTTCATTCCCAGGGGAAAGGGAAGAATAGAGAGGTTCTTAGTCTCAAGAGTTAGGAGAAGAAGCCCAATGTTCCAGAAAAGTAACAGTGTTAAGGAAGAGTGATAGTTCCTTAGGAGTGCCAAGGAAGGAGCTGCAAGAGAACTTTTAAGTACAGGAAGTTAAGCCTTGGGCTTAGAGGAGAATGGACAGGTTAGGTTATTCTAGAGTGAGCAACCCTGGCATCTGGCATGAAAACACAGACTAAAGGAACAATGCATGCTACACCTGGGATGAAGCATGAGATATTAGGGCCAATTAAAAAAATTAGAACAACTGCAACAGAATATTCAGAGGAGGGTAGCGATAAAAGTTTAAAAAGGACAGCAAGCTCTTAATGGCTGTAAACACCACAGTGAGGAGTCTGGTCTTTGCTCTCTGAGATCTACTGAAAATGTACAGGCAGCAGCATGACTTGATGAGAGTTGTACTTTATTAAACTATTACAATGAATCTTATCGTGTTTATCCACTCATTCAACATATATTTACTTAATTCCTATCATGCCCCCCAAACACAGTGGTAGGTGCTACAGAGGGTAGACAATACACTAGGATGGAGATATTCGTTATTATAAATGCTGAAAAGTTTGATGGGAGACAACACTGTGAAAAGAAAGGAAGTATCCCCAAAACTTTGACATATTTTATCATAGATTAATCACTGAGCTGAGAAAAGAGCATCAGAGCTGACTCCATAGTTTGAAGTCTATGAGATGAGGACACCATTATATCAAATAGAAGACTGGGTCACATTTGGGGGGAAGGTGATGAATCTCATCTATCAAATTTGCTCCAGGTGATGAGTGACTTAATCAAGTGAAGACATCCCACTGACAAAGGGAGCTCATGATAATCTCTTCTCACTCATTATTTTTGGTTGACAATACATAATTCTAGTAGTTGGGACACATAATACTACACCTAGTCATTAAAGAAGATATTTTTTTAATTCAGGAGAAGCTTTTATTTCAATAGCCTGCCTGCAGGCTCATGTTAACGAGATTTAATTTAGAAGGTACCAAATGGGAGGATGACAGGATGTGTGAAAATCAAAGATATTTAGGAAAAAACACGATAATTTACTCTTAAGTATATGTGAAATATGTTTATGTGTTTATGAATATACATAATCACTTATATGTATATATAGAAATAAATGTGTTTGTATATGTATACATACATTTAGATATATAAATGTGTGTGTGTGTATTTATCAAGTATTTCTTTAAGATACCATCCAAATAAACCATCAATAATTCCACACATATCTTTAAAAAGTATCTTGAATACTTTTTACTAGTTAAGACAAAAATATGCACAATTAGAAATTAAAATTAGAATATACATGTAGCCAAGAATGGGAAATTTCTCAACCATGAATTGCACGTTTTCTCATGACCATTTACCTAAGCTATCATGTATGGTAAGAAGTTTAAATCTAAAAGACAGAAGTTATAAAAATGCATGAATTCAAATTCAGCTCTAAAAGTAAAATTAAAAATACATTACAAAATGTAAATCAAAAGGCATTAATTTATGTAAAATTGCTTTTCCTTCCAAGGGTTTTTAAGCACTCGGCAAACTTGATTTTATCAGTCAAGGTCTAATTTCAATTATGTGGAAATTATTCTGTCTTCATGGACATGAAAACAGAAGAATAAAGAATCAATGACTTATCCTTGTTTAAACAGTACATCAGAAAGTGTGCAAACAGATTTATACGTGTAAATGCTAAGTACCCCTAAGTACACCCCTAAGTTGGCTAAAAGAGGCTGAAAGGGGAGTTGCAAAAAATCCCCTGGGTGTCAGGATTAAAGGCATGCCACTGTACAAAACTATGTATGTTTTTATCTTGACAACAATATCCCTAGTCTCTGTTTCCAGCAATGCACGCAAAAATATTTTCTCTACCTTTACCCACATGTATCAAGGAAGAAAGAGACAATTATTACTGCTATCTACTTTAACCTGTCTAATCCTTCAATTTCTAGTCAAGATTTCCTGGAAAATTCACATATTTATTTCAGGGACCTGATGGGATAGTAAATATGTATCAAAATAATTTCCTCTACTGAAATCACGGTAAATGCACTGAGAAATTTCTCGTCTTGGGAGGTGGAAGGAGTTCCTAAGCTTTCTATGGTACATGCAATGTTAAACATAGTAGTTATGCATCCATACCCTGAAGCATAGGTCTAGCCTTTACAGATACACTCCTTTCCAGTAACCAGCTCAAATGCAAGAAACAAAAATACAAACAAACCCAAAGACAAAAAACTCTCAGGTACACTGTACATGAAAGCAGGTGAAATCATTTATCCTTCCCCTTCTTTTTTTTTTAAATACGCAATTTGGTTGGATCTGTTAGATTTTAAAAAGCGTGAATCTCTGGGCCCTGCAAACGTGAGACTCCATACAGCAGAAGCAATTGTAAAGCTTCTATGAACATGAGTGCTGCAACATTACTTGTCATAGCAGAAAAATAAGAAACAGTATGTGCAACCAGAAATAAATAGCTTAAAAATTATAAGACATTTAAGCCGTGGAATGATGGGCACAGATGACAAATAATGAGTTAGGTTTGTGAGCCTATAGCTAATGAGATATGTTCATGACAGATCTCAGACTAGAAATATCAAGTTAAAGAAAATCCAAATTTCTGATTTGAAAAAAATCAAATACATTCAGGAATGGACATATATGCTTCCATGAGCATTCAAAATTGTAGAAAAATACATTTAAATGTTAAGTCTGTTTACCTCATGAGAGTAGGATATAATCTTTTTTAGGAAGAGAAACTCTTATCTTTATTTTATACAATTCAGTATTTGGGTTTGGTTTGGTTTGGTTTGGTTTTAATGTCATGTGAAAACAAGAAAGCAAGCAAAAGGTTGACTAAATGCCAGAGAATTTCTGAGAAGTAGTTGCTATTTGCGCCTACATCACTAATCAAGGTTTATAAGCACTCTCAAATTGAGGTAGCCACCTCTGCTCTGCTCTGCTGTCCCAACCACGCCATGAGAACCTGCTCCTCTGCCTCCATCCAGGGACTCCATATCCTCGTGTGCAGCAATGGCAGGGAGGGCTGACATGGCTAGAGAGGGAATAGATAGTGGCAAATGACATTTGGGAAGGTTGAGATTACCTCGAAGTAGAAGTCTGTAAGTGAAGAACAGTTAGGAAACACCCTAGGAACAGTAAAATTGGGTACATGTGGTTTTTCACACACTGTCGTCAAAGAAAATCTGAAGTCTGACTAAGGACTGCTTGGACGTGTGCAGTCTTCCTCAGGGATGGATAAGAAGGAGATAGGGAGCTGATGTTTCACTTCTGCCCATGTAGGTCCGGGTAGATTAATAACCACTGGGTATTGGACAATAGGTGAGACCCCATGCACAGACCCTGGCTTTCAGTTTTAGATGTGACAATGAGATTTCATGAACACTGAAGGGCCAAGAATAAACTGTATACCTTGCTGGACAAATACCAAACAGAACTAAGTTTCACCCTTCCTGAAAAATCTGCAAAACAAATTTTCATCACTGAGAATATTCTGTTAATTAAGAAAGAAAAGCATATCTCTGAGTAGGATTTAGAAAAGCTTTAAGGGTGAAGAGTTTAATAATACATTGGAAGCTATTTACTAGTGAAAAATCATACATCTCCTAAAGCATTCCTAACACACAGGCTGAGTAGTGAATTAAAAAGACTAGTAAGGCATTTCTTAGCCCCTGAGAGGTTAATTGTTTAACATGGCCCACTTTTTACATTCTGCCAACTAAAAAAAATGTTTATTTAGAGGCTGACATCACGGACAACGTCTCTAGCACCTGATCACTTTTATGGACATATGGAGTTGCTATAAGTTAATCAACTGTAAAAGAAATCAGAATTAGAAACCAGTGTATTGGCCATACGATTTGGTCATTCACAGATTATAGAACATTGCGGTGACTATGATGATAGCAGCAGATGAAATGAAGATTTTACGGCATGGGTTCCCTCTGGATATTTGTAGAGTAATCAAGAGTTTTCTCTCTTAGAAATGGTATTTCTTTGAAGCAGAGTCATATGCTTAAAAAAAAATTTAATATTCTCTCTACTCTATCCACAAAAAGAAAATATATCTCGTGCCTCTGTACCTTCCACCTCTTTTTGTGCTAGGACAGAATGAATAAGCCATTCTACTAGTATATAAATCTACTAGTATATCCATTGGGATAGGAAATGTACAACAGAGAGTAAAAGTGAATCCTTGAAGATGTGACAAGACAATCCAAGTTTCTGTTCTTAGGCAGGTTTAAAACCCTTCAGTGTATTCTTTTTTTTTTAACCTCCGACTCTATTGAGCCAAAGGGTGGCAGGAAAACCAAACAACTGTATCGGCAAAAAATAATGCATTTTTCTAACTTTATGCCTATTATATTACCACTAATTTGATAATTTTATATTTCATAGGTTGCTAGTAAACTTTTACTGTGTGTGATACTGATATAAAACAAAATGCCAATTAATGCCTCCATATTTGCAATATTACAGTTTGGAGGACATTAATGGTTCTCAAGAGCACATCATCATGAAATGAGTTACAAAAAGACATTTGTAGTTGGGTTGATTGGTGTCCCATCCAAAAAATAAGTCCAGATCATAATCCCATTTACCTATAATTCACAAAGGGGGCCTTATTTGGGAAAAGGGTCTTTGCAGCTATAATTAAATTAAGGATCTTGAGATGAGATTATCCTCCATTATCCAGGCAGGGCCTAAATCCCATGACAAATCCTTGTAAGAGAAGTACAGGGGAACAGCACAAAGAGAAGAGAGAAGGCCATATGAGGAGGGAGGCAGAAATTAAATCAATACAGACAGCCTGGAGCCTAAGGAACATCATCAACCAGCAGAAGTGGAAGAAGCAAAGCACAGAGCATCTCCAAAGGCCCTGGGGAAAGAGTACCACCCTGTAAACAAATTTCCGGCCTCAGGAAATGAGAGAGAAGACATTTCTGTTGTTTTAAGCCACCAAATTTGTGGTAATTTGTTCTGGCAGCCCTTGGAAATGAATACATTTTTTTTCTTTTCATGCCCCTCCATTCATTCAAATGTTATGAATAATGATAATCACTCTCACTGAGCACTACCTGCATGTCAGAAATAGTGAGAAGTTTTTTACATTATTTTTCTCATTTAACCTTTCTAACAGTCCTGTGAAGATGACATTATTAGCCAATATTAGAGATGAAGAAATTGAGAACCCAAGTCACTCTGATCCTAGGCCGTGCTCGTCCATTAAAAATACTAGAGGGGCACCTGGGTGGCTCAGTGGGTTAAAGCCTCTGCCTTTGGCTCAGGTCATGATCTCAGGGTCCTCGGATCCAGCCCGGCATCGGGCTCTCTGCTCAGCGTGAGCCTGCTTCCCCCTCTCTCTCTGCCTGCCTCTCTGTCTACTTGTGATCTCTCTCTCTCTCTATCAAATAAATAAAATCTTTTTAAAAAAAGCAAAAAAAATACTAGAGAAGGATGAGTATAAAGTAAATGACTACTTCTTTGCTTGCATATGCATTTGTAAAGTCTAGGAAGAGGGAGATGAAAGACAAGGTACGAGAGTATCTTGCATTCTATCACATTTTTTAAAAATGCCTGAGGCATGTTAACGTATTACATATTTTTAAAAATCAATAATAAAAGTGCGGTTGCCTAGCAAAAGAAAAAAAATCTCTAAATGAATAACAAGAAATCAGTGAAAAGAAAAACTTATAAGTAAAATGTACCATTTTCAGAATTTAACTGAAATCATACCCAAACTTAGAAAATAGGGAAACATGTCAAGAAAGTATTGGGTAACTACTGGAATGCTGCTGTCCTTTTTGTGGCTATTTAAATGAAAGCCAAGCCTCTTCTACCTCTGTCCTTTTTCACTTTCTGCTCCCCTCCTAGGAATCCACCCCATCACCCACAAGAGGCCAACCATGAGCAACAGGATCTGAATAGGCCAGTGTTAAATATATAAGGCTCTCTCTCCCTCAGGCATTTGTCTTCTCTTCTATTGGCTGTAGTTCCTACGAGTTTGATAATGTAGCCTGAGAGACAGGAGAAATTAGGTGTCTCAAAACAGAGATTATGAAATTATTATCAAGAGAGTTATAAATCTGTGTTCTCTGGATGTTATTTAAGAAAATGGAGACTTTCTGTCCTGAGTGATTTGCATTTAGACTTAGAATTCAGAGAAGGAAATCTTTATGGTCTCTGACAGTTATTTCTGAGCCTATAGCTCTGAAAGTTTAGTGCCTTTCACCATGATCCTCCAATCTAAGATGTGGGAGCTACAAAAATACCAAAGAAATAAGATCCTTATTGTTATATCCCTCTGCCAGCGGTTCTTTCTTACTAAGCCTCTCCTCTTTTCATTAAAAAAGAATTTCCCTAATAATTTTCAAAAGAATAAGAAAATAGTTATCAAAATAGTGACTCAGCTTTTCATTATTATCAATTAGCATTTTATCAAATCTTTACAACTACTCAATATGCCAGTCGAAGTCAGTGCTTCATCTTTCCCAGAGACATACGCAAACCCCCAAAGATAATTGAGTAGATTAGAGTGAACACCAATAAAATCTAGGTCAAACTTAATAACCTTCAAACAGCAGCAGCCACGTTGCATCCTAAATGCACCAACCATGAACAGGAAGCTTTGATGAAGCCAAAGCCAATTCAGGGCCGGCCGATGATGATCCATTTCCATATGCTGACTTCTGCATGACTTTCTCTGCTCAGTATATTTACTTTCAAGTGGTATTCCCCCTACCCTTTTACTTTCAATAGTGTGTTTAAAATGACCAACTGATAACTGGTAATTAATTTTTGATTGACTTGCCCTATGACAACTCATTGAAACTGGCCAGGGTTGAACTTGTGAGATATGTTCAACTAGCCTACATCTTTAAGTAACCAGGATTTCAGTATTAGAAATCACAGATGGAACTTTAGAGGAACATCTCCGCAAATATACTGACCCTACGCTACCCAGGGCTTTTCTCATAAAGGTACCACTTGATTTCAGGCTCATTTCTATTTAATTCTATAGAGCAGGAAAGGCATATTTTCAAGCACCCTCAAGATGGCAAGGGCTTCAGAGAGGTGTTGTTCTCCTGACTTCTTCCTCACTTGAACTCTGGGGAGGACACTGAACTCTTTTGTGCTCTTACACAGAAGAGTTTACCATTGACAAGGTACCCACCCGTCCACACCCACCCCCCGCCCCCCGCCGCCCCACCCTCGCCCCGCCAATCAAATTCACCGATTCCTTGAAAAAAACAATTCTACAAGTCCCTATCCTGAACTAAGATGTGACGAAAGTTAAAGAATAGGTAAGTATCTGCCTTGAGGGGTAGGCACCCTCAAGGTGTTGAGTGCACAAGGTGGTGGTGGGACAGCACAAAGAGGGGAGCTCATTTATTCTGGAGAGTTCAGAAACATTTCACAGATATCTTTGAGATAGGTGATCAAAGAGCCATTCTTTTAAAGGTTTTAGAAGTTATTTGGCTTTTTGCTTCTTTCAGATGAAGTATCTTGTAATTTACCCCGCATTATTGAGGTGCTTGCCAAGTGTCAGATAAATCCAAAAGTCTGAATGCTGGCAATTGATCATATGCAATCCTGTATTTTTGAAATGACATTTTCATATTTGATGTGCTTTCCTAAGCTTCTGGCCCTCATTATACTTGTGGCTTTTTTAAAAAGAAGTTATCATTACAGGGTATACCCCACTAATTTCGTTCTTATGTCACCCCTGTTCGCAAATAACTTGTCTGAGCTTTTTGTCAAAAAAGTATTTTGAGATAATTACAGATTTACAGAGTTACAAAAATAGTAGGGACAGTGCCCATTACACCTTTCATCCAGATTTCCCTAATGTTAACATCTTATATAACCAAAACTAAGAACTTAACATTGGCTTAATATGACTTACTAAACTACAAACCTTATTTAGATTTCAGCAGCTCTACTGACATCTTTTTCCTTCTTCAACACCTTGACTTTTCTTTTCTTTTTTTTTTTAAGATTTTATTTATTTATTTGAGAGAGAGAGAGTGAGAGAGAGCGGGAGGGGGGAGAGGGTCAGAGGGAGAAGCAGACTCCCCATGGAGCTGAGAACCCGATGTGGGACTCGATCCCGGGATTCTGGGATCATGACCTGAGCTGAAGGCAGTCGCTTAACCAACTGAGCCACCCAGGCGTCCCCTTGACTTTTCTTTTTTGATTTTTTTTTTAATATATAACTTAGTGAATGACCAGTTATTTGAGTGAGGAAAAGGAACAGGAATTAGGACTGCTAGATTCTTCAATGAAACATTCATAGTTAAGAATATTTTTTGTTTTATGCTTTGAAACATAAGTTTTGTTCAAAGAGATAAGCTTTGTCCTATGTCATTTTATATCCACCTATCATATAACCTTGGTTGTACTGTGACACAGAAGAGACACAAAACATACATTTTCACAATCCCATTCTCTACCAACCGGAGGTAGTTCTTTACACGAGGGATGGAAGGTTCGGTCCCACCTGGTGAGGTTTCACAAGCAAGTAGCATCTGTAAGTGCCATGTTCTAGCAGGAGAGTGGCAGTTGCAGTCACCCTCACTGAGATTCTCATCTGCTAGAAGCAAGAGCTCCTCTCCTGCCCAACACTGAAGCAAGAGGGGATTTGTCACAGAACCTCTGCACATTCCTCCTTTTTCTTCTGCATTTATTTTATCCAACTGGCCAGCAGAACCCAAGGTGCCTTATTTCATATTATTCTCTCTTTGAAGCATTTCGTTTTATTTTTATTTTTAAAGATTTTATTTATTTATTTGACAGAGAGAGAGACAGCAAGAGAGGAAGCACAAGCAGGGGGAGTGGGAGAAGGAGAAGCAGGCTACCTGCTGAGCAAGGAACCCCACATGGGGCTTGATCCCAAAATTCCTGGGGTCACGACCTGAGCTGAAGGCAAATGCTTAACGACTGAGCCACCCTGGCACCCCAGAAAGGTTTCATTCTAAATGGCACAAAAGAATGAAAGGAAACCAGGCCAGGAACAGAAATGCCCGAAACAACACCCCCATGTTTGTTTCTTCTTCCATTCTCCTTTTCAATCCGGTAGCATTTGCCGGGATCACATTATATTTTCATTTATTCAGTAATGTGAAAGCTTGGATCTTGGAATAACGAATGTGCTCAACTACCCATGGCACACCACAAGGAATATTATTTTGACATATATATGAAAACTGGGAGTAAAAAGTGCTCTAGCACAAGGAGGATACTCTGTCTCTCCTAGAAGTTAACAGTAGACTACTTCGATATAACTGGTCAGGGAGTTGCTTTTTTATTATTCTCCAGAGTCCCTGGCTTTAGTCAGAAATTATCTCTCCTTGCAGTGTCATTTCCAAGTATGCTACGAAGCCCTCATTGCTCTGCTGGAATTTGTAGCCTTATAGATTTGTTCCATTAGCTAGAAAAACACATTAATAGCAAAGTATTTCCTTTGGTTAAATAAGAATAAATTTCAGGCCATTAGTGTTTTCCACCATTCCCACCCAGATGCTCTGAAAATAGTAATCCCACTCTGCTTTGAAAAGAGAAGCATTTATAAAATTATGGAAATAATTGTTACTTATTTAAGAAGTTGTTGGGAGGCCAACGTTTCAAAGAATTTACGTGCTAATGTTCTTAAACAATAAAGAAGGGTGTCAACTTCAGGTTGACACCTGACAAAGGTTGACAAAGACAAAGACAATTCTATGTCTTTATATCTTCCACAGACCCTCGCATATAAAAATCTTAAGATATTTGTCAACTGTCTGATGTTTTTGGTCCAAAAGAGCTTCATAGTAAAACGAGATGGCAAAGTCATTAATTACTTTTAAATAAACATAATAGAAACATATACTGTATACAAGATATAAAACCCCTAATCACTATGGAGCTTGCTATAATTTGTTATCATATTTTTGAAGGGTGGGTTTTTTTGGTGCTTTTTTTTTTTGGTAATTTACTTGAACCATCTAAATCCACTTGACACATTCATATCACTATGAGAAGATTTTAAAAATTAAATGAAGCTTTAAAATGTTATTCTTTTCGCCTCTCCACTTATACTATTGATTGGGTTTGGCTGATGGGAATGCAGAAATTAGACACTGATCCTGTGTCCTGTTTTCTATACCTCAAGCAGCACTTAGAGTCATGAAAAATTCTTCCTCTATCTACCATGAGACTATGAGGCTGGCCTGTTGATCCAGACATCTATCATAAGCAAGTCATTTACTTTTTTGTTAAATTCTGGATGTAACATTTTCTTATTAGATTGATTGTCAAGACTTTCAAGTGACGTGTAACAAGGCAGAAGCTGGAAACTGGTGGAATCTGATTGATTTTCTGATTTGCCCCACTGCATGGCATAGTCAATAATTAGATTAGCTGTTTCACGGAGTTTCCCCATTTCCAACCTCCCCCTGGGAAGAAGCAAGCCTGGGGTGGTTGCTGTGGTGACCGCGCTCAACCAGCACCATAGGCATAAACACACTTGCCCCACTGGCTCTTTTGGATTTTAGTTCTTGGACCACAATAAGGAAAAAGAACAGGTAAACAGTGAGTCATTGGCTGATCATGCATATAACTTTAAAAATTTTTTTTTCCTCAAGAATAAGTAATTCCTTATAACACTGCACATTATATTGGAATTTAAAATTAAAAATAAAGGGCGCCTGGGTGGCTCAGTTGGTTGAGCAACTGCCTTTGGCTCAGGTCATGATCCTTGAGTTCCGGGATCAAGTCCCGCATCGGGCTCTCGGCTCCATGGGGAGTCTGCTTCTTCCTCTAACCTTCTCTCCTCTCATGCTCTCTCTCACTTTCTCTGTCTCTCAAATAAATAAATAAAATCTTTAAAAAATAAAAATAATAAAATTAAAAATAAAAAGAACAAGTGATTCTTGTACTACTAAAGAAAACTTCTATATCTTGACCAAAAATCCAGGAAAAAAGATAATTTCCTTTTTAAAAGCACTGTTCTGAGAAGTAATTAGAATAAAATATTTGTTAGGGTCACTTACCCAACAAATTACCTTTCTATATAAAGAAACAATACGTATGCATTCGATGTCATTAATATCACAAGAAAAGAAACAAACAGAAGGTGAACTCTTAAAAAAAAGTGAACTCGTAAAAGTAAATTCTTAAATACAGTGACTTTTACCTGAAAGGAGTCTTTACTATCATTTTACTTTTAATGGAGTTTCTACCCTTATATTACTAAGACTTTAAAAATAATTCACTAAGATTACTATGTTTAAATGCATTACTTTCACATAAAGTCTATCAAATAAACTTTAAACATAAATATTTTGGTCACAATTCTTGCTTAATAACTAAAATAACTGTCAACACCTTGTTAATTTCATCTAACTTGTGACTCAAAAGATCTCATTTTTTAATTAGAACATTACTTCTTATCACTACCTCATTATAGTCTTTGTGTAAGTGCTCCTTCGTGATATACGGAAACTGATTTCCAAGAACTTATGTTAATGAGAACAACATATCCCAAGGTCCTATGGATTATTTCACATTGTAGCCTTAATCCTACTGATTGACAACAGAAACCCAGATTCACACTTGCCCAGGAGTTCCCCATGACTGTAAGGGGGAGTTAAAAGCCTACCCTCCTCATAGGCTTTAGGTAGCATTCAGCTCATCTTGTCACTCAATGGTGAGTTCACCTGATTGAGTCTAATGTGTGACAAAGTAACTGTTCACAGGATGATTTAAAATTCTGTGTTTTATCTACAACTTGTTTCCCGCCTCCCTTTGTAATTTTATACAATATACCCCTTTTATTGAATAGCCAGCCTTTATCAGCATGAAGCCAGGTTTTGACCAATGAGGACATGGACAAACTGTTTCTTTTCCTCCCCAGAGTTTCTCTGATCCACTTTATTAAAGGAAAACGGAGAAAACGTCTCTGGTGAAAACCTCTGTAGTTTCATGGGCACATAAGGTGCTATGGACAGGGATCAGGATTTCCTTCAGTATCTTAGACTCAATAAGCATCCCCAGGGAAAGGATCTCCAGATGTTAGAAGGCCTTTGAAGATTCCAATCCAGTAGTACCTTTGCTGGAGGAGTCTTGCAAAAGCCTTCCAGGGGCCCCATCCTTCCTGTCAGTCATAGGGCCCTCTTGGCTGCAGGAACCAGATTTATGCTATGTTTCTGTCACAGTGGGGAGCGGCACAGGCAGGTTTGATTGTAAATACTGGATATTCTAAAAATATAAATAAACCATGGGTAATAAGGTTCTCACCTGGAGAATAGGAATCTCAAGTGAGAGATGTGGATAGTTGTTGGATGTTTCAGTTTTTATCACATCTTTGTGTTGTAATTATTACTCCAAAGCAGAATTGGCATACAGATGGTACAAGGGAAAAAAAGATGATAAGAAACATATTAGAGATAAAATGTAGGGACAAAGGAAGACCAGCTTTCCTCTTCCACACAGGTGTATTCAAATTCAAACATGTGAACTATGTTATTTTGTAGTAGGTTGAGTGAATGGAAAATAAACAGCTGTATATACTTCTGGATATCTGGTCTTGAGCTAAGTCTAATTTCAAGGGCATGGCCTCACACAAGGACATCAGTGTTTCTAGATATAAAGAGTATCTAAGGAGCTATCTTTAAAAAGAAAATCAAGTGCTCTCTTCGGCAGCACATATACTAAAAAGAAAATCAAGCCCTTGGAGGGCCCCTCCCCTAAATACTGTCACAGCTCCTTTGTCACACACTTTTATAGGAGAGGCTGCCTTCCATTTCCATGGAGATCTACTGTCATTATGTCTCAGGCAAAATGAGATGAGACTACTTGACAGACATTCAGAAGATCTTTGTAATTTCCTGTTTTATTGGGTAGCAGTAGGAAAACCACAGCAATAATCAAGTATGGATACTTAAATGAAAGAACATTAAAAGCTGGTGAACTTGGCTTTCTCTTAAGTGCACCATGTAATTAGCTTTTACTCATTCATTTAACAGTCTGCATCCTGTATCACTCATTGCAAAGAGAAGAGTAGACTACTTTCGTGTGCACACGAATTGCTAAATGTGTAAGTGAGTGAATGATCCTGATCTCAATCCACAAGAGAAAAAAATATTAATGGGGACGATATAAAGTAGGCAAAAATAGGAGGGCAGAGTCAAGAGAAGCTTATACTGCTCTCTGAGTAAAACCTGATTTAAGAACAGATAGCAGAAGGATGAATTTAGTTAATTCTTCCACTTGATCTTACTCATTTTATTCATACTCCAAATTAAAACAAAAATATGTCACACAAGTTTTAAACATCTGCAAGGAAATTCGGGTGTTGAAAATTGATTACTATAACCATTTTACGAAAAAGAATGGGAACTCAAGAGCAGAAAATGTACATTTGCTAAAAAGTCTGTTTCAATGAAACTTGAAAACAATCATTTTAAATTGATATGTTTTCATCCTCCATATATTAAAAAATGGTCTGTGTTTATTTCTGTCTGAAACTGGTGACTACATGAGGAGGAGCACAGTTTATTTATTTCATCCAAGAACTGAATGTCAAACTAGTTTAAAAACCAAAAGACCTTTCCTCAAGTAGCCACAAAGATTATTCTTACTCCTGGTTCTTGTCAAAGAATATAATCCTGACCTCTGTGATGCCGAAGTCTTTTAAAATATTTTATCATAAAATATACCTGTGAAGGATTGGTTGAAGGATGCACAGTCCATTAATTTCCCTTCTATCACCTTTAAATTTTTGCCTGGATTCTCTTTAGTCCACTGGAGACCTGTATACTTTGGAAAAAGGCTTCAGCAACTTGTAGAATTTTTTTTTCCTGAAATGTACTTTGGTGCTAGCACCTAGAAATGCTATAATAAACATCTCTATGAATTTTATTAATGCGTTTTTTTTTTTTTTTTAGGTAAGGATACTGGTGAGGCCATCACATTTTACATCACACCAGTGTCCTTTTATGACACCTATGAAAAAAATTTATTTACTTGTTATCCCCAAGAAAAGATGTTTAGAGTACACTGTAAATCTTTTAGGTGACTGTGGTGGTTTTAAAACATGTCTACAAATTCTCTGACACACTTCAGTCTAATTCCTTTCCATTGAATACGCCTTGCTGTTGTGACTTGGTTCTAGCGAACAGAAGGTGATAGAAGCGAGGTTGCAGGATTTGGGAGGCTGGGGTATGAAGGGCAACACAGCTTTTACCCATTCCCTGCCCACCGCCACCACCATGCCTTGGAGACCCTAGCCAAAATATGCAAGAAATTTAGCTTCCTGAGCCACTGTACTAGAGAGACCCCATGGAACAACCATGCAGACATAGACAGACAGGTTCAAGGAATGCCAATTGTCCCAGTGTCAGCTTTTTGAATCTTCACATCATCAACTGCCAAATATTTGAGTGGGAAAAACTTCAAATGATTCCAGCCCCAGGTTCCAGCCAAGCTGGCTGACGCCAGGTGGTACAGAAATGAGCTGTCTCCATTAAGCTCTGCCCGAATTACAGATTCATGAGCAGAATAAATGTTGTTACTCTTATGTGATAGGCATAATAATGGACCCCCCCAAAGACGCCCATATCCTGCTCCCTGAGGTCTATGAATATGTTAGTCTACATGGCAAAAGGGAATTAAAGTTGTAGAAGGAATTAAACCTGTTAGTTAGTTGACTTCAGGATAGGGAGTTTATACCCTGGATTATCCAGGTAGGCCAAAGTTAGCAAAAGGGACTTTAAAAAGAGCACAGAGACAAAAGAGAGCCAGGAGGAGAAAGGAATGCAGAAGCAGGGTCAGAAAGATGTGACACCACTGGCTTTGAAGATGGAGGAAAGGGACCACGAAGCAAGTAGCCCCTAGAAGGCCCTAGTAGCCCCTAGAAGCTAGAAAAGGCAAGAATCAGGTTCTCTCCTAGAATCTCCAGAAAGAAATTCAGCTTGATTTTAGCATAGACCTATGTGGGACTGCTGACCTCCATAATTTTCAGATAATAAATGTTGTTTAAGCTACTAAACTTGTGATACTTTATTGCAGCAGCAAGAAAAAACTCTATACTCTGGTTTAAGTCTCTAAGTTTGGAGGACTTTCTTACCTGCCATCCTATAGTTGGTACAGTGACATTGCCTAATTCTCACATCTGGCCTATGGAAAGCTTAATCAAGTCAAAGAATCACCTATGGCAACTTTCCAGGACTTCCTCTCTCCACCCTCATTTTCCCTTTTTCTTGATATGGTTCCTCACGTTTGTTATGCCGACTTTTTATACTACCTTGAATCCTTTTAGAACAGAACCACTAATAAATAAATAAGATTGATTAAAATGATATATTTACCATGACCTACTGGAATAATGAAGTGGACAAAAGGAAAAGTATCTTTTCTCTTTGTTAAAAACAAAACAGAACTTCTAAAGGTGATCAATTGCTATGGACAGCTTCAACTGAAGACAAAACAGCCTTTAATTTAGTTTAATGTTCTCTAAAATAGGGAAATAAAGTGTCTAACAGTGGTGTTTTTCAACTTAAGAACAAGAAATAACTTCCTAAAGAAAATATAATAAAAGAATCTGTGTATGTACATATACGTTTGTATGTGTATCTATACCATATTTTATGCATATAATATAAATATATATAAATATATGTAACATATACCTATTATTTATATATAAATACATTATATTTATATTTAATATATATCTATATATTTATATCTAATATGTAATATTAGAAATATGTAATAAATATATAAACATCTAGTAAACATATATACTATATATATTTCAGCTTTGTATTGTGTCCACTTAAGGAAGAGAGAATAATGGAAGAGATAAATGAAAACCAAGGAATTGACAGAGAAAGACACAGAAACAGAAGGAAAAAGGAGATGATATTAAAACGTCGGGAAAAGCAGGGAAGGGAGGGAGAGAGAAAGAGACACAAGAGTGCTCACACACAGGAGATAAAGAATCAAACAGGAATGCATACAAAATGCATAAGAAAAGAGGTACACTTAAAAAAAAGAGAAAGGCTTTCAGGACATCAGTAACACTCCTAGCATGTGCCTTTTAGAGATACTCTCACTGAGAATATCCAATAGTACACTGGATTTTAAGATTCTAAAATAACAACGGGGGGATCATCGATCTCTCAGCAACTGCTCTCTCAACTGGGTGCACCGGGCCCTCCCCAGGTCTTCTCAGCTGCAGAAACCAGGGGCAGAGGTAACCAGGACCAAGAGTGCAGAGCAGAAGCCTCATCTGACAACTGGGATCCTTCCTATGACTGTAGGTGGCTTTTCTGTCCTTGCCTGTCCCCCTACCTGCCACCTGTCTGCCATCATCGCCATATGTCACTAGGCCTCTGCCTCAGTTCCCCTGGCCTGTCCTGCCATCCTGGGCAGGGGGCACAACCTATTAAATGTGCATCCGTCTCTCCTACGTACTTTATGCTACTGGCTGGGGTCTTGCTCCAAAGCATATGAACCAAACAAAGCCACAATACAAAGTGACCTAGCCATAGACTGCTGCTCTTTTCTACTTGGCCAGTTTTCTACTCCCTTTCAATATTGTAATTTGTACTTTGGGACACCTTACTGAGGTCACTAGCCCAGCTCTGTCTGTATAATTTTGCTTAGAAAAGAAATGGCAAAAGAGTCCCCTCACATGGGGGAAAAAGCAAAGTTACCCTGCACGTCAACAACAAGCCAGAAAAAAAGAGGAACAAAAATGATGTTTAAGTGTGTATACTCCCATCTGAGCAAATCCCTTGACTTAGCAAAGATATTCAGCTATTGAGAATCAATGTGGAAGGAGAACAAAATCTTAGAAATTCTTAAGGACTACGTCTTATATTTCCTTGCATCTCAACAAAGGTAGATGTTTGATGCCCATAGGATTTAATGACTACTGAAATTGCTCTCATCATCACAATCGATAAAACATGGACACCTGTAAAGCAGTGTACGGGATTAAGTAGTACTAAGATACCTATTTGAGACAGTAAGGTCTCCTTTAATCTTGGGTATCAGTAGGAACTCATTATCTTTAGGGAAGGCCCACCCACATTCACATAAATGTTGCCTGTGAATTCCACTTTATATCAGTAGAGTGTGTCACAGTTTATAAAGCACTTGTGCATTAATCATATAGAATGAAGTCTCTTTCTGTTCAGGTTTTTTCTATACAAGTATAGAGTATTATTTGCAGATAATGTGCTTCCCTGAGCCTGCACTGAATTGTTCACGCAATAGCTGTAAATCAAGATTGACTTTTTGAACCTAACTTTGCATAATTCAGCAAGCTACTGAACATCTTCTGCCTAAGCAGGCTCGTGACATAAGAATCTGCAAAGCTAAATAACTACTCAAAACGATTAAATAACAAAAAGGTTTCGCATTAACAAATCAGGAACGAGTCACTTACTGTCTGATTTCTTCTCTGATCAAGAAGTGACAGAGAAGGTGCCATTTACAAAAAGAAAAATGTCATAAAATGATTGAATTGTGAATTTCTTCTAGTCCCCAATAACAAGAAAATGACCATAAAAGGAGGTGGTAATTGGGGGAAGATAAATGCTATTAAATACTAGTCTGTCAAGAGACAAATTTATCTGAGTCTTGATGGTAGAATTAGTCTTAGCTCAGAAGAAGTAATCAGCTCTGCAGCTAATGAGTATACTATTCTTAATAATTGCATTATATTTAGGACTGAGCAGTATATAAATCAGAAACCCTGTTATGTCAATACACAGTTAACAGGGGCTTCAAGATGGAACAAAAATATAATTTCATTATTGTGCATCATTGTTTAGAAGATGGTGACCACTTCTTCCAGCAATCAGATTCCTTTGGTAGCTCTTGTTTCTTTTACTGTCTTCCACCAACTTCATCCTCCTTCCCTTGTGCCACAGTCTTGAGCAGCATTAGAACTGTTGCTACAGTCTTTCTCCCCAGTTCTATCTGCCCCAAGAATTGACCTATCCTCAGGCAGCTATACCTTGAAAATCTGTGTGTTTACACCACTCGAGCCTGCAAATGATAATGATGATAATAAGGAGGAGGACAGCTGAGTTAGTGTTTACCACGTGTCAGACCATTTTTTCATATATTTGCCACAAACACAATATAGGTAATAATACCATTATTCCCATTTTACTAAGAAGGACAATGAGATTTGGAAGACTTAAGAAACTGCCCAGAATCACAGAAAGTGGCACAAGAAAGGCTTAAACTGTGCTATAAAACGCAATGCACTTAATCATCACAGCAATGATTTGCATTACTTAGTAAAGTTTTTAAGTCATAGCAGAAGATCAGAATTACCATGATACCACTATAACCATACTCAAGTAAGTAAGCAATTATATGGGGCTGGATGGTAAATTCAGCCTTATGGTTTCCACGAAGCTTAATTATCTACTCTTATTATTTCCTATGAATGTGTTTTTGTATCTTTAAATATGCTCGAAGGTTATAAATAACAACAGCTATGTTCATATAAGTTAAAATTTCTTCTTTAGTGCCAAACACAGTGTTATCCATAAAAATGATCAATATAAAATGAGTGAATGAATTCTAAATTATGGGATCTCAAAATACCCTCTTAAGGCCTTAAGGATATAATTACCTAAAATCTAAAGAATGGATATGCAATTTTTCTGGGGGTAGGGGAGAAACAAAAAGAAAAGTGATAATGGTGCAGGGCAGGACAGAGTGGGGGTTAAGTGCTGTGGTGCTACACTCAGGGAGAGCTCAGAAAGGCAAGCAGATGATAGAGAGGAGAGCATCAGGACTAGGATGAGAGCCCTAGGCTGGGGATGCATAAGAGATACACTTTACTTCCTTAATATATGTTTTATAGGAACATTCCAAATGTTCCTGTGGGGACAAAGAAAAAGGACCATCAGGAATTTCCCCGGCCTAAGACATACTGAAATGAAGGTATGTCACCAACCCCTAAAAAAGGGAAGTCACTGGCAGCAACAAAAGTAACCCTTCTTAAATTGAGTACAGTATTGAGATAATTTATACCTCATTCCTAGTGATCCACATCCCCCTCTAACTTGTTTTCCCCTCCATCTTGTCTATCCCTTCTCAGTGAACATTCCTGCCGTGGAGCAAATTGTTCAGACCAAAACCCACACAAGGAGCCACCTTCATTTTTCTTTCCCTTGGGCCTCTACATCTAATCTTTAGCAAGTCTTTTGACTGAATCTTCAAAACACATCCCAACTCCATCTACTGCAGTTTCTTTCCATTTCCAGTCTATTACTCTGGTCGAAATCACCATCATCTCTTGTCTGGATTATTAAAGCCCCCACCTCCAGTCCTTAGCTTCCTGCTTCTATTCTTGTCTCTTCCTGTCATAGTCTTATAGATACTGGCCATATGATCATTTATGCATATTAATCAGATCACATCCTTCTCTTGCTTCAAACACTCTAGAGACTTCTCTCACTGCAATAAAGTCTAAGCTCTGCCATAGCTCACTGGCTTTACGTGGCCTAACCATACCTCTTTCTCTGGGCTCATCTTCTACTGCTGCCTACTTCATAGCCTACAGAAGGGCCTTTCTTTCCTTCTGTCATATGTACCCAGCTCATTAACACCTTAAAGTCTTACCTTTTCCTCTACCTTAAATTAACTCCGTATCTTCACAGGAGTCCTCCAATTACTCAGGTCTGGGCCATCTTTGACTACCTCAATCGTCAAACAGGGTTACTCCACTGTATTCAGTCAATGGATACCACCAAGTATTCTATTTTCTTCATAGCTCCTACCATTGTCATTTATTTATTACTTGTGTGTTGTCTTTGTGTCCTGTTTCTGGTCCCTCTTTCCTTAAGTCACGGTTCATACAGACTCATGGGAGTAGGAACTCTAATTAGTATGTTGTCTAAAAGACCAGGTACATAGTGAAGCTCAATAACTATTTCCAGAATGAATGAATAGATGAATGAATCACATAAGTAGTCTTATGTGCTTAAGCCCTTGTGCAGTTGCTATGTAAGAATTTACTTTTGGAGTGTGTGGAATACAGTTTTACATTCTTAGATGAGATGAGAAAATATTTGATATTTTTGCCTTAGCAAAGAAAGGAAGATATGTCACCTACATTTCCCTTATACACACACTTTTAATACTGTGGTTCCCCCTATGGGAATTTAACCTCAGAATTATAATGTGAGGATGAAAGAGATAATTGAAAGAATAGTGTAAAAAACTCCGTGTTACCTTTCTGGAGAATGTGATAGAATTTTCTAGCATGATATATTACTATACATGCCCTCAGTAATAAGGGGAACCTGAGAAAATGTTATTTCAGAATATTACATCAGGGAAGAGCTCTAACTCTCTTCAGTTTTGCCACGGGGTTTTTAAGATTGCTGTTACTGTGCTTACTTGAAACATAATCACAAATAAGAAGTGTGTGGAAACGACAGCTATATTAACTTTATCATGTACAGTTAAGTATTCAGCTGACTTGAAAGCAGCTCTCCTTCATTTTCATAGCATGCTACATGGAGAAATAGACTTGGCAGAAGGGCCTGGTGAAAACATAGCTGCATTCAACTCGAATAGCGTAGCCAGATGCCCACAGATTGGTGGGGCAGTAATAGGGCATTCATCAAACACTGGGGTCTCTGGCTCATACCACACAGAACAGAGATGAAATATCTAGAAGTGCTCAAGGCAGATAACCCAAGAGAAGACCATGATGTGGTGAAGACCATGATGTTTGTCTTTGCATAATTTCTACCTCCTTTAAAGAAACTCCCAGACACTTTTCTGTGAATACAGTAGATATATAATAGAGAATTAATTAAATTAAGCCTTCTTGTGATATGAGAAGAGAGAAATTATATGATTCTTTTGTAGAAAGTATGTACTTCTTAAAAACAGGACTCATTAAGATTATTAAAGTTGTCCGCCTTGCTCTACACTTTTTAACTCTGATGCTAAAATTCCAGACTGTACAGCTGTTGGTCAGATGTTTTCAGTCTTTCTTCAAATCTCACTCCATGGATAAAGCCTTTGGGCTTCAATTATTTGGGCTTCAACTACCTATAGGGCTCTCCCTGGCCCCAGGATCTTTTTCAATAAAGAGAAAGTACACATTCTCCCTCTTTAGATTTCTGTTCCTAATTAATGATTAAAACAAGCACAAAAAGGAACAGTAAGAAACACCAGAATTTTGAATAAAGGTCCCCTCCCAGGCTGTGAATGCTATTATTAAGAAGAGTGGACCAGGGTGTCTGGGTGATTCGGTCAGTCAGGCACCGGATTCTTGTTTTCAGCTCTGATGGTGATCTCAGGATCCTGAGCCAGAATCCTGCATCTAGCTCTGTGCTGGGCAGGAGCATGCCCATCCCCCCCTGCCCCTCCCTCTGCCCCATCCCCCACAGGGATGCTATCTAGGGGGGGAAAAAAGAAAGACAAGAAAAGAGGAGTAGACAACGAGCTCATGTGCACCCAGTATGCAGCATGGGTGTGAGAAGAGTCAAGCCACTGGGGACTCCAATTCCCAGACCCTTACACATCTGAGGGAAGGTTCAGAGCTCAAAATTCTAGGAGTGACTTACAGCTCTGAGACTTAATGGCAAGAGTCTCTGTGGAATGATTCTAGTCATTCTAACTCAGATGTCATGCAAGTGCTCAAATTGGAACATATTCAGCTGACAAGATGGCAGCATCATTTGATCCAACCTCCTACAACTGGAGTGAGAATGGAAAGGAGTTCACTTCCCAAAGCCAGTTCAGCTGGGTCCATACCACCAATTTCTCATTGGTGGAAGTACAAAACCCCTTTTGTACTTTATCCTATGTCCTGGCAGAAGAGAGAAGGGACTTTTTATGTTCTTATGGAACCTTGGCCTCTGGACCCTCCTTTGGTGAATCTTGTCTAAGTTTCACCTGTGCTCACAAAAATGCATTCAGAGCCCCTGCTGGTTCCTACAAGAAATCCACAGACACCAGGCATTTGAATTCGAAAAGGCTTATTGGAAAACTTGGAAGTCTACAGAGTCTCTTGTCCCTTTAATAGCCCCCTTTTCCCATGTCCCCTCCTGCTCCTCGCACCTCCTCCCACACCTCACTCCCAGGTCTGTCTCCTTCACTTGCCCACATAGATTCAGTTCTCCCCAGCTCCTGATCCCCCAGGTTCCATGTTATCATCTATTAGGTAGATGGCAGAACAATTTAGCAGCATCTATCCTCTTTATGGTGCAGTCCAGGTTACCAATACATGACTCAGTTTATGGCCTACCAATGTAGTGATGTCTGGTCAGCATCATGCGAGCTGCTAGGAGAGAGGAAGGGGTATAAAACAATGGCTCCAAAATGCCTCTTGGCTGAGGAATTCAGTCTAGCTGGTAGGCAGACATTCAATAATAAAAACAATACTGCTACAGCATAGGGAATACATGCTATGTGACAGCACTTTCTCAGTCAAACTTACTAATGATAGCACAGGAAACACATATCTTTACTAAAAATATGTTTCTAATAAACACCCTTCTGTAAATGATCCACACAGTCCCTCTAAAACTAATTCATGTATCTATGCCAAAGGGCTTATAAATTTGGATAAGGTAAACACTGATAGAATTTTGATTGAAAAGAAAATGGATTTTTCTCCTAATGGTCACCTAAGAGAAAGAATATCCTTAAAATACAATGGTCAGTCCCTACCAGAAGATGAGCTGGCAGAAGGTGAGATCAAAGGGAGGCCTGAATGCTAGATCATTTTGTATGCAAATCACTTTCCTTGAAACCCTCCAGAAGTCTAGATATATCACTAAAGTGATATAATAGTACAGACAGTACAGATTCTGCAAGTGATAGCACAGAGATCACCACACCACTTCACTCATTAACATTCAAATGACAGGCAGAGATTCTTTTATTTGCTCCAGAAGAGCAAAGCTTACCTTACTGGATCCCCTGAAAAAAAAAATCCCCTGAAAAAATGTCGAACCCTAGAGGCCGAGGAAAGTCTAGAGGCGTGGTTTCCCACCCTGGTTCCATATGAGAGTCACGAGGGGGGAGGGGTGGGGAGGCTTCTTCAATACTGGATTCTGCGGGATCACCTCCATCACTTCAGATTTAATTGGCCTAGCAGGGAACCCAGCCATTGTTTTCTTAAGTGTCCCAGGCAAGCTTTTAAGAGTGACAGATTTCTGGGCTCCATTCCTAGTTATTTCCAAGTCAGCTGATTTGAAGTGACTTCTAGGAACCTGTGTTTTTCAAAGCATCCCAAGAACTTGCCTGTTTGGCCAGGTTTAAAAAAAATCACTGATCTAATGCAAAGCAACTGCAAAAAGCAGAGTCAGTTGGTTCCAAAAATCATAAAGCTAGTGCATAAGGGTGTGAAAGTTATTTATGCATGTACGGAGAGTCCTTGCTCTGTGGGACAATGGGCCCCGGAGACCTAATGATTCCTGGGCTACCTGGAAAGTCATGTTGACGACACTATAAAGTAACAATCAAACCTCCACTTCTTGAACCCTTTCTCTTAAAAGGTAGACCACATAACTTCTACTCTGGCCCCATTTATGGGGAGACAAATACATCTTCCCCTAGAAAAGCATACCCACATTGAGTAGCCATATAATCAGGCTTTAGGGTACAGCTCAGTAGTTAACTTTAAAGAAAATGCAGGCATCTCACTGTATTCATTATATCAATAATCGAAGGACCTAGTAAGCTATTAGAAAAAGTTGTCATGTGGCTCACCAAAGCACAAGTGTGGCAAAAAGAGATCTTACACATAAAAGATCATTGAGAGTTTCAACACAGACACAAAGCAGAGGATGTCAAAAGGTGTAACAGATCCTGACATTATAAACTCATGAGGACAAAATGGTAGCTCTACATTGGAAGTCCACCATTAGCCCAAAGTCTCCACATCAGGAAATAAAGGAGATCAAATTTCAGAAATATCATAATCAGGTAACCAATGAAAAAGATTAAAAAATAACAGATAATTAGACAAATAATAGACAAGTAGAAATAAAATTCCAAATATGCATAGCTTGTGGTTATTCATTAAAAATCATAAAATTAGAGAATCTCAGAAATAAAAAAGTCCAACCACACATCCATCCAATGAAACAAAGGACAGCGGCAGTGAAATACACAGACTTCCAATGAGTACCATCTGATCAGGCTAGACCACATGTGCAGGGGGCCGAGTTTTAGCTCATTCACTAGCTAGGTAAACTTGGGCGAGTCACACAACTTTTTAGGCCTCAGTTTCCTTATCTATGACAGGAGGGAACTGAACTCTGTCTCTGAAGTTCAGACTCAGTGATGCCAATGTGTATCACTCTCTTTTAGTAAACTAGCAACTGAAGGAAGACAATAGACGTCTTTCGATATGCTGGCCCACTCAGCAGGCTCCGTGTAGAAAAAGACTGACTTCCCGGAGCCCCTTGCCTATCAGGAGATGCCTCAGGTGCCATGAGGAAGAAAAACTACAAGATTATATTTAGATTATTAGATGGCTTAGGAGGAAAAAAAATAAAAGAATTTAGAAAGTCTTTATGATGAATACACTTCTCAGTGGTGTTTTAATCATGACCACATCACATGTCGACAGTGTGCCACATGAAGGAAACCGGCCCGAGAAGACACTTCAGGGATTGATCATCGCTGTTGACACTCGTCCAGCATGACAGAGGAAATCGCTACTCTGGACGGTTATGCTCAGCATAATCAGGGATAATACTGTCTTTAAAATGGAAATCAGAACCTAAAGTAACACCACCCTTTTAGGTTGAATGCATCTCTCACAGGAGTGGCTTGTGCATTTCTCATCTCCAGCATAAGTAAAACATTTCATTTTACCCAGCAACCTACAGGGAGAAACATCCCATTTTCAGGGATATTCTGTTGATGACAGTATTATAGCTTCATGGTATATCAATGGAAGCACCACAAGGCAACATGCCACACAATTTACCTTACTTAGCATAATTCATTTCTAAATCTTCATTTATTTTCAGCTATTGTGACTGTCTACAAAAACTTGCTCATGATCTCAAACATCTTTCTTATTCTTTGGTGGTCTTTTGAAGAAACAGTGCCTATAAACCATTTGCTTCACATAAGCAAAAGATATCTGTTCAGTGAAGACAAAGTCACGGTTTGAAACTCTTATAATTACATTAATGCACTTAAGAATATAGTCAGTGTTTACAGTTCATATTTCTATTCAGAGAATAAAGCAGAACACACTGTTGCATGGGAAACAAGAGGTTTAAACCTGTGAATAATTTAAATAAATCACAATTTGGTTTATTTACTACATTCACACCCAGCAGGCTTAATTTAAACACCTTTGCTTTTAAAGTTTTTCCTGTATGCCTTTCCTATTGAGAGGTAAAATCTAAATCTTAAAAGTGTTTCTTCACAGATTCTATGCATAATAAAACAAAAAGGAAAATCATGAACTCAATTCAGTAACTGAATGCATCTGCAAGTTTCTTAGGGTCTGACAGTATGGTAACAAATTCTAATTCATTAGGCTTTTTTGTTCCTTCTCCTTCACAGAATTATGGATGTACTGTTGAGCTCGATTTTTTGTTAAAATGGCATAGCTTTCCTCTAGTCATTTTTAAAAAAATGTAATTTGGTTAAAAGACTTAAGGATAAGCTCAAAAACACCACAACTGAATATTAAATTTGTTTTATCAGTCTCATTGTGATGTTCAGAATCTGCTGGTAATTAAATAAGGTTATAAAAACCAGTGGGTTGCTCTGGATTATTTTCATGGCTTATATGACAAATTCTATTTCCAAAATATAAATTCACCATTTATTTTCATTGAGTTGCATTTATTCAAGAGTTAAGTTTCTTGCAATAAATATTAACACAATGTGGGAAGATCTTATAATTTTCCAACTGACTAGGAATCTTTGACATCCAAATGCTTAACTTAAATTGTAGAATAACTCATTAGGAAATATGCAATAGCAGTGTCAAGATTTACAACAAATACACTGGAAGTGTTTTTAAAAATTAATATTAAGCTGCTATGCTTGGCTTAATTAACTTTCTTCTTCATTTACAAAGCATATCTCTCTGGTTTTATGAACTTGGTCTCTAGTACCCTTTCCTACAAACCTGTTTAATTAAAGTTTAACAGCTGTGTATGCTTTAGAAACAGCAGAATAGTTTTTCTCCCTTGAAATACTTAAACCTTTCTTAAAGTATGATCCTTCTGAATATATATTTAAAAGGCAATGGAAAAGGAATAATCTACCAACAGAAAAACACTAGGAGCTTAAGGCATCAGCACTATGCATTCAGTGTGTAGACAGAATAGTAATTTCTAGGCTAGGAAATCCAAGGCCACATGGGGCATGAGCAGATTATTATTCTCAAAAAAAAAAAGATAGCTACATAAAACAACAAATAAGTAAATAGAAAAGTAAACAGAATGCTTAAAAATACAATATTTTGTGGGTTTGGGAAACTATCATATATATCCAATACCCAAGGAGTATGATTAATGAGGTAACACCAGATATCTTGACGAGATTGGGGGGACTCAGGGTGGTATGGCTGTAGACATCTACACCAGATATTTTGATCAGTGTTACCACTTTATCATCAACATGCAAATATTTATTAAATAAATATCTGTAAGTACGTGTGTGTGTGTGTGTGTGTGTGTGTGTGTGTATACATACACATACAACATACCATTTCTGAGATCAGTGAAAATAACAGAAGGGCAAATGGATGTGATGAATCCTCGAAATGTCTGTTTCCCATCCCTGAGGGATAGTTGTATATACCCACCATATTGCTATCAGGTTGGGTCATGTGACTGGTTTTGGCCAATGACACATGAGTAGAAATGATACACCCCTCTTCCAAATAGAAGCCTCAAGATCCATCTCATGGTTCTACTATGCTTTCTTTTCCATCTCCCCTGTGACTATTAATACCCTGTCATCCTGAATCCCTGACAGAAGAAAACATGGAGGGGGTCTGGGTGGCTCAGTGGGCTAAAGCCTCTGCCTTTGGCTCAGGTCATGATCTCAACATCCTGGGATCAAGCCCTGCATCAGGCTCTCTGCTCAGCAGGGAACTTGCTTCCCCTTCTCTCTCTGCCTGCCTCTTTGCCTACTTGTGATCTCTTTCTCTGTCAAATAAATAAATAAAATCTTTAAAAAAAAAAACATGGAGCAGTATTTCATGCAACCTACGGTAAACTTAGAGTGAGAATCAAGCGTCTACTACAATAAACCATTGAGATTTGGAGGTCGTTTGTTATCATGGAATAAGTTAACCTAAACTGACTGACAGGGCACCCATTTAAGGCTTCTCAATAATAAACAAGCATATTCTCATCCCCTTTGCTGTGTGGGGACAGTCCCTGCAGCATTTATGCTGCTGGAGAGAGCAAAGAAAAACAGATGGCTGAGACTCGTGTTCTTTACCACTTGCTTTCCTTAACCTTCAGCAATGTTGAAAATGTTCAGCAAATTAGAGAGCTTGCATTTTTAAAGATAAGGACTTGGGACTGATACTAATTGGACTAAGTTGAAATATTTCCAGAATAAACAGAATCATTACACAGAGTGATATCTGGGATTGATGTTTTATAAATATTGCACAGAGCTTTCTGCAGTCATTTTTAATTTGACAAATACTTATTGAGCATACCCTCAATATGCTAAATTTTGTAAGACAGGACTGTGCTAGATGCCAGGCTCCAGAAATGAGTCTCTGCCCTTGATGCAAATTGTGCACAGGCAGAAAGATGCACGTACAACAGGCTCTAATACAATTAGATGCATTTTATACCTATGGATCAATACAGTATGTTGGAAACAGAAAAGAGGACAATCATTTCGGTCAGGGGGAGGATATAGGATTTTGTTAGATGGGTGGGGGAGAATGAAGTGTCTGCCAAGCACAGGATAAAACATGAACATGGATAGAGAAGGATGAAAGCACTTTTTAAAACTGGAACAATATAGCTGTACCACTGTGTGTGTGTGTGTGTGTGTGTGTGTGTGTGTGTGTGTGTGCGTGCGTGTACGCCCACCCACACAGGCACATGGGTGTAAGAAGAGTAGGTAGGGAAAGAAGATGAAAGCAAAAAAACACCCACGGTGAATGGCAAATATTATGAAAGAGGAAGCTAGTATTCAATAGGAGCACAAAAGGGATATAATCCCAATCGTAGAAGGTTTTAAGAAGAGGTGCAGGAATGGAATCTTTGACTTACACACACATCTACACATATGTATACATATGTATGCATGTACCTATACACATAAGATGTGGGAGAGAGATAGAGAAATGTTAAAAGTAAAATATTAAAGGGTATATTGTAAAATTCCCTTCACATTCCTACCCCTCAAGCCCTCTAATTTCCTTCTCTAAAAAGTGGAAGTTACACAATTACCAGTAATTACTGAGCAACTCCGCGTGCAGAAAAAGTGATCACGAACTCCTGGGAAAATGAAGGCAGTGGAAGTGGTGTTCAGAGCCTACTATCTGATACTTTACTCATATACGTATGTGTGTATATATAGATCTAACCTTTTCTTCTTAATCGTGTCTCTATTTTATGAATGCATCACAATGTCCTTAACTGTATGGATGTATATTTAGAAAGTTTCAATCTTTTGCTATTGCTATTATAAACAACCGTAAAACTCCCTTACACACTCCTTTGCACTCAGGTGCAGGTCTATCTATCAGATAAATTCCTAGGATACAATTGCTTAGTTAGCCAGGCAAAAACAAAGCAAAGGAACAGGAAGGGTGCTTCCCATAAAGGCAAAGGTATGTGAGGAGATGCATAACTGCCCAGAAGAGACAAACTATCAGTGTGGCGAGAACATAGAGGGGAGAATGCAGCTGGAGAGACACAGGGCCAGATTATGAGGGATCTTTATGACCAGGTTCGTGAGTATGAATCGCATAATGAGATTAACATTTAAAAAAGATCATTCTCGTGAGAGTGTGGAAGATCGTTTGGCAAAGATATGAAAGGGAAATCAGTGAGGATACAGACCCGGTAATCCAGGGAGGAAATCACGAAGGCCTGCTAACCCATCTTCCTGGGCACTATCAGGCAAGTCCTCTCTGCCCACCTCTTGCTCACCTCTCCTTTGGGGAGGCTTCCAACATTAACGTCGAAGATGCCTCATGGTAAAGTAGCAGCACGAGAGAGCGACACAGTGATGGGATCCACCCCTCCAGCCTGGTGTGGGAAAACACCCTTCCTGTGCTAATCCTTCTACAAAGATTTCTGTACTGTCTGCCTCCCTCTTTTCTACAGAATAAGTGTCATATAGAATTTATGAGCTGGAAAACATGTTCCATAAAATTAGTCCAAGGGTCCTCAAATTTGTGAATGCTTTCTGTTTTCCTAAAAGCGTGAGATCACAGGGAGGGCAGGGATTTTTGAAGAAAGTGAGAGTGAACTTGTAAAGGAAAGATTAGGGTGGGTTGGTGCTCAGGGTCTGACACTTCATTAAACCTGCAAAGCGAACAGGGGGTCATGACACCACTGTGTTTTTTCCCACCCAAGATCCCCACCCCATTGGAAGTTTAAGCTTCGGCAGGGTGGCAATAGAGTCAAATTGAAGAAGACATCATTTCATACCTAACTAAGTAGACCAAAATCTAAATTGGTTAAACTACTCAAGTCAAAACCGATAATTGGTGAGAGACCTAACACTAGAACATTTTCTCAAATTCCGGCATGCGTCAGAATCAACTTATTAAAACACAGGTTGCTGGCTCCAGCCTTGGAGTTCCTGATGCTGAACAGGGAAGTGGGAATCAAGACATTGCATTTCTAATAAGCTCCTTGGTGATGTTGATGCTACAGTCTGGAGATCATCACACTTTGAGAAACATTCTACCAGAACAATGCTACCCTCCATATGGTAGTTTTGTTGCCTATAGAACATACGTAGATATTTATGGTCTTCTACAATAAAAGATTACTAGATTTTTTATGACTTTAACATATTGAGAAAAACGTGTTACAAGCTTTATACTAAAGTCTCATTTGTCTTCATTTGTAAAACTCATAGATTAGCATTAACACACAGTAATAGCATTAACTCAGCAGATAAACGTATAAAAGTTATGTCAAAGAATTCAATTTCTAAAGGTCTACTTCATGAACCTGTAACCATCAAAAATAAAATTAAATGGCTTTAAAAAAACCTATTTCCTTAAGTAACCTATGAGAATGAATAAAACTAAAAGGCAAACCATAAACTGGAAATAAATTTGATCTAAAGATGGCAAGGGGTTAACATACATAATATATTCAAACTGATGGGGGCGCCTGGGTGGCTCAGGTGGTTAAGTGACCCACTCCTGATTTTGACTTGGGCCATGATCTCATGGTCATAAAACTGAGCCCCATGTGGGGCACCATGCTGGGTGTGGAGCCTGCTTAAGATTCTCTCTCTCCCTTTCCCTCTGACTCCCCTCCTTCGCACCCCCCCATGCACACTCTCTCTCTCTCAAAAAAAATACATATGGATATATCTATATATAGGTATACATAGATATATCCAAACTGAAAAGAAAACAATGAATGTCATTTAAAAATGGCAATTCTGAAATAGCTCTTAGAAAAGGAAGATAAATAAAATACTAATTCTTATTAGCAATGAAAATAGTATAAATGAAAACAGCAATGAGAAACATCTTCTGACTTTTTGTATTAGCAAAGATGAAAATGATGTTAATACTCATCCCTGGCTCAATACACAGTGCAGTATTCATATGTTGCCAGAAATGTGAAAAGTGAAACTTTCATGTAAGTTTCATAAGCATATCCTCTTTATTTCCTTCACTTTCCTGGCAAGGAAGTTGCAAGTTTTAATTTTAACAAATCATTATTTTTTAAAAGTCATGTGAGAATACTAGAGCTTGCATACATCAAGTTAGGAGTCACTTCAATTTCCATCAGACAGTAAGCATTCTCTCGATTTTAATGATAGCCTTGTGAGACTTAAGAGTCAGGCTTGATTTACATAATCCCCCAAAGACAGCCCCAGAAATCCATTAAAGGTCACCTTATTTTCCCATACACAACGAAATTCTAATCTGTTCATTCATTTCCTCTTCTATTATCATACTCCTTGCTTTTGTAAAGCTTACTGCTTATTATACTTTCATCTCAAATAGAAAATCTTTCAGGTTGGCTTTCCATCCTACTAAACTCCATTCCAGTACGTATTACTTGCTCCTCTTCATGTTATAGTCACAGATTAAATAGTCATTTACTTTCTGATGTATGTAATATTGGAATTCAAACTGCAGAAATGTTCTTTGGAAGCATTAATACACCGTGAGGTGTAGCAGTGTAGGACGTGGCGTTTATCACTGCCGGCTCCGGGCTGCATATTAAAACCAGGTATTGCATAATGGCCAGGGAGTAGAATTTATCTTTGTAATAAGCAAAGTAGAAAATCTCCTTAGTTCCCAAGTGTCCAGTTGCAAAAGCCCAAAGTTAATGACTTGCTATTCATCATACCCCAGATATACAACTTTCATCATGCAATTGACTCTTCTGAAAGGAAAGATCAACAATTGTCAGCTCCCCTAATAATGAAAAAAAATTAATTATTTCCCTCAAATTCTCCTTTGAATTGAGTATGATCAATTTCAAAATCTTATTAGTTCTGCTAGTGTGAACTGTTCAGATTCTGAGGGGGGAAAAAACTAGAGAGACACTCTTTTTTCTAAATCAACAATTTATGACTAATATTTCCGTCAACAAACGTCTTCCAATATTACAAAAAAAAAAAAACTACAAGCATAGACTTTAGTTTCACAATCGACATTTTAGATATGAGAATGATTACTGCTTGTGCCTAACTGAGATGCTATTATATATAAAGGTATCCCTCATAATAAACTAGAGAATATTTGAAGATTTTCCATAATACAATGAATAAACTGAGGAACTAAAATAAATTAGTTTAAAAAAAAAAAAAAAAGGATCCCCTAGATTATTAGCTCCTTCTCTGCACTGTCAGTTTAGTCCAGCACAGGCAGATCGAGCTCAAATAACAGCCAGAGGATCCCTGGAGTTCTAATGCTGGGCTTATAAGAAGAGCTTCAATAGCCTGGGGTAGTATTCTGATACAGAATTTTCCCATCTGTAGGGCTATTTCTTTTGTCTTAGGCAGAAACTATTTGGGCAAGGAAATTTATTCTACTCTTTTATGAGCACTGTGGCTGCTCGCCAGTGAAGATACTCTCTGCAGTGTTCTTAAAGTATAATAGCTCTTCCCCATGCAGCCCGAGACAAGTATCTTCACTGTCCAGGTGTGCCCGTGCGACTTCTAGCAACGCAGCAAAAATCTCACTTGGAGTAACAGAGCTACTCATGCCTCAGCCAGCATTTAGCCAAAGAACCCAGGACTATTTAAACTGCTGGCCACCAGCACTAGAAAGTAAGTTTAAGTATTGTCTACTTATCTCTAAGGTTAAAGGAATGAAAGTAGATAATATAGACGAGAATCAGCAAACAAGGGCCCAGGGGCCAAATCTAATCCAGTGTCTGTCTCTGTAATTAAAGTTTTATTGGAGGGCGCCTGGGTGGCTCAGTTGGTTGAGCGACTGCCTTCGGCTCAGGTCATGATCCCGGAGTCCCGGGATCGAGTCCCAGATCGGACTCCCGGCTCTGTGGGAAGTCTGCTTCTCCCTCTGACCTTCTCCCCTCTCATTCTCAGTCTCTCTCTCTCTAATAAATACATAAAATCTTTAAAAAAAAAAGTTTTATTGGAACATTCATTTTATGTATCATTTATAGCTGTTTTCATGCTACAGTATTAGAATTGAGTAGTTTTGTGAGAGATGGTATACCTGCAAAGCTATAAAAAATATTTACTCTCTGGCTGTTTACAGAAAAAGCATATTGACCCCTGCTACAAATATCAGGTAACTGTGCCTGAGGAACCAGTTCAAGATCCCAAAGATACAGTAGCCCGCATTTGAGCTGTAAAACTGGTTTTCTTTCAACTTCAGAATTTATAAAATATGGACCTATATCTTGAGCAGTAGAATATATTTTTTTCAACAATGACAGAAAAAAGTTGATAATCTAAAATGGGCAAGGCATTCTGTTGAGCTCTGGGGAAGCCAAATAGAAAATCAGTTAATAATATAATACATTTATTAGTGTGCTAAAAGTGACAAAGCATTGGGAGATATTAGGTCTTCAAAATAACACTGAAAATAGAGATTTTTTTTTCCTTTTAAAATCAGAGAGGTCAAGAGCTTTTCCAAGGTCACACAGCTTGTAAGGAACAGAGCTAGAACTGAATCTATCATCCTACTCCAATCGTAACACTCCTTCTACTATTTTCATGCTACCCTTTATTGTCCCTAGACACCTAAAAAAAGCTTTCGTACAATAAAAGTCACAAAAACTTAATAGCATCCATAACTAACTAAGTTAATACCTTAAACACACCTGCTCCGCTGCATGAAATTCTTTCTCCAAACATTTTAAAAGAGAAACAGTGGTCAATGTCAAGTTGAAACAAGGTTAACTGAAACTGCGCAAAAATAGAAGAGCTATCTGTTCCTTAATTATTAAGTAATTATTCAGGCTGAAATATTCTCAAATCTTTCTGGCATGCTTCTTAAGTTTAGTTAAAAAGGTATTTTAAGACCATCTTTTTAGTTTCCTACTAAGATAATTATACTTATATGCCTTTTCCAAATATTTGACAGACTTACATTACTGCGAGCAGAGAAAAAAAATAAAAATCAATATTTAGTTCAAAGGAGTGTACAAAAGTCAGCATTCTTCTATATTTTTAGGTGGAGGTCACTACTTCAAAAAGTTATACTACTAAGAAACATAATTAAGCCAGCAGGGAAGAAGGCGAACAGACTAATGTGCTAACTGGCCCCCCCCCCCACCCCTATGTGATAGGCTTCCTGGTAGGAAATATTAGACTCCACGAAAGTGCCTCACATGATCTGTCTACACTAGGGGAGGCAAGGGAGGCTCATGGAAGAATTGGGGAGTGAAGTCCCCAAAGCTAGCCCAAAAACAGAGGAAAGGAGCTTAATGAGAAGCATCCAGGTTAGAGACTGCCTACTGTATTTTGGAGAGCAGCAAGAAGATGTTGACAAGGATGAAGCAAGATCAGAGCATCCTGCTAGGCTCCCAGTTGCGGAAAATTTTCCCTAATTAAGGTAAGCCAACAGGTTTCCTACCTGAAGCCCCCAGTCATTTCAGTTCATGCACTGCCTGGAGAGAACACGACGGCTCTAATACTTCCTTTCAGATATGATGACTTTAATAGGAAGAACGTTAAATAATAAGGACATTACTTAATACTTTCATGCTCTTGCCTGTAATTTTCTATAAATGATTTTGTCTGGGTCACATATTATTGTTACCCAGTAATTTGCACACAATATCTTTGTATACATTACTCCGAGGAATATAATTTATTATTTAGAACTTTAAAAATAAGCAATTCTGAAGTTGTCATGTTTTCAAATACCTACCTGGTAGAGGTATACAAGTACATTAATATAACATCGATGTATCTATCTGTATAACACACACACCAGGACACATAAATTCTAATAGATACATCTGAAGTATGCGTTTTTTCTTTCTGGAATATTCAAGGAAAATGCTATTATATAAATATTTTTCTAATCCTTTCAATCTCTGACTATGAGACATAAATCAGGATACAAAGCATATATATCTCTGGGAGTGTGATTAGAAGTTTGAGGAAAAAAGGACTTTTTCATTCTACCCCATATGCTCCACTATCATTTCAATTTTCTTAAATTATGCTAAGCCTCTATTGCTTTTGAAATTAAGGAGGCAGCTGTAGATCCTCTAGTCATCTCAAACTTTAACCAGAAAGTTGAACACAACATAGCCTATCTCCTTAGGTAGACCAGATGCTCTTCCTCCAGGAATGCTCCAGGGACCTTTGTACATTTTCATGGTGGCAACTGTATTTCTTTGTTGCTTTTGTTGCCTTTCCACAAAGCATAAAGGTCAGGAAGGTAAGAACTATCTATGGCTTTTCATACTCACAACCTCAGAATCCCACACAGTGTTCAGCACATAGTAAACATTCCAGGCACTCAATAAACAAAGATTAAATCATGACTGCTTCTAAGAATATCTGATAATTATTGAATACATCCTTATGTGCCAAGTACTGCGCTAACCAAAGTATATCCACTATGTCATGTTATCCTGGAGAGTAATCTATGGAGTACTATTATAATTTTCACTTACAGATTCACTTACACATTTCAAGTGCTCAATAGCCACGTGTAGCTACCTACCTTATTAGTGCAGATGCAGAACATTTCCATCATCACAGAAAGTTCCACTGGACAGCACTGGTAATTAACAAATTTTGAGGGTTTGTTCCTGTGCCTTTAAGATCCAGCCACTCACATAATTTCCTCATTTTTTTAAAGATTTATTCATTTACCTAGCAAG
>CM052806.1:59072052-59102042 GCA_028533885.1 Nasua narica
AAAAAAAAAAAATGAAACAAGAGAAACCACTGATGGGGGTGAGAGTACCACAATACTCGCTGTCACCATCATTAGAAAAAGCAATTCAATCTAAATAGTCTAGTGACTTCCAGCAACTGCATCCTCTTACGTGAATGTGTACACACTATGGTTGGTGTAGTGCTTCTGAAAACCTCCCTATATTGCTAAATTGATTACAGAAATAGTTTCGACCTTAAAAATCAAGATCAACATTTTTACATATAAATTTATGTAATTTATAAATTTACATAATCTGGTTCCATCCTTGTCAAATCACCTCTCTGATGGTAAAGAAGAAAGACCTACTGCTAATGCACATAGTTTTTATCAGCAATTCCACAATTCCATTTTTATTCACGGATACAGTGGCAATATGAGAAATACTCATCTGCAACTACATAAAAGAAAGAAAGAGTCCCAAAAAGTCATGGGTTACATACCAATCTTTAATTCTTTAGTAAAGAAGAATTATCTTTTTTTTTCTTTTTTTTTTTTTTTTTGATTTATTTATTTGACAGAGAGAGAGAGATCACAAGCAGGCAGAGAGGCAGGCAGAGAGAATGGGGAAGCAGGCTCCCCGCTGAGCAGAAAGCCCGATGCGGGGCTCGATCCCAGGACCCTGAGATCATGACCTGAGCCGAAGGCAGAGGCTCAATCCACTGAGCCACCCAGGCGCCCAAGAAGAATTATCTTTAAGAGGAAGGGAAAAATGTCCAGGAGAAATTAATAATTTCTCAGGTTGACACCAGAGAAAAACTGATGATTTTTCACAAATGCTTCTAATTTAGTGGTAACTAAACCTTACTGAACAGACCCTGGAATACTTAATTCCATGCTCAAGACCTTATCTATTGGATAATAGTATTGGTCAGAAGCTAAGTACTTAACGAGGATGTGCCGTGCCATTTTGATCTGAGAAAATTCAGAATTCAAACTAAACCAGGCTTAAGTGGCTCAGAAATTTGTGAAAGTCTTCTGTTCAAATCGCTAACAGCTAAGGCCCAGTGTATAACTATCTTCCTGCCTTCAAAAGCAACCACCTACCTGGGTCCCATCTGAGACCCATAAAATAGAACCATTAGCTCCCGTGCTCTGAAACATTCTATTCCACAATCTTCATCAGGGTCCTGGACACAAGTATCTTTTCAAATTTCATCTTCATTCGGTCCTTTCCTTTCGGAAAGATGCAGTCCTAAATTCTAATCTACCAAAAATGTCATAAATCAATGCACAGTCTTCAAAGAGTGACACAGAGATATATTAGGCTCCTATTATTTAGAGCTACTGCACCAAAAAAAAAAGTTATTAAACAAGCATCATTTTTAGTTTTACTGGGGAAAACTCAATTTAGTTCTGTTTTTCTTCCTATAAAGCTTCATCATTTCCTGGAACATAATATGATTCAACCATCTGTGATAGGCTAATATTGATTTCCGTATCTTCAATAGCACATTTAAAATCAACAGGCTTTAAAATGTTTAACTTCTAGTGATTCAATGGATTTTTTTTTGGCTAATATCAGATAGTTATTTTTAATAAATTAGAGTGTTTTGACATTTTACAATATAGTCTCTAGACCTGAAGAGGAATCATGATTTAAATATTTTGCAGTGAGAGAAACCTCATGGTCCCTTACTGCAGGATACTTTGCAGTATCAGTAGTTGTTACAGAAAGTCCTACACTGTACTTTCTAGCATGGAAATGACCGCATCGTAAGCAGGATAGGCCTTTTTGCAACACCGCTGATCCTCCCCAACCTAAGGACCCCTGGGGCCAGGAAGTGATTGTTTTATATGAACCCTTCTTGGAACTCCTGAAACAAGAACCACAAACTAAAGAAAATCAAATTATGTAAAGTGAATTATAAAGTAGTTTACATTTCACCGGTAGGACGAACATTTGTTGCCGTTTTTGTTGGCAACCACTGTACGCTGATTATTCCAATGTAATAATCATCCCCTCTCACTCTCAAAAGTGTCCTAGTTTCGGTGATGAGTTATATTGTTACCCTCTTCCCCAGTGACTTACTTCGCAGAGGTTGCTAACTATATGGATTCCCAGATTCCAAGTATCTACAAAGTGTATTTTAGTAGGTAAGAAGGGGAATGATAAAAGGCTTTGTTTCTGATGGGGCTGAGAAAAATCTGTGAAACAGAAATACAAGTGCCCATTAAAAAATTTTGATGCCTTACAAATTTCAATTGTGGTTGATTCATATTGACTTCCTGCAGTTTGGTGCTCTGTATTCATTTTATCTTTTTCTAAAATAGTCTTTCTACGTGAGTCATAACAAATTAATAAGAAAAAGCAAATAACTATGAAAAATATTTTGGTGGAACTAATGGTCTTGTCTAAATATTACTTTCATTAGCTTTTTACTGTTTCTGCTACAGATAAGCAGATCCATTTGGGCAAACTTTATGAAAACTGCTATATTTCTAGCTAAGTTATCCACACAATCAACTGTCTTTTGATGTTAATCAATGTTGACATCATGACAGAAAGTTCAGACTTGCAAAACTCACCTCTGCTACCGTTTTAGGAATATTTGGCTGAATTCACTGAACAAATACTTCAGCTCTTCGTTTGCCTTGTCAATGTAATCATAATGACTGTGATTACAAATAATGTGACTACTTTTATGAGTCACTCTGAAAATATCAAATCATAGTAGTCATCATTCATGTCATAAATAAGGATACTTAACTTCTTTTAGAAGAAGTTACATATTATTTCCTCAAGAGAAAAATACTTTGACCAGTTACTTGGGTCAGAGTACCTCTCTTTCGTCTATTCTCCACACAGCAGACAGAGGGATCTTTTAAAAATGCCAATCGCATCTTATCACTCATGGCTCAAAACATTCCATGGGCTTGCCATCCCACTACAATAAAATCCAAAGTCCTTACTATGACCCACAGAGCTCTGCAAACCTCTGATATTAGTCTCCTACCTGAAGTTTCCTCATTCAGTGGGGTCCGATATACTGACTTCTTGCAATTCCTTAAACTCATTTACTGTATACCCATCTCAGGATTGAATCTGTTATTTCTTTGGTGTGAACTGCCTTTGTCCCCGATCCTACTATGACTCTCTTCCTTCCTCCCTTAATTTAGGAGTCTACTACATATCTGCTCATTAGAGTGGTTTACAGTGAACATTCTGCCTAAAATAGCAGTCCCGGAATTCCCCCACTCTATATAACCTTTCTGACTTAATTTTTCTTTAGCACTTCTAGCTCAGTGTTATGTATTGCATTTCGTGTTATGTATTTGCCTGTTATCTGCTTCTAACCACTAGGATGTAAGCTCCATGAAAGCAGGGACTTTGTCTTCTCTCTTCAATTATGTCTCTCCAGTGGCTAGACAAGTGCTCATTAAATGAAAGTTTCTAAGGCCTACTGGGTCAGCAATCTGATTAAAGTAAATAGAACTTAATCATTTAAACTAATTTCAGAATTTGTGTTGAAATGTTTTGACTTCTGAATCTGAAGTCCACCACTTCCCCATTGCATTTGATATTTAAATCCACTTCCTCTGAAATGCGTATTTCATGCAGCATTGGTAAGAGTGTAAATATATTGGTGAGACTAAAGCAAACCTCTTGGGAGGGAAACCTGGTTGTATACAAATAAAAATAAAAACAATAACAACAACAACAAAAACAACAACATACGTTGACCCAGTATTCTAGCTACTTCTAGCTATCTGTTCTACAACAATAAACACACAAATAATCCAGAAGTATGTGTGCAAGAATGTTCATGATAACATTTTGAATTTTCCCAGTTTGTGTTATTTCTGTAATTTAGATAGATAGATAAATGAATAAATAAATAAATCTTCCCCAGAGGGTAAGGTCAAAGCAATTATCAAGGAGAACAGAGTATAGTTTTATTGAACATGAGGCTTCAAAGGGTGATGCTTAGTGAAGTGAGTGCTGACTACAATGTCCCAATATGGGAGGCCTCACAGTATCTGCCGGACGTACAAACTCCTTCAAAGAGGTTCCTTAGAGCCTCTGTACTCTGTACTAGGTGAGCCTCTACACCTCTGTACTAGGTGACCGGCCTACACAGCTACAACTGGCCATACCAAGGAAGGCACCCACCCCAAAGGCAGCTCATGAGTTGACTGACCAGTGGCCTACTTCTGTACCTCAAAGGGACGCACTCGGATTTCTCTCAGGTAGTTTAAACAAGAGGCATACCCAAGGGAGTCAGCAGTTGGCAATGGGGCAAAAGCCACTGGGAACACAAGGAAGAGACAGGCAAACACAAGGGTAGAGGGTATAGGTCCACAGAAGCCAGAAGTTCAACTGTAGTCCCATTTCTAGTCTTCAGTGAGGTGAAGCTGATCCTTGGCTTCTGCCACTTCTTTCCCCAAGTAGAAACATAATATGATGCAATCATCTGCTGAATTATCTTTAAAACACTGCTCTTTAAATTGTATTTTACTACATATCTGTTTTTTATAACTAACAGAACATTAAATTGAGGATTAGATTAAGCCTTGAAAGTCCTTAGTTCTGAAAAGATAATTGTTTCCTCTCTACTCTCTATGTGTAATACACAATAAAAATACTACAAAAATCCACAAAAAGGGTAACTGAGTCCTAGTAAGTCAGATTTTTTCTTTGATCATTTTATGAAATATCAAGTTCTTTCCAAAAAAAAGAAAAAAGAAAAAAAAATTCTGGTGTTGTGTATTTAGGTTTAGCTTGCCTACTAAGTAATCAAGTATTATTCAAGGTAAGACTGGGAAGGGAAAGTCCACATCACAGACCAAAGCACCGTGTGTACTACAAGTTAGGACACCAACAGACAAATGATTTCTGGTGGAAGAAAGACAGCATATTTTTAAATTTTTTTTTAAAGATTTTATTTATTTATTTATTTGACAGAGAGAGAGACAGAGAGAGAGAGATGACAAGTAGGCAGAGAGGCAGGCAGAGAGAGAGGGGGAAGCAGGCTCCCGAATGAACACGGAGCCTGACATGGGGCTCGATTCCAGGACCCCGAGATCACGACCTGAGCCGAAGGCAGAGGCTTTAACCCACTGAGCCACCCAGGCGCCCCTAAATTTTTTTAATATGTCCTGGCATTTAAAAAAAAAAAAACGGGTCATAGACAAAAAGAGGTAAGCACATCAATAAATAATGCTGTTTTACCTAATACCTCTTAATGTTTTTCATCGCTGTTAGAAAATTGTTATAGAAATATATCCAATTATTAATTTTAAATTATTAATTTAAAGCCCAGGAAGCCTAGAATTTTTAAGCACCTCTTTTATTCAGAGGAATAAAATTTTAAATTTTCTTTTAAAACACGAAAAACAACAAAAAAAAAATTTTCTAATCAATTATCGAAAAGTTTTTAGAGCCTACATACTGGGAAAGTTTTGAGTCTTGGTATCTCCATTCCTTATGTTACTGATTCCTTCACGACAGAGGTGTAGTGAAGGAAGACAGAAAGGGCCACATGTCCAAAGTGTTAATTTTGATGGTTAGAACAAAGAAGCCAACCTTTCCCCATGTGGGTTACAGCAGTGGGGAAAAAAAAGGGATAAATCTCTTAGATCCCTATTTCCTTTCCCCTCATCTCCCAGCAATGCACCAATAACCCTCATTCTAGTTCAGCCCCTCCATAAACCCAATACAGTATTTACATGTACTGAGGAAACAACAATCCAGGTTTTTCCTCAGGGAGGTCTGTTGTAGGATTTCTAATTACAAGAGTTTTTTATGACCGACCAAGTTTTACAATCTCACATTGTTGACTCTTCAGCTAGTGACCAATAATGATATATCTGAATTAAAGCTGTGTTCTCTTTGGATTATAATGTAAAATGAATCCCTTGACATTCCTAATCTTGTTAGATTATTTGACATAGATAAAATTTTTGCTCCCTTTGTTGACTAATTCTTTTTTTCTTAAATAGCTTTATGGAGATGTAATTTATGTAACATGTAATTTACCCATTTAAAATGTACAATTCATTGTTTCTAATATACTCACAGAGCTGCGCAACTATCACACTTTATTCTGTAATGTTTTCATGCCACCTACCAAAAACACACAAACAAAAACAAAAACAAAAAACAAAAAAAACCACATTGTACCCATATCTCTCATTCCCCTTTTTTATGCCCCTGGGAACCCCTATATTTTGCTTCTATGAATCTGCCTATTCTGGGTATTTCATATACCATAAATGGAATCAAATGCTATATGGTCTTTTGTGACCAGTTTCAATCTTTTCATACAATGTATTCAAGGTTAGCTGACTCATTCCTTGAATAGTATTTGCATCACATCCACACAAACTGTTTTCCAAATATTAAAAGCATATTTTGGATATTTATGGATGTATATCAAATAGTTTTCCAAATTTATTGCTCTTTGCAGTTTCTTACTGAAATCAGAAGACTAGGTAGGATCTTCAAAATAGAAAGCAATCTCCAAATTCTGCAAACTGACCACACAAATCCCACACGTAAAAAAACTAAACTCTTTGATACGAATACACTTACACCTGATGAAAATCACATTATTATATACATTCATTCTCCTTCAAATGTCCAATCTATTTAAGGAATCAAAATAAAAGGAACTCTTAAAATTCACAATATTGAATAACCGGTATAAAATGAGCAAATGCATTGAAAAGACACTTCACCCAAGAAAATATACAAATGGGAAGCACATTGTAAGCACATATACAAAAAGTAAGCACATGGAAACACTCAACATCAGTAGCCTTCAGGGAAATGCGAATCAAAACCACAATAAGATTCTACTTTACACCTATGAGGATGGCTATAACCAGAAATATTCATAATACCAAGTGTTGGCAAGGATACAAAGAAACTCAAACCCTTGTACATTGCTGGTAGAACACAAAATATTATAGCCACTTTTGATAACAGTTTGATAGTTACCAAAGTTAAACATCTACTTCACCATAATAGCCAGCATCTCTAGGTATATAGTCATTTTAACAGTGATACATGCAAACACGTTTCAGTAGAAATAAAAACGCATTTCCACCCGAAGACACACCTCTGTAGCATTTAGATAATGTTCATATTTTTACTCATAATATTCCTAAACTGGGAAAATTCTAATGTTCATTAGCTCATAAATGAACATATAAAATGTGGTAGGTCCATACAATGGAACCATAAAATATGGTTATATATATACCATACATACACACATAAGGGACTAAAAAAATTCTGATATGTGGGGGGAAACACAGGTATAAAAGACTACATATTGTATAATACCATCTAAATAAATTTTTTAGAAAAGGCTAAACTACGGACACAGAAAGCAGATCCCTGGTTGCCTGGGACTGGCCAACTGGGACTGGTGGGAGCCTTGGTTAAGCACAAATGGGAGGAGGGAACTTCTGAAGGTGATGGAAGTGTTCAAAAATCAGACTGTGGTGAGGTGAGGCTTGCACAATTGTATATACATACTTACACTGAAACTCACTACACTGTATATTTAAAATGGGTGAGTTGTGCAGCATATAAATTTTACCTCAAAAAAACTTTTAAAACGAAAAAGACTGTACAAATATTCATAAATATAAACCACCCATAATGCAATAGCTCCATTCACATAATGCAGAATACTCATGGACAGGTAATCATGACATGAACATTTTTGCCATTCATTCCTACATCAGCAAGTTCTCACACTGGTGTGAGGACTCCTTTCTACTCTTAAAAATAACTGAGGCTCTCAAAGAACTGTTTGTCAATATTTACCACATTAGAAAATACACTCTGTCAATATTTACCATATGGGAAACTAAAATGGTGAATTAAAAAAAAACCCTTTACAGATTCAATCTAAAAAAATAATAAACCTATATGTTAACACATACAAAAATATACTTAATGAAAAGTATAATTATTTTCCAAAACAAAAGAAAAAATAGTGAGATCAGTGGCATTTTTTCTATTTTTGCCAATCCGTTTAGTGTTTGGCTGAATAAGAGACAGCCATATTCCAATATCCACTCCTGCATTCAATTTGATGCCATAGCACACATCACAAACTCTTGGAAAACTCCACTGTACACTCAAGAGTAAATGAGAGTGAAAAGGCAAACAGCATCTTAGTATTATTAAGAAAGTAGTTCTGATCTCACTGACCCCCTCAAGGGGTCTTGGGAATGCCCAGCGACCCTCTGGCCATCCTTTGAGAACTGCCAGCCTTGATTCTTCCCTAAAACCAACCGAGATTCATTTTACTGAGACTGTTTAATCTGTAGGGTCATTAAAATAGATGTTTTAGAATTAAGGTTTTTGGCAAACAGGCTCAGAAAATTTTCTGAATGTTGGGGTGCCTGGGCGGTGCCGTTGGTTAAGCATCCGACTCTTGGTTTTAGCTCAGATCATGATCTCAGGGTTGTGAGTACATGTGTAGAAAAGCTCCCACTTAGTTTCTGTATTTGCTTCTCAAATAATAAGATGTTCGTGAATTTATCTAAAATAAACCTTAATACCACAATCTAAAACAATTATGCTAATTTTAATATTTGAAAAAATAATTATTTAGTGGTCAGTTTAGAAAACATGGTTAATTTCAATTAATATTTATTTCTCCTATGCCTCACAGATAAAAGATAATAATATAATCAAGAGGCTATGCATGCCTTACATCCTGAAATGGTTGATGACTCTCACTGAAGACTTACCAGTTCATTTGGGATGTCTCCAAAGCTTTGGAGACATTTGTTCCTCTGAATTGCATGCTACTTCCCAAGTGATAACATTTAAAACTCAACAAAATTCCAGAATTTATAACTTGAACTCAAAAACAACAGTTTCAGTACTTACTTTACAATATCTCCTTCAAGAGCAATCACTCTTTTAATGATCTTCTGTTCTGGGTTTTTAGGGGACCTAGAATAAAATAACGTTATATAATCAGTTATGTCTCCATTGTTTTAAGACAACGAAAAGCAATTTTGCAACTAAATGGGCTATATTAAAATCATGACGGAGTCCTTCCCACCCATGACAGTGACATCAATCCTACTTAGGTCTCAAGTGATAGAAAGCTACTATTGATGTCATTCTCATTTTAAACCTCTGGAGGAGAAGCCATGCTGAAAGTTTATTCAAATAAAAAATACAGAGGGATAAGAATTTTAACATTAGAGCTAAGTAACCTGCAAGAAAGAGGATTCATACATAAGAAAATGCTTAGACATTTCTTTGAAATCACATACTTAAGTTTCTTTAATTCATTTAAAATAGTGTAATTTGATTTAAATTCTCAAGAAAACAATAAAGATGCGAGTTTTTTTAAAAAAAATCAGAATATCTTTTTTAAAACTGTGTTATGTTAGTCACCATACAATACACCATTAGTTTTTGATGTAGTGTTTCAAGATCCATTATTTACATATAACACCCAGTGCTCCATGCAATCTGTGCCCTCCTTAATACCCGCCACCAGGCTCACCCATCCCCCCAACCTCCTCCCCTCTAAAACCCTTAGTTTGTTTCTCAGAGTCCACAGTCTCTCATGGTTCATCTCTCCCTCTGGTTCCCCTCCTTCACTTTCCCTTTCCTTCTCCTAATGTCCTCCATGTTATTCCTTATGCTCCACAAGTAAGTGAAACCATATGATAATTGACTTTCTCTGCTTGACTTATTTCACTTAGCATAATCTTCTCCAGTCCTGTCCATACTGATGCAAAAGTTGGGTATTCATCCTTTCTGATGGCTGAGTAATATTCCATTGTATATACGGACCACATCTCTTTATCCATTCATCTGTTGAAGGGCATCTCAGCTCTTTCCAGTTTGGGTATTGTGGACATTGCTTCTATGAACATTGGGGTACATATGGCCCTTCTTTTTATTACATCTGTATCTTTGGGGTAAATACCAAGTAGTTCAATTGGTGGGTCATAGGGTAGCTCTATTTTTAATTTTTTGAGGAATCTCTACACTGCTTTCCAAAGTGGCTGTACCAACTTGCATTCCCACCAACAGTGTAAGATGGTTCCCCTTTCTCCATATCCTCTCCAACATTTGTTGTTCTTGCCTTGTTAGTTTTTGCCACTCTAACTGGTATAAGGTGGTATCTCAACGTGGTTTTGATTTGGTTTTGATTTCCCTGACGGCTAATGATGATGAACAGTTTTTCATGTGTCTCTTAGACATTTGTATGTCTCAGAAGATCCTTTTAAACTGCATTTAGGTTTAGCCATTTGAAAATTATGTAATTTGGAGTCCTAAAACAAGGGTACTGACATCCCACTCTATCCCTGGAATTTCACTCTGGGGAAGTCCATGCCCATCCTGAGCAGCCCTCCTGAGAGACTTGTTTGATGAGGTAATAAGGTCTGCCAACCATGTGAGTGAGCTTAGCAGCAGAACCTTCAGACCTAGTCAAGTATTCAGAGCCTAGCTCTGGCCAACAGTGTCACTATAGTCTCATGAGAGAACACAAGACAGACCACCCACCCATGCTGCTTCTGGCTTCCTGATACTCAGAAAATGTGTGAGATAATGAACATTTGTTGTTTTGAGCTTCGAGATGGAGTGATTTGTTATACAGCAATGACTCAATCTTAATAAGGCCAATTTCCTGCCAATAACGTTTAAGTCTTTGAACAGACACATTTCAAGGAACATCTCATACATCATCACATAAATGATCATTTAATATGAATTTGGAAATCAAGGATAGATAAAAATATTCCCAATTCAAGTCACATTTTGAATGGAGTTGCTTTTAAAGGAAAGTAAATGCATAAAAACTGAAAAGACTAAATATAGTTAAAATGTAACACTTCATCAGAGTAAATATGCAGTTTCAATAAAATTTATATTTCATATTATATCTTACAGAGAAAATGAAATCATCTAAACCATCTGCATCTCCTTGTGAAAATTCGTCTCACAATTTTTCACTAAATTATAATTTTTTTTTATTTTAAAAGGAAACTTGATCAGAGTTTTTGACTCAACTGTCCCCTTCACTGACTGATTAACCATTATATTTCTATAATTTTATTGTCATTACATACAGCCAGAGCAAAAGGATCTCGGCACAGTGACGCTGATGAAATTGTGCAAGACTACTTATAGACATTTAGAAAATTCCCCTCCCATGTCTTTCTGTTTTAGATAACCAGAAATGTATAAGATAACATTCAGCCTTAGTGATCACCAAAGAGCTGCATTTTAGAACAAAGGAATATCATTTTCCTATAATACTGACAAACACATAATAATGATAACAATAAGGACGTGGGTATTCTGATATAAAGCAAATGGTCATATAACATGCTTTTCTGTAAACCAGTGTCAAGATTTTATGTCCTTTAATGTGACAATTATATTTTTAGGTATTTGTCCTAATGAAACAATTACGTATACATGCAAAATTTTAGCTATCTGGATATTATCTATTTAAAAAAATTCAGTAAGAGTAGATTGGTTAAATAGTCTATCCGCATAATAAAGTATTTCCAGTCATTAAAAATTTTGTTATAAGAGAATTTTTAATGATATGAAATTATCAACATAATTTATAGATTAAAATGGAAATAGAAAATATTATGTGTACTGTGACCTCGCATCTGTAATTGGAGAAAGAAAATGCACGTGTGATAGTACTAGCAAAAAATCAGGAAGGACATAAAACCAAAGTTGGGGGGTATGGAGTTCTGTATATGATTATTTATTTTTTTCTTAACATGTATTATTTGCCCCAGGGGAGTTCTGTATATGATTAAAAAAAATGCCTAGATTTTTTGGTTCAGATTTGTGGGAAGTCTATGAACAGATGACAACTGTTTGGGTCATATGACATTACCTGAGAAGAAATGCTCCAAGAAAGGGGTGATACCTGGTACTAATTGCTAAGTTTCCCCACCTAATATAGATGCGCAGTATTAACATCAATGAAATAATATGAAAAGCAATTCTTAACACCATAAAACAATATTTTATGCCAACAACTTTTAAGCTTTTGAGGTGCTTGAAAAGTACTTTATATTTTAAAATAATGTATATTTTAAGATCATGAAGTAAAATAGAATATGCAAAGTGAGCTATCTATATAATTAAAGTCTTATGAATTACCACTTCGAATATATCTATAAATTTTAATGTAATATTAAACTCATGAATCTAATCAAATGATTCAAAATGGTAAAAAAAAAAAGCTATTACTAACATTAATCCCATTACTGCTCAAAATCTATATCTATATTTTAATCATTAGGCTGTTGAAGGCACTACTTTGATGTAAGTAGAAGTGGTATGAAAGTTATTATAGACTTACATTGTGAAAATCATTGAACTTCCCTTTGTCTAAATTTTCTTGGCCATTTGCCCATCTCCTGAGAAGTATCAAAAATAACAAGTGAGGGATGATGTGCCTTCCTTTAGGGATACAATGTATGCTGTCCAATAAATACTAAAATTTGCATTTAAATTTATAATTTCAATTTTTTCATAATAAGCATTGTTTTAACAATATTTGTTTCTGGAACTTGAATTTTAAGCATTCTGCTTTATGCCACTAATTTAATTAGGCAAGATTTCTCGAGGCTTGGACAGAATGCCTAGAATTGTCTGCATAGGTCTCCCATCAATTTGGTGTGGCAGAATGTGTGTCTAATAGGAACGGCTGTGCAGAGGGGAATAAGGTCTAGCAAAGTCCTAAGATATGTATGACACTTAATGTTCTTGAATTTCACTTCTTATCCTGATAAAAATGAAGTTTTCACCCTGTTACAGGGCGAACAGAGCCATGTCTTATGTCTCATCAACTCTGTGACTGATTTCACGTTCTTGTATATTCTTGCTGTACCTTGTAATTTTGATCCTGTCTGGAGCAGTAGGAAGGTACTTTAGAATACGGAGGAGATGCCCTCTTGTGTTTTGTGGGAATGGAGAGATTACCGAGTATGCTACGCTCTCGGTTCCTGCCTCCATGCCCATCCTGACGTCCCACATATACCTTAATCCTGTTTCTAGGCTTTCGCTCTTCTCCCATTTACAGTAAAATCCTAAAACCTCCTTCTGGACTGTATAGAATTTTATGTTTGCATGGCTCAGGATTGGTCCAGATTATAAGAGAATTAATCTCATTACTACAAGTCATTTTACCTAGAGTCTAATGTAAACATTAATCCCTCAAAAATACCACAGTATATTGGTCACTGAATATATCACTGTACAGTCTAAATGTTAACTCTTCATTAATGAGTAAAAGAATTCATATTCTGGAAATGCCTTATATTAGGTCGTTTTTTATTGTCCTAAAGAATGGTCATGCGTTAAAACACAAAACTTTACATCATCACAATAAAAAAATAATCATTGCTGTTTGAATCATCAAAAGAAGATGTAGAATAAAAAGTCCTCTCAACACTGATAAAAACTCATATAAGAAAGTCATATCAAATGATAACTTCCCTCCTTTTATTTTGAGATATAATTAACATATAACATTTTACTAGTTTTAGGGGTAAACATAATGATTCGATATTTGTATATATTGCAAAATAATCACCACAGTAAGTTTCATTAACACCCATCACCACACATAGCTACTTTTTTTTTTTTTTTTTTAGATTTTGGAAAATGTTACCTGGGTTTGGCATGGTTTTCATAGAAAGGCCAATGAGTGCTTGTGATCTCACCCATTCTCCATGGCCTAAGTGCTTCTACTGGGTTGCCTTGTGCCTCACAAAGGCATGAAGTGGGGTACAATTTCCATGGGGTACAACCCCATTTCTAGGGGTTATCATCATTCTGCTACAAGCAGGCTACTGAGTGTAGGCACCCTACATAACCAATCTGGGTCTCATTTTCAGGGAGATAAGGCTAGATCAGAGGCCCAAACCAGAAGTCAGAAAATCAAGGCTAGCTTGCAGAAATTTTTTGTTTGGTTCAAAAGAAATCTTTTCTTTGGTTTTGTTTGATCATGTACATTTTTTTTTTTTATCTTGAACTAGCCAAACAAGCAGGAGACTTGACATAAAAATTCTAATATCTTGTTCCTCTTGAAAAAACAAGATCTGGCAATCTTAGGCTCATATTCTTGCATGAAAGAAAATCCACTGGAGCTGAGAAGCAGATATTGAGGGTGTGCTAGAGTCTGAACAGCTTGTTTAACAAATCTCCAGTGCCTGAGGGCCTGTGAGGTTAGGAATCTGTAGAAATCTTGACGATTTCTTTCACCTCTATTATCGTAATAACTACTGAGTCAACAGGTATGAAATCTCTAGGGCAGGTCCAGCTCACAGTAAGTAAGTAAATTCTAGAGCTACCTTTCCCTAAAATAAATTCATAAAGAAGATCAATTAACTGGGCCCAAGCAAACTGTTACAATCCTTCTTTCAGACTCAGAGTATATTTATTTCAAAAACCCTCTAATAAAGGGATTTTTCACAGTCTATTGCATTAGAAGGCAAGAAAGGCATCTGAAAGGTTTGGTCAAGTTTTATTATACAACTAACTAAAGAAACATTAAAGCTAAATATAATACTATTCACATGGAAAAGCACAGATTAGTCTTAAATGGATATTATCTGTAAAATCAAGATAAAAATCAGTAATTTTTATGTTGGATTCTATATACTTACTTCACTATCAGTAATGGGAACTTTGTACCTACAGCTGCATTTTCAAAGATTCATTTTTTTTTTAATTCACTGCAGTTTTACTAATTAGTACTCTACAAACTTTTTTACTTAGCTCATTATTTTAGCTACATTTTTGTTGTTCCTGGCAGACTTTGTTCTGTATTATGTGAATCTTTTAAATATAAACAAAAGAAACTAAGTAGATTTGTGTTGTTCTTTGGGTTCATTCTTGATATATAGTCACAAACGTGGAGTTTATAACTTCAGATACACTTTCAGAATTTTAATATTCTATATTTCAATATAATAATTATATACTCAATATTCAATACAATGTTCAATACTTTTACGTATTATTTTGCATTTCAACCCCAAACAACCATTTCTGCCCTGCTACCTCAGAAAGTGCTCCAATCCAAACAGGCTTGTTATAATTAAGGTGAATCACGGATGAGGTTGGAAAAACCAGGTTAATGTTACAAATGTGTTTTTTGTAACACCTTCATTTCTTAGATAGGGACCAGGTCTTGCAGGTGGTGCGGGAGATCATGGGAAAGGCGCCATCAGGCAGGGGCATAGCGTGGTTATGTCCACAGAAAATTCTGAGAAGTAAAATGAGCTTTGGAGCACTGGGGCCAATGCCCTTTAGCAGGCTCCTATGTAGCGTAGGAACAGGATAGGGAAGGGATGATTTATGTACTTTGGCTATTTTCTCACGGCACATCCTCCCTGGATCAGACCACTGAGCAGCAGCAAGAGAGTCTCTCAGCAAACTGGAGAGATTCCAGTTGGGGTTTGAAGTGATCTAAGAATGTGGCAATGGGAGCCACAAGCTGTCTCAGATTTATCTTCTATAATTCCTTATAAAAACTCATTTTAGCAGTACTGATGAAACAACGAGAGCATGGACTTCGGAGAAGTGAGATGTTGTTTACTGATACGAATTTTTCTTGGTTAAATTGAAGAGTTGTTTCACTGTCACTAACTAGGATTCTAAGAAATTTAATAAGCAAATGGTGACAACTGGCCTTCTTAGTAAATCTGCCTTGATTACGTGAACTCGATCAAATGTGTAGTATGACTTTTGACTTCTGTACTCGAAAAGAGCTAAAACAGTTTTGTAATTTTGTATTTTGATTCTGAAATAAACGTTCTCACTTAACTATGAACATTTTTCAGGAATTTAGTATAGTCATATCAATGAGTTAATGTCCACCAGTTTATTATCTGAAGCATGTCAAAACAGAACATTGCAATTTTCAGGTACTGAACATAATTACAACTACACCTCATGATCTAGGATGGTTGTATGTAAATGAATATATTTACATAGCACATATATAAAATATACAGCATGCATGTAATACATATATATGTATGTGTATGTGTGTGTATTCTACCATGCAATATGGAATTTTGCTATTTAAAGAAACTCCTCTGATCTATAATGAAAATTCTGGACTGAAAAATACATTCATTGATTTTATTTTGTAAATCTGGGTTTTCACACATTGAGTATGCTTAGAGTTGGCATATCTGTGGAACTGGAGGAGATGAATACTTAACATAAATATGAATATTGACTACACTTTTAATCAGACTCCCAAAATGCAGACCTTCACACAGAAGTACCACCTCTCTGTTCCCAAAGTACAACCTGCACTCAGGAGCGTCTGAGTTGTTTCTACTGTAGTTAAGACAGGTTTTGCCTCCTCTATCCACATTGTCTCAGTGAATATGTCTTTGTAATAGCACACCAGTTAAGGCCACAGAATAAAAATTAACTGGTCTTCAAAGGAATCAAATCATCAAATTAGCCTCAGAACCCTAATTGCTCATTGGCTCTATACTTATAGCTTCAACCAAGTTAGCAAATAGTGCCTCATTCTTTTGGTAGGCTTGAAGAATATACAAACCACGAAAAAGCCTGAAAGTACAAGGAATTGACATTTTCTATATCAAGCCATATCTATATCCATCAATGCATCATGGAAATGGCAGACCAACTGAGATAAAAAAAAAATATATGGGTACACAAGAGTGGAAGTGAGAATACTTAACACCGATGCAAGATGTCCGTAGCATGTGCAGTCACCTAGAGAATGCTACTGGAAGAATGGCCCAGGGACCAGTCTGTGTCTAACATCCTAGTTGCCGTAGGCCTCCATGTGGCTCCCTTTGTGGGGTGTGAGATAACAAGCTTCAGGCAGGAGGTGTGTTGGTAAAAGTGAGGAGAGGGAGGAGGAAGGCAGTCTTGACCATTTTACCTGGAGCCACGATTTAACCTGCACTCATAACTAATTTCTCACTGGACAGATACCCGAAAAAAAGAAATAGGATTATTTTCCTTAGAAATATGAAATGAATGTCTTATCTTTGATGAAGTCAGCTTCTGAAATCTCCTTAACTGTTTTCAACAGGTGTTTGTGATGGACAGAAGCTATGGAATTCACGTGCGTGCATTACAGCTGTGCACCCCAAGCAACATGGCTAGAGCATCTTCAGTGTAACTTTCTGGGGTCATACAAAGATGTGAGGTATACACCGACGTGCCAACCTGCTGCCTTGTTATCTCATGATGACGGTTACCATGTGACACCGTCCAAAGTCAGGCAACAGGCGATCAAGGGTCAGATGCGGATGGGGCATTTCAACGGCTGCCGGCACGGGGGTGGGGGGGGGAAGACCTTTACAATCAATCAGACAGGCCAAAATACTATTCAATGGATAAGAGCACGGGGAGATGTCAGCTGAGGTCCAGGTGCCCCTCCCCTGCTGCTATCACACCATAGACTCCCCGGAGCTCAGACTCTACTCTGACAAGATGAAGAACCATAAACAGACTTAATCTGATTTGAACCTTCCAAAGTTCTTGAGCTCCCCACCCTGAGTTGAAAAGAATATGGTTTTGCTTGCAAGAAGAAACCTAAATTCCAGTAATGGCAAAATAAGTTATATATTTTTGCACACCTTATTGTTATGACATGACAATGTGCACCCATTGCATTTTCTTTATTCCCCCACATATATCATTGGACTAATATGCTCTCTAGCAATTGTAGTGACAAGCATTATTAATGTTTCAAGTGACTGCTGGATTCAAATTTTTCTAGTAAAACTGAGTTAGGTATATGTGTGGGGAGAAGTGAAATGTCACACGATCACTGAAAGTCTCATAATTTCTCTAAAATGCTCAGTCTCCTGGAGAATGTTGACAGTGTGGAGGTCACAATATGAGTAGAATATGAAGCATCTTGGCTTGTTTGGGTTCCAGCCCTTCGAACTTATTAATTTTTCAAATACTGTATAGTACTATTGCTTGGTGGAAGAGTTTTCAGTTAGGCTCCAGTAACTCCATACAATTTGCTCCCTTGAAAATGTCAACTTTATGCCCCCAGTAGGCAACTGAATAGCATTAGCAATTGTCTCCAGGGAAAAAAAAAAATCCATGATGTTTGGGGTTTTACAAAATCAACAGCAACTCATCACCTCTGAAAACAGCAACACCATTTACTCGCTCGGCTCGATAGCCACTTACACAGCTCCAGTTACTAAGCTATCAGAACCTTTGCTCTATAAATTTTTTCTGCTATTTATACTGCAATAACCTGTTCCTATGATAGTTTATCAACGCTTTAAATTGAAAAATATTTTAGTTTAAAAAGGGGGCACCTGGGTGGCTCAGTTGGTAAGCCTCTGCCTTCGGCTCAGGTCATGATCCCAGGGTCCTGGGATCGAGCCCTGAATTGAGCTCCTTGCTCAGCGGGGATCCCGCTTCTTCCTCTCCCAACCCTGCTTGTATTCCCTCTCTTGCTGTTTCTCTCTGTCAAATAAATAAACAAAATCTTAAAAAATACACGAATGTGAACTTAAATGTCTAACTCCTTTGCTCAATCAATGGTGTAGGCATTTGTTTCTAGCATGTCTGCCCTTCTTCCCCTCTGCTGGACCGAGTCCGTGGAGCTATGAAGGATGGGAAGAATATAATGTCTGAGAAGCTAGAAGGGCTTCAATTTAGAAAGAGTTTTGAGTGGCTGAGAATAAATGTCTTTTGGTGAGAAGAGGAAAGTTGATAAGGGCAAAATTTTGAGGAGGAGTTAAAAGAATTGTGAGCGATTGTAGGGGAACTGTGGGGACAATGAAAGGAAGATGGGGAGAATATTTCCAAGGATTAACAGAAGTTACCTTATTAGGGTAAACCAACCACAGAGGAACCGAGTCGTGACTAGAGAAATACAGCCAGAGGAAGGGGAGTGGTGTGCCAATGGATTCACCAAAGGGATCACAGAAGCACTGCCAGGTCCACTTGGAGACCAAAGCCCCTTGGAGTTGCTAAATTTGCTTCCTAGCAATTTAACAGAGCCTCAGAATCAGAGAAGGTTGCTTGAGTTGTTATTATAATCCAGTGATCATCCTTTCCCTTCTCAGGTTATCTTGGAAAAGTTTTATTTTTTGTAAGAAAATTCAGAGATCAAAATATTGCCAGTTGCAAGTGTTTTCAATCTAGAGCATCAAGGGAATCCCCTTCCAAAAATGACAACCATATCTCCACCTGTGATGCACCCTTTCGCAGGGCTAAGGACTGTCTTGCTATTTTTAGTTGACTGTACACAATGAGCAAGAACTACCACCTGTGCTCAGGTACACCCTCTTTGGTAGAACCTGAGTTATGCTGAGGTGACAATTTGCCAGGTTAGTTATGCTTCCCTACCATTCTCCAGTATACACATACTGTTGTCACTTTTTTTTTCAGTCCATAAAATTTTATTTCAAATAATGGGTACCCACTTAAAATGGAACATATGATGTCTACCCACATGTGTTGTTCCTTACAGGAAGTCACTTTGATTCTAGGATGAAAGACAGTGATTAATGTGAGAAGGCTCGCCTGCTTTTCTGAGTATCAGTCTCCTAATTCTGTACACACACAAAATGGACTCTAATCTCTCCAGCTGTCATGTCGATGCTCCTCGTGAGCTGTACATTTCACAGGCTCTGAAACCACTCTGCAGCTCAAACATGATCAACAGCTCTCCTCAAACCAGAACAGCAGCACGAGATTATTAAATCAAAACGGGAGTGAACCCTCATCTTCACGTGCGCAGGAAATTCAGAGGGGGCCTGATTTCCATATGGTTCCCACAGCCGAAGCTTAATGAGTATCTTCCAGATACAGGTACAACCATTCATAATCCTCAAATACCCCGACAATGTAGTAAAACAAGTCCAAATAGAATTAAGGGAAATAATCTCCAACTGGTCTTACATGCCTGTGGGTTAAATGTATAAAGGAGGCTTTGATTTAAATAAAAGCAGATTCTCAGAAACATATGCTCACCACCCACCATTCCTCATCCGAATGGTAGAAACTAAGGAGTTTCATTTCACTGTGGCATTGGAGCTTTGCCAAGAGGCAGCAGCACAAACATCAGAGATTTAGAAAGATCTCCAGTATAAAATATGCTTTCAGGGGTCTAATCTATTTTAGGATGGGTTTATGGGCAATGGCATCATGTTTTGGACTGACCACATGGAGAGATGTTCTCATTTACACAACGTTATTAAACTCTATTTTGGACCTTTAAGTAACCTAAACCTACTCCCTAAAATAAAATTCCTTCCTTGAAAAGATATAACAAATCCATAAAAATACTTCTCTCAAAAATCTTCTGATTCAGCTTCATTTAAAAATGTATAGCCCCAAATCCTTGCTGATGTATATACCCTGTCTCTCCCACCTTTTATCAGTTCTTTCTTGCCACTGCCATCTGTTTTCCTGGCTTTTTCCAGCACTTTGCCCATCCCTCCAGGCTGTTCCCTGGCACCTGGATGCCTCCCTCTAATTCTTTACAGGGCAATCCAAGCAATGTCCCGGGTCTTTTCCAATTCTTCTTTGCAAAGATTTTCCTCAACACCACCTCCCTGTCTATTTTGGATATTTACCCTTCTCCGATACCATTTTTCAATGAGGAAATGTGCAAGCTTGCTTTTGGTCTTTTGTTCAAAACACCATGATTTCCTGTTATATTGCTTTGTGTTATACATAGGAGGAAAATTTTCTGGCTATCTCATCTTTTACAATTAAAATTGAACAAAGTCCTCATAATTCCAGGCCTTAAAGACGTAAACACTATATTCAGAGGAGTCCTCTGGTGAAGAAGTAGCTAGTTCAAATATTTCTGGCAAAGTCATGCTTCCATTTCATTAACTTTTAATACTTAAATTCTGTCTGCTCATAGGTACACTGACCTAATCACCTAATCAATATGCAACTGCAGGGTTAGGACAGATTTAAAATAAATACGTAACACGATTTAAGAAAAGAAAAGGCAAGGAAATGGAACTCAAAGGGTGTGATTCTACAGAACCAAAGAGAAGACAATAAATAAGGTAAATGACCACATTTGAATATCTTATGGTATCTTTCAGACTATATCACTACTCTTCTAAATTAAAATCTCATTTTAATTAGTTCCCAACAATCCAATCTAATCACTTTCAAGTCGAAGCCTCAGCCGTTTTGAATGCAGACTGCATTGCTGCTGTGGTTATGTGTACTTGACCTCCTGCCTGTTAACAAAGAGACTCAATTAATTATTTGCTGTTTTGAATGGCTATTTCATTTCACCTTCACCTTTCTTTGAGTGTTAAAAGGCTCAATTGCTTTATCACCTTAACCTTAGCTTTGGAGACTGCACACAGAATTTCTTAACTGCCACCTAATAAACCATCTTGATCCAGAAAGCTAATTTTCAGGCCCATAGCTCCTACATGTCTTATGCTAGAGTCAGCTAAAGTAACATGTTGACCTGGTAGCCCATCATCTTCCCAGAGAGCCTCTTCTTTCTGAACAGCAGCTTCGGTGCTAAACTATTCCCTTGGTATAGGTAGAGAGACACACCAGTGCTGCCATGGGCGGTGGTGTCCCGGTCACCGCGAAGCACTGGTTTCATTAGAAATCTTACCAAACAAAAACGAAAGGCTTTCACTATACACTGAAGGCATGTAAATTAATAGCGTATTTTTTTTTTTTTAAGATTTTATTTATTTGGCAGAGAGAAGAGAGAGCCTAGAGCCAAGAGCACAAGTGGCGGGGGGGGGGGGGGGGGAACAGCAGAGGGAGTGGGAGAAGCAGGCTCTCGGCTGAGCAAGAAGGGCCTTCCCCAACCCCATGTGGGGATCCATCCCAGGACCCTGGGATTATGACTTGAGCCTCCAGCAGACACTTAACCTACTGAGCCACCCAGGCGCCCTATTAGTATATTGGTTTTTTCAATGTACTTTTAACTTTTCCTACATACTTTAGTTATATTGAACTCAGTAGTATAATCTCATATTGGAATCCTGAAACTCCAAACCAGAACAAGAAAATAGCTTCAAAGTAAATGTGAAAAAAAGTGTTTGCAATGTATATGCGAAGTATTACTGACACCAGTAAAGGTCTAAATGCGAAAAACTAGCCACAAAGCCAAAAGATAGCAAAAGATAGCAATTCCTACTTCCTTTCAATTCCTTTTATACTGATACCGTGTAACATTTTAGAAGTACCAATTTGCTAAATATTTGTTTATTCAGAAATTATTCCTATCTCCACAAGTATACCATAAGATGTGAAAATAGTGATTGTCTTAAGCTTCTCGTTGTATCCAGTCCTAAGTCAGTTACTGGCACTCAAAATAATAATAACAACAATAATAATATTTTATATAATTATATATATAATTTATATATAATATTTTATATAATTATAATAATCATATTATAATTATTTGATGATGATTAGGTCATAGCAAATATACCAAGATATTGCTACCAGGCATATTGTGTAAGTGTTATCATACAATAATTATCCTTTTGTGCCTGGCTTATTTCACCTAGCATAAGGTTTTCAAGGTTTAGCCATGGTGTTGCATATATCTGAATTTCATTCTTTGTCATTTTTATGACTGCTACTACTTATTTCATGAATATCCAAAATGATTTACGAACCCAGTAATAATATCTTGGCATACTGCTTACAATCTAATTTTTCAAATGCAACTGAAATTTTGAAAAAAAAAAAAAAACCAAAAACCTTGTAACTACTCAGTTATTTCCAAAGGAATTTAAGATTTTTTATTTATTTATTAGAGAGCGAGAGACTGAGAATGAGAGGGGAGAAGGTCAGAGGGAGAAGCAGACTTCCCGCAGAGCCGGGAGTCCGATATGGGACTCGATCCCGGGACTCCGGGATCGAGTCCTGAGCCAAAGGCAGTTGCTCAACCAACTGCGCCACCCAGGCGCCCTCCAAAGGAATTTATACTGACATGAAAATAAATGATTCTATCATCTGCCAGTCTTGGTCTATAGATAAGTGGTTCTGAAACTTTAAAATCTAGGATTGAGCCCTGAAAATTTAGAATCCACATTTTAAAAAGGACCTAGGTAAAAAATAAATGATTCCACACTAGCAAAAATAAATAAATGAAAAGCAATTAGGTGATTGTAATGCAGGTGGTCCTAGTCCCCCCTTTAAAAACATAGCCGGGAGCCCTCACATGAAAATCCTACGCAATTCAGCATAGCCTCCCCTCGCCCCGACAGCCCGCAATCACACACATTCAATGAAGATATAGGCTATAATGAAATATTTTCAAAATAAACATTAACAATACAAATACGATAAAAAAAAACATGTACACAATTCTGAATCAGTGGGAAAGCACAAATTTCCTACTAGGAAAAAAATTCTAATAATTCTATATTTAACTTCAACCTCAAACTGGATCTACGACTACTATGAAACAGCATAACTCAAGCAAGAAAGAGCAAGACATTCCATTTCCAGGGTTTCTTAGAATGTGAAAACCACACTCAGAACAAACACAGTGATGAGAAACTATAACGTCTTAGAGGGGCTGTGGTATTAGATACAGAAGAATTTATTTCTTAGAGTCATTAATCCATTCAGCAAATATTTGCAAAATGACAACCAGGTACCAGGCACTCTGTCTATGGTATGAACTTACTAAACAGCCCTTGTTACAATTTATGGCACTCATGGTATTTTTTAGGATTCAGGTCCAAATGCATTTAGCTGTATTATCTTGAGCAAGTCATGTGCCTCTCTTAGCATCTAGTTTTTCATGAGTAAAAAGAGGTGATGACAACGGGTACTGCTGACCATCCCCCACCCCCGATGCTGCTGTCGGGATGAAATGAGCTATGACACGTAAGCTTCTAAACGTCCGATTTTTATAGGAGGAGTCTCAGAATGTGATAATAAGTTATACTGGTGAGCTTCAATGGTCCAATTCCTACTTTAAATAGGACAGAAGTCAGATTCTTTGAAACTAAGACCACAAAATGAACTTCTCTCTACAGAGATCACCAGGTAACTTTCTGTGAAGTGTGTGTGGTGGTGTATTAATCCCAGACAGCAACCGTGCCACCAAATAGAAAGCATGACTCTACTTCCAAATAAATGTCAGTAGTTTTTTTTTTCTCTCTCTCTCTCTTTCCTTTTCTCTATTCTTCCTCCTACTCTTTTACCTTTTTTCTTTCCACCTTCTTTCCTTCCTTAGAACCTTCTTCATAGGATCTTGTTAATAAACTAAAGATGGTATATGTAGATGAAGCCATTCTTAGGCCCAGTAATCTGTTGATTTCTTTTCATTAGTTTGTGAGCTGTTAAATTTGTAGCTAAATGTATTTTTAGTGGGCAATTTAATTGTTCCAGTGAAATGTAAAAGTTCAATCAACCAATTTTGTGTGGAAAGTGAAGGGAATCCAATTATTCTATATGCTCTGTATTTTAATTAATTGTTCCTCACTCAGAAATGAGGTAACAAAATGAAGACAATGATACTGTATCAAAAATACTCGGGAAATACAGCAGGAGTTCACAGAACAGCCTTGAAAAGGAGCACAAACGGAGAAATCCGTGGCCTAAGAGATATTCAGCATAAGCCACTAGAAAGTTGACAAATGACAGACATTTGTCCACTTTTCAGTCCCATATTCATTGTTTCAGCAGTTCTAGGATAATGGACTATGCTATGTTTTAGTATATTTTTTAAGCTTTTATTCTGAGTATTTTAAAATGTTCTGACTTAATTATGGTAGTATTTTAAAAGAGTGAAACAATGGACATCCATATTTTACAATAAGAAAGGTACACCATAGACCAATGAGTATTTTTCACAAAACACTAATCAGATTAGAACTAGACCCAGGAAGATGGGTATGAGACTCACCATCTATTACTCGGAACACAATATGTATTACAATCTCCCATGGTGGCCATTATTATTTCCAATGAGCTTTCAGTGAACAACAGCAACCACAAAAATCAATATAATCAAATGTGTAAGTAACACCAGCATAGAGAAATCAGTAGTAGCAGCCCCAAATTTTTTTCATTCTTCTAAAAAGTTGTATATTCACAATAAATTTGATAGGAGATAAATGTACCAAACTATTCATTGTTTAAAGTGACAAATCCTGGGCCCATGGGTGGCGCAGTTGGTTGAGCGACTGCCTTTGGCTCAGGTCATGATCCCGGAGTCCCGGGATCGAGTCCCATATCGGGCTCCCAGCTCCATGGGGAGTCCGCTTCTCACTCTGACCTTCTCCCTTCTCATGTTCTCTCTCTCTTTCCTAATAAATAAATAAATAAAATCTTTAAAAAAATGTGACAAATCCTATTTTAAATAAGATTATCATCTACACTAAATATTCCATATTTTCATGTGAGAAAGAAAAAAATTACTTAATCTCAGTTTGAGTAGATTAATGGTTACTACAAAGACCCTGTAGAACCCTCCAGTTAATTTTCTGACTCTTTGTTCTCTAAAATTCATTGATAACTCTTTCTAAGGTGTACATCAAAACCACAAAGGCCTCTTTTTAAAGAGGAAAAATCTATAATTTTGCTAAATCCAACACGTTTTATTTTAAAGTTTGTGTGAGTTCAAAAAAATAGAAATATATAAATTTAAAACAATTCTTACTAGAAATTTAAATTAATTAATGAAAAAATCTACAGAGGAAATTAAGAAGGTTTGGTGTTATTAACAATTTAAGGTCAACACTTGATATTACACCTAGAGAGGATCATGAGTTGGACCAACTGTTGGTCCAATAAGGTGTTCTTCAAGAGCTTCATATGATTTATACACAACTTCCCAAGAACATATGTACAACATGAATATCCACATAAACTCGTGTAGATTAAGTTAATTTCCTCTGGGGCAGAATGTACTGTATTGTCTCGCTATCACTACAAATCGCTTCAACTTTCCTGGTACCTTTGGTTTCTTACTACTAATTTCTTATTTTTTTGTAAAATCACACTTGTTCCCATCATCCAGAAATAACTACTAGTAACATTTTGGTATTCACCATTTCTCATTTTTTTTCTGACTGTCTCTATTTTTTCCCTGAGAAATGTTTTTGTTTATTTTTATTGAAGTATAGTTGACATACAATGTTGCATTAGTTTCAGGTGCACAACATAGTGATTCAACAAGTCTATAGGGTTATGCTATGTTCACAAGTGTGGCTACCATCTGTTCATACAAGTACCATACACACTTAACATTTTAAAAAGGAAATTGCATATGATGTTTTGCAATCTGCTTTTTTCAAAATTTACTAGTTTGTTATGCCAAGTTCTTCTACTTCTTAACTTCCAACAGAATGAGAAGTTTCAGATTGGATGAACACAAATTAAAAGTGAAAGATTTGTGATTATCTGATTAATTCTTTCAATACTGATGGTCGATGAGATACTGACCCAAATTAGGGCTTTGAGATAATTGACTTATTGGGTTTGGCAGCAGTCACATTGTTAAAATTATGTGGGTGATTAACAGTTCTTGCCTACAGTTAGTTAGGTCTGCATTTGGCAATTCAGGTCAATTGGTCATGCTTCCTACAGCATTTAGGAAAAGCTTGCTCTGCTTACAATTAAGACTGGGACTGATAAAATAAACAATTACAACGATGCTCCTGGGACATGACAAAATACTTAAAATAAATGTGAGGGTTGTCTTACTAACTCCTAACTCACTTTTCTTTGCCTGCATCTGGTCCTCTTCATTTCTGCTGCCTTCCTTATTTTTGCTCCATGGAGACAAGCCCTACACAAAAGTAACACCTGCCACTTTCTCAGTTAGCAGAGTTGAAACAACAACATTCGATGTCTGGAATATTAAGGACTTTCTCTTAACCTTTGTTCTCTCCTTTACTGGAAGAAGGAATGGGAGGCTAAATATAGAGGGGTTAATTAAAAAACTAAAAGTAGGCTGTTTAAGGTGAAACATACATTGCAGGGTCTTTTTCAAAGACTTTTTAAAATGTTAAATGTGAGGGCTGGTCATGTATTAACTGCAAATTCACTAATACCTGCATCTAATTTTAGGTTCAATGAGAGAACCTGAGACAACATAACGATTTGTCCTGTTTAACTCTCATGTCTTCAAAAATAATACAGATACAGTTCAGCCACCATCCTCCAAAAGCTAGACCCTGCTGCGTCATTGAGGCAAAGGCATAAAACTGAATCAGGTCACATATCCAGGGACACGCCTCCATGAAGAAGCCATTGATTTGGAACTCCCATTTAGGGCACATTTTGACCCTGGCTAGATCACTAGTTACTCAAAGTCAAGTAGTTTTAGTTGAGTTCTTACTGCATAAGTGCTCATATTAGGAGGGAAAAGATACACAGAACATCAAAATTTGCACCTCTGTTGGCAGTCTCAGTAGAGAATCCTGGGGCTGAATAGACATGAAGACCTAGCAACTCTCTGATCCCTGGAGGTGGTCCTACTAGGTCAAAAATGAAGCAAATTGGTGGGCATCATGAAGGAGCTAACAAAACAGAGTCCGTGAACTACCTACAAAGACTCACTGTGACAGCACAAGCATGCTTTGTAAGAACCAATGTATATTTGAAGAGACGTGAACAGTATATACCAATCACATTTATTTTTTCTTACGAGTTAAGGTTTTCTTAATTATCATAAATTAAACAATCCAGTTTCAGCTTCATCAAGTAACTAAAGGTATTTTTTTAGATAGGCTTTTTGCAATTCAAGTATCTTATGGAAATGGTAATTTGTCAGTTTTCTAAAGTCACGCAATTATCCTCACCTAATTTTAAAAGTTATGTGATAGAACCATTAACTATGATATCTTAATTCCCCAAAACTGAAGTTAAGTTAAAGATCATTAACTATAACCTCTTACCCTCCCCCACCTCCCACCTTGATTTAGGAACTTATCTTTAAAATAATGCTTATCATCATTAAGCATCACACATACATAATTTTTATTCTATTTATACTCATGCAACTATCAACCAATAAATTCTCCTTGAAATGAAAACCTCTGATGAATTCCACATAAGTAATTTTTACAAAGAAATGTAGATAAATTGGCCAGTTCTGCCATTAAATAGAAGTGACTGGCAATTATTCTATGTGAAACAAAAGACTATGTATCAAGAGAAAGTAGACTAAGCAAATTATTTGATACCAGACTTCAAGGAAGCCTAATAGCCTGATTGTTCATGTACAGTGCATACGTGAATATAACAAATGATATGCCCTCCTTTTTAAAAATAGTCAATATAGTCTTCATGCTATTAATTTGGAAGATTGATAGTACATATTGTTCTTTATAATAACTTTTAAAAAACAGGATCTTCCCAATGTTCATTTCAGAAAACACTGCCTCTACATATTGCTTCCCTTCCCACCACCATTTAGAAATTTAGTTACCAGAATCAAGGAGTACAACTCTATCAACAAGAGTCATGTAAGAAATGCTTTTAATAGGTGCTACCATACAATCTCTCTTAGTTCCTGTATGCAACTTAAATATTGGACTCTACCTGTTTTGTTGAAACTGTACCAAGGACTAGAGATGAAATTCAAAGTACTTATGAAGTGTCATGATAAAGCACAGACCAGTTACAAGAAAGGTAGGCTGTATATGACCACCTAGGTATACCAGTGCATACCGGCTGACTTTGAAGCACTTTGAAGTACTTTATGTCCACACACATTCAGGCAGTATTGAGGGAAGAAAATAGGGAAGAGAGCTAATCTTCCCTTATTATTTATTAGTTATAAATATTTTAGTACTTAAACTCTGTATGATGGGGCACCCTGCTGACTCAGTTGGAAGAGCATGCGACCCTCGATCTTGGGGACATGAGTTCTAGCCCCATGCGGGGGGAGAGGGGGAGGAATTACTTAAAAATAAATAAACATAAAAAAAATAAATCCAGTATGTTTTCATCTTCCCAGTTTATGACCACTTAACCACTGCCCAACAAGTGAAACATGTATGGGCTTCAGATGCCACATTTACTAAAGCTCTATAATTATATCCCTGCTGGTCATTCAGGACGTAGTAAAGGCCAAAAACCTGACACAAACTAGAATAAGCAGATTCTCTTCCCCTGGAATTCATATACAACTCAATCTTTTTTTTTTTTTTTTAAAGAGAGTGAGAGAGAGGGAGACAGAGCACAGGAGAGCATGAGCAGAGGGAGGGGCAGAGGGAGAGGCAGGCTCCCCAGTGAGCAGGGAGCCCTATGTGGGGCTCGGTCCCAGGACCCTGAGATCATGACCTGAGCTGAAGGCAGACACTTAACCAACTGAGCCACCCAGGCGCCCCACGACTCACTCTCTTAAGACTGTTTAACAGACATATGGTTTCACTTATTTGTGGAACATAAGGAATAGCATGGAGGACATTAGGATAAGGAAGGGGAATATGAAGGGGGTGGGTATCAGAGGGGGGAACGAACCATGAGAGAGGGTGGCCTATGAGAAACACACTGAGGGTTTTAGAGGGGGGCGGTGGGGGGATGGGTGAGCCCTGGTGGTGGGTATTGAGGAGGGCACAGATTGCATGGAGCACTGGGTGTTTTATGCAAACACTGAATCATGGAACACTACATCAAAAACTAATGATGTACTGTACGGTGACTAACATAAAAAAAAAAGAAAGAAAAGAAGACTGTTTAACAGAGGGCGTATAAGTGCAGCTGTGAGCTACTCATGTACTGTAGCGTACACTCTGACAGTGAAACCTAGTTTGTGAGCAAATAGGGAAATGGGTATTTCAGATCTCAGATTCATTTTAAATATCAACTTTTTGCTTACACTAGCTTAGAGGTTTAGTGTTTCATCATACCCCACACACCAAAAGCCCGATCCTTAAAGAAGGAGCATCAGTAAAAGCAAACTCTTATCTGTCTTTAAATCAAATTCAAGAAAACTTGGGATTATCAAATTAAATCAGTGCATATTTTTAAATACAGTGTTTTAGATTCAGTC
>CM052806.1:59102142-59191627 GCA_028533885.1 Nasua narica
TTACACATTTCACAGCATTTGCCATAGCACATACCCTCCCCAGTGTCCATATCCCCATCCACCCCCCCACCTCCCAGCAACCCTTAGTTTGTTTTGTGAGTTTAGGAGTCTCTTATGGTTTGTCTCCTTCCCCATCCCATCTTGTTTCATTTCTCTTCCCCACCCCCCCATAACCCCCTGCCCTGCCTCTCAAATTCTTAGATTCAGTCTTAAAACAATAGAATTGACAATATACCCCAGGGGAGTTAATGATTTACTTTGCTTAAGAATGAAGACAATTGGGGCACCTGGGTGGTTCAGTTGGTTAAACAACTGCCTTCCTGCTCAAGTCCTGATCCAGGAGTCCCAGATAGAGCCCTGCCTGTGGCTCCCTGCTGGGGGGGTGGGGGGAGCCTGCTTCTCCCTCTGACCTTTCCCCTCTCATGCTCTTTCTCTCTCTCATTCTCTCTCAAATAAATAAATAAATATTTTAAAAAATTTAAAAAAAGAAGAATAAGACAATCACTTAAGCCTTATTCGAAGCAGTTTTAATAGTGACTACACTTGAAAAGATTAGTAATGGGGCACCTGGGTGGCTCAGTGGGTTAAGCCTCTGCCTTCAGCTCACGTCATGATCTTAGGGTACGGAGATCAAGCCCTGCATCGGGCTCTCTGCTCAGCAGGGAGCCTGCTTCCCCCTCTCTCTCTGCCTGCCTCTCTGCCTACTTGTGATCTCCCTCTCTGTCAAATAAATAAATAAAATCTAAAAAAAAAAAAAAAAGAAAAAATTAGTAATAACTTTACTTAAGTGTTCATGTTTCCTTAAATCATCTCTTAGTGGTATTTTATCCTTTCCCAAATCAATAGGCAATGTTTACGCTTGGCTATTTTAATAAAGATATTTTTGTTCACAAACAAAAACCATTACTATTCTCCTCAGTTATGATTACCTAAGGATTAGGGGCTTAAACCCAGTGCAGTAAAAATACCCAAGAAACAAAAATTAATAGTATCTTCAGACCTGATCTTGCATTTCAAACATTTATTTAAAGCCAGTGTGGTAGGCAGAAGAATGGCCCCTCCTAGATGCCCGAATCCAAATCCCCAGGACCCAAGAATATGTTAGTTTATAAGGCAGAAAGACATTAAGGTTGCACATCAGCTGACCCTAAGGCCTCTATTTTAAAATAGACAATTCTGGATTATTCACGAGGGCCCAGTGTAATCAGTAGGGTCGTTAAGAGAGGGAAAGAAAGGCAGAAAAAAAAAAAAAGAAAGAATCAAAGAAAGAGGTGTGGTGACAGAAGTAAGATCAGAGAGCCTATGTGACTGGCTTTGAAGACAGAGGGAAACCCAGAACTGCTAATACAGGCAGCTTCTCTCAAATTGTTTTCTGATGCTCACTTGTTAAAAATGCAGATGCTTTGGCCCTTTTCCAGGGGTTCAGGGCTCAAGAATCTATATCTTGACACATCCGAATTATTGCTGTAAAATTTAACAATCACTGTTTGAAATGACTAGTGAATCTTAAAATTAAAAGCAAAAGATAGTTAATTGACATCACACATCAAGTACAAAGACGTGTAGATTTTCCCCATCAATCTCTTTGTTTAATACAATCAAAGTTGATGATATTACTCTGACAGTATAAATAAAATATGTTATTCAAATTTAAAACTACTTTTAGAAGTGTGTGTATGCCTTAATTTTTTTGGAATGTAAGCTTACTTGTTAGCAATGAAATAAAAAAAATTAATATCGTGAAATACCATGGTTCTTAAAAGGGTTTTTTTCCCCTCTCAAGTGAGTTAGAACATCCAAATCAAACTGATGAACGCAGTTTCCCATGAAGTCAACAAAATCTATAGTTTATTTGATATTCACAGGCAGAAAGTACTTGTCACTAATAAAAGGAAAAACTATACATCCCTAAAAGGATAAATGTTATTAAAGTGCAATGTTTATAACTGAAAACCAAAGCAGCCAGTCACATTTAATAACTTAATGGTGGTTTAACAATGACACAACTTGCAAACTTGAGCAAGCACACGAAGTTCACTGGAAATATTTCCTTTAAAAATAAAAAAACCAAGAGGGCTCCTGGGTGGCTCAGATATTAAAGCATCCACTTTTGGGTCAGGTCATAATCTCAGGGTCCTGGGATCCAGCCCTGCATCAGACTCTCTGCTCAGCAGGAAGCCTGTTTCTCTCTCTCTCCCATTTCCCTTGCTTATATTCCCTCTCTCGCTGTGTCTCTGTCAAATAAATAAATACAATCTTTTAAAAATAATAAATAAATTAAATAAAACCAAGTATCATAGGTATGGCCAGCTATCACACTGAGTAGAAGGCAGAACTTTTAAAACTTGAAACACATACCAAAAAAAAAAGTTATTTGTTAATTCTTTAAGGGAAATCAAGCTTTCAGCATAGACTGAGCATTGGCAAACCCAAATTGCCATCTGGCTCTAATTTCTGCTTTGCAATATCAGTGATTTCATCTAGCCACTCAGAATTTGCTAACTATCTATTTGATTTCAAATCTACTGAGTGAACAACAACAATCTATACAGGGCTGGTTGTGCTTATAAGGTAGGAAAAATTTTGGAACCCTGTTACCTACCTTGCCCCCCCTCAACCCACACACCAACCCCTACTCTGGGCTGTAGTGTCTTCTCTTCTCTCCATGGTGTTTCTCTCAGCCCTCTTAGTTAGAAACCCCTTAGTTAGAAATTTCATCAACTAATCTCTGAGACAAAATTTGAGCCTAGCATGACTTTAGGAGAGATTCCTCCAGGCATAGTTACATTTTAACAAGAGGCCTTTAAAGGACTAAAAAAGCCATTAAATATACGTAGGAGTCTGTCTCTATCATGTCAAACAGGACAGGTTGTGGGAGAAATTATCTGGATTTCGGGGCTTCCCAGGTCTCCTGCAAATCCTACCATAGGGATTGTCATCCACTATCCCTGAGGTGAAGCCTGTCTCAGCTAACAGAATTTTTAGAAGATAAATGAGAAATAATATGCTATTATAGATGAGAGAACACACACTTCAGATTTGAGAAACTTAGTTTTGATTCCTGGTCAAATAATCAGCCTCCCAGGTCTCAAGGGCTTGTTTGTAAAATGTGATCTGCACACCCCCTCCAGTGCTGTGGTGCTCTGACAAGGGCAGGTTAAAGTGCATCTCCATAGTAGGTAAAAAAAAAGAAAAAGAAAAAGAAAAATGGGGCGCCTGGGTGGCTCAGTGGGTTAAGCCTCTCCTTCGGCTCAGGTCATGATCTCGGGTTCCTGGGATCGAGGCCCCACATCGGGTTCTCTGCTCAGCGGGGAGCCTGCTTCTCCCTCTCTCTCTGCCTGCCTCTCTGCCTACTTGTGATCTTTCTCTCTCTCTGTCAAATAAATAAATAAAATTAAAAAAAAACTTAAAAAGAAAGAAGAAAGAAGAAAAGAAGAAAGAAAAAGAAAAAGAAAAAAATAAAACAATAGTATTTTTTCCCTCAAGAAAACACCCTAGGAGTTGCTATAATGCTCCATATATTTTGTTTTCTAAATATTTTTCCTTTTGGATTACCTATTTTCTATGAGGAGATAAAGTGCTGTATAATGTGATAGTTCAGACCTCCAGTTAACCCTCACTGAAAGAAAAAGTTAGAAATTCTTAACCCAAATGAAAACAGCAAAATAAGAAAAATATACATCAAACTAGCAGACAGGGAGGATAAAAACTTAAAAGTATCAAAAATATTCCTTTTCCAGATGACTCCACCACTTCTATATTCAACTATAGTGTAGGGGCAGATAACAAATTAAAATTCAAGAAAGAGACAGCTTGGACAACTTACTTAACTGAATTAAATTATCTATAATATTTATAAAAATGTCAAGAAAGAGGGTTGCTGGGAGGTGGGGGGGTAGGGATATGGACATTGGGGAGGGTATGTGCTATGGCAAATGCTATGAAATATGTAAGCCGATGATTCACAGACATGTACCCTGGGGTAAATAATACATTATATGTTAATAAAAAAAATGTCAAGATAGAAAATAAGAGTTGAATTCTCACAAAAACAAGTGTTCCTGTTATTTTTAAACTTTTGACAGAGGAAAAGATAATCAGAGTTGACAGGTATTCACAATGCACTGTATTCCACTCAATAAACCTGTGTTTTGAAAACACAATTGACAATGCTATTTGAACCAGAATAGTTATCTCCTTAAAACTCCATGCAAAAATTTCAATGGTCTTTCCATTTGATTTTTTTTTTGTCAGCCATTTCAAATTTTCCTTTGACTCTAATATCCTGGGATAGCACCTCCCAAATGGTACATCATGGAAATGCTAGTTTTCCTTGATGATGATGGTAGAACCTTAAGGCAAGGGATCTATGGGCTTCGGAAACACGATGTCAGAGAAGGGAGAGGGGCCTCTTCACTGTAAGGTTTCTCAGAGACATTCCTCTGCTAATATGAACTATACATTGCTAACAGATGGATAGAGTATGCAGGTGCCCAAAAAGTCTTTAAGAATAGAATCTCTTTTTTTGCTGAAAACGTGTTAACATCTCACAGATGGTAGGGACGCCACTGCTCTACGATTTAGTTAAGAAGCATTACATTCATTTAAAGATAATAATTAAAAGCTGTAGTTGCCCTGTTAGCTAAGGTCCTTAATCTTCCAGAGTATTCTACTAACATAAAAATACTCTTGAGAAAGATGGCATATTATCCTATTATCTATCTCTAATAGCTTGGTTCTAGTCAGTTTAACAGAGAACGCCACAAAAATAAATGGGAGAAAGGAAAAAGAGATGTTTAAGAAGTGTGACTTTGGAGGGCAAAGTAGAGACGAACTTCTCAATTTCTGGAGGCTCAAGGAAGAAGCTTAAAGGCCACACCATTAAGGGTAAGCCCACTGCTCTGATAAAGTGACCCAAAAATGCATCAAACCTTACCAAACTTCACTTGTGCCTCAAACACCAGTCTGAAGTATATCATAGGAGATACGAAACTCAGTGCTGTCATGGCTCTTTCCTCTTGAACACACAGCTACCAAGATCATCCTAGGGGTGGTCTCCATCCCAGTCAGCGGGAAAAAAATAGAAAAGAGAGGTGCAAGCATGGGAGATATTTGGGGGCCAGACCCGTAGTTGGGGAGCATCACTTCTGCTCACATTTCTTTGGCTAAAGTAAGTCATGTGACTACAACAAAGGCAGAGGAAGGAGTGAAATGGGGTCCAGCTGATGCACAGGAAGAAGGAACAAGCGGAGAAGCCTATGGACAGACAGCAGCCTGTGGTATGTCTGTACAGGGAAAAGGGGGATAAAAGTGAAGTTGTACCAGTAAGGAAAAGTCACAAAGCACAACAGGGCAACAAAAAATGCTGTCGAGGGATGCCTGGGTGGCTCAGTTAAGCAACTGCCTTCAGCTCAGGTCACGATCCCAGAGTACTCGGATTAAGTCTGGCATCAGTATCTCGGGCTCCTTGCTCATCAGGGAGCCTGCTTCTCTCTCAGCCTGATGCTCCCCCTGCTTGCGCTGTCTCTCTCTTTCTGTGTGAAAATTTATGAATAAAAACTTAAAAAAAAAAGTGTGGTCTATACAATTATCAAGTGTTACTTGTTTGTACCATAAAAGAAGAAAAAGAACTACTTTTGAAAAGATTAAAATGAATCGAAACATCAAAAAAAGGGAGAAATTAAGTGAATTATAGTGTTACAGTGTTCCTAAAATAGACTAGTATGTACTCAATAAACATATAGAATAGTATCAGAAAATCTGTAAGGATTTTCACAGTATATTAAGATGTATAAATAGGGTATGTTCGATCTGATCTAACTTTGATAAAAAAAATCTATATGGTTATGAGCACATGGAAGAAAATACCTGGGGATATAGACTTTAAGATACTATTTCTGGGTAGCTTTACTTGGGTGTTGGGATTATATTTGTTTAATTAAAAAATTTTTATCTGTAATTTCTCATGGTTAAAAATATGTAGTGTATTGTGAGAAGAAAGGGAAGGGTGAATGGGGGGCAATCAGAGGGGGTGATGAACCATGAGAGACTGTGGACTCTGAGCAACAAACTGAGGGGTTTGGAGGGGTGGGTGTGGGGGGTTGGGCGAGCCTGGTGGTGGGTATGGAGAAGGGCACGTATTGCATGGAGCACTGGGTGTGATGCATTAACAATCCATCTTGTAACACTGAAAAAATAAAATAAACATATTTGGGGAACAATATGTAGTGTATTTATAATAAATAATATTTCTAAATAAAAATATAAATATATAATTAAATATATACCAATGATAAAACTGGGGGAATGTTTTACAGTAAAAAGTAAAAACAAAACAAAAATTATATATTTTGTCTCCTTCCCCATACATACCCAAAGGGCAAATTCTTTAAAGACACAAAAAAAGAATTGAAAAAGCGATTGCTTATAGTGAAAAAGTTAATAACTTCAACTTTTATTGGGATCTACTTTTTTAATTTTATAATTTCAACAAACAACAACAAATATTTCTGAGCATTCACGATGAATCTATGTAGACAAACACCAACACTATTTTGTGCCACTGATATTGGCTGATGTGTTGAGTGATGTGCCAGCAATTACTTTCTATTAAGAGCCTTGCACGATAAAAATCTACATTAAAAACTCATACATTGGGCGTCTGGGTGGCTCAGTGGGTGAAAGCCTCTGCCTTCGGCTCAGGTCATGATCTCAGGGTCCTGGGATCGAGCCCCGCATCAGGCTCTCTGCTCAGCAGGGAGCCTGCTTCCCCTCCCCACCCTCTCTGCCTGCTTCTTTGCCTACTTGTGTTCTCTCTCTCTGTGTCAAGTAAATAAATAAAATCTTTAAAAAAAAAAAAAAAACAATCCATACATTACTTTCTGTTTACTGATCCTAATAAGAAGCATATAGGAATGAGTGACAAACAACGGTTTATAATGGTATATTCAAATATACATATATCATATCTCTACATATAGTCATATCCGTATGACTCCATAGCTACAGGAATAAAGAATTTTAGTAAATATATTGTGACAATATCTTTAATGCTTTGCAACTATAAAGTAATTTTTAATTGTCTTCTACAGTCAAGAAAATACTAAGTAACATTTAAGTAACTATTTTTGTGAACTTCTTTAAAATACCTTAAAATTTATGGCCATTGACCCCACAAATAATCCTAGCAAAAAAAAAAAATTCAAATTTAAATATTCCAAGGCAGCAGATTAAAAGGAATTCTGAGTAGGCCGTATTTAAGACCACGCAAGAACATACATACATATTCTTATCCCTACATCTGTTCCCACTGTTGTCCTGATAGCTAACACCATTCCTCTAAAGATCTAATCCCGATTCTTTTTTTTTTTTTTCAAGATTTTTATTTATTTATTAGAGAGCGAGAGACTGAGAATGAGAGGGGAGAAGATCAGAGAGAGAAGCAGACTTCCCGCAGAGCCGGGAGCCCAATATGGGACTCGATCCCGGGACTCCGGGATCATGACCTGAGCCGAAGGCAGTTGCTCAACCAACTGAGCCATCCAGGCGCCCCTCTAATCCCGATTCTTTTAATGATATCCTAACTAGATGGTAAGTACCAAGAGGGCAGGACTCTTACAGCTACACTTCTTTTTCTTTTTAAGATTTTATTTATTTATTTGACAGAGAGAGAGAGATCACAAGTAGGCAGAGAGGCAGGCAGAGAGAGAGGGGGAAGCTGGCTCCCTGCTAAGCAGAGAGCCCAATGTGGGGCTCGATCCCAGGACCCTGAGATCATGACCTGAGCCGAAGGAGGAGGCTTTAACCCACTGAGCCACCCAGGCGACCCTACACTTATTTTTTTCATGGTCAGCCTGGAATAGCAGAAATACCATAGGTGCCGACCTCACACTGACTGGTTTTGATTTTTATCTTGTAGCTGCGTTACTGCATAAGCCTTCCAACCAAGCTCTTTAGCTCCTGTGCAGATCTGCTGTTAGCTACCCTACTATACAGACTGGCTTTAAGCACACAAGCCTAACGACATCATTTACTACTTAAAAACCTTTGCTGGTTCTCCAGTGAAACGATATATAGGAAGTTAGGACTTTTAGCCCCAACTCTACTGCACTAGCCGTGCACTCTTAATGACAAATTCTTAAGTGTTACTGGACAAGAATGAACTCAAATTCATACGTGGCACCTTTTTATTAATAGCACATTTTAATGTTCTTTCTTTCTCCTCAGAAATTTTTCTAATTTTCATGCAATAAGATGAAAATGCGTCCTTCATAATTAAAAGTAAATTTCATGAGTTACACTGGATTAGCACAAATCCTAGCCACTGTTTACACAGTACTGCTATTTCAAACCACATCATTTAGGATGATCAATGCAAAGTCTACAGAAGATTAATAAATGATAATGCTCTGTACATAAAAGAAAATGTTATGGCCCTGACAAAGCCTCTCAGAGGTCAAGGCAGGCCCATGCCACTTCCAGTTTCTGAGCCTCTCAGCATATTAAAAAGTGGAGGAGAAGCCAAAACATGACTATATCGAGTGGCGCTGGTTACAAATGTTTATGTTTAACAAAGTAACATGTTCAATATTTAAAAATGCAATGCAATATAATTGTGCTGCTCACAAAATAACTAAGATTCATTATCATCACAATGGCTATTTCGCACTTTCCTAAAGGGAATCCAGTAACAGGAGCAAAGCTTCAAGTTTTTGATAAGCATCTTTTTTTAACCTTGTCAGCGTGTCTTTGTCACTGTCTGATGATGGTGAAGTCTCTCATTTTAGGCCTTTTCTCAGTGGGAGACCAGGTCCACAGGGCCATTCTCACGACCTCACTCCCTCACCATGGTTCAAGCTCCTCTCTTCAGACACAGACCAAGGGACTAATCTAATTTTGGAAGACGCTACTATGACCAGACTCTGCTAATCGCAGAGGAAACACACAACTCTAAGAACAGTAACAATCACCACCTAACAGCTTCCTATTACCTATGAGTCTAGATATTTGCCTATACCTTCTGCTCGCTAACATGCTTTCCACAATAATTCCCTCCCTATCACTCTTCCGGCTTGCCTCCTGCAGCCGGTCTACCTCTTCAACTCCAAATTTAGATTGTGCTCTCCTTCTCTTCGCTTTTACTGAGGCTGTCCACTTTACCTGGGAAATCCTTCTTATTTCTGCAACCAAAATCCAACCATTGGCCAAACCTTTTTCTAAATATCTTCTCTTTTATGAAACTGTCAATGTTCCTGACTTTTTAAAACCTTGATCATATTTCATATAGTTTTCATTACATAAATACAGGATACAATTATATGTGCTTTTCTTTTATTTCCCCACGATATTATAACTCTATCGGGGACAAGGAAAATCTTGTATACATCTCTACATTACCTGTGCCCCCAAGCAAAATGTATTACATGTGGTATACATTTGAGAAATATATATTAATTAGAAATTACAATAATTGCAGATTTTGGCAACATGCTTACTGAAGTAAATATTTTTTGTGGTTTTAGTAACTTAAATACCCAGCCACGCTCTTAACAAGTTATTAAATGACATGCATAATAATGTTTAGATTTGCTATCCATTTCAAGCACGCCAGACATAAAATACATAGTTCATAAATATTAAGCAAAGAAAGAAGTGTAATAATAATGCATCAATAATGCTATCAACCCTCAAAAGCAAGATAAATCACAGTCATGATCTAGTTGAATTTCCAAACAAAACTAAGCCATATTTGAAATTCAAATAAAGATGTATTAGTTTTTTTTTTTTAATTTTAACTTAACTGAGTTCCTAAATCTCTTGGCAAGAGCTTTATACTATACAACGGATTCATTAGAAAGTTTAATCAGATCACTCAGGCATTTGTTCATATGGAAAGTTCACCCAAATGTATCAAAACTCTTAGCCAATATCAATATAACAATAATTAAGACTATATTCAAAAATAATGCCATAATTAATGTTTATTCAAATTGCCAACTTCTTGGCAAATAAATTAATGTTGTTCTTATAGACCACTTGTATTCAGTCCCTGGAGTTAAAATAACTTGGCTGGACTCCAACTACAAATCAATTAGGAGGGGAAAAGATCATTTTGTTAGTGAGAATTCACTACATCAAAGGGGATACATAATGTAGAAAAATAATAACCTACTTACATATACTTAGTGAGTTCTCAATCTAAATCTGTTATGAAAAACAAGACTGGATATCTATTTTAAAATCACAATGCAAGTAATGCAACTAATTGAGAAAAAAGTAGTATTACAGTGTCCTATCAAAAATTTTTAAAGAAAAAAAGGCCAGGTTTCCCTAAGACTTTCTTGTCTTTCAACCTTTCAAACTGTGCCAGCTCCTTAGAGCTCAAAACAGTAGATATATGCCATTTTAAACGGGAAATAGGAAAGAAAAGGAAAGACACGGCACCCTGCCTCCCCTTCTGTTGGCTGCCAGCTCCCACATTAGAAAATTGTGTTGTTGTGGCTCATATCCCTACCACTCTCCTAAAACTGGTCTCTTAAATGTTATAATTTTTCAGTGAGTAAATCTATTGGGCTGATTTCCTTCTCCTTATTTTCTCTAGAAATTCTACACTGGTGACTGCTTCTCTCCATGAACATTAATGAAGATTCTTGGGATTTTTGTTTGTTTTAGTTCCTTTTCTAGTTCTTCTTGCTACCCTCCAATGAATGGGTCTTCCCCAAAGTTGACCTTTTCTTCTCTTTACTGGGAATCCTCATGTCTGTAATTATTAGATCCATAAAAATGACATGAAGATCTTAAATCTCTTTCCCCTACAGTTCTAAAGATCTCCTTCTTTCCCATCCAACAGTCTGACTTTCTTGTGAACATAACCACCTGCACGCTGCATTGGTACCTCAAATTCAAGTGGTCAAAAATCAAATACATACCTTTCTCTTCTCTAGTATTGTCACAAACCACACATATACACACATGAGAAAACACACAACAAAACCACTTGTACTGATTTCCCTGTTTCTCTTACTGAAGACACTTTCCTCCCAGAGGAACGTGCTTGACAATTTAGTGTCAGATTTGACTTTTCCTAGACCCTCACTTCCCATTTCAGGGGAGTCTGCCTCTCCAGTCTTTGCCCTTTTCATAATACATACTCCAGAGCCAGCTCTTACTGGTTCTTACTTAGAATAAAAAGAAAAAGTCCTCTGTTTACCCCTAGCCATTTCATCCCTAATTCCAGTCTCACGTTAATGTGCTAGGGAATAGCTCTGATTATTTACTCAGGTCTTAAATATTCACTATTCTCCTTTTGTCATTTTTTTATGGAGAAACCGCATACCTGGATTTCCACTGATCAACCCCAGTTAACCTTTGCTCGGGTGACATTTGTTTCCTGTGCTCTCTTCATTTGCCATAAGCCATAGGAACTTGGCCTACTGTTAACGATGTGTTTGGGATTTTTCTTCCTCCCTTGAGCCTAAACACACAAGAGCTAAGTTGTTCCGACATAACCACTCTCATTTTACTGTGTTTAACGATAGAAAAATTTTAGTCCCCAGGTAAAGATGCCGTTTCCTAGTCTCCCTTACTGCTCAATATGACCAAATGACTATATTTTGGCCAGTGAGATACAAGCAAGCAGATAAAATACCCAAATCTTCCAGATCGTGCCTTTAGAAGGAAGGAGTATGCCCTCCACTTCTTTCCCACTTACCATCTTTGACAATGCAGGTGCCAGAAACACCCTACGGGCTGGGAAACAACAAGCAGCTTGGTTCCTAAAGAACCTCCTGGAGCAGAACCATGTTCTCTGATCCCCCTTTTCCAGACTACTTGCCGTTTGGATGTTTGTGTGTGAGAGAAATAGACTTCTACCTTGTTTAAGACTTTGTTATTTTGGTTTCTGTGAAATTGGCCAATATGACAGGCCATCTGATAGACACAATCTCTTCAACACCTCTGCTACTTGTGAAGAGTGATGCCTGTGCGGCTTGTGAGATGCTGTATAGAAAAAAAGGAGGTAAGCAGTAACACTCCTGAGCTTCTAATGCCAGGAGAAAGGTTTAATTGGTATTACACAGAGAGGAACATAGTACAAGAAATGGAGAAACATATTTTCAGTTTGAGCTCCCTAATAAGAAAATAAATCTTCCCTGAAAAAGGCCCACAGCTACAATGCAGTCAAGGTAGACAGAAAATTAGAGAGCTACAGCAAACACACCATTTCTATTAGAAAGAACAGGAGACATTTTGAAGGGCACAATAGAGAGAAGTAAAAACAACATGAGCATCACTCATTTGCTCACGCAAGAGTTTAGAAATGAGAAATAAGGAGCAGGAAGAACAAGGCTGCAATCCCAAAGCAGACCAGCTTGGAGTATGCACGTTACGGGGGCTGGTGAGGAAGAGAAGCGGAACTGGAATAGCACAGAAAGGAGAACTAACAAGAGATCAGAGCAGAGGTAGAACCTCAACTAAACGTTATGACAAACTCTGTGGTAAGGTGAGTTGATACCTGAACTCCACCGAAACATATTTATGGTTATCCTGTTATTAATCATATATGTGTTTATGTTAAATAGTAGTTATGGGAAAATGGTTTTCCCCAGATGCTGATCAGCAAGAGGCCAACAAAGTGATCAGGAACACACCAAAATCACTTTGCTTCTTCCCTCAGATAAAGAGGTGCACTGTTGTTACTGAGTTTGGTTCAATGAAAAAGGGATTCCAACCTCCAGAAATAGTACTTGAAATAGACATATTTGGTACACAAATTCTGTGTTTCAGTTCTTTCTGGTTCAACTTTCTAAGAAGCAGATAGTTTCCCAGATCTGGCAAGACCCTAAATATTCTTTTCAGCATCACAAGCAACCATAAGCCTCATTATGGACATTATGGATTAAGGAAAGATGGGCTAACATATGCTACAACTCCCTCCTGGTTTCTGCTAGTCTTGGAATCCTTAGCCAAATGAATCACAAGCTGTGTATGTATTCCCTACCTATCTATAATCCACCAGAAAATCTACAATAGTAAAGAAATATAACTTTACAGGTTAGATCGTTTTCAAAAAATCCTTTTGCAGCATTATAAAATCCTGAATTATTATATCCTTCCAGATATAATACACACAACATGCCATCGAACATAGTAGTACAAGCATGGGCTTTTGCATCAGACAGATCTGGGGTTAAATCTCAGCTTTACCAAAGTAGGAGAGAATTTTGGGGAACTTACAAAACATCTCTGAGTTTGGTATATTATACTACAAAATTAAGATCAAATAACACAGACAAGCACATAATTGCATCCGCGGTAAGTGCTATGACAAGTCAAAAAGCCGTAGGAGTCCGTTACAGGCACCTGACTTTGGAAAATCAGGAAGGCTGCCCTTATAGCTATGATCTGAAGGATAAAAAGGGTTAAGCAGGGATTGGCAAAGAGTTCTAGATAAAGAGAGCAGCAAGGAAAATGGCCTGTGGTGGGAGGAAAGTACAGCACATTTTTGGAACTGAAAGAAGGCAACTGTAGTTGGAGCACGGGGTGGGTGGAGCTCAGCATAAAAGGAAATCAGAGAAGTATGCAAATGTCAGATCAGATAGGACAGCACGAGCCACCACCAATGAAGGCTTTGAGGTAGCAGGAGAACATGCATATGGTAAGAACTTAGTAAATACTAGTTCTATTGTCACTGGTGGAAAAGAGCACCTGAGCTGGGTAGACAATGACTTAAGGTCATTGATTCCAAGACAGAAGACAGAACCACTAAGCAGTTCTTTCTTACACAATGGTATCTTTAACAGCTTCTTTCTATCTGACTGGGCTACAAAAACACACAGGCCTTTTTTATTTTTCTCAATTTTTAATTTTGAGATAATTATAGATGCACATGCAGTTGTAAAAAATAATGCAGACGCTATATAACCATCACTCGTTTCCGCAGTGGTAACCTTTTGCATAACGATCATATATCTCAGCCAGAATACTGCCCATTGATAGAATCCATTGACCTTATTCAGATATGTACCTGTGTGTGAGAGAGTGTGTGTATGTGTGTGTGTGTGTGTGTGTTCTATGCAATTTTTCCACATATACAGATTCAGGTGACTGCTGTCATCACCAAAATACAGAAGAGTTCCGTCACAGGAGGCCCTCAAGTTACTCTTGAATCGCCACGCCCATCTCTCTCCCCCCTCCCTCCCAGCTCCCTGAACCCAGGCAGCCACTAATCTATTTTCTTATCTGTGTAGTTTTGTAATTTCAAGAATGTGATATAAATGGAATCATACCAAATTTACCTTCTTTGGATTTTTTTTCACTCAGCATAATCCTTAGAGATTCATCCAAGTTGTTACATGTGTCAAAAGCTCGTTACCCTTTACTCCATGGTATAGACCTAAAGAGTTTTATTTCAGCATTTGCCTGCTGAAGGCTCTATGACTTTTCTCTATTTCTGGCTATCACCAGTGAAGCTACTGTGGACATTCATGTTTAGGGTTTTGTGTGAACACATATTTTCATTTCTCTGGGATAACTGCCTAAGTGTACCATTGCTGGATCATGGTACAGTCACATGCTGAGTTTTACACGAAAGTGTTAAACTATTTTCCAGAGCTGCAGGATCATTTACATTCTACTTCACACATTACATCCCAATAATGTACTGATGAGCCAGGATGGCATTTGGTGCTGTCACTATTTATTCAACCATTGTAATAGTTGTGTAGTAACATCTTATTGTGGTTTTAATTTGTGTCTCCCTAATGACTAATGATGTTTAATATCTTTTCATGTGCTTAACTTCCATCTGTATATCCTCTTCAGTTATTTATTTTTTTTGTCTGTAGTTTTTGCCGATTTTCTAATTGGATTGTTTGGCATTTTTATTGTTGAATTTTTGAGAATTCTTATGAATTTGGGGCATATGGTTTGCCCTGCAACCATCACATCTGCCTGTTAGTGTGAACTCTTTCTTTCCATAATATATCATTATTTTTAGGAGTAACCAGTACCAATGAGAGCATATCTCTTTGTTCAAAATTGATGTTTCTCATGGTATCTGGCTAGATGGGTCCCAGATCACTAAGCTTTTATCCTCTTCCCAGTATGTCCTGAAAGCAATCTTTCCTTCTACTTACCAACTCACAAACCTTCAGTTATCCTCACTGTCTATAAAAAGTATGAATTTGTCAACCTAATATTAAAGGGTTACCATAGTGTGACCCGAAGTACCTCCCTCTTCCTACCTCTTCTGCCCTAAAATTTCTACCGCGGTCATCACACACTAGAAATTGCCTCCAAAAAGGTTGGCAAAAGGCTCCAAAACTGAGGACTATACTTGGTCTCCTAGGTCGGGGCTGTCATTGGAATGAAGAGTATGTAGAGTTCTATTAACACAAGGCATATAATCCTCTTACTCTGAAATGAAACGCCTCCTCCACAGCTCCTTTCTCTAGCAATTATCAGCTCATCATTGCAAAATAGTAAATATTTTATCTAAGTAATCAAAGTTTGCTTATTTGGCAATATATATACTCTGCTCTTTCAAATTTCATATGTTCAAGTTGTTTCTCATGAAAATTTTGTTAATTCAAATATGGCATCACTCACATGACGTTGGCAGGGATAACTAGAAAGCTGGGCTCAGCCAGGACTGTCCATTAGAAAGCCAAAACAGGGTCATTTCAAGAAGGCCATTGAAGGGTAGTTGGACTCCTAGTGTGGTGACTCAGGGATCCCATAAAGAGTTTTCCAAGTGATAGGAAGCTAAAGTTGATATTTTCTGAAGCCCTGGGCTGGGCAACTGACACGGTGTCACTTCTACTGTGTTTGACTGGCCAAGTTGCCAGGAAATCAACTCAGAATCAAGGGGAAGAAGATACAGGATCACATCTCTCAATTCCCAGTACGTTAAATAGTTTCTGGCAATCTTTAACTCACTACAGGATTTCGTGGTAGATTAGGAGAGAAATGGTCTGAGTTCTTAAATATGGGAATGAAAATGCCTTCAGTCTGCCATTACAGAAAAAAAGACAGACACCATCAAAAGTTGAAAAAGAGATCTTCCTTCATAATTTTGAAGACAATGCTCTATTTGAGGTGTAAGGTTTTAACGACCCCATACTTGGTGTTTCAAGAATTCAATATCTTCTGTGGATTATTAATCCACAGAAGCAATCAAACTACAAATTTCCTTCTTCCAGTCTGGATTACTGTCTTCTACTATATTCTTCTTAAGTCTTTATTTTTTTTTTTATTTTCCATATTTTTTCTGAGATTTCTACATTATACCTCCTTTATTGGTATCTATGCCTTATAGCTTTATTTTTCATACACTTTCTCTATCTTTCCTCTTGCTCCATTTTCTGCATGATGTCCTCAGAGTTTTATTGATATAATTTTGACGATCATATTTTTCAATCTCTAAGAGTACACTCTAGTTCTCTAAAGGATCCTTTATCTGATATTCTTAATTCTTAGTTTAAGAATACAAAATGCTCTCAAATATTTCTGAATATCAGATGAATAAATAAAATAATAACATATATATTCCCTGAATTATTACATTTCATTCATTCTTATTTGCTCTTTTTCTTTCTTTTTCTTTCATGTTGTTGGGTAGGAAGAAGGAGTTGCTGGTGGAGGCTTCATCAGCAATTGTTTAAGAAGGATTTTTTTTTCCTTGTTCTTTTCCATGAGTGGGAATTCTGACTGGGATATGTGGTTGGGGTAGGGCAGCATGGAAGGAAGGAATCAAGGTCAAAGAGTTAAATTTATCAGCTTACAAATGAAGGTAAAAGAGTGGGAAGCCACCTGACAGATTTAATCAAGCCCCCACAACCTTTCAACTGACCAAACAAGACGAGGTTTACTCTCTTTGCTCTGGAAATCAACATCCATAAAGAAGCCTTAGCTTTCCCAAGTCAATCCTTCAATTTCTTCATAGAAGACCCACTTTGTTGTTGGTGGTGGTGTGGTTTCAAGTAAACACGTGCCATATGAGTCTGTTCTAAGAACAGAAAGTGGGAAGAGGGTTGGAGGGACTCTCCATTAATCTCTGCTTATAACTGCACTTTTGACCAAAACCCCTATGGACGTTGCTAACTCTCAGACCAGAATCCCTCTACTTTGAAAGTTTTATCCCTTTTAAAATATTTCAAGAGAGATGGAAGGCAAGCACATGTTCCTAGTCTATTGCCTCTAACTAAAAGTTTTTAATAATCTTTTATATATAGTCCCAACTTAGGAGTGGTAATAGCTCTTGCCTTTACAAATTTCAAAGGATTGCCAGAAGATCATGTGAGAGGATAGAAAAGGAAATTGGATGATAATACATCTGGATGAAGGTGGGGCTTCATTTTGTGTCTTTTATTAAATACCATTTATAATGTATTAACAAGTGCTCATTAAGAAACAGATGGGTGATTCCTTTGGGATAAGCTGAAAACATGGAACGTCTTACCAATATTTTGACATACTCTTGTCTGTTTTGCAAATGTTCAAAAAAAGATCATGAAAAAGCTCGAAAAGTCAAAGTAAGTAGAAAGAGTGTAAACAAGAACCACTTATTGATGTTCTATGTTGACAATGATATCGATTGGCCGATTCATAAATGTGTCACAAGTTGGTGGTAAGGTGTAGACAGAGCTCTATCAATGAATCACAGGTTATTCTCTGCAAGTATAGTTACAGTGAACAGGCTTCACTGTCACAGAGGATTCACCAAAACATTAGTTTTAAGTCTAACACAGGCACCAAAACATCTGTCAGTTGTTATTATACAAAACATGACTTTGCTGCTATAAAATAAAATAATGTAGTATTTAATTATTTCAAACATCTTTTTAAGCAATCATTCATAAGGGTCCCAACATAATTAAAAGCCAGTGAGGCATAACTTCAACTTACATATTTTTCATACCTTATATTATTGTAGTCAATCATGTATGAAAGTATGATAAAAGTATAAAACTATTAAAGAAATATAGTAGGTCCTTTAAAAATACTTTGACAGATTCATTTAAAGATTAAAAAAAAACTTACAAGGGCAGGCTAAAATCAGCTGCTTTTATATCAAAAAGGAGATCTTGTTTCATTATAACTAAATATTTGAATAACTACTATTATGGAATTTGGAAGGTGATTATACCTTACATGACTCAATTAAAGAAACATTTATTAGAACTTCATAATTAATAATGTGTCAAAATCCTTCATGGCTGAAACACGATGCAATTGATATTTAAGTGTCAGGCCAATTTCCAATATGAACGATTAACAGCATTAGGTCACACTAAGGTCAAGCTACAATTCCCAATTTGTAATGGACTCAGACTTTTTTACTTACCAAAAGATTTCCACCTGACATCACTCCTGAGACCAGCCACTTAGAAAAACAGACCTACAATCCACTTCAATGCTTGTAAGACAGAAGAAAACCATTAGGGGTAGAGAACTTGTGACAGCTATGGGTGACAAACTGACCACATCCAAATTCTTCCAACACACCATTGCCACCTAGACAGGGCCTGAAGGAGTTGTACCAGAACTGAGCAAACTAAAATGGAATGTCAGGGCCCACTGATGCATAAAACATCAGTATGTTATAATAGCTGTAGCTTTATCTCCTTTACTTGACAAAACTAACTGAACTTCCAGATACCATGAGAGCGAAGTGCCAGGGGTGTAAATGTAGAGATCCTGGGGGAGATCGGCAGGATTCTGAAAAGAATTCTGACATCAACACCCAGGAAAAGAAGTCATATACAGGCAGTTACCCTAAAGAATGCTCGGGTCCACAAAGGGAGGAGCAAGGCTGGCTATTATCCAAATGCATAAACAACATAGGAGAAGAACGTGTTAATGGATGAGGTTGGTCGAGGAGAAAAGAACCAGGAGAGAAGTCAGGGAGCAACCAAACTGGCCAAAGTTTTATACAGCAAGGTCTTCAGGGAAAGAGAGGATGACTTTGGGGAAGCTGGGTTACCTGTCCCTTTCACTAGAGATGTGTGTCCCTTTTAAGACAGAGAGGCTTCTTCAGAATTCTCTATGGTGCAGATGAGTGGCTTCGAATCCTCTAAGCCTAGAGTTTTTGCAGGCCCTTCAGAAGCAGTAGTGGGAAACCGGGGAGGGTGCAGGGTATGGAGGGTCTCGAATGCTTCTGTTTTTGCTGGCTGTACACTTCATCCACGTCTCTAAAAACATGGAAAACCTACGGGCTTAGTTGGAATTGTTTCTGCTGTGCTGATTGCAGATTCAGCACACGGTGTCCCAGATAGCGCTTCAGTTTCCCTGCCTCCTGGCTCTGGAAATTATCGTGGGCTGCAGTCTCAAGCGGTTGAGGTCACTAGAAAGGAAGGTTCTCTTTGGAAATAACACATGTGCACTCTGTTTGTTTTGTCTCGGCGTAAGTGGCTCTTAAGAGTTTGGTGAGGGAGAGCCAGAGCACAGGAGACTGGTATCCTGGGGGAGAGGGGTAAAACCAAGTTTTCCCAGCTGAACATCCCGGGACTGTAGCCATGATGCCATGCACATGATGCCTCCCTATATATGTCCTCTGAGAAACCAGAACATTCTCTTGCTTACAGACATTGCCACTGGAACCTGCAAACCGTAAGTTCCCTTTGAGAGAATTTTTACACTACTATGTCATTATTGATATTATTGGTATTATTCTTAGTTTATGTCAGCATTTTCTCATACACTGAACTAGAACAATCTGGGTTTAGTCTAGTTTTAAAACTTTTTTTCCTTTTAGATTTATTTATTTGAGACGGAGAGCGTGCACCGGGGTCGGGAGGAACAGAGAGAAATGCAAGCCGACCCTGTGCAGAGCTGGAGCCCGACGCGGGGCTTGATCTCATGACCCTTGAGATCACGACCTGAGCCAAAACCAAGATTTGAATGCTTAACTAATGGCACCACCGAGATGCCCCAAGGTTTTAAAATTTTATTATTGATAATTTGCTTGACCTAATTTTTCTTCACTATAGGTGGAGAGAATACTAAACCGTGTCCTCTGTTCTCCATCTTAGAGGCTTCTGCGATCAAAACACGAAATAACATGTTCTTCTTGGAATAGCATGTAGGCTATTAAACTACTTATTTCTTACATATTTATTCACCCCCCTTACTTAATCAAAATATCATCAAAATATCCCTTTGATAAAGCCAGAGGGCATAAAAAAATCTTTCAGTTTTGTAAACTATAAAGTACTATACAAATAAAAAATTAGTGCCATTAAAATGTCAGTGTTCTTAATCATGTAAATCCCAGATAGATTAGAGTTGAGCAAAAAACATCACAACAAACACTAAATTTGGTAAAAGAAAAAAAAGTATGAGTGATTCAGCGTCATAAATTCCAAATCAAGTATTCTTTCCCCGCTCCTCTGAATTTTATTTTGTGATTGGAAATTTCACTTAAACCAAATTTTCATTAAAAAAAAGTACTTAACAATTCAAAAGCTATCACTTTGTATATTCTCAACTAGTACATACTGATACATTTTATTTATTATTTTTTAAAGATTTTATTTATTTATTTGACAGAGAGAGAGAAAGAGAGAGATCACAAGTAGGCAGAGAGGTAGGCAGAGAGAGACGGGGAAGCAGGCTCCCTGCTGAGCAGAGAGCCCGATGCGGGGCTCAATCCCAGGACCCTGAGATCATGACCTGAGCCAAAGGCAGAGGCTTTAACCCACTAAGCCACCCAGGCCCCCCATATTGATACATTTTAAAAAGAAAGCCCTAAATCATCGCCAAATATCACAGATTCTCCAAAAAAGCAAGAGACAATGAAAATAGTGCACCCCAATACAGCTGCATGAAGTCTGAGGTCTGGAGGCAGACCACCTCGATGGGGACTCTTGGTTTTACCACATATTATCTTGGTGACCTTAGGCAAATTGTCAAAAAAAGGAAATAATATCCCAATTTCATAGAGTTTCCATGAGGCTTAAATAATGCTCACAAAGCCCCTGGCCTAGCACTTGTCACCGAATAAACATCCGATGAATGTTAGTTGACATGACTCTTGTTCCAGTTCAAGTTTCCCTTCCTACCTCCTTCCAAAAAGGATGTTCTAAGATCTGAGAAACAAATCATTATCCCCAGAATGAAAGCAATACCGTGGCATATAACATCTGACCAGAGCTGAATAAAATGAAGGATGTTCTCGACCACCTGTCCCTTTCCCAGAATGCAAAGCTTTACAGATTCTGCATGAAGCATGTACTTTTGGTGACGTACTCAGTGACTTCTCTGTCTGGGCATGGTTATTCCTTCAATGCATGCTGTAGGGGTGGTTTACTTCTTTACTCTCCAGAAATAAATTCATTAATAAAACAACTAGGCATTTGAGAATACATAGAAGTTAGATTTTGAAATCTCAGGGTGGATGTGCAAAGGAAAACAAAAATATTGTTGCTGATCACATCAAAGCTATTAAATAAATGTAGCTAAATCTATTTCAATCTGTCCCAGGTTGCAAAAGATCCAATACATGGCACAGCTCCTAAGTCATGAGCAACTCGGGAGCCCACCCTAAGAGCAGCTACTTTTATCACCAGAAGGATTGGAATATGTGAATTTAATATTTCCAGATTCAAAGCACTTGTACCGGTATTCCTACCTATGTGACCACCACTGCAGTATTTCACTCTGCTGCTTTCCAAGTTGGTGGATACATTTAGAATCCCACCTGCTTTATTGGAGGTCTGCAAACTGGTCTACTCAGAATGGCTGGCATGCCTCCAGTCAAGACTGCTCCAGCATTATGCTACCTCTCCTACAGGCTAAAAAAGAAGGAAACCAGATATGGTGTTTCTTTATTATTATTATTGTTTTATTTTCAAAGATTTTATTTATTTATTTGAGAGAGAGAGAGAACACAAGTTGAGAGAGGAGCAAAGGGAGAGGGAGAAAAAGAAGCAGACTCCCGACTGAGCAGGGAGCCTGACGTGGGGCTTGGTCCCAAGACCCTGGGGTCATGACCTGAGCCAAAGCTAGACACTTAACTGACTGAGCCACCCAGGCGCCCCCAGATATGGTGTTTCTTATTAGCAACAATACTTCTGTTTCGTAAAGAAGCCCTTGGAAATCACTGAGCCATTTTAGCCTATATATAAAGCCATGTAAGACTTAAATCACACAGAGAAAAGAAACATAAGCATACCTTGCTATGATAGAGTTTTGAGAAACTACTTAAATCTAGTATATACATCACCAATCTACACAAAAACTACCCGAGCATCTGTTGATCACATACAATCAGAGTCCTGAATTTGCAATTGCCTCAGTTAAGCAGATAATTAGTCTACACAGGTCATGACTTACTGAGAGTCACAACTGTGAATGGCTAGGACTGCTTTCTATAATTAAACAGTTACTAAAGACCTTTAATCCCTTTCTTGGGGTATGATTTTTGAAGACCGTCATTCAGGAGAGGGTAAAAATGCAAGTGCATTCTTTGAAAAGGTCTTCCTTTCTAGTCACTAAGCGCTTACCACTGCCCTCCAGGATAATTCTTTCTAGCTACAGGATGCATGAAAACTGAACTAGGAGCTTAGTAAACATGGCTTAGTGAACAAGTGAACATGGCGTAGAATGTAGAAACTAGTTTCAACTAGGTCAGCGGTTTTCCCCAATGTTTTAAAACTACAGGCTGTTTGGTATTAGATCATTGCTGATGAAAGCCGAGCCACTCCAGCCCCTCCTTACACCCCGTCCCCTCTAAGACCCTCGAGGGGCTCACCCAGGTCTGGGCCTGGAAGGCATGTTAATGTTTTCAGGAACTACACCTCATATGTGGCTTAAGAAAGAATCAACTGTTCCTGTCATCTTATAAATATTTATATTAGTGATGATATATAAATTTGATCTTGAATATCAAAGCAATCAAAACTGTAGCTGACCAACTTAAAAAATATTTTAAGGATAATTTAAGACTAATTGAGAGAGAAAAGAGCATAATGACTGATGTACTATGACTGGTAAGGAAAAATGACAGCGTTTGTATTATATTCTTTGCCCTTTGCATTGTATAATGTGCTTTTTTTTATAGGCTCATAGACTTTTAACACAAAAAGTGATTTTATAAAACAACCAGTTTAATCCCCTCAAGCAAAAGGACATTTTCCCACAAGAGCCATTTATTTTAATATCCATTCATTCATGAGACATTTATTAAGCACAAATCGTTGACAGATGCTACGCAGGGGGAAGCATATTTCCCTGCTTTTCTATTTCTTTCATGAGGAACAGTTTTATTCAGTGTCCCAGATGCCAAAGTCCTCACTGTCATCAAGTGACTGTCACCAGTCCCTTCCAGGATCTCAAAATCTGATTGTTCCAGTTGTCTCCGTATTTGAACCACCACCACCAGGCTCTGACCTTTGGAGACCATGTTCTTCTCTTTCCCTTCCTGAAACCCCATTACAACCATGGAAGCTTTGGGAAGCCATCTCCTTTCACCCAGCCAAGGAGACCCCTCTGGGAACTCTCCCCTCTATCACTTGCTTCAACAATTTCTCTCCCTCTCCTCCTATCAACACACACATATGCTCCCTTGACCCCTCACCTCTGCCATATTCCTGACTTCCCACATTCTTCTCTGTTTCTCTTCAACCCACGTCACTTGGACTTTGGTTCTTACCATCCCATCCAAACAGCTCTTGCTAGGGCCTCTCCATGTGACAAGGTTAGTCATTCTCCCGGAAACTTCACTGAGTTTCTGAAATACAGTCTTTTCTTAATTCTCCTTCTGCCTCATCAGCTGCACCTTCAGTCTGCCTTCTCAATTTTTCTTTTTCTCCCTGACCTCTAAATGTTAGAGTTCCACAGGGTTGACCTCACGCTTCCCTTCATCTACACTTGCTCACTAGTTAACCTCTTCTGGTCTCATGTGTTTAAATACCACTGATAGCCGTGTGTGTGTGTGTGTGTGTGTGTGTGTGTGTGTGTGTGTGTGTGTTACACATAAATGCATGCATATTTTATATATACATATATATGTATGCATGCATACACACACACACACACACACACACACACACTCATTCCAAACTTCTTCCTCTGGATTTTAAATTCATGTATCCAACTACCCAGTTGTTATCCCCACTCGCACCTAAAACTTGTCCCGAACAAAAAGCCTGATTCTTCACTTTCCACCCAATTTCTGTCTTTCAAACTGCAGTTAATAGCAACTCCATCTTTCCAGGCTAAAAACCTGAAGGCATTATTGACTCTTCTCTTTAGGTCTCACCTATATCCCATTTATCAGCAAATTTTGTTCACTTTCCCTTTAAAATATATCCAGAATCCAACTACTTTTCACCACTTCTACCGCCATTGGTACATTGGTGATTGCTACAATCACCTCTTTTCTGGACTACTGAAAAAGGCTCCTAACCTTTTCTCCCCCTACTTTTTTTCTTGCCACTTCCTATTCTCCATTCACAATACCACACCAGTGTCAATCTTTTTCCATGCCACATCAGTACAGTACTCTGCCCACACCCACCAACAGCCTCTAAAGACTCCCCAGTTTTTCCCTGGAAATCTCCTTCCATCCACCCTCTGTACCCAGGGTAGAGAGGCTCTACCCCCACTGACAATGGCTGTCCTAAGCTTTGAGCATGGCGCAACTGGTACTATCTCAGGGATGTTGCCACTTATGGTCTCTCTGCCTAGATCACTTTTGCCTCAGGAATCCGCAGGGCTCCCTCCCTCATTGCCTTCAAGTCTTTGGCCAAATGTCATCATATTGGGAAAAGTCTTCTAACAATTATATAAAAAAGACACCCTCTTGCAGGCTCCTAGGCACTTCCTATCCATTTTAAACCTCATTTTTAACCCTAACCCTTACATTCATGACCACACACACACACACAAGGTTACTGTTGTTGTTTACTGTTATGTCCCCTCCCCCATCCCTACATACACACAGAACACTGGGGGTTACATGTGGACAGGAACTTTGGTCACCTGGGTTTACTGCTACATCCTCAGGGACTAGAATAATGCCTGGTACATAGTTAACACTCAGAACTATTTGTCTGTGAGTATCGCGGAGGAAGATACAACAGCGACATATACTAGTGGCCTTTCTTTTTTTTAAAATTAATTTTATCTTATTTTTTCAGTGTTCCAAGATTCATTGTTTATGCACCACACCCAGTGCTCCATGCCATACGTGCCCTCCTCCATACCCACCACCAGGCTCACCCGGCCCCCCATCCCCTCCCCTCCAAAACCCTCAGTCTGCTGCTCAGAGTCCACAGTCTCTCTTGGTTCATACGATTGGCCTTTCTTGAGTTATAAAGAATGAATTGGAAATTCCCCGAAGTGAAACAGGCTATTCTAAGCAAAAGCAGAAATATGCACAGATCCTATGGCCCATTTAGCTATCTTTGAGGTCAGTGATTCATGAAGGATCCCTCCCAGACACACACTAGTCTCAGCGTACATTGATTGTTTTCACATCTAAATATTTCTGACATGTATGGTCTATAAAACATAATCTAGCACTTACTTCAGTATTATTTTTTTCTGGCTGTTCTTTTAATATAATCATAAGTATTTATTGTTTATCTACTATGTGCCTGCCATAACAATCCATCAGGGTTTCTTCTCTCTAAACACAATAAAAACCTTGGTTTTCTGGCCTTATCAGATTGTTCTAGATAAGAAAAATTTTGCCGCTTGAGTACCTTTACTGTTACAGACCATTCTTTTAGTTTAACCAAAATGGGTATCCCAATCATTTGGTAAAAAGCTGTAATACAACGATATTAATAGCGCTATCTTAGCAAGTCAAATCAATTGCGAACGTAATGCAGAACATACATATACTTCTCAGCCGGTATTTTTCATATTAATTTTGATGGTAACAATGTTCCTAAGACATTTCACCAGATAATTCCACCCGGGCAGAGACTATGTGTGGCTCAGGGCGCTTAGCGGAGGGCCTCACACGTAAGGGGCCCTAAAATCATACCGGTCAGGCTGCACCACGGCATGAAGCACACGTATAGAAGAGTATCTTGCAGATGAAATCGTTCCAATTTAAATTGTTAATCTGTGCAAATTTAAAAATTTTGACATACTGAAAATGTTATATATGGTTTTAACCACATTTATATTTTGTGTTTGTTTTCAGTCTGTCTCCAAAGTGGAGAAAAAGAGAGAGTCAAGCTTTGGCAAGGGTAGGCACAGCGCAAAGGCTCAGCAAGCCACTTCCCCATTCATATTCATACCCCACCATGGAGAAAGGATTTCAGGTTCTTGGAGCAGCCTGAGTAGAAGCTGAAAAATAAATGCTATGGTTTTGAGAGCACCGCAAAAGCACTGAAGAGAAATTAAACAAAGGCTCTGAACCTTATTTGTGTTCTGTAACACTGCTTCAAGGCAACGTTTTTACTTTCAAATGTATGCCCTCATTTACTTAGGAAATTAAGAAATGAACTCCCCGTGTCAGTGTCCCTGCTACCAAAATAACGTAGCCATCGGCTGATTTACAACTGAATCCTAATTGAACAGTTATGGTTTTAACTATATCAGCATATCTGCGGGTTCCTTAGATAAATATTTCAAGCACTGTGGAATGTTTAGCATACTGTTCTGCTTATTTTTCTTAGTTCTATCTCATTTTTGACACACATTTTCAAAGACCTGTTATTTAAAATATAAATGTTTTCATTAACAACAAATAAGGGGGTTTAGAGAAATCAGAGAGTCTCCTGTCTTTAGTAACGTAACAGATATTTTAGTATAACAATTATTTATATGGAGACAGACCTTAACTAACTTCCTGTTACCCTGCTTTTTTCTCCGAGTGCCAATAATCATGTTTAATCATTTCAATGATTTTTTTCCATTCACATGGCAGTATATTCACTTAGATGCTTTCAGAGGAGGAAAAAAAAAACGAATCATAAAGTAGCACACGTACATATAAGGGAGCAAAAATGGATACTTCACATTAGAGCTATAGAGAATGTATAGTTCAACTCAGCATGCTTACCTCTTAATAGTGGTCATAATTTATAAGATTTTACAACTGGAAGAGAACACATAGCTCCAGGCCAGAGAACCACTTTACACAGGAGAAACCCATGGTTTGTGGGCATCTAATGGATGTTTCAAGGTCATATAGCCAGCTGAGTTGTCCACCCAGGTACACTGGGAGAAATCAGGTAACTGATGCTCATGTTAGTGCACAGGGTGGGCTAACGAGCATAAAAGAAGGAGAAGTTGCAAGCACAGGCCATGTGTTGGCCTTAGAAAGAGCATTCTAGGCTCAGGACTACAAAGGTAGCCCAATTTCAACTGATGCCAAATTTGAGGGATGCCTTCAAAGATTTAAAGAGGCTATCAGAAGGGAAGCAAGGGCAAAAATGAACTATTGGGACTTCATCAAGATCAAAAGCTTTTGCACAGCAAAGGAAACAGTCAACAAAACCAAAAGACAACTGACAGAATAGGAGAAGATATTTGCAAATGACATATCAGATAAAGGGCTAGATCCAAAATCTATAAAGAACTTCTCAAACTCAATACCCAAAGAACAAATAATCCGATCAAGAAATGGGCAGAAGATATGAACAGACATTTCTGCAAAGAGGATATCCAAGGGGCACCTGGGTGGCTCAGTTGGTTAGGCGGCTGCCTTCGGCTCGGGTCATGATCCCGGAGTCCCAGATCGAGTCCCGCATAGGGCTCCCAGCACCAAGGGGAGTCTGCTTCTCACTCTGACCTTCTCACCTTTCATACTCTCTCTCTCACTCTCTCTCTCTCTCAGATGGATAAATGAAATCTTTAAAAAAAAAAAAAGAGGACATCCAAATGGCCAACAGACACATGAAAAGTGTTCAACATCACTTGGCATCAGAGAAACACAAATCAAAACCACAGTGAAATACCACCTCACACCAGCCAGAATGACTAAAATTAGCAAGTCAGGAAACGACAGATGTTGGCAAGGATGCGGAGAAAGGGGAACCCTCCTGCACTGTTGGTGGGAATGCAAGCTGGTACAGCCACTCTGAAAAACAGTATGGAGGTTCCTCAAAATGTTGATAATAGAGCTGCCTTATGACCCAGGAATCGCCCTACTAGGTATTTACCCTCAAGATACAAATGTAGTGATCCGAAGGGTCACATGCACCCGAATGTTTATAGCAGCAATGTCCACAATAGCCAAACTATGGAAAGAACCTAAATGTCCATCAACAGATGAATGGATAAAGAAGATGTGCTACATATATACAATGGAATACTATGCAGCCATCAAAAGAAACGAAATCTTGCCATTTGCAATGACGTGGATAAAACTAGAAGGTATTATGCTAAGTGAAATAAGTCAGTCAGAGAAAGACAAATATCATATGACCTCTCTGATATGAAGAATTTGAGAGGCAGGACGGGGGTCATGGGGGGGTGGGGAAGGGAAGTGAAACAAGATGGGATGGGGAAGGAGACAAACCATAAGAGACTCCTAAACTCTGGAAACAAAATGAGGGTGGCTGGGAGGTGAGGGGGGTAGGGACAGGGTGGCTGGGTTATGGACATTGGGGAGGGTATGTGCTATGGTAAGTGCTGTGAAATGTGTAAGCCTGATGATTCACAGACATGTACCCTGGGGCAAATAATACATTATATATGTTAATTAAAAATAAATTAAAAAATAAAATAAAAGTTAATAATTTCAAAAAAAATAAATAAAGAGACTATCAGAGATTTAAAAAAAAATAAAAAGTCAAGATGTAGACTCAGGTTTTGACAGTGTCCCCAAGATGAGATGTGTCGAGTGCCCATCACCAGGGATGGCGACGGAGCGCTGCACAGATCAGCAGACAAGGGTGACAATTAGGAAAGGGCTATAGAAGTGAGTAGCACAAAACGGTAGAGGAAGAGGCAGTGACCGTAGAGGTTAAGAAAAACCACAGAGGATTTTCAAATATGTGGGCCCAGTCACCATGGAAAGAGAGATAATGGTGTGCTGGTTTAATCATGTGGTGTTATTGGGACTAAATTCTCAAGGGACTTCCATTTGCTGAGAGCAGAATTCATTAATATCTAATTTAGTGACGCTTACAACTAACGTTGTAAGATTGTTCACCGAGAGAGATCCTGCTCTTGCCTTTTTCCTAAAGCCACGCACATGTTTCCTAAAGGCACGCACAAACAAACGCACATGTATACGCATTATCATTGAAGAATAAAAACACATGCTCAAGGGACATTTTCCTGCAGGGATGCAGTACATTTGAAAAACAGTTTGTGGAAGAAAAGAGGCCCCTTACTATGTCATCCCTCTGAAATGAAACCTGTGGGGGAGGGAGGTAATAAATGGAGAGCCTGTGGCATAATAAAGCCTCCTTCTGTGGCCTACGATCATTCACTAGAGCTGAGTAATTACCCTCCTAGCCAAGACCTCTCTCTGACATGATCTGACAGTTTGTAACTTTGCACCAGGCAAAGAATGAATTCTGGCACCTTATTGTACTGAAGACTTCAACAACTGAGAGACAGAGTGTCATAAAGAATGAATGAGCGAATAAACAAATGAACGAAATGGGAAACTATTCATCTGCTTGTGTCATTTTGGGAGGCGATGGAACCATTCTCACCAGGAAGAAACCATGCCTTGAGTGGGGAAGGACAGGGCATCGGCTCGGAAATGGTGAGTCTCTGCTAGGAGAAGAGAGCCAAATTCTCATGATGTGTCACCCCTGTCATGCCACATTTCCCGCCGGGACTCAGCCCGGGAAGCACATAACTGGGGCTCGCTTTCCCAGAGCCATTTCTGCTTGCGTGCGGGAGAGTAATAGAGGCAAGTCGGGTTCAATTCTTAGCTCCTGCCCATGGTGGGCCGCACGGGTATTTTGGTGAGATTGTGTGTGAAAAGAGGCACAGGGAAGGAGAATTCCATTAGTAGAAAAGCTGAGATGTGTTGTAGATCAGAAGTACATGAATAAAATAAATTTCTCTGGCTTTTTCAGTGACTATTTGATCTAACTAATTTTTATATGCACCTTTTTTTTGAAGATTTTATTTATTTATTTGACAGAGAGAGAGAGAGATCACAAGTAGGCAGAGAGGCAGGCAGAGAGGGGAGGAAGCAGGATCCTCGCTGAGCAGAGAGCCCAATGTGGGGCTCAATCCCAGGACCCTGAGATCATGACCTGAACTGAAGGCAAAGGCTTTAACCCACTGGGCTACCGAGGAGCCCCATATGCACCCTTTCTAATGAGATGTCCAAGCATGAGTTTTCAGAGTAAGCAATACAATTGTTCCCATTATTATTTTGAATCTATATTGTGTTATTTCTCCAAAGAGCTTCACTACTTCATACAATACAGCAGTTGCCCTCAGAAATATCCTCCTGAGAGTGGTAATACTAATTCATAATAATGCAGCTAGTAAAATAAAATAAATGCTATTTCATATAGGCAAATAAACATGAATGCATTCATTTCCTCTACTTTTATAGTTTTTCAGTTCACAGTGAAGGCATTCACATAAAGTAATCTTTATTTATAATCCTCACATAGAGGCAAGTCAAATATAACTTGAGAAGGACACACACCTGACATTAAAAACATTTAAACAAACCTTAACAGAGATTGGGCCTTAAAAGGCAAATAAATATAGATTCAGAAGTAGCACTTATGTATTTCTATAAATTATTATATATTATCATATATTGGGCATAAATATATAACATATTACACACACATACATATGTATGTGTAAAGAGAGAGTTTTAGGTGAGGTGAGAGTGGCTACATTTATATAGGTTCATGAAACTGAATTTCAGAAATGACCTGATCTAACCCCTTTCGATTACAGATGGAACTGCAAAGGCTTTAGCCTTTATCTTCCAGATGAGGAAATGGGACGTTAAAGAATTCACTGTGTCTTACGTCTTCAGAACTTGTTCAAGTCTCCTCAGAAGGCAGAAAATAGTGAAAGTACTAAGTTATTGTAAGAAAATGGGCAATTAGGAAGAGGACAGGGGTCTGTATAGCCTACACACTGCAGCTCTCACTCCTTCAACACTCTACTGCAGGACCCCTGTATTGTGCATTGTGCTAGGCAGGCAAGCACTCGGGCCATGGTAGTGGGTGACACGGACAGGTTTCTTGACCTCGCAGTCCACTGAGGGCTGCAGACAGGTAGGGAGGCGGTTGGAAGACCCCAAAATAAGGGCTTGGAGAGCGGTGCGTAAACGACGGCAGATGAGGTTGTTGGGGTAAAGCATGGGGCCGACTGCAGAAGGCCTTGTGGGCCATGCCAGGAAACGTAACTTTATTCTTAAGAGCAACATGTTAGGAGTTTCAAGGAAGAGAGAGATGTGAGCAAATTGTGTTTTCGAAAGACGACTTCTGTTTAAGGGGCAAGTCAAAGCAGCCAGACCAACGAGAAGGCTGCTGAACTATCTGAGTTAGCACACAATGTCTTGTACAAGGAAAGCAGGAGTCAGGACAGAGAGAAGTGGCCTTGTATTTTGGAGGTAAAACTGAAAGAATTTTGCAACTGACTAGATGTGTAATGTGAGGGGGATAAAGACCGAGAGTTGGTGCCCAGCTTCCTGTTTCAGTAAGTAAGGTAAATAGGAAGCCATCATGCATTAAAAAAAAAAAAAATAAAACCATAAAACAGTGGTGCCCGAGTGACTCAGCCAAGCGACCGACTCTTGATTTTGGCTCGGGTCATGATCTTGGGTTTTGAGGTTAAGCCCTGCATCAGGCTCTTTGATGGGCATGGAGCCTGCTTGAGATTCTCTCTTCTCCTTCTGCCCCTCCTCCTGCTCACTCTCTCTCTCTCTCTTTCTCTCAAAAAATAAAATAAAATAAAATAAAATAAAATAAAATAAAATAAAATAAAACAAACAAACTAGAAACACGGGAAGAGAAAGAGGAATCACTGAGTACAGGATATAACTAACCCCTTCCACATACAAACTCATACATACAACCCTGCTGGAAAGTGGGGGAAAGAATTTATTTTATAGCAAAGTAGCATAAATTCCTATAACTTGGGCATTATTATAGAGTTAATTCTTAGTTATGCAGATCTTACATTCAATTTTAATTTATCTGTGGCACATTTCAACAGATTAAACATGAAGTAGTCTGATTTTATTTTTTTTCTTGAAAAAAAAAAAAATCCTGTTGAGTTCTTTGTGTACTCTCCGTTCTACCCAGAAAATTCTTTGAAAGACAGACATGGAAAAAGCTCCCACACAGAGGTCAGACTTGGGGTTCAAGCCAAGAAAAAACAAACATACTTTCAGTTTTTCTTGACTCATATATTCATAGCAAAGCTTTGCTGGTAATTACTTCTTAGAACTATAGGTACATATATAATCAGATCTAAATACAAACTGCACCTTAAATGTAAATATAAACGACTCCTGGATTAGTTTTTAGTTATTGACCTCTGAGATAGCTCTTATAATCAAAAGTTGACCAGACACATGCATTTGTAAAAGACTTTTGGAATGATTTCTTGAATATGTGACAAAAAGCACAGGCAACAAAAGCAAACATAGATAAATGGAACTACATCAAACTTAAAAACTTGTGCATTAAAGAACAAAAGCAACGGAATGAAAAGGCAACCTATAGAATGGAAGAAAATGTTTACCAATCATACATCTGACAACTGGCTACATCTAGAATTTAAAAAAGAATTCCTGGGATGCTTGGGTGGCTCACTTGGTTAAGAGACTGCATTCGGCTCAGGTCATGATCCAGGATCTCGATCCCAGGATTGAGTCCCACATCAGGCTCCCTGCTCCGTGGGGAGTCTGCTTCTCCCTCTGACCTCTCCCTTCTCATGCTTTCTCTCTCTTTCACTCTCTGTCTCTCAAATGAATAAATAAAAATAAAATTTTTAAAATAAATAAATAAGAAATCTTACAACTCAAAACCAAAACTAATCCAATTTAAAAACAGACAAAGGAACAAGATGGGATGGGGAAGGAGACAAACCATAAGAGACTCCTAAATTCATGAAAAAAACTAAGGGTGACTGGGAGGGGGGGTAGGGTTATGGACATTGGGGAGGGTATATGCTATGGCAGATGCTGTGAAATGTGTAAGCCTAATGATTCACAGACATGTACCTTGGGGCAAATAATACTTTATATGTTAATAAATAAATTAATTAATTTAAAAAAATAAAAATAGACAAAGGACTTGATTAAACACTTTTCCAATGATTATAAACAAATGGTCAATAAATATGTAAAAAAAGATCCAACATGACTATTCATAAGAGAAATGCAAATCAAAAGAACAATGATATACCATCTCACATCCATTAGGATGGCTACAATAAAAACCAATGATGAATCAGAAAATAAGTGTTGGCAAGGATGTGGAGAGATTGGAACCTTTGTGTACTGTGGGACAACTGTAAAATGATGCAATTGATGAAACAGTATGGAGGTTCTTCAAAAAATTAAAAACAGAACTACTATATGATCCAGCAATCCCACTCCTGGGTCTACATCCAAAATAGTTGCAAACAGGGTCTCCAGGAGCTCTGTGTACAATCACGTTCACGGTAGCACTGTTCCCAAGAGCCAAGAGGTGGAAGCAACTCAAAACCCCACTGACAGATGAGAGGATGAAATATGGTGTGTGCATACAACGCAACATTATTCCCCCTTAAAAAGGAAATCCTGTCACATGCTACAACATGGATGAACCCTGAGGACATCATGCTAAGTGAAGTAAGTCGGTCACAAAAAAAGATAAATACTGCATGATCCCACCACTTATAAGAAGCAGTTAAAGTAGTCCAATTAATAGAAACAGAAGGTCGAATAGTGGTTAATAGGGGCTGGAAAGAAGTGTGGCTAGAGAGTTGCTTTTTCATGGGTCCAGAGTTTCAGATTTGCAAGATGGAAAAGTTTTAGAGCTGTGTGTCACCATGATGTGCACATACTGCTGGGCTGTACACTTAAAAACGATTAAGACTTTTTTAAAAGGTCTATTTTAAGTTTTCTGATTTTTATCACATTAAAAGAAAAAAGACCACATGTTGAATGATTCCATCACATGGAATGTCAAGAATAGGCAAATCTACAGAGACAGAAAGTAGACAAATGGCTTCCCAGGGCTGGGGAGATTAGAGGAAAAGAGGAGTAACTGCCAGTGGATACAGTTTCTTTGGGGCAGGGTGAAAATGATCTGAAATTTATATTGGGGATGGCTGCACAACTCTACGAACATATTAAAGACCTTTACATTGTACAATTACGAGGCTTTTTGATGTCTAGTGATTGACACACTTGTTTTCCCTTCTATATAGCCTCTCTGAGCTGCCAAACAAAGACTGTTTTAAGCAATTCCCCACCATTCGGCAACCCCTTCAAGCACTAATATATAAAGTACTTCTTTTGGGTATCTTAATAATTATTTTCTTTGAGCCACTGCATTCAGCTCCCTAGGAATTCTAAGGCAACAAACTTGAATGCAGCGTTAATAATGTTATGCTAAAGACAATGGCATAATGCCAGAGAATTTCAAGGATGAAAATATGAAATTTCCTTGCTTGAGATTTAGTGTGCATTGCAGAAACAACTAGATGGATCACTCAGCTTGAAAAAGATGTTTTGACACCTTATCTCAACATCTAAAATTAAAACTACATCTTCAATTCACACTAAAAGCTTTGTGTTGCATCTAGGTTAAACTCCGATAAGAATTCAGTATGAAGAAGATTTAGTTATAAGAATGCTTGTTTGTCTTCTTTTCCCCTTCAAATGTGAAAAAAGAAAAGTTCATTAATCTGTAAATACCTTACAGTAACATAACTATTTTGAAGATACATTATGTTCACACTTTAATAACCTTTTGAGCTGAAAAATAAAGTAGAAATTTCACTTAAATGACAGTAATCACTTCATCTCAACAGATAATTCATAATGATTATAATCAGTAGGACTTCAAATTGTATTTTCTAAACATATTTGCTTATCTTTAACTCTATTGCTATTACTTATTTTCCAGTAATCTCCAAAGTCCAGGATAATATAATGCCTCTTACTTTTAACAGAAATTGTTATATGGGTCAGCCAGAAGGGGGGCTATGTGTGTATGCCAGTCTTGTGCCTGTAAACTCAAAGACCACAGCTCAGTGAACAAAACACAGTAGACTTACATATCCTAGTCCTGGTTACAGAAATTGTCTTCAAGCCTCTTCCTTTTATTATCCTTTCTTTTTATTCCCCATTCAGTTTACTTTCAACTTGCCCTTATGCGTGATACAATCCTTTATCTACCAGTCATATAGATAGATGGAGGCCTCCCTTTTTGATCTTTGGCGCTGTGCTCTGGCCCTCTCCCCCAAGAGACCCAACTCAGGACCCCCCTCCCCCCCGAGGCCTCCACCCAGGGCTCAGATAAGTCCCCTAGAAAGTAGACAGATAGAGTAGGAACCACCAGGAGAACGGATCCTACAGAAACCACATCAGAGAAAACACCCATTGAGCAGAAAGAAAGGCTCCTGACTGGACAAAAAAAAATGTGATTCTGAATTTCACAGAGGCTTATTTCTTTCCAAAGCAACAAATCCACTTAACGATATCTTTTGGATAAACTGTTAGTCATCTTGGCAAATGAAAGAGATGAGTATCTTTAGTGTAGACCCCAATGTGGAGTATCCGTCACCTGCAAGTAACGGCTATTCCTAAACTGTCTCAGTTTGCTTTTCTTTTTTCAAATCTAAGGCAGCATCACTATGCTATTACTTGAACTCAAGCTATTCCTCAGAAGTAGGAACAAAATCTAATAATTCCCTACAAGTTCATTATTATGAAAGGTAGCAAGACAATTTTCACTGCTGCAGAGCCCGCCCGGGTGTTCATTAAAAGCACCAGGCAGCATGGTGGGACCCGGAATTAATGGGACAGTGTTAGCAGCTCTGAGGAACAACCACTGATCCTGATTGCAAAATGTGCCTGATGACATACACAGGAATCTCTAGACCCTGCACTGAAGTAGTGTGAAATGGTGTATAAAAGGTAGGGCATGGAAACACACGCCAGTTTCTGGGAAAAGAAACATTTTCTCAGGTTCACAGAAGGAACTGAAGTCCAGCCTATTCCATGGTTAAGACCTAAAAAAGTAAGAACACTTCCAATCGGGACTAACACTTACATTAGCACTTTGTAGGCACCAGCCACAGTTCTCAGGGCTTTGCAAACTCTCATTTCATCCTGTTTTCCCCCAAATACCCCCAAATATAGACAGCATTATCATTCCCATTTTACACGAAGAACCTGAGGCTCAGAGAGGTGGAATGACTTACCTGCTACCACACAAGCTAGCTAACAGAGAAGCCAAAATTTGAATACATGGGATGGCTTCCAAGTCTGCGCTCTCAACCAATAAAAAAAAGTAGTGTGTATTTTTTTTCCAAGTATCAGTGTTTTTATGACTCTCCATTTTACAGTGGTATTGATTTTTTTCAATTACATAGGGTACACCTACATATACATGGTTTAATCTTTCTAATAAACATGTTTGGTTAATTAAGACAAATTGTCAGCTACATCAGGGAACCCATTCAGCCTCACATGGGGCATAGACAAGTCAAATGGTAGAATCCCCTGTGAAGATCCGTTATTCTATGCCCTGTTACTCCACAGATAATTCTGCTTTTGAAGTCAGTTATTGCCATCTTTGCATGCTGAGTACCTAACCTAGTGTAAACATTCAAGAAACGTGTAGAATGAGGATAGAAGGTAAATAAATCAACACCACATAAAGGAAATGTGTGGTGGCGGAGAGGCGAGCACACGTAAGGGGGAGGAGTGTGGGGAAGGAGCGGTGCCCCTCAGCTCCTCCTTGTCGCTTTTGCCACGTGGCTTCCTTATTCTTTGCAGAACTCCGTGGCCCAGGCCTCGCGCATCTTGCTGTGCTTGAAAGGAGTTCAGGCAGCAGGGCAAGGGGCCCTGAGAGCCAGGAGCTAAGTAAGAAATCAGAGGGCCCCGCGGCATGGAAGCGGCAGCGGCTGAGTCCCACCCCCATCCAGGAGCACAGGCTGGAGGGAGGCACTGCATAAGGGCGTGAGTGTGAGGCAGGCGGCAAAGCCCTTCCCCCCCCAAACAAAGAACCAAGAAGTCAAACTGAAAGAAAAAAGGATTTTGCCTCCTCTTACTCAGGGTCTTCTGTCTCCCTTTGAAGGTGTTAGAAAAGAAAAGACAGGGTTGAAAGGGAACTCAGAGGAAGGTCGGATCCATGCCTAGAGTTAAAGCCTGTTTTAAGAGCCAGTGTAAATCAGCAGTTAATGCCTTTGGAAAGGGACATGCTACCCCGGGGTTCTGGAGCCCAGTCTGCTGACACTGTTAATTATTCCCAGAAAAAAGTTATTGGAAGTAAGGGCATAAATTGAAAGGAAACTCAATGACCTTGCTTCTCCTGGCTTTCCTGAATCATACCTTCACCTTTTTCTGGAACATTGCCATACCTCTCCACATCACCGCCAAAAAGCCATCTTTCCGGTGAAGCCCTTCCTGATCACCAGAATGATGCTTCATCTGCATAGCTCTTAGCTGTCACCTGCATATCCTATTCACTTACTCAACACACATGTAGTCCACGCCTCCCACGTGCCAGGTTACCTTTCTAGACACGGGAAACAATGATGAACGGAATGTGAAGGAGCTCCCGTTCTGCCGTCGTATATTGTATATTAAACTATAGTTGTCTTACTACATATTACATATTTTATAACCCTCTTATTGAATAATAAGCTTGTGATAGGCAGCCTTCATGTTGCTTATATTTTTGAAATCTCATCTTGCCTAGCAGAGTCTTGCATGGACGGGGCAATGTTTAAAAAAATTAATAAACAAACTGAGTTCAACCTTTTGAAATCAGTAGGAAATCTGGACTTATACATCATACTGGAACATGCTACATTTGATGAACTTGCAGGAGGCAACTTAACCTTTGTATGTGGCATAAATTCTCATATATTACGACATAATCAAGACATGAAAAAGTGGAAAGGTATATATACTTGGTCAGAGGAAAGGAGAAAGTCCATTTCAATTCCCAATGTACTAAAAATGATCCGAGAAAAAAAAAATTTAAAGACAGTATTGTGAAGCTTCTACTCCTCAAAGGGGTATTTACTAAGACAAGTTAAGGGAGAGGGACAGAAAGAAGCAGTTTTAAAATCAGTGACTGACATAATTCAAATTATTCTCAAAGGAATCTAAATAAGTATGTCATTAAGTATTTCTTAAATTCCTGCTCATTCAGAGAAAGTATGACAACCACAATAACTGGAATAGATGAAGTACTTCCTCGTCTGACTTTAATCTCCAAAACAGTCAAAGGCACTGATGGAAACCCCAGTACAATTAATAAATCACCTAGTAGTGACCACACTATTGAGAATGATACTGCTCAACATAGATAGCGAATCTACAATACACTATTATTTACACCAAAAAAACACTTCAGTTATAGGTTAGTGACTTCCTCGGGGGAGATGATTCAATCCATCTTACTTCTCTTCCCTCTCTTCTCATTTCCTTTTCTTGTTTATTTAGCAAATATTTATTTTTCACATAAGCCTCAGAAAATTCTATCTGAAAGCAAGCAGGGTATAAATAATAAATATTCTTCACAATTCGATCCCTTGCTTATCCTAATCAATCAACAGAGTTTCTTAAGTGGACTGGCCTGTGCTGAGCATTATGCTACCATCCTTTCACCAGAACTAAAGCGGGTCTGGTTAGATCAACAAACCCTCCTTTGAAGATAGAGCCATTTTCTAAATCTATTTCCCACCTCAGTAGAGGGGGGACATGAACTTAGCTTTAGAAATTCCTAAGGAAACAAGGACTACAGGTCATTCTAGACCTAGATAGGTCATCTCTGGCATCATCATTTCAGGAGTCAAGTAACACCTTGAACTGAAGTCCTCATCAAGCCAACTAAAGAAACACCAGAGCTTAAAGTTTGGTCAACAATGCCATGATCCTCCAACAAATGTTTTGTCATGAGTCAGTCTCTAAGTAGCTTTCAACCTGGGGGCATGGAGATGAACAGGCTTCTCCAGAGTTGTGGGGAGAAGGTAGGACTTCTTAAACTCTACTCCTCTTCAGGCCTTTGAGACACTCTGCTCCCTTAAAAATCTAAAAGACTAGCTGGTATTGATGGGGACATCAACATGGGACATGATGGCCCTTGCAAATGTTGGGGGGATGAGGAAAAGAGAAACACTGATCTGCACTCACTAAAACACTTGACTCTTCTCAAAGATGAACTATATCCTATAGTTCCAGCACCAAAAACAGAAGCAGAGGAGTCACCAATTCATGTCCGGTCATGACACCCAGCTGTTGGGTCACCAAATCGACTGATCCTTTCCCCAACCTCCTATTTAACAGACCTAAGATGACCTCAAAAAACATCCTGAAACTCTGATCAAAAATAAATTTCATTCATTTGAAATGCTGACCTTTTTTTCTTTTTTTTTTTATAAAGGGAAAATATTGCAAAACGGAATGAGAAAGACAAAGCAGATGCAACTCATTTCTGACCAGATCCAGTACCAAATGACCCTCGCAGCTTTACAACAAATGCTCATGCCCTCAATAAAAGAGTCATCCATAATGTAGCAGTGAAACTGTTGACGGGGCTACATGGTCACAGAAGACCCCGCAAATCTGCTGCTGTGGACATGAGGATGTGGTGTGTGAAGCTGGACCTGATGAGATTTTGCATCTGCTCTAACAGTGTCCTGAACGCAAACTCTATTCTTTGCTTAGCATCTGCAATAATGTGAGTACTTACTCAAAGTAAACTTTTGATTTCCTACATTTTCTGTATCAGCTAAACACATGTGCACACAAAATAACATCAATTCCTTGTTAAATTGAAACCTAAACACCCGAGTGCTCATAGTCTTGGTAAAAAATACATAAATAAATCATCCAGGTTATTATAGCTCAAAATGCCCCCATTCAAACACATAAATTTGTAACTTCCTTCAAAGCTTGAAGGAAATCATGAAGTTTCTCAAACTTCATGAGTGTTGGGGGTGGGTAGTTAATTAGTGGGCTTTCAGAGCATTATGAAAACACCTGGAATCACCTGTGTATTTCTATGGGCTAAGAGTCCATGACTCTCATCAAATTTCCAAGAGGGTAAATGACTCCAGAAAGGTTAAGAATTACTTATTTAGAGAAATGAGTGAATAGTCAAGGTTATATTCAGTTGCAATCCCATGCCACAAGAAAGAGAAAACAAAATATCAGTTATATGTAGATAGCCACATTAGACTCATACCTGAATAGATCGAAAATATTGGGCCATGGTGAGCTGTACTATTAGATTATGAATCAGGAATTTATTATCTGGGGGAACTAAAAAAAGAAAATACATGTGCTTCCAAAGACAAAAAAAAAAAAATCTGGGTTACAATTTCAGTAAGATATTCCTTATAATTGAAAAAAATACCTTTATTAAGCTATAGGTGGTATACAGTAAACAGTACATATGTAAATTATACAATTAGATAAGTTTTGACCCATGAATACACCTGTGAAACCATTACCATAATCAAGGCAATGACCGTGTCCATCAACTCTAAGAGTTTCCTCACAATCCTTTAGGAATCCTTCCAGCCCTGGCCCTGTTGCTACACATTAGTTTGCATTTCCCAGAATTTTATATAAATGGAAACATATAGTAGTATAGTTGGTTGAATGGTGATCCCTCAAAAGATACGTCTATGGCCTAATTCCTGGAACCTGTGAACATTGCCACATCTAGGAAAAGGGTCTGTGCAGATACAAGTGAGTTAAGCATTTTGAGACGAGATCATCCCAGATGGACCCTGAATCTAATGATAAGTGTGATATCACACAGAGAAGAAAGAGAGAGAAGACAATGTCAACACCGAGGCAGAGAAAAGGCAAGAGACTATCAGTTCCAAGCCACAAGACAAGGAATGCCCAAACTCACTAGAAGCTGAAGGAAGAAAAGAACAAGATTCTTCCCCGGAACCTCTGTGAAGACTGCATCTCTGTCAACACTCTGATTGTTTGACTTCTAGCCTTCAGACCTGTGAGGGAAGAAATTTCTGTTTAAAGCCACGAAGGTGGTGGTAATTTGATATGGCAGCCACAGGAAACTGATTCATGTTCTTTTTTGGTCTGGCTTCTTCCACTCAGCATAATTACTTTGAGATTCATCCACATTGCAATATTTATCAATTGCTCTCTTGTTTTTTATTGGTGAATAATATTTCATTGTGTGGATATACCAGAGTGTGTTTATCCATTCAAACTTGATAAATATTTAGGTTGTTTTTAGTTTGGGACTATTACAAATACTTAAAAAATACATTCTTTGATTTATATTTGAATTTTTGGTACTAACATCTTTTTAACTTGATTTATTGAATTGTTAAAAGTATGGTTAAATTAGTGTTTCATCTATTAGGAATAGGGCCAGGAAGATAATCAAAGAAGACCTGTAAGCAGCAAAAATAAATTTAGCAAAGAAGATGCATTTATTCACAGAAGATATTCTCATGTTACAAAAGAGCTCTTATTTTAAAAATGGTTATAATTATTTTAATAAGCCCAGTAGTCCTGCATCCATACCCACTGGAGATTAAAAAGATTAGTGAGAGGGATGAAAGAAGAGGAAAGTTTCTGCTATCGAAGCAAATACAATGACCAGCAAGAATACAGTACCTGACAGTCTGGTATTCAGAAAAGAAATCCAAATCCAAATCAAAAAGAGTAATTTGACCACCTAGGTAATTTATGTATTGAGTTACAGGTCACCATAGTATCTAAAACTGTGATCCTGAAAACAGAATTATTATACCAAATACTTTCTATATAGGTGTCATATAGTAGAAGGATTTCCATCTAAAATCAGTTATGCTTATACAGTTAACTCTTAACCAACTATCTGGAGATAGAAAATATTCAGAACCATGAGTCTCCTGAAAATGAAAATAGCTAAACTTTTAATGTAGTTTTCATTCAACTATGTACGTTGGCTTACAGATCTAATTATAAAACAGTACTCCCCATGGGGGCAATGTGAGTTTCCCGATTGTGACTGTCCTCCCAGCATCCAGCCCAGTGCTCAAACCCAGCTGGGCATGATATTTCTCCAAGGAACAGATGAATGAAGATTACCTGAATGGAGAGCTAGAGGGCTGCATGAATAACAAATCTCTATTTTAACTAATTTAATACTAAGTCGTCATCCTACCGTTGCTTGCTCCAGCATGGAATTTGCGATTCAGGTGTCTTCTTCTCAGATACCTTAAAAGTTTAAACATTCCATGATTTAGGGGTGCCTAGGTGGTGTTAAGCGTCTGCCTTTGTCTTGGATCATGATCCTTGGGTCTTGGGATCAAGCCCCATGTTGGGCCCCTGCTCTCTCTCTCACCTCCCCTGCCCCCACTCCCTTGATAACTCTTTCTCACTATCTCTCTCTGTATGTCTCAAATAAATAAATAAACCCTTTCTAAAAAATAAAAAAAAACATTTCATCATTTAGAATAGGCATGTAACAAATTCCCTGGGTAATTAGCATAGTTAAATGTCTTTGTCTGATAAGCTCTTTTTGCTAATATTTGCCCCCTCCAAAAAAAAAACAAATTAGGAAAAACGCAAAAGCAGAAAACTTACTTTGGTACCATTGTTACCAAAGCCTCAAGTAGCACATATTTAAAAAAATAAAATAAAATTCAATAAAACAGTCACAGCCCAAACAATTGTGCAATCTTCCTTTCATTCTACTACCTGAAGCAAATAATTTAAATTCCTATTCCAAGTAGTTAGAAGTTAATGATATCTTTTTGCTCCCTATAAGACCTGGCAGCTCTGTCTAGGACGGTGTGTCACAGAAAAATTTCACCATTTAATCCTTAAAACAAAGTTTCCCTATTCTTCGCCTTATTGTGAAAGAGAGTGATGTTGACATAAGGATCAAACTGTTTGCCCTCAAATGCCACAATGAATGTATAACAGAGAAGAAAAAAATGTGCAATTTAGATTAGATTACTGGACTTCTAGCAAGCTTTCCCCATGCCAATTACAGAAGACTTTCTATTTACATATAAATAGCTCAGAAATTCCAACACAACTGTACTTGAAAATACTGAATCAAGTAGTTCAGAAAAACATGGATTAGGTGCATTTCAATTTAATTTTAAAGTGTTTACAACAAGCATGTGTTCAAATAAATAAAAGAAATGGAATCAATTTTTATTACAGAATGCAACATCTTTTTAAATTATTGAAATTATTCCCACAGTGCTCTTAAATCCTTCAGTCAAAGTTTCTTTTAGCATGCTGTCAGGGTCTGATTTGTTGTTGTTTTGGTTTGGTTTTGGGGCTTTTTTTTTTTTCTTTTTTTGCTTAAAAAAAGGAATAAGTAGTTGTATAGAGTGGTAGTGTGATGTCTCGTATGTATAATGCAGTTTTTGGTTTTTGCTCAGGTTTTGCCTGTCTATATTAGAGATGGGTCTTGAACTAGCAAGTGACTTATAAAAGATATAAGTGAATCAAGGTGCCTTTTGCCAAAAGAACTTGTTTACATCTTTCTGTACAACCTGGTTTAAATTTCTACCTCTTGTCATGTTCTCTCCCACTGGAAGACATTCTGCAATGAGTATAATGTCATTAGCAGTCTCTAACCACTAACTCTCCACAGATTAACTGCTCCATTTATTGATCTATTGCTTAAAAATAGCCACTTCAACTTCCAGTGCCATTTCACAACTGGATTTGATAAGTGGTATAAACAAACAACTCTGTATGTGACTAGTATGTACTGAGTTCCAGATTTCTTAATTCACTTGTGGGTCTAGATAGATACACAGAGAAAAGGAGGCTGCCTTTGCTAACTGCTCATGCATTGAAATAATATTGGTGTTTCTTTACATTTTACAAAATATATCACAATTATTTGTCCTGTGGAAATAACTGAAAATACTTAGTTCACTGAATTTTGCAGATAAAATGGTTAAAATTTCTCCTCCTAATAATGATGGGCGGGAGGACGAAGAGGGAGAAAGAGAGAGAGAAGGGGAGAGAGAGTAACAGAGACAGACAGAGACAGAGAGAAGCTGCAGACCATTCTTGCAAATGAGGATGGCTAAGGGCATTTAATGGGAAGCCTGGGGGAAGATTCTGGACAGTGCACACTGCAGAAACACACTGATCTACATATATAACTACAGTGCTTGCAAAAGTGACTACTATGTAAATTTCATCTGTAATTGATAAACCACATACATCACTGGGTATCTACCATGTGCGGGAAGTCTAATACTGTTTCTCTGAGTCACATAGTATTCAGACACAAACGTTGATGTATGTACAGAAAAACAAAACAAAAGCTAACTTCATATTTCATGCGGCAGATGATCTCAGAATAGAAAGAATCTAAATCCACAGACTAAAGCAGTATATTATTTGTAATCTCAAAAGTTCAACAACTTAGACTAGGAGAAAGGATTTCTTAAAAGTAAAAGGGAGGGAGGGGCACCTGGGTGGCTTAGTCAGTTAAGTGTCTGCCTTAGGCTCAGGTATGACCTCAGGGTCTTGGGATTCAGCCCCGCTTAGCATTGAGTGTTCTTCTCCCTCTTCCTCTGCCCTTCCCCCATGCTAGTGCACTCTCTCTCTCTCTCTCAAATAAATAAATAAAATCTTAAAAAAAAAAAGTAAAAGGCAAAAGCAAAATGAAACAGATATTTAGCTAACAGATTTGAAGATAGGGTAAAAATAAGTCTTGTGTATTAGAGAATTAATTTCTTAAAGTGTCTAGTTTAAAGGTTTATATCCTTAAGAATTTTAGAAGCTCTATAATAAATGGCAGATTAAATTTTAAGAAAATAATCAAAGTGCAATTGTCAATCAACTTCTATTGTTTCTTTATAGACATATGAACAACCCTGAAGGGTAAAACTACTCTTTACTAATGTTTGCAAACAAGTCACCAAATTTAGCACCGAACAGGAGATTTTATGTATCCTTAGCCAAAGCTTGGTAAAATGAATTTGCATTATTAGGGCAAGGAATCACAAATTCAACGGCTCTGCCATTAGCTTCCACATCAAACACGCTCATTCTGAACACACAGGTCAGTGATAAACTGCAAGTATATAGTTGGGCGTATGCCTTTCTCCTTGTACTCTACCATGTCCTCTCCCTTCTGCTCTTCCTCTACAAATTGCACAAATTAGATTTTGCAATCAACATTAGAAAAAATCAGCACAAGGAAATCTCTATGCCTGCCATTATTGTTGAATATACTCAATAATCATCTTCTTTCCCAACAAAGATAATAGCAAAAGGCTATGATGAATGTTTTATGCAGTGGAAAAACTGTGTAATGAAGATGGTACTGTCTGTGAATCTGCTCATTTAAATGCCAACAAAAAGGAGTTTTCTGTAAAAAAAAATAATAAACTAAGTTGTAGTTCAATATAGGCCTCACTATTTGAGAACTTGGTTTTCTGAGAGTTACTACCTGCTGCTAACATACTAAGCTTTTGGTTAGTATTCCATGGTTTTCCTTGCTTTTTCCCTTTAATTTTCTCTTAATATCACAATAGGTTGCTAAGGAAAAGTCTATGTATTTTAAAAGAAAAAAATGACATATAACAGCAATCTCAAATGATTGGGTTTGGGTTGGGGGAAAACCGTATGAGTAGTACTGTGAAAACTAAGAAAATAAGATTTTCTTCAAATGTCACCGGAATCTGAACCTCTTTCTTAAGAAAATCTGAGTTATACCCTAATAGATTAGGATATATAGAGCATCAATTAAAATTAAATAATCTTTACATAATCTCACATCTTTGTCTAAACTTTACTACTTTTTAGTGTCCAAGTGGAATGTGTAAAGAGATCTCTAAATTGTTTCCACTTGTGCTGAACACAGCTCAAGGTAGAGAGCAGTTGAAAAACTATGTTGTACACCTGAAACAATTGTAACATTGTGTATCAACTATACACAAAATTTTTAAAGACCAGTTCATGTAGTAAGTGCTAGTAAAGAGCTTTTATTAAAGAGTCTTCTGAAAAATCACTGTTTAAAAGAGACTGAAGAAACCAGACAGTCTTAATTTAAAGGGAACAAATATGATTCTTCTAAATAGTTATAGTTGGTCAGATGTCACTCTAGAACAGTCCATTAACATGAGTTGTGGACATTAAAACTTGTGGACACTGATCCAATTTCCACAAACCAGTGGCATCAACTGGGTGCAATAATGGAGAGTTTAACAACTTCCACCAGGCACAGTTCAAGGAAGGTCAAGCAGAGAATTACATAAGGCAAAGAGGTGGTTTGAGCTCATGGCTTCCTGGGGCCAGCGGAGATGAGAACAGACAACGTCTCCACACTTCTCAGAGTGCTCTTCTGAAAAGTGGGGTCCTCTGGGGAGGCACTCTCTCCACTTTAGAGGTGAAAAAATTGAATTATAAAGAGGTCAAGCGACATATTCAGGTCAAACTACCAATGAGCAGTCAAAGAGATGGAGCTACTTGTCTATCAGGTAGCTCTGGACCAGCAGGAATATACTCCTTTCAAAGACTTCTTTTGTCCTGAGAACCAAAGGTTAAGCTCACCCAGCCTCAGCAGAGAACTAATACACCAAATTACCCTATCAATACCTAAAGTCCACTAATATGGTCAAACTCCTTACGACCCTTTTGCCATGAATCTAAAAGCATATATAAATGTAAGCTTACCATTTTAGAGGGAAATGAAACGACTGATATACTTAGAAAATAAGGTATTTGGGTGTTTCGATTTATTGTTCATCAGTTTCCACACCAGCTACAATTTCAGGCGCTTGGATCCAGCAACACATTTCTGAAATGACTGAAAGAGTGAACCTGATATTCCTGATTTTTAAGAAAACCATTGTTAGTCAAAGAGAAGAACAGCTTTAAAAAAAAAATATTGACAGCATAAGAGGGGTTTCTGGCCAGATTCCAGATCATGTTTTCTAGGCAGTGTAAAAAGAGAACAAAAAAGCAGTCACTGTAATGGGACAGTGACAGAATCACAGTGACAAAATTCTCAAAGCCAGTGGGCCAGAATTGCTGCTTTTCCTGAGTTCCCCATTCCTTCCAGGAAGCCATTATCCAGCTCACTCCAGCTCCCTACTACGCAAGGAGGCCTGAACCCTGCCTGGGAGATTGTCCCTTCAGAGCCAAAGGACAGTGAGAAGGAGGTGCAGAGTTTGGGCTTGAAACCCCATCTAATCACTGAAAGGAAAATAGAAAGTTGAGTCAGTTACTTTTAAAAAGATCAGCCATCTTCTGCAATTTCCCCATGATCTAAAATGAAAAAAAAAAAAAAACCAAAAAACCAAAACCAAAACAAAAAAAACCCCCAACAACCATAAATGTAGTGAATACTGATGACACTTAAAAAAGCTTTTTTCCTTCCATTAGATAAATTCTTATTTCTCTCTTCAGGTGAAAATGTGATCAGATAATAAATGTCAACAGATGGTGTGATTAATTGTGTTATCATGAAATATTTTGGCTTTTCTTCCTTTTTTTTACGTGGACATTTTAACTGTCGTTGGAAGGTTCTACAGAACAAACAGGGTGAAGTCAGAGAAGATGCCAATTTTGAGGTCATATTCAAGATTTAGCTTTGCAGTGCCTGAAGAAATCTCACTGAGTGCTGTCAGTAATAGTCAAGCCCAGAAACTCCCTCGAGTTGGGGTAGGCTACTGAAATTAGCAAGTCTGTGTGGTTGAATAGAGTAACATTGTTTACCTTAGTAAAACGTAATTTACATAGGTACCCATTGTATTTACCATACCCTCAAGCAAAAAAAGTACATGGGTAGAACAAAAGCTGAATGTTAAAGAAAGTCATCAGTGATACTATTCTGGTTTTACAAAATCACTCTCATGCTGAATTCCTGACCTGATAAAATGGGAACAATCAATAAAAATATTGATAGTATTAGTGGCAATTAGATAACCACCCTTATAGGTTTATAGTACTTCCCAGGGGAAAAAGCACTTTCTTGTACACTTTCTATATTTTCCTATATAAATAAATGGCTACTCTTCGTTTCTGTATTTTGAATGGCTGACCCTGGAGTAAACCTGATAAATGAAGGGCAAACAAAAAAGGCTAAAGAACTTCAGAGAGAATGTGTCAGCATGTGTCAAAATGAAGATAACAAAAAAAAACTGTACACACTGAACAATTAAGTAAATGGGTAATGAATGGTGGGAAGCCTGATCCCTAAGTGTTGCTGGGGGAGGTCAGAGGTAAGCAAGGACTGGACACTAAGATGATCCATATGTCTCCAGAAGAGGAGACACCAGCATGACCTCAGGTTTAACTTAATGTTACATGTAAAAATGTTTATAATTGTGTGTATATACATAAGTAAGTAATAGATAAATATATTTCTTTGCTCTATAAGGTGAGAGGGCTTAGAAGCAACCACCCCCCAGGAGCAAAAATACCTCCATATCTTTGTTTCTATTTCTCTGGAGAATTCTAGCTAATTTAAGCATACGCAGAAAGGAGAGTGGGTGGGAAAGAAGGGAAATAAAAATAAATAAATACTGACATATAAATCTTGCAAAACACACACAGGATCTATATGAGAAAAACTGCAAAACTCAAGGGAAAGAAATCAAAGAAGATCCAACGGAGAGCTATTCCATGTACACGAATAGAAAGGCTGAATACTGTCCAAGATATCAGTTTTCCCCAAGTTGATACATTGATTCAATGAAATTCCAATCCAAACCACAGCAGGTTATTTCATGGATATCAACAAACTGGTTCTAAAGTTTATATTGAAAGGCAAAAGAGCCATAATAGCTAATACAATGTTGAAGAAGAACAAAGTCAGAAGACTGACACCACCTGACTTCAAAACTTACTATAAAGCTACTGGTATTGGCAAAAGAATACACAAATAGATCAGTGGAACAGCATAAAGAGCCCAGAGAGAGATTCATACATATATAGTCAACTGATCTGTGACAAATGAGCACAGGGGGTTCGATGGAGAAAGGATAGTCTTTTCAGCAAATGGTGCGCAAACAACTGGACAACCACCTGCAAAAAAATGAATCTAGACACAGACCTTTCATCTTTCATAACAATTAACTCAAAATAGATCAGAGATCTAAGCATAAGACAAAACTATACAAGTCCTGGAAGATAATTTAGGAGAAAAGCTAAATGACCCTGGGTTTGGTAAGGACTTTTTAGGAGACTGACATGTTGCCTAATGTGCAAAGGAGGTAAATGGGGGGTACTTTTTAGATAAAACACCAAAAGTACAATTCATGAAAGGAAAATATGGATGACTTGGATTTATTAAAATTATAAAAAACACATTGTTGATTAAATGCAGCCAATCCAGAGTATGAGAAAATAATTGGAAAAACATGTATCTGATAAATGACTTATATCCAGACTATATCCTGAAAAAAAAAAAAAACCTCAATAATAAGAGCAAGAATAGTTTAAAAAATGGGTAAGAGATCTGAACAGACACGTCATCAAAAGAAATGTAGATTGCAGGGGCACCTGGGTGGCTAAGTCGGTTAAATGGCTGCCTTCGGCTCAGGTCGTGATCCCGGGATGCTGGGACTGAGGCCTGCATCAGAACCCCTGCACAGCAAAGAGCCCGCTTCTCCCTCTCCCTCTGCCTGCCGCTCTGCCTACTTGTGCTCTTTATCTCTCTGTCAAATAAATAAAATCTTTAAAAAAGAAAAAGAAATATAGATTGCAAATGAGCATATGAAAAGATGCTCAACATATGTCATTAGGGAACTGCAAGTTAAAACAATGACATACGACTACACACTTATCAGAATGGCTAAAAATCCCAAAAACTGAATACCAACCACTAACAAGGATAGGGAGCAACAGGAACTCTCATTCATTGCTGGTAGAAATAAAAAATGGCACAGCTATGCTGGAAGACAGTTTGGCAGTTTCTTACAAAACTACACATACCCTTACCATACAAACCAGCAATCATACTCCTTGGTATTTACCCAAAATAGCTGAAAACATGTCCACACAAAAACCTGTACATGGATGTTTGCAGAAGTTCTGCTCACACAGCAGTTTTGTTAGTCAAAACTTGGAAGAAACCAAGATGTACTTCAGTGGGTAAATGGATAAATAAACTGTGGTATACTCAGACAATGGAATCTTATGTGCTAAGAAGAAATGAGCTATCAACTCATGAAAAGACATGGAAGAATGTTAAATACATATTACTTGGCGAAACAAGGCAATCTGAAAAGGCTACATACTGTATGAGTACAAATATATGATATCCTGAAAAAAGCAAGCCATGAAGGCAGTAAAAATAACAGTGGTTTCCAGAGGTTGGGCTCAAGGGAGAAAAAGGGAGGGATGAATAGGCAGAGCAGAGGGCATTTTTTAGGGCAGTGAAAATGATTCTGTATAGTACTGTCATTGCGGATACATGTCATTATACATTTGGTACGACCCAAAGAATGTGTAACACAAAGAGTAAAATCAAATGTAATTTTAGTTAATAATAACATATCAATATTCACTTGTCAACTGTAACAAATGTACTATGTTTTGAAGATGTTAATGATATGGGAACTTTGTATTTTCTGTTCATTTTTGCATAAATCTAAAACTCCTCTAAAAAATAAGAGTCTATTAAATTAAAATTATTACATATATGCAATAAAAGCTAAATTACAATACAGTGTAAAATCTAACATGTTAAGTGGTAGAGATTATAGCTCTGAAGGAAATTTGGAGGAGGCAGAAGTAATTTCCAATGAGGCTGATGAGGAAGAATTTCAAGGAGCTGAAATTTGAGCTGGTCTCTGATACATGGGTAGTATTTAAACAGGAAAAGAATGCACTAGTTATTAATTATTAACATGCAATCTGCCTGAAACAAAATTAAATTACATTTCTCTCTATATAGCTCCAATGTGTTTTGATGACATCTGTAAGATGTTATTTTGATACACGCAAATCATTTTATGTTGACATACTACAACTATTTTTTTATAAATGGAAAGTTTTTCAATTTTGGTATAGTAGTTTGTATTATATTACAAAACTGATTAAGTAATATTTTGTACAATGTACAAAAAAGTATGTCTATAGTCATAAGACTCACCACATTTTTCCTCCATTGCATAGAGCAACCATGTAGTCTACATAATATAACTAATCCATTAATTTATATATTAATTCCTATAATATATCCAATCCATTCCATTAGATTTCCCATAAATTATCTAGTGACTACATGTAAAAGTAAGAAATAGTGCAGTCAACAGCAAAGTTTATGTTCCCCATGAGAATATAGGGGAAAATTAACAGTATATGTACCAAGAGAGTGTAACCTTGAAGCTTAGCAGAGTTCTTTATAAATATTGTTTTTTAAAAAATTATACATACACGCACACACATACAATAAAAGAATGAATTAAGATATGTTTACCCTAGGATTTATTTCTCAGTTTGGCCCTGGCAAGGGGCACCTCGGTGGCTCAGTCAGCTTAAGTGTCTGACTCTTGATTTCGGCTCAGGTCATGATCTCAGGGTCCTGGGACTGAGCCCCGCATAGGGCTCTAAGCTTAAATGTGTGGAGTATAATCTTCCCTCTCTCTCTCTCTCTGTTTCTTCCCACTGCTTGTGCATGCTCTCTCTCCCTCAAATAAATAAATAAATAAATAAATAAATAAATAAATAAATGGTAAGTAAGTAAAATCTTAAGAAGATTAAAAAAAAAAAAAAGATTTGTCCCTGGCTAGGACCTCCAGTGCAGTGCTGAACGGAACGATGTTGAACAGAAGAGTGTGGACATCCTTTTCCAAAACTTAAAAGGGAAGTATTCAATCTTTTGCCACTAAGTATGACATTCCTTGCAGACTTTTTTTTTCCAGAGGTTCTCTTTCTCTTGGAAAGCCAGGAAGGCTGCGAGATTTCCCTTCCATTCAGCTTACTGACAGTTTGTTTTTTTTTTTTCCTTAAATCACAAATAGGTGTTGAATTTTGTCAAATGCTTTATCTGCATCTTTTGAGATGATCATGTTTTCTCTTTGTTAGCCTATTAATTTGGTAGTTTACGTTATGTTGTTTCATGTTAAATCAACCTTTCATTCCTGGAATAAACCCTACCCAGTCACAATATATTATCCTTTATATATATTCATGGACTTGATTTGCTAAAATTTTGTTAAGCATTTTTGCACCTGTGTTTATGAATAATCCTGGTCTTAATTTTTTTCTTGTCACTTCCTTTTCATCACCAGGCCCGCACTAGAAGAAACATTTAAAGAAATTCTTCAAGCAGACGGAAAAATGACCCTAGATGGAAATGTGATCAGTACAAAAGAATGAAAAATGCCAGAATAAAAGTCCTAGTAGAAATTAACAAGCTGATTTTAACAGATGTTCAAAAGACTTGAAATAGACCAAGTATTTTTGAAAAAGACAAAGTTGACCAACTTAACACTACCTGATTTTATGACTTACTATAAAGCTATTTTAATAAAGACACTGTGCTAGTGGCATGAAGATAAACATAGAGGTTAATGGAACAAAATAGTCTAAAAATAGATTCATATTTATATGGTCCATTTATTACCAATTTTTACAGAGCTGCCAAGGTAAATTAACTCAAAATGGATCACATTTATATTTATATTTTAAATATAAAACCTAAAATTATAAAACTTTAAGAAGAAAATAAAAGAGAAATTCTTTGTCCCATTATGTTAGGCAAATATTTCTTAGCTAGAACATCACATGTATGAACCATAAAAGAAACAATTAGTTAATCGTACTTCCACAAAATTTAAATTTTGAAAGACCCTTTGAAAGACTCTCTTAAAATGAAAATTTAAACTGGTGGGAGATATTTATGAGACATATGGCTGATAAAGAGGAATGCAGTAAATATAAAGTGCTCTTGTATTTCAATGACAAAGGACAAAAAAAAAAACCCCAAAACTCTGATTTTTAAAGATGGGCAAAACTTGAACATATACTTTAGCAAAGGATTTATACAAACCATGACAAATAAATTCATCAAAAGATGGTTAAATCATTAGTCATTAGGAAATACAAAGTAAAACCACAGCGGGATACCACCACAACTATTAGAAGAGCTAAAATTGCCAAAACTGACCAGTATCAAGTGTTAGCAGGGATGTAGAATGAGCTGAGTTCTCAGGCGTTGCTGGTAGGAATGTGAAATGGTACATCCATTTTGCATAACTTTTAATAATTCCTAATAAGTTTAAACATACACTTACCATAAGATTCAACAATTGCACTTCTAGATATTTACCCATGAGAAATGAATACATATGTGAATATAAAAATGTATATGTCAGTATTCACAGCAGTGTTATTTATAATAGCCTAAAACTGGAAATAACTAAATGCCCATCAATGGGTTAATGGATAAACGAATTGTGGTATTATCCGTATAATGGAATACTACACAGCAATAAAATGAAACAGATTTGTGACACATGCAAAAACATGGATAAATCTCAAAAAGTATTATGTTAAGTCAAAGAAGTTAGATATATTAAATTCACATGCAAAGCTGGAAAAGGCAACACTGTAGTGACATAAAGTATGACCATAAAGATGGTTGGGAGGGGCCAGAATGGCAAGGAGAAACTAAATGCAAAGGAGCACAAGGGGATTGAGGGGATTGAAATGTTCTTTATCTTGATTTTATTATGACTTACTGAACCATACATTTAAAATTGGTGAATGTTATTGTAGGTAAATTATATTTCAATAAAGTAGTTACCAAACTGGGGAAGGAGAATGAATGCTCCATTACATACTGAGTTGTCGCTCCGCACATAGTTGTACGCAAGAGTTGAAGTGCAGCAGTGTATTAAGGCTCTGCAAAGAATTCATAGTCTAGGGGCGCCTGGGTGGCTCAGTCGGTTTAGCGTCTACCTTCCACTCAAGTCATGATCCTGGGGTCCTGGGATCCGGCCCCAAGTCCAGCTCCCTGCCCAGTGGGGAGCTTGCTTCTCCCTCTGCCCCTTCCCCCTGCTCATGCTCTCTCTCACTCTCTTACTCATGTGTTCTCTCTCTCTTTCTCAGACAGATAAATAAATAAATAAATAAACAAACAACTCTTTTTTAAAGATTTATTAATAAATCCATTTATAAGAAAGAAAGAAGTCTATTTATTCATTCATTTATTTATTTATTTATTTGACACACAGAGAGAGATTACAAGTAGGCAGGGAGGTAGGCAGAGAGAGGGGGGGAAGCAGGCTCCCTGCTGAGCAGAGAGCCCGATGCGGGGCCCGATCCCAGGACCCTGAGATCATGACCTGAGCCAAAGGCAGAGGTTTTAACCCACTGAGCCACCCAGGCACCCCATAAATAAATAAATCTTTAAAAAAAGAATTCATACTCTAGTGGAGAAGACAGATATGTATACAAGCAACTATAATAGAACTATGGTAAATCAATAATAGATGCATAACAGAATTTTGTAGGCATAGGGGAGAGTGATTAATTCTGCAAGAGAAATCATGACAAAAACATGACAAGTATGTTGGGACTTAAGAGGTAATAAGATTTTAATAGGTGATCATGATGACATAGTCATTTTCCTATATATTTATCTATCTATCCATCCATCCATTCACCTACCTATTCCTTCATCATTCTATCACTGGAAATAAATGTGTATTGAATATGTATTTATGCATTTAATATACATTTAAATAAATATGCACCATTTGGCTGAATAGATTTTGTCCATTCATCACTTCACTCATGAAACTGAGAAAACTAAATCTTCAAACTTAGATACATTTAAGGGTGACCAACCATCCAGATGGTCGGCTCAGGACCAAAAAGTTTTTGTGCTAAAACTGGGAAAACTCGAGGCAGACAGGGAAGAGTTGATCAACCCAGAGATGACACATCAAGAAAGGTTCTATAAAGAAAGACACAAATTTTATGAGTACATCAACCTCTATATAACTAATTATTGAGTGCTCATTTGTTTTGATATTAACTTATAAAACTTTATTCTAAATTTTAAATATACTTTGCAAATTTTTAGAGTTTATTCAACATGTTCTCTAGATATCACCAAATGTCCCAAATAAGTTTGTTTTTCACTTGCTAGAATAGAAAATATGTTTAATTTATACACCTAATTTTGTTTTTTCTATTGATTCTATAAAGGAAGAAAAGAAGGGAGGTGGAAGAGAGAGAAGGAAAGGAAAGAGCTATAGACAAAATTGTGTATTATAGAACAACGACACTCCAGACTCTGTACTACAGAATTTATTATCTTTTTTTATGTCTAATAATTTCTGAAGAACAGCTAGAATAAATTTAGGCTGTATGACACTGCATATCTGCTGTGTACCTTAGCTGCAAACATTTAAATCTGATCCTATGAGAAACTTACTACTTCAATGTCTAACCTAGAGTAATAACAGGCTAACGACCATAGAGGCAGACACACACTTCGGCACCTACAATACTACCTAATGCTTAGTGGGAAGTAAATATTGTTGAATGAAAACAAAACAGACAGATTGTTAATTAAACTGTATCGAACTACACAGAGGAAAACTCCACATATAACTAAACTGTATTTCCATTACAGATCCTGTACAGTTACACTATTTTTTAAACCATTTTATTAGTCAATTCAATAATAAGATGTTAAATGAAACCAGAGAATGTTAAGGAATCCATAATCCTTTGAGAGGATCAAATAAAGAGCTACATCAAAAAGGCATCAGCTTCCCCAAGCCTACAAAAATGCGTACTTGGACTTAAACTACTCCCACTATCTCATTCTGTTTGACAAAGAACACTAGTAGATGCCTAAAATGTAAAGACAAGAACAGAAATAAGAAGATTTAATCAGTTACACATCTTCCCACATAAACAACTGGTGTTCAGTAAACTAAAGTAAAAAAGCTCAACAAAATTCCTAAGAGCACGAAAGAAAAGGAAGACAACACAACTCTGAACAAAAACATAGAGCAACATGAATTAGTAGTTAGTTATAAACATTTTCAGATATAGGGTTGCTTAGTTAGAATGAGACCTTGACCCAAAGAACAAAGGAATAAACACTGACTGCATCTGCAAGTGCAAAGGACCAAACACACATGGGCTCACACATATGCAGCCACATTTCCTGCCTCAGTCATATACATGCTGACATATTTAAATGATAGCAAATAATATCTTCGAGAATTAGGGGCACAAGCTATGGCTGGACACCTTTTTCAAATTACTGATTATTCCCTCTATTACTTCGGGGGCAGCTACAGAAATACTGGGCTCAATCATCTTGCATAATAGTAAGGCAATACCAAGTATTGTTGTTGTTGTTGTTGTTGTTGTTGTTTTCCAAAAAAATTTCTCAACGAAGAAGCCCTTCTCCACTATCTCTAATAATCAACATAGTATCTCCACTCCCAAAGAGAGTCACCTGACATTGACTAGGCTGATTGTTCTGTATATACATTCTCTTCTAACATTCCATGTTTGATATTTTTTATATATTCCATGTTTGATACTGAACAAGTTACTTCTCTAGGCCTCCGTGTCCCCCATCTGTAAAACGGGAATGATGGCAGTAGTTCCATGATTATTGTGAAGATGAGATGAACTAATGAATGCACAGTGCTTAAAACAGAGCCCAGCTCATAGGAAATTCTATAACTTTTAAGTCCTTATTGTTATTACTATGTCACATTATTATTCACTCATACTATTCCCTTTTTCATACCAAACTAAATTAAAAAAAAAAAAAAAAAAAAAACAGGGAATTTTAAAACTAGAAAAGCCGTAGAGCTGACACAAGAAACCCAAATAGCTAGATTGAATTCACTGCTGTTTATAATGCTATTTCCTTTAAGTTCAAGACTTGCATTTTCCCAGAAGCCTTCTTCTGCATAAACAAGGCCCCTATGTGACAGTGAGAAAACACTGTAAGTTAAACTCTGGTCCCAGCTCTACCAAGGACAGCTGGTGAGCCCCAGGTAAGGCACCTTCCTTTTGGTGGCCTCAGCTTCCTCATTTCTAAAATAAAGTGTTTGTACTTGAAGATTGCTGAGGTCCCTTTAGTTCTAATATTCTGATTCAAAAAATCCCTTAGTGTTCTTTAATGTATTTATATGACATTATAAATTTGGCTTTTTGACACTTCAGAATTTATCTCTAGACACTTAACTAGATTATAAGTATCAGGATCCTCTAGGGCAGGATCTTTATTCTCCTTTTCCTTTCTCTTCATAGTACTTAGCTCATTCAGAAATTAGATGATTAGCCAAAAAATGTTCAGTGAGTGAAAAATAAAGGATTAATAAAGCCATCAGTACTTACAGAAGCAATCTGGAATTTTATTGATGTTACACTTATATTTCATTAATACTACTACTTAATTAAAAAGCTGCTTACTTGGATCACGCAAAAGAGTATTTTTAAGGGTAATGTACCCATGTACAAGGGTATTTTGCAAACCAGATAACTTTACACTTTTTGTAGTTTTGGGTAGATGAATATGGACCTTAACATGTTTCAAAATCGGTGCCACTTATATTCCTAATGCATCCATTAAGATTATAAACTTCTCCCTAATGCTACAGAAGATCACCATGTAGGAGTCTTGTGATTAAAAGGAAACATTTTTGTTTATTAATGTGTTCAAGTGATACAGTGTTTCACAACAGAATAAATATGCACAGGTACTAAATGTCAAGGACCAATAATAAGGACTGAAGTGCCGAGTCAGAACTCCTGAGCAGACCCCTCACTCTTAGCCAACAACACTGTGGTATAAGCTCACTCCGACTGAAAATGAAATTTTTTACAAGGAAAAATTTAATTAACATTTTGTCGTCACCATGCTGTTCTGTTGTAAGTTGATTTTCCCCATCAAGTTGCTAGGTGCTCATATATTTAAGAGGCTAAGATGACCTTAAACTACCATATCTACTACGGAGCATCAGTCTTAAGAATTATGTGTTCAAATTTGTAAAGGTCTAAAGGTTTTCAAGGCAGCTGTAAACACATACTCTTTCTGACGTGGAGGTTTCTAAAAGATCTGGAGTGCAACCAGTAAGATACATTACAACGTCACAGGAGAAACAGAGGAAAAGTAAGAATAGTGCAGGAGCATCACAATATGTAATTGAGGCCAAAAGCAGAAGTCATTAATTTCTCAAGAGTGCCTTAGATGATTTTAAAGCTCACTTCAGATGCATTACTAGAATATCATTTTCTATTTCAGGAGGAGTAATATCAAACCGAGGCCAGCTTTGTAGTAAATGAATGCCACAGCCGTATTTTGTGAAAAGGGGTCATTTTAATTTCAGAGTCTTTATTACACGGGAAGGTAACAGACTAAATTGTGAAGAAACATTTACAATATAAATAAACTCAAAGAGCATGTGATTATTATTCAAGTATTTACTTTTGGGTTCTCTCATGAGAATTAAATATCTCTCAGATTTACATGATAGAATCTTGGCCTTTTCAACAGCAGCCAGAAAGTAAATTTTGCTAAAACTTAAGGTGATTAACTATGTATCATCTAAAGGGGGGATAATAAAAAGAGACTAATGATTTGCAGAAAATTGATACAGAGGTGTTCAAGCTTACATATCTAATTCCACGTGACAGTTTAAAATGCACTGTATTTTAAGAAGTAAAAAAGCTGTGTTGATGTTCCCTACCTAATATCTGTGCCTAAAACAGCTATCCATCACAGAAAGCTCTTCCAAAGGTAAGTATGAGATTGCTAAAATACTGGTAAAGCATTGGGGCACCTGGGCAGCTCAGTCGGTTAAATATCCGGCTCTTGATTTCAGCTCAGGTCATGATGTCAGGGTCCTGATCTCAGGGTCCTGGGATCATTCCCTCTTGCATGCTCTCCAGTGCTCTGCAGGGAGTCTGCTCGAGATTCTCCCTCTCCCTCTCCCTCTGCCCATTCCCCCCACTCATGCAGGTGAACTCTCTCTCTCTCCCAAATAAATAGATCTTTAGAAAATACTGGTAAAACAGGTAAAGCATCAACCATACCACTGCTAGCACACGTCGCAATGAAGAACCCTAATTTGAAACCAAAATACGTTCTCATAATCAGTTGTAGTATAGCACTATATCCTAAATCAAAAGAAGAGCTTGTATCCATTCAAGAAAACTTAACAGAATTTACAAGACAAAGAAAGGGAATAAGGGTCCAAAGATTCTTGTCTTTATAAAAACTAAGTGTAATTATTTGGAATTCCTGGGTGGCAAAAACACCCAGATAAACAATAGATAAGGGGATAAGATAAACAATAGATAAGGGGCAAAAAACTGAAAGAGCACTAGAAAAACAGATAATGCAGAGCTCCACCTGGTTTACTTTTTGAGGATTCCATCCTCATCAGTCACTACCAATAAAAGGGAGAAAGGAAAGGGAGTGAAAGTTATCCTCTTTCCAACATGCTGAAGCCATTCACTGGTTGAAATAAAAGGGTACATTCAAAGACCCTAAGGTCAGTTAGCAAGCCTACTAAATTCAACTATATTCCTGAATAGGGTGTACTGAGCAGTCACAATGACTCAGGCACCAGCATCTAACGGAAATGGAAAGAGGTGAAGCAGAGTTCTGCTTTATTCAGTAAGTGAAAACCTTGGGCACACAACTGCTTTTAGTTGCAGAAATACAATGGAAATATAGTGTACAGTAAAAGGGTATAATGGTTTTTAAGTTGAGTATGTACGGAGAAGGGTACTATTTTTGATGTTTCTATAGAACCAATTTTTTATCCAAAATAAGTGGATATGGAACACAGCTTAAAATCAAAGGAGATCATTCTCATAGATCATGCTATTCAAAGAGAACAATTTTTTTTAAAGAGAATAAATTAAGAAATCTGGGGAACAAGATATTGGGAGGCTTCTCAGCATAAGTAATAGCTAAGGTCAAACTTGGGCATGATAACTCATTAACTAAAATTCAGGTTTATACTTTGATCTAATATAAAAAAGAAGGTAATAGAAATATATTTTAAACCTTGGAAATTCAGGGATTTTTTTTTCTTTTTCATCTCTGACTTAAAATATTTGGGAAACAGGCATCATTTCCTTTTGAATGCAACTTCTGTTCCAAACTCTGATAACCACAAGACACAGATTAGGACAGTCTGTGTTAGTAACATGAAGATAACCTTAATCTCATATCTTTTGCCATTATTTTTTTATATATGAGGTCACTACACCTGATCCAGCCATTAATTCAGAACACATGCTTCATTTTCATTTCAGAAAACTTATAAAAGCTCAAATCTGAAAGCAAAAGTTTTGGAATTTATTTATTAAGGGTAAGTTATTCCAACTATAAGTGGAATGAAAACATGTAATAAAGTGTTCCACTAAGAGAATCATAAAAGAATTTCAAAACAGCTAGCTTATTTTTAATAAAACCAGAATATACTTCTATAAACATAAGTAAACCTATTAACCTTTATGATTAACATAAATATTATACTTATGGCACTTTAAGGAAGACATGTTCAGATGCTATGCTTGCTAATGCTCATTAGTGGGGAGGTGTTACCCACACAGTACAACATTATATTTAGCATCCAGTGTGGATAGCCCAATTCAAAGAAATGCATGTAAATTTAATCAGTGAGCTCTCCTCTTTGTGTTCCCTATTTATTTATTGGCCTATATAATAAAGTATTAACATAGTAAAAATAAAACAAGGGCAACACAAAAATTAATATTTGCTACACTAGTAATCAAAAGTTCACAAAAATTTGGAAGTAAGGAAGTAATACCAACATCCTCTGCTCACCCCTTAATCATGTGCAAATTTTACCTAATGGGTCTTTTTTCATTTCTCTCTGTAGGTTATTGGCTACCATGAGACATATTAGCAGCACATCAGCCCATCCTTTATGATCAGGCCCATCTTATTGAGGGTATGGCCATACTAGATGTTATTTCCATTAATGAGAATTTTAAATAAATTTCCTAAAATGATTTACTTATAAAGGATTTGATATTTCCATCAAATAACTAAATTACTTCCATAGCTTTCAGAGTTACCACAGTGATCAACATTTTACAAGTTGAAAAACATCAGGATACACAGAGTGTTAACAATAGTGACCGTGAAAATAATTCAAATAACCTGGGTTTTCATTCTTACTGAAGCAATCAAAGAGTTTAGAAGATTTTTCTCCCCCAAGTTTAATAAAATATTGAACCAAACAATTGTAGAAAGAGTTTACCATATTTATTTAATATCTGATTATATATCCTGAAATACTTTTTTTTTTAAATTTCAGTGAGAGAGAGCGAGCAAGCAAGCACAGGGAGGAGGGACAGAGGAAGGGGGAGAAAGAAACTCAAGCAGACCCTGTGTGGAGTGCAGAGCCCAAGGTAGGGCTCAATATCAGGATCCTGAGATCATGACCTGAGCCAAAATCAAGAGTTGGACACTTAACCAATTGTGTCACCCAGGTGTCCCCTGTAATAGGTTTTAATCTGAAACGTTTTTCCCCCAAGAATTTATGACTGCTCCCACATTTTTGGACATATTCTTTAAGAATGACACATAACAAAGATGTATAAGACTTTAACTATGGCAATAAAGCACTGTATGATAAATCAAGTTTTAGTTACATCAGAAAATATCATAAATTAATATTGTTGCCATTACTTGGCTCAAATATTGCACTGAAGGGAAATATTCAAATCTCTCACTTTAGTATGCATTCAATTATAAATGCATAATGTCATCATATAATTATGGCTGTCCTGAATTATGATTCACAGCTGGTATTTTTGGTATGATAAATCTTCCTGAAGATAATCCTGCTTAGGGATTAGTGGCTAATTCTGATGGCCATGTACCACCTAAGGAAATTTAAATTATTGTTTTCCTGGGGCTTATAAATTTTTGATATTCCTTTATTGAAGAAACATGCAAGTGCCTACAAGGTAAAATATATGAAACTAAGCCGAGTTGTGGTCAAAAGAATAAGTTTAAAGGGAAAAAAAAAGATTGAAATCTTCTGTTTCCAAAATGAGTAATAACTAACTGTGCTTAAATTAAAAAGTCTAAGCATGCATTTGCCTTAAAATGTGATTTTATGGGAGCTCATTCTGTCTTCTTCACCCTAAACATCCAACCGTACCAAAGGACAGCGAGGATCTCTTACTTGCCAGATACAGTGGCTTTTTCCAGTTTTCATTCTTTTAACCTCTCAGGGGCATGTGACAAAGTTAAACTCTTGTTGAAACTCTGTCTTCCTTTGGTCTCCAAGATATCATCATTCTGAATCTCTTCACTGTGTCTATACTTCTGATCGCTCTGTTCAGGAGTCAAATGTTGCTAGATCCCAGGACCCTAACCTTGAGAAGCTACTTTCATCCTTCCATCTGCAATTCCTGAAGGGATTTTATCTACTGTCGCAACTTCAACCACCATCTGTATGCACATGAGTTCCAATATGGTTTTGGCCCAGGTCTTTCCTTGGGATTTCTACTGGGCCACTGACATCTGGACAGCCTGCGCAGGATCAGAGAGATCTGAGGCAGTCTCATGTAGTTAATGTTAAGAGCACAGATTCTGGAGCCAGAAAGCCTGAGTCTGAATCCCAGGTCCACTAGTTGTAGGAATGTGAGCAAGTCTATTTAACCCCACTGTGCTTCAGTTTCCTTATCAATAAAATAGAGGTAATAATAATGACCCACCTTGGAAGGCGGCTCTAGGATGAAACGAGCTTAGATTGGAGGCTGGCACAGAGTAAGTGCTGAATAAAGTCTTTCTTAAATAAATAACAATTTAAGATTCTTAGAACAGCTTTTATGATCCCCTTATGTACACTTGTATTGGTAAAGCCACATGTCTTTCTTACTAATACGGCCATCATATATGACATTTAAAGATTTTATTTCTTGGAGGGCACCCGGGTGGCTCAGTCAGTTATGCGTCTGCCTTGGGCTCAGGTCATGATCCCAGGGTCCTAGGATCAAGTCCCATATCTGGCTCCCTGCTGAATAGGAGAGTCTGCTTCTCCCTCTGCCTCTGCTCATGCTCCCCCCTGCTCATGCTCTCCCCCTCTTTCTTGAAATCTCTCATAAATAAATCTTAAAAAAAAAAAAGACTTTATCTCCTGGAAAAGGTTAACTCACTGGTGATATCTGAGCTTCAAGTACTTGGGGAAAACAATAAGCTCAAGCAGAAAGCTAGATGGTGGCAGGGGTCATTGGGTCCAGAGTAAGCAAGAAGAAACAAGGACATAGGGTGGGCCAGCTAAGAGCTTGACTTATTAAAGACGCTGCCTAGGAGCTTAGTGATGACCAACAACAACCTAAAAAGCATGGCCTGCCCAGCTACAAGAGATAGTCTAAATTGGGATTTCAGGATTTTTTAAAAAGTTCATAAATCTCCACTTTTCTCCATTGCCTCTAATTCATGATAACTTTGCCTCTTCCCATCCTCTGGTATTCCAAAGCTAGGAAAAACAATCAAGAGGTGAAAGATAGCTATATACCTTCAAAGGGCAGAGATGGGGTCCAGTTCACTCTACTCTAGCACCTAGCAGAGCTCCTGCCACATAACTGGAATTTAATAAATAGTTCTTGAATAAAAAGATAAAGATCAAAAGTGAAACAGGGAAAAGAAGTCAAATTCCTATTTCTGTAGGTAATTCTGTTGACTCTAGGCCAAATTCTGTGGCCTCAGAAACAACCCCGCACCACAGCCGCCCTCCACCTCACGCCATCCACACGCACTCCTATCATACCTAGTAGTGGGCCCCTGATTTCCCAAACTGTGGGAGGTTCCAAGGGCATTTTATATCCTCCTTTAATTTTATGAAAAGAAAAACCAGTATTTACATAAGCTCCTTTCCTAAAGGTTTCTTTTGAATTCAACATGTCCAACAGGTTGACTTTTAAAAAGTACCAAGAGAGTGACAGAAAGTATTAATACAATACAATAATGTGGAATTATAATGAACTCAGCCAAGAAGCCTAGAATTTCATGGCTATTTAATGTCCCACCTTCTACCCTTCCTCCTCCCAACATTAACATCTAAACAGTTTATTTATACAGTACCCAAAAATGCCCGTAGGAAAATACATAAACATTAAAGGAGATGCAAATGTGACATCTGCCACTTCAGTCTTGCCGAATTTTATGTTCTTCGTCTTAGCTGAATTTGAGATTTTTCTTTAGGTATGACCTCATTCCCTCTAAATAAATATGGTTTATTTAAACCTCTAAACTATGGTTTAAAAATTAGATATAAAAAAAGAGAACAAATGGAACAGTAAAAAGCCATGTTTCAATATTGAAAAATGCTAGTATTATTGTGTGACCCTCGATAAGATAGTTTTTGGCCTAAAACAGAAATAATTATGTCTGTGGCCTTCTTCATGAGATCTCTGCCAAGGTATAATGAAGAAGTTTCAGTTACTATGTTCCAGCAAGAAAGTACGTAGGAGACAACACTTTTAATCGCTAAATATGAGACAAAAACAGTTGTGGACAAGAATATTAATGGAGAGCATCACTCTGCCTTCAATTATAAGAGAATGATGAATAATTTGTCAGCTCTTTTGTCAGTGAAGGGCTTTGATAGAGATGTGTCAGATAGTTCATAATTCAAGGGGTACTAATCCTTTAACAAAAATAATAAAACAATGAGACACTCACCAAGCTGATTCTTGTCATTTCAGTACCAATCAGAAGATATTATGCCAACCAGTCGGGTTCTCTGAAGCAGTTTCAGTGAAATGAACCTACTGTTCTTTAGATGCCTTCTGAACTATATGGAAGTTTCTTCAACATTGTCATTAAAAGCAACATTACCATCTTTTCGTCACATAGCATGGAATGAAGAGGATGGGAAAAAATGGAGCTGGTCCTGTTTTCACTTCCAGAAACTTAGAACCTTACTATTGTACACACTCTGCAATCTTGGCTATCTTTGTGGAAAAACCAGATCAACCATTCATCAACCTATGAATGTCTTCCTATTAATGAATGTTCTTGACTCTTCAAAATTGGCTAATGAGTGATAGAACAACAATAAATCCAGACAAGACTGATGCAAAACCAAAATGACTGACATGCAAAAACTAACAATTGATTAAATTTTTAACTTTTTTATGCCATCAACAAGTGTGTGTATGATAAGCCAAATAAATGATGATCATTTTGAAGGTTATATATGTGGACAGTACATAACTGACAACTCAGTATGCTATCTGATTATACTGTTTTAAGTTTATTTATATTCTACGTTGATTTCAACCAGCTTACAGAGATGTGAATAATACAATGAGGAAAATAATTTAAAAGTGAGAAAGATAGAATACAAACATAGAAAAGTATTAAGGAAATAATAGGGAGATTAATATAAAAATTTCAGTAATGAAACCCTGCTGGAAGAAATTGCTGGAAACAACTAACAAACTTCATTCTTAGCTTTCAGACACAAATATCACAACAGCTACAAGGTAAAGCAAAACCTGCTTGTTTACAGAAGCCCAACTTTTGGGTTTGCTAGTTTACGAGTCATCCTTGATTTTTCCTTTTCCCTCACAGTCCACATTTTCCATTAGTAAATTGTGTAGGTTTTACTGCCAAAATATTTCCTCAAAATATGCCCATTCTTCTCCATTCCGTGTTGTCACCCTACTCCCATACACCGGCTTCTCTCTTTTAGACTATCCGAAGGGCCTCCTCTCTGGTCTCCCCACAATTTATTCATCACATAGCAGACAACAGAACCATTTAAAAACACAAATCAAATCTTGCCTCTCCATTGTATATAATGATCCCTGGCTTACTATTGTACTTTTAATTAACTGCAAGTCCTTCCCCATAAATTTTGGTCATCTGGACCTCTTTGAACTCTTCTCCTGTGACTCTCCCCCTGGTCTACCATTCTCCAGCATATTCGTTCTCTTCTTCAATAGATGCCCAGTTCATTCCCGCTTCAAGGCCCTTGCTCTTGCCTAGAACACTCAGTCTTGATCCTTTAGCATGATTCACACCTTTCTGTCAGGGCTCACTTCAAATATCGCCTCCTTATGGAGAACTTTACTAAAAACTCAACGTAAATGTGCACGCACGCACGCACACACAGACACTCACACGGGTTTTATTTTCCTCACAGCATTTCTAATGAAATTACCTTGTTAATTTCCTAGGCCATTTGTTCATTGTCTGTCTCCCTGCTGTCAACTCAAATGTATGTTTCATGAGAGGAGAGAATCTGTCAACCCCATAACATGAAGTCAGAGCTCAACACCGTGAAAATTCCAGACACTGTGATTAAGAGAAACTTCTCCACAATAAATGACATTTTTTCCTCCTAAAATATAAGCCCACAGTGACGGGACTGTCTATAATTCAGTAACAGTAACTGTGTGGGAGGGGTGAGTGCCGGTGCATATACTGTCAGCATGCAGCTCCCTGTGGTCCGACATAATCAATGTGTTGATCTTAAGAGTGTCTAGAAGGATCGCTGAATTCCATAGTCTCCACAAAACTGATTCTCTCCACCAAGATTTTGAAAGGAGGAGCAAGGAGTTTAAAAATCTGCTTGCTTCCCAAACACAAAAAGTAGCTACTCTAAGCAGCCAGGTTACGGCAGATACGGTGCCTTCACGAGTCCATCCTACTGGAAAAGTAGGAAATAAGCTAACTTCACCCCCCATTCCTACCCGAACCAAGGGCTTGACAAATGTACTTTACAGAAGGTAATTTTGGACAGATTGTCAGCCAAGATCACACTACGATTTCATGCTTTGAGGCCATGCCTCTGGAACAAACACAAAGCAACAGGAGATAAATATGAGAAGAGCAAACTAAAAAGAAATTCCTGCATTAAAGAAATCTACATCTCAGGACAAGTCGACCATCCTAACCCTTCCACCTACACAAACATCTCTACCAAAAAATAATAACCTGCACAGCTTACATGTAAGTGGTGCCCCTTTTGAGCTGTCCGACACAGCCTCCAGGAACAGAAACACCACTCGGTCAAGGAGCCTGAGGCTCCGGGCTGCCAGCGTGCAGATCTAGAGGCGGGTGAAGGCAACTGGGAATTACAGACTGCAGGCCCCAGAAAACAATGGAGGCAGGCAATGCAAATTACGAGCCAGACAACAAAAATGGTGGGGGTTGTATAACAGGCCGAATAATGGTCCTCCGAAAGCATCCATGTCCTAATCCTTGGAACTGTGAACATGTTATATGAGTTGGCGAAGGGTAATGAGGTTGTGTACAGAATAAAGTTGCTAATCAGAAAACCTCAAAATAGAGGAAGTATCCTGGATTATCCAGCGGGCCCAGTGTAATTACTCGAGTCCTTAAAAATAGAAGCAGGAGGCAGAAGAGTCAGTGTCAGAGCGATGCTGTAGAATAAAGTCTGATGAGGCCACTATTGGCTTTGAAGATGCAAGGGGGCCATAAGCCAAGGACACAGGCAGCCTCTAGAGGCTAGAAAAGCAAAGAATCCAATTCTTCCATACAACCTCCAAAAGGAACCCAGCCCTGCAGACACCTTGATTTTAGAACAGGAAACACATGTCAGACTTCTGACTACAAAACTATAAGATAATAAATCTGTGTTGTTTTAAGCCACTAAGTTTGTGGTAATTTGTGACAACAGCAAAGAAACTAATACAGATTGTAATTAAATCTCCCACATAAGAATATAGGCAAAAACACCAAAATACAATAATAATGATAAGAAGGAAAGCAAATAAAATAAAATCGGGAGGAAGTCTTCACCAGAAAAAAAATAATATAATCTAAAATGACTTGAAAATAAGGATAGTTTTTAAATCAAAAAGACAAGAGAAAGAGTAAGTCCATAAGACGAAGCATAAGAAAATTAAAAGAGATAGAAATTAAACAACACAAAGTACTCATTTAAAAAAAAAAAAAAACCTAGAAATTTGGAAATAAAGTTCAAAATAAAAAAAAATAGGTTGAATAATCTATAAATTTACCACTATCCAAGAGAGGATGAATAAATTTCAGAATCTCAGAATGCCTCTCAGGAAGGTAAGGCAATAGGAACGTGATAGAGCATTTAAAGGACACGGAGGGAGACAGAGAAGCTCCAACATTCATCCATTAGGAGTTCCAAAAGGAGATAAAAATGAGGAAGGTAAAAAAAAAAAAAAAACATCAGAAGAGATAATGGATAAGAAGTTTCCAGAACTGAAGGAAGTTATGTGGGAATTCATACACTGAGGACCAAACAGGGAACCGAAAAGATAAATGAACCTGTAGAACCATCACAGGGAAACTGTAATATATCAGGACAAAGACAGAAACTTAAATGCTGCCAGAAGGAAACAGTCATCTATAGAAACGACAAATAGACCAGGAGCAGAGTTCTCATTAGCAACAGATTACAGAAGACTATTAAATATTATCTTTAGACTGTTGAAGGAAATAGAACTCTACAACCCCTAAAATACTGATCAAGAATGAGTCAAATAAAGGATGGCTATTAGCCAGAGGGGGATTTCGTGTAAACCAATGAAATGTAAGCATCAGTTTCCTCATGTGCACGGGCCTCTACCCAATAATGCTGGGAGCTGTTGGAAATTGCAGTGCTCCAGACAGAGAGGGCAAAACATATCAATGAGGCATTTCTGGAAAACTGCCTACAGAGATTTCAGAAGGAAAGGACTGAATTTCCAAGGCTTGAGTGATTACTGGGTCTTCTTTTCCTATTCTATAACAAAACACACATTCCTAATTTTGTGTTTTATTAAAATAAGATCCCCAAAGTGTATTAGCTGCAGGCTCCATAAAACCAGACTTGCCCTTGACTCCAACAAAAAGTGAAATTGGAGAAAATAACAGAAGTAATAGTAAACACAGAAAATGGTAAAATGTTTTCAGAAGCTTAACTGATGATAGGGTATTAAAAATAAGTAAATTTTGTATTTTAAAAAGATAGACCAAACTATTCTCATTGATACTAACATGGGTGGTTCAGGGGCACTATACGGCTTTGTAAAGAAGAGTATAAATGTAGAGAATCACTGGCCTCAAAAGCACAGACTTTATATAGCCAAAAAAAAAAAAAAATCTGGTACATTTTTAGATGGGATAGCTATCAATTGACACTTTTTATAATCTGAGGGTAATGAAGAACTGCTCCCTTTACAAATGAGTTTCTTGGCTTTGCATTCAATCAAGCTAGGTCACGCCCTTAGGGTTGGCATAGGGTACTAGTTAGCAAGGCTCAGCACCCACTATTAGGAGAAATCCTTAAACCTCTCATAGGGCAAGACATTTCCCCTTAGTGCTTGTTCTGCTTAAGATAATAGCAGCTATTGAGTATGAGGAAGCAGCACCAAGACCCACTCAGAAAAGCCTGGAAGCCTTTCACATATTATATGAAGGAAGTGCTTCATAGAACAAAGTCCTATGGTAACAATTTTCAATGTTTACGTCATTTAGTAAAAAAGACACTGGATTGTAAATAGGGAAACTTAGCTTTCCCTCACATTCTTTCACATCGACTACAATCTTTTTTTTATGTAGGTTCTTGTTATTCCCACCTAGAAAAAGAAATGAAGGCACCTACCTCAGAAGAAGTATTATAAAATAAACTAAATGAGAATCATAAACTGAAACAAGCCTAGCTCTTCAGAGAATATATTCCATTTGCCATTTAAGAGGTATACAGAAAATGTGTGTGAACCGACATACTAAGAGATAACAGTATGTTATCAGTGTTGAGATTATACTTAAGGCTCTCTCCTCAGTGGACTGCTGATCAGTTTAAGGAGGCAAAGGGATACAGGATGGTTATGTTTATCTCTGCCTGAGGACAGTGAAGAAACCTACAGAATCCAATTTCAAAAAAGAAAGGGCAAGAAAGCAAATGTTTCCTGCCTGGTGAGCCACTGTTCCTAGTGGCCATATTAAAAAAAAAAAAAAAGATATTTAGCATCCTGTATTTACCACTATCTTACTATTCCATCATAATGAAATGGAACAACCTGTGAGTTCCTTGAGACCAGGGGCTGTGAATTAATCACTAACTGTATCTCCAGGATCTACCATCATGGTACATAGAAAGCGCTAATAATACTTGTAGAATTAATGAACAAAGGGAAGTAAACCTATATAAAATTAGGAAATTTTTGCTAAGGAAGGCTAATTATTGACTACATTATATTTAGCTAGAGGTGATTCTTGAGCTAACTCGAAGGGGTAAATCTGTAAAACCCTAGCGACACCCACAGCCACAAGTCAGGGCTACTTGAAGAGATGACAGGGAGTTCAGTAGGAAAGACAGGCAGAATGACTCTGAAGCAAGGCAGTTCATAGCCAGGGAACCGGACCTCCTCACTTGTTGTCTAACGTCTTTATGAGAAGGCAGTAGGGAGCCACACCATACTCATTTACTACAGCTTTCTTAGACACAGGATAGAAAACACACATTTATAACTAATTGCATGTGGAGTTGGAGTGCTTCATAAATTAAATCATAAACCCAACTATTTAGAAATCTCTCAATAACTGACTGAAGGACTAATCAATAATTAAGTTATCAATTTCATTGAAACCCTCCATTTTAAGAACAATATCGACTTTTCAGTTTCTCTGAGAGTGGTTGGTGATTCTGGGTGCACACCAACCTGAACCCCAAATGTGCCAATGCGACTGGTGTGAGCTCGGATTGAAGCAGAGGTATTCTTCAAAACTCCTGCATGACTGAAATGCAGTGATCCCCCAAACCATCGGCACACTGGAATTAATAGGAAATCCTTTTTAAAATTCTAAACCCAGTAAAAAAAAAATTCCAAACCCAGGCCACACTTGCAGAAAATTGTATCACCCTCTGGAAGTGGGGCCCAGGTAGCAATATTTCATGAGGCTTTCCAGGGGATTCCAATGTATAGGCAAGTGTGAGGACTAGTTATGATAGGCCTCAGTTTTGGTGAAACTTTTTAACCATTTAATCACTAAACTGTAATCGATCAGAGACCGACTATGCCCATAAATAGCCCCATAAATAGCGAAGCTAAAGACAAGGTCTCAGAGCAATTAAAGGAGGTAAGAAACATACTACATCTTTAGAGAACTATTTTTATGAAGTTTCAGTGAGAGAGATGGTAAAGGGCCTTCATACACACAACTATTCTAAATGTTCCTGAGATTTGCTTAAGTTTAGGTAACATAGGCATTCTCAGCATTTTATTGAAATATACTCTAAGCAACTGTTGTTCATTCATGTCTGAAAAGTCAGGACATAGATCTGATGAATATTTTGCCAGTTCCCACATGGTATTTCTTTAGGGATTTGCAAGTGGGGTTCAAATGTTAATGTCCATCCAAGGAAAAAGAGAGGAGCCAGAAAAGATAGCCAGTATCAGAGAGGACGACAAAAGGAACAGAAAAATAAAACGCATATGTATTTCACTTTGCAAGTAAGTTATCTGGTTATGTCACTTAGGACGACAATGTACTAGTATTGACAATGGTCTTGAAGTGGGAGTTAAGTGACTAGTTGCTTGTGAAAATGCCAGCAGTGACTCTTTTCCTTATTTAAGGAAAGCTTGAGCCACAAAATGAGTTGGGATAATGCTGGCCAGAACTCTCCCCAGCTTTTGAGAAGGGGTTTGCAGATCAGCTTATGATACCCAACCCCTAAACTCTGCAATTTAGGATTGTTCTGACTTCTATTCAAACTGACAAATGCCCCACAGCATAGAACCCAAGTAAATGCATCTTCTTGGCCTCGCTCAGATTTAAGACTTCCATCTTTTCTATACCATGTGTGAAAAGAGAACATAGATTCTTTTTTTTTTTTGATGACTATGGTAATTTCAAAAAAATTTGGGTAGAGCTATGTATTGAAGTCAGCTTTTTTTAAAAAATATACTTCTCGGGGCACCTGGTTAACTCAGTCGGGTAAAGCGTCAGATTCTCGGGTTCAGCTCAGATCGTGATCTCCTGGGTGGTGAGATCGAGCCCCATGTCAGGCTCTGTGCTCAGCGCAGAGTCTGCTTGGGATTTTCTCTCTTTCTCCCTCTGACCTCACCCCTACCCGCTGCTCTCTCTCTTTCTCTTTATCTCAAATAAGTAAATTTAAATACATATATATATTTCTCTGAATTATTTATTTAATCAATTGTAAGCATTCTTAGCTAAATATGCTGCTGCAACCAGTGTAGGATAGAACAACCTGATTCAAGAGCTGTTCTTCCACAGTGCCTCTTAAGCTGTGCCCTCTGACACGAGCCGGCAATCCCACTGACGGGGTTCAGAACATACCCAAACACTAGATGCATCAGTTTGAAATCTAAGAAAAATCTAAGAAAAATCATCTACTGAGTGGACTCAAGAGTTGTAGCACTGGCCTCCTCCCAATCACCAGCAGAGACTAACTTAAATATATACCATTACATCTGATACCAAGCTACCTCCAGGGCCTTTTTTAAAATTACAATGCTAAAGAAACTGCTCTGTTTAAAATTTGGGGCATCGATTTTTATGATACTTCTAAAAAGTGTTTTGGGTTATTATGACTTCAGCCCATAATTAAGTGGCTTTTTATTTCCTTTAAAATTCTGATAACTGATTACTCTTAGTAAGAAGCCAGTTATTACCTTGGAACATCATTTCCCTTTGAGTCACCTAAATTCTACATTATACACTGAATTTTCTTTCTTTGTAAAATAGTGTATAACAACAGGATATCAAACTGGGTCTCTTTGTCTCATTTTACCTGAAGCTGCAACGGGTTGAAAACAAAAGTTTTCAAAGTTAAAGTACTTCCCAAACACATTACAAAACACAGACAAAATGCTAGCTCGCTTTTGTAGGACTTGCAAGGGATAAAAAAAAGTTTTATAGTTCAGCATTCACTTCAAGGGTATGAAGGTTCCATCCCTTTGGGAAAAACTAGATCCTCCAGGGAAGTTTTTTAAAGGGCTGGGAATGAAAGGAGCACTTGGAATATGCCATTCGGGAGCACAGTGGGCCAGTGGTCTAACCCCCACTAGAAAACTAAGGAACCTAACTCATCTTTCCCTGGGCAAAGGTTTTGAGTTTTGAGTTCCCCCTGGACCGTGTGTGAAGAAGACTGATAAAATGGGCCGGAGTACATTCTCAAATTTCAGATTTATTCTATCTTAATTATGGTATTCAAGTAAATTACTATGCTCCAAAAGTTTCATGTCAAAAATGAAGTCTGTAATCAGCATTCCATAAGCACGTGGATAACCCTGGGTCCCTTCACAAAACCCATTTCTAATTCCCCCCCCCCCCAAACTTACACCATACAGAACTTGATGTTGCTGGGACACTAGAGCAAAGAACCTGATGTATTTTGAAGCCAAATTCACCATATTTCAAATTGTTAGTCTGTCATTTCTGCCTTCAAAACTTTGGATGTATTCAATTAATCTCTATGAGCTCCGCTCTCCTCTCTGTAACCTAATTAAAGGTGGCTGTGACCAACAAACAAACCAAACCAACCACAAGATAAAGTATCTGCATAATAGCAAAAGGTACCGAGAATTTTAGCCCACCCTCTGTCACCTCCTTCCTAGTGATATGGTCTTTCTGTAGGTATGTTAACATTACACAGTCTGGTTTAAAATGATAACCTCTTTTTCTGCTTTTTGTCTGGCAGATTGCCAGCCTCCTTAAAGTAATGTTGCCAGATTTGTGAATTATCTACTGCATGTGGATTTTAGTAAAGTCTCAGCTTTATAGATGACTCAATGTTGGGCCTAATTACTGCCTAACGATGGATGCAAGCCTAAAAAAATACATCCTTTTGGGTTCGACCACATTTGTGCTTAATGTGTAACATATCCTTTCAAAAGTATTTTTGTAGCCCCAAAACATGCCTCTGTGGTATCCATGGGATAGCTCTAAAAGACTTCGGAACTGGGTTAATTGAAACACACAGGATACACTCAAGTTGTTTTACTGATCAGGCCTCTTGTCTGGAAAACCTCCGTGAAAACGAATGAGTTGATTACCGGAAAAGAAATTAACAAATGAGAAGGCTGACTTAAGCGTTATTGGAAACCAAGGATGAAAGGAACATATTCAGCATCCCACAAAGGGAGAGTATGGGATAGCTTCTGTGTTTGTTGTTGTTGTTTTTTCTAAACGATCTAAGTATTTTTATCCAACTCCTCCACTTGAGAAACAAAGGCAAAGAGAGGCCAGCACATGACTGTGTATTTCTATTTTGTCAGCATTTTTACCAAAACCATGCTTGTTTTTCTCTTATGTCACTAAGTTATTTTTGTTTCTGAGACCAGAGTATATTTCCCCTGGGGAGCCTAAGAAATACTCCAGGGAATTTTCCTGAGTAAACGCATCCAGTGAATGGAACACAGGACAAAGAACCTGGGATCAGTCTTGGTTCTGTGCATTCTTACGAGTCACATTTATTCTTATTATCATCAGGAAACATTTATCTTAAGTGTTTTGAAGACCTTGAATAAAAATTTCTCTATAAATACAAGTCTGTTTATGTCTGTATAAAAATTCTCAGCGATTCACTAAAGCTTATACTTTCATACTTAAAATCTTCTGGGGAGGCGGGGGAAACATTTGAGAAGTGTCTATCTTTTGAGATAAAGGTTGGCTATAACATGAAAAGTGGATTCACTTTAATTGACTCATCACACAAGACACTACCAAAAAACAAAAAATCTTCAAAGCAGCCAAATATTGAAAGACCTTTATTTTGAAACCCTAGGTTATACCATTTTAAGAAGAATCATGATTAATTATAAGTGATCTCCTTTTTAGAATAAGCAATAAAGAATATTGGTAAAGTACTACCAGCCTGCAGAGAAAGGAGAGAGATTTTATGGTCTGATTTCCCCTTCTGAATAGATGCTTCTTCAGCTTTAGAGCCAAAATTAATAATCAGCTTCAGTTAAGATTTGGTCATTCCCTGTTCTTGCCCTTTCCTCCTAATGGGCTTGTTTTCCCCCACTAAAATTCAGCACCACACAAGCTTAGCTCTGTAGCAGAGAGCAGACCATAATATATAATCAATATAATATCAATATATATAATATATATGTTGTCAATATATAGTCAAGAAAGAATCTTAAGAAATACATCTACATAGGAGACTCCACTCAGTATAAAATGTAGCAAATGATCTTCTGATAAATAAGTGTATCTCTGTTGAACCAATTCCACAAGACTTAGCAAGAGGGAACTATATCAGATTATAGAATATTAAAACCCTTAATTGCTAAACAAATTAATCATGTTGTATTTAGTATTTTAATTCAAGTTAATCAAGGTCTTTATGGTAGTGAGGTAAGGTAATCTAGGAAAAAAACAAATCATTTTCAAAAAGAAATTAGATTTATATGAATCATTAGTAAGAGAAAAATCAGTGAAGTGGTAATTTGCAATAAAAGGAAAAGAAAAAATGGGTCACTAGGGAAAGAGCAAATCAGTGCACTAAAATCTTGCAAATCACCATCTTTTTTATGAAAACACATTTTTAAGACTGCACATAAAAAGAATTCTATTTGATATATTTTAATGTATAGGCATTTAAAAATTTGCCTATACTTAGATATCACAGTTGTTGTTTTTTTTTTTTTAAATCTATGCCCTAGAGACAGAAGACTTTTAATCATTTGGTTGTTTTGGCTTATGTTTATGTCTTTCTTTCTCTTTCTGCTATTTTTTAACAATGATAAAAGCTTCCCTGTCTTGAAGACATTCCAAAATACTTCATTTTGAAGAAACTATCAAAGGGGCATCAAGTGGCACATAGGCTTGGCATCAGGCACACCAAATGGCCCAATTAAACCATTCATAGTCTTTGCAATACGCGATTTAAATGTACCCAAGAAATGTCGAATGGTTCCTCATGCAGAATTATCTTTACCAATGAGCTATGCCTCAGGAACGGAGCACATAAATCCCTACAGAGGTTTGTCTCAGACACACACTGGAGGATGTTAGTTACTACAGAAGAGAAGAGACTTTTCAAGCTGAACACAATGATGGGAAATGCCTTCTCCTGGCAAGGTGCCCTGGTCAGAGGAAAATGAGACCCCCAGCACCTCCTTCTGTTGGAAAGAGTCCTTAGGCCCCACATCAGGCCCTAAAAGCAACAGCAGGAGGACAATGTTTCCTTTCTACCATGTTTCCTTTCTCCAACAGACAGTAATTCTTCAATAGTTCAGAAAAAGTCTTCTTAATGTGATAAATTTGAAGGAGAAAATGAAGGAGAGAATTATTAGTAAAATGATAGGCTCGGTGGATAGCTTCTTCACTTGAAAAATGAAAAACCGCAATAAATTAATAGGAAACTAAACAGTCTGGCTCACAGGGGGCCCCCAAGAGTACTGTCCCCACTCACTCCTTCCTCTAGTCACAGAGCTGGTCTGTGCACAGGCATGTGCTTCTAGGCCTGAAACTCCCACTTCAGGAGGCAGGAGCTCTAACAGCATCTCTGCTCTTACTCCCTCTTGGGAAACTTCTCTCTGTTGCTAAGATACCAACTGGATTCCTTACCTTAATATGTTCAGAGGCCCTTGCCTGCCCCTTGCTCCCAGCTGCACTCTGCCTTTCTGTTGGGTGCTGGCTCCAACTCTGATTCAAACCCCTGACTGCCTTAGGGACCTACTCAGCTGCTTTCTTAGTTGGACGCTTGGAATGTAGCTCTCGGCCCCTCTGCACTAGCTTCATTGCTGTCCATGGTAGAAGGTACAACAGTGTTTGAAAGAAAAACAGTCCATTAGGCTTTGAAGGATACAGTGAGCAGAGGAAGGAGGGAATTCAGGGGAGGGAGAGTAGTAATTTGTAAGTCTATACGCACCAGACTAACCAGCAGATATGTATATTTATTTAAACACGCCTTCTTATAATCTTGGGATCTGATGGGTGAATTCTAGCAGCTAGTATATGCTAATTCCAGGAATTTATTAGACTGATGGATGTGTGGCAATAACATACTGAAGCTAGTGGTTTTGAGTTGGCATGTCTCATAAAAACTCGTGGTACTTAGCTGTTTTTTTGATATTTGGTATGATTTACATTTTATCAATTAAAGCCCTAAATTATCAATAAATTATGTTATTTTAAAATGCATCTCTAATCTTATATTTAAGGATACACTTCAGGGTAAGCTTTTTATTTTTTTAAAACTAATACGCCTTGGGGTGCCTGGGTGTCTCAGTTGGTTAAGCATCTGCCTTCGGCTCAGGTCATGATCCCAGGGTCCTGGGATCGAGCCCCACATCAGGCTCTCTGCTCAGCAGCGAGTCTATTTCTTCCTCACCTTCTGCCCCTCTGCCTGCTTGTGCTCTCTCTCTCTCTCTCTCTCTCTCAAATAACAAAATCTTTAAAAAAAATAAATAACATATCTCTGGAGCGCCAGGGTAGCTCAATTAGTTAAGTGTCTGACTCTTGGTTTCAGCTCGGGTCATGATCTCAGGGTCATGAATCAAGCCCCACGTGCTAAGTGCAGAGTTTGCTTGGGATTCTCTCTCCCTCCTCCTCTGTGCCTCTCTCTCTCCCCTTCATAAGTAAATAAATAAATCTTTTTTAAAAAAATAACATATCTCTGAGAAAATTCATACCTATTTAGTATGGCATAGCATTGCACAGCATTAATGTTGTCAATGAAAGTCTTTTGGTAAAAATAAAGAGAATAACACTAATGTAGGCTTTACCATATATAGCATATTCAATTACATAAAACACTACACTAATGGCATTCTGTCAGCCATATAAGTCTGGGTAATAGCATCAGTGATTTTGTTCTGAAATATCTTCTTCCTGCCAAAATGAAGCCTGACATGTGAAGGTAGAAGAGAAGGAAGCTCTTATATAGATACCATGTTTACTGGAAAGATACTCACAGGGTTACATAACTCTAAATATGTTGCCATATCAACACCATCCCAAATAGCTTTAAATTTTAGATATTTAGAAGGTCTGATAAAAAATCCTTTCACAATAATCATGCCAGAACCCCAAATCTACATGATAGAGTTTATCAGGTTCAGCTGGATTTCACTTCTACATGTAATTACCTTGAATTCTTTCATTTTTGCTCAGAGATATAATTTTTCCAAATTGAAAATAACATTCTTTTTTTTTTTTTTTGAGTTCATAAAGGACATGACATTTTGGCTTCCAGTGATAGTAACTAATTTAAGAATGCTCTCTGGTGCATCCCACCTCCCCTTCACTGCATTTCTCAGAGCCTGCTTCCTATATCTGAGTCATCGGCATAGGGCGGTCATCTAGAGAAGGCTGATGTCTTCCAGGCCATAGGCATTAGCCATCTGCCATCTCTCCAGAAGACTGGAGAGACTTACATTGCTTTGAGCTAATCATCCTCAGAGAATAAAAGGTGATAACAAGCTGGTTTGAAATAATATTTTTCAACTGTAATTCTTACTTGTTATAGCCTCACACCAAAACAAGCCCTACCAGAGAGAAATGCAAGGATCTATAAAATAACAGGACAGATAAAAATGATCCCTTGGTTAATATCCTGCAGACATCTATTTTAATGAGGACTTAACAGTATTTACCATTCATAGGAGTCTACATACATATTAAATGGAACTGAATAAATGACAACCTATAAGACCTCTAAGACAAGATTTTCAGTGAAATAAAACCTGTCTGTGGCATTAGTACCCTTAAATGTAATCAATGTATCCTCTGGGATCATGAATTAGGTTTAACTCTTCGGTCAAAACTCGCATCACCTGGATGTTCATTAAGTATCATTTGGTGCTTTCAAGTCAGATGAAATATCATATTTGATAATTTGGCAATAGAAAGAAAATCAGATAATCACTGTAAACATTTTTATCTATAAAAATTTCCTCAATTATATATATACACATAAAATTTAATTTTATATAATTTAATATATACACGTAGGGACACCATTGTGTATGTGTGTGTGTGTGTGTGTGTGTGTGTGTGTCTATTATATGTATTCTCAATGAAAGATTATTCAAATTTTGTTACATAGACTCTTCAGTGGGCTTCTCACCCTTACAACACACAGGCCCAAGGTAACCAACATTTTCATTTCTGCAAAAGGCAGGATTTGATCAACTAAAAATTATAATGCCTTGAATTTCCATAAATTCATAAACCTGTCTCCTTTCTTCTTCTAAAAAGCCATATAAAAGTAGATGCAGGCATCCGGAAGGGAAAATAAAGTCAAACCCTTTCTAACTTAGGCTGTCACTGTACTCAAAGATTATTTCCAGTTATGAGTCCAATAAAAGATAATTAATAAAAATGTATCTAAAAAGATTTACACCATGACCATAACAAATTATAATGTGTATTTTAGATTTATTTCTGAAATGCACTGGCAAGCCTATTTGAAATAATTCAAACTTCATATATAAAAGAACAAACAGTTCTTATAAAGAACAAGCTTAAACTAACAAGAGCTCTTGGTGCTTGTAGGACACAGTATGTTTCCATTAAACATGAACTCAGAACTGAATCGTATATAATCTTACAGTTAAAGAGAACATGATTCCTTATGTTTCATATTTTAAAAAATTAAGCTCTTAGTATCTATGAAAATGAGAGAACTAAGGGCAAAGAATAAATCCTCAGAGTTCATTTGGCCACTCTACTTCTTACCCATCTGTCTTAAGTATAAAGCTTTAAGAAACTCCAAAAGATATCAGCATATAGAAACCCAAGAATAGTCATCCAAAAATTATTGCCATCTTCTTTGCTCTTCAGAGAAATTAACAAAAGTCTTAGGGAACCACTCACCTTCAACAAATGATCCAGCCTATACTGACTTAAGCCTTAGTATCAAATTTCTGCTTTAAATAACTAAACCTTTGACAATTGCCCTGAATAACTGAAATAATTTGATTTTTCTTCTAAAAAATTCATTATATTTTCTCACCTTGCTGCTTTCTCACCATGCTTCTTCCCTCCTTATGCCTTTTTCTCACATCTTATCAGTGGTAGTTAAATAGGCAGTACCTTAGCCATAGAAAATAGGACCATAAACCAAAATGAAATTAAAGTTGTTTGAAGTATTTGAACTTACCAACTCACATATGGGATTATGAAGAAAGTAAGCCTTCTCTAATTGCTCCAGGGCAATTGAGCATTTTCCCTTCTACAGTCCACTATAATAGTCCATAGTTCCTAGCTTTAGTTGCTCAAAGTATTTACTTACAGACCTATCTTCCCTGCTAGATTAGACGCCTCATGAGAGAAAGACTCTATCTTGTCATCACCTCTGTTCTCCCAGGGCATAGAAAAATGACTAGAACCTATAGGGTACTCACTAAATGTTCAAGGAATTGATGTGATGTATTTTGACACAGATATTTGTCACATCTTCCACTCGCCAAGTGCGACAGGCATTGAGCTAATGCTCAAAATTTCAGCAGGAGACCACAGAGTGAATTCTCCCCAAGGGTAACCTTAATATCCTTACCTTTCCATGTTGGTGACTTCAAGTGACTAAAATTACAGCCATATTTGCCATATGAAGGCATATGAAGGTATGTACATTTTTCATTCCAGGTGTACATATAAATATACTTCTGACTCTACAGCATATGGTAATAAGTTTAAGATTAAATACCTAATTGTAAAAAAAAAAAAAAAAAAAAAAAAAGATCTGTTCTTGCCAGAATCCAGGTCCTGTGAAAGTAGCCAATGCTGTCTCATTAGTTAGTAAGCTAATAGAAACTTTGCCAGCTTTTCTTTCAGTGTCTAGAAAACAGAGTCTGCAATGTGCCAAGTCTTCACTGATTTATTTTTGTAAATAGTGGTATAATAAGCCCAAGGAAGCCAAAAAAGCGAATTTTTAAAAAATAAATATTCATTTGCTATCAAGATGGATATGACCTTTTTACCTAAACCTATTACTGACAATTCAGAAAGACTATATGAACTAAACATTCATTTATCCCAACTACATCTGCAGGTAGTACTACAATTCAAGTTTTAAAATGCCCTCAATTTTGCAGTCCTGTGGCTTTTATATGAGGAATCACATTATTTTACCCATGTACCTTATTATTTTCTGACCTTTCAGAAAAATCTGATAATATAAATCTGCAAAATGAAATAATGCTCAAGAATTCCACTTTTCTCCCTCAGTATGCCTGCATATAACCTTCAACTTTACACTGATTGTATTACATGGAGATTCTATGAAGAGGCACCATAGTGGGGTGTGGGGCTGGGAACACTTTGGATCCAAGCTGTTTGAGTCCTGGCTTGAGCACTTACTAGTTGTAAGACTTTGGGGCAAGTTATTTTAATATTCTAAAGCCTCAGTCCTAAATATGCAAAATGGAGATCTTTTAGTCTCCACCTCACTGTTTTCTTCAAATGATTACATGAATTAATTCATGTAAAGTGCCAGGGCAACACCTATGACACATTAGGAACTCAGTAAAAGTTCATTATTATTATGCATCAATATGGATCACTGTTTTAAAATATAGCTGCTTGGAAAAATGGATACTGTACATATTTACAGAGCTTGCTTTCTCTCTGTTTTGATTCAGACACTGTCTTAAAAGCTTAGGGATGTCACTGACCTGGATGAATTTCACTCCCACAAACTATAAGAAACCATGGCCTTAGGTTTCTGGGTTTTAGACCAAGTTAGGATCCACTGCCCTTTTTTAAAAATTCTGGAATTTTTACACCTAAGTGGCTCAGTCTGTTGAGCGTCCGATTCTTGGCTTTGGTCGGGGTCATGATCTTAGGGTCAAGGGACTGAGCTCTTCATCTGGCTCTGTGCTCAGCAGGGAGTCTGAGGAGGACTCTCTCTCTTCCTCTCCCGTTGCCCCTCCCCCCACTTGTACTAGTACTCACGCTCTCTCTCAAACAAGTACATCTTTAAAAAAATTCTGAAATTTCTGTGATCTCTTATGCATAATAAAGGATAAAATAAACTTGGAATAAAATGGCATTTGTTTTCATGCATCTGATTGTGTTCCTAAAATGCATATCTATTAGTGTTTATATAAACATTTTTAGTCAAGTTCTATACACAGGGTACCGGTGGGGATGGGGGAGGAGGTTTATGTAGAAGATCACCAGTCAGTTAGTTTTCAAAAACAAGTAAGATTTCAATGGTAAACACGGCAGAGGGTCTGGGCTAAGTCAGGTGTAAAGGCAGGGATAAAGTAGGCGCTCGATAAGTACTTCGTGAATAACTCAGTGAACAAAGAATAGACAAGTCAAAGAGATTTCAAAATATGAGAATCATTAAGTAAAAAACTAAAGAAGTCATAGGAACAAATGCTGTTTTTGAAGTAAAGGAAGAGAAGGATCAAAGAAACTGCTTAGAAAGACAACATTCTAAATACACAGGGACCATGTTCCAGGTACCACAGGAGGTACCTGACATGGGTTATTTCCTTTACTCTTTCAAGTAATACTTAAAGGCCGTGGGCCTAACTGCTGACATTTGCCCCTTCAGATCCACTCCTCATTCTTTTCCACTATGTGGCAAAGAATCTAACCTTGGCTAAAAGGAGGTCTGGCCTTTGCCCTTGGCTCCCGGAGCATAATCTCTACTCACAAGGGATGTCAGAAGTCTCTCTGACACTTGAGCAATGCTGGACAGTGTATCTATATGATGTAGGGTAGAGGCTGGCCAAGCCAGAAAAAGCAACAATGTGATTTAGGGTGGGGGCTTTGGGTCACATAGTCTCAGTCAGCCTCCAGACTGAGATCAACCACACAGATAATCAATCAATCAGTCCTGCCTCTGTAATAGAGCCCCAATGCGAACTCTGAATGCCAAAGTTTAGGTGAGCTTCCCTGGCTGGCAATAATACACGCATATGATCTCGCACTGGTGCCAGGAAAATAACGTGCCCTGACTCCACAAGAACAGGATAATAGAAGCTTTGTGTTTGGTACTTACCCAGACGCTGCCCTATGTGCTTCTTTCATTGGCTGATTTTAATCTGCACCCTTTCTCTATAATAAACCATAATTGTGAGGGTAACAGCTTTCATTAAGTCATGTGAGTCCTTCTGGAAAATTACCAAACCTGCAGGCTGGTTTTGAGAATCTCCTCCCAAAATGCAATAGGTGTTAGAAATGAGAGCAGTCTTAAGGACTGTTCCCTCCAACTTCGTAATTGGCTTAAACTCTTGCACATACCATGATATCTGACTTGGGAAATTGACATGTATGGATTATATAAATGGGCTCAATCTTTGGCTTAAGGTTGAGTGCAGTCAATGGGAAGCCCAAATGAAAGGTAGAGAGAAAAGGTAGAGAGAAACTGGCATTTATTCATGTGTTCCTCCCCCAGTAGGACTCAGACTGGCTCGGACCCTCTTTGATAGAAGGTCACCACTCTTCTTATGGCAGAATGCTCTACTTGATTCTTACACACTTTTTTTTAAATTCTAGAATCTAGTTAACTCTCCCCTCCCCTTATCCCTTTGGTTGGAAATGGAAAGTGTGGAAGTGAGGGGAGAGTAACAGCAGCTCTGACAATGCTGGCTTTGGATTCTTGCACCACTCTCCCTGGTTATCCCCCTAGAACACACCCACATTTTTCCAATCAGTCCTTCCATAAATAAATTCTTCTGAATTTTTTCTAAACTGATTAGGCCTTTTTCTCCCCCCTGTTGGGGAGCTTTACTGGAAAAGGAAAGCACTATATTATTTTACACACAAGAAAACAGAGGGTCAAAAAGGTAAAAACAACTTGTTTAAAGTCACGTAAGTTGGGTAAAAGTGAGATTTAAACCAAGGTTTATCGAATGGCAGAACAGACGCTCTTTTCATTACAAGCAGAAGGAAATTTGACAAAGGAAATAAGGAAAGAAAAACAAGAGAAATAGGCAGAAAACCAGAAAAATGCATGGTTACAATCTTTAACACGTAGAAATATTTCAGCAAGAGACTGAGGAAGTGAGGAGCATTGTGAAAGATATAAAATCCTTTAAAGAATGAACTGAGGGCTTAGTAATGCCTGAATTAAACCAGTGTGACACCAGGACATTTGAAGTGTGAAGCAATAAATATATAAAATAAAAATAAATAAATAAAATAATGTAAACATTATCCAGGTCAATTAATCATGGAGAACAGAGTGTATGTATGTGTGCATACATACTTACCTACATTCATGTACACTCACTTAATATAAAGAGACCACAGATAATACAGAATAAGGGAAGGAAAACATGTGAGAAAACAAATAACTAAATTTATTTCATATATTACTATTAATTTTGCCATTGGGACACTTGGGTGTCTGTCAGTTGAGCATCATCTCGGCTCAGGTCTTGATCTCAGGGTATGAGTGCAAGCCCACACTGGGCTCCATGCCTGGTGTAGAGCCTACTTAAAAAATGTTTTTCATGACTGATGGGCAGTATTTTTCATTGTAGAAAAGGAACATTTCACAATAAACTTTGGCAGAGAAAAACGTATTGTCTATGAAACATTTTCTCACATTTCCAAGCTGATATAAATTAATATGCAAAGATCACCAAGGAAAAAAAGTGATTGATCTTCATATTTTCATGAAATCAACATGCAGCTTAAATTTGTCATTTTATGCATATTGTGTAAAACAGTACTGCTTTCCAGTTCCCGGGGATAAAATGGCAGAAAGCACAAAGTGTGAGATCTAAAAGGTAGAAAAGATTTTTAGGTCAAACAAAAAATGGTTTTGAGGAAGCACATCAACCAATAAATTATGATCTTTCCAAGTTATTGTTGTTTTTATATCTATAATAGCATGTGTGTCAACTTTAGGCATTAGAAAGAAAAGCCTTTTAGTGCTATCAAAAGCAATTAAAAGAGTCCTTTAATATCCAACTAAAATTTAATATAGAAAATAGTAATGTTGAAAGACACCCTGATTGTCTATTTTCTGAACTTTAAACTTCTGAGAACAAATCATGAGGTCATTCTAATTTTAGAAAAGACATTTCAGAAGTCTAACTCAAATCCCTTTGTTCTTTTGTTCACTGGATTAATGGGCTAATCAGAGGCTGAAGCCAGCTATCTCTCTGCCAATAGCAATAAAAAAGGAATTCCTTGAGAGAGTTGTTTTTTCCTTAGCCCTCAGTCTGGGACTCAGCTACGCGGGAAGGCTGGGTGTATGCATATGCTCTGGCAAAGCAGAGCTGATGCTCTACCAAGAGTCAAGAGGTCTGCTCAGCAAATGATTCCTTTTGCAATCTAAGCACACAACTTCGCTATTGTTTTTCTTTAATCTCCTCATCCTTAAATTGAAGGGACTGGACTAGATGTGGTAAGGCAAATAGATTCCTTCCCTTGTACCAACTCCTTTTTTACTGGTAATGACTGCTGGGCAGGCAAGGAGTTAGGAGGAGGAGGTTTGGAGCTCAGTAGGAAAAAACACTTTGATCAATTACAAATGTCGGCCACGGGTAAGCTGCAGTAGAAATACTGTTTATTTGCTAGGTGACTGTCAGATATCCTTTGAACTCACACATTTGGTATAACGAGGAATAATAATGAACCAATCTAGAACGATAGACCATAAAGAACACGGGACTCAAAGTTTTTTCATCTATAAAATTGGGAAGTTATAGTGGATATAGTATCTGGGGTCTCTTAAAACTAGAAGATTCTATGTTTCTATGAAAACATAGGAAGGAAAACACAGGTAGGAAAAATTTTAAATGTGTCTTAATTGCTATTTGGAGACTAATAATTATAATGAACGCTTTGATTATATTGACCAATATTAAGTAGCATTTGGATTCCCAACATATAGAGAAAGCAATGATTCTCCTGGCACTCTTAGCTCTACTTCTCACTGATTTCCACCAAATTATCATTTAGGGCACAGAGGCCCAGGGGACATGGGCCATCTGGAACTGGTCTCCTTCCTGGGGAGACAGCTAAGGTGGGAAGACAGCTGCACCAGTTTCAAAGAATTGATATCCAGGTTCTCTTCAGATCTGCCCAGAACATGATACTGAACCAGTTTCCAGGGACAAAGACAGGGCAATGTCCCCCAAAATTTCTTTTAAGATTTGCAAATATATCACAAAACATCACAGTTCAGTGTCCAGTATGGCCATCCATCAGGTTTCGTATTCATGATATCTGCCACCCTTGCCCTTCTCAAAGGTAGTCCATATATAACAGAACAGAGGTGATAAATACGATCCAGAAACACGCAACACGGATTTATAGGTTGAAAGGAAAACAGTTTTAGCAAAAGTAGTTCACATTTCTGTCAGAAATAGAGGACCAGATGTAAAACCATAGTGAGAGGAACACCTGCCAATGTGTAATGTCCAGAGAAGCTTTGAATACTGAAAAGAAAGCTATAAATTCTATGGGAAAAAAAAAAAATAGTGCCACAAAACTGTAAAGGGTTGCAGTCTCTACCTCAAAAGGAAATCTTTGCATCTGAAAATGTCAGCAATCCAACACACCGCAAAACATTCCACCAAAGTAATAAGGAGCACCCCCATGGCCGCTATCTATCATGGCAAAGGGCGATTGATTAGTAGCCAGCTGATGAAAAACAGTGTAGGGAAGTAATTATATGTGAAAGCCTGTTTTTTCTTAATTTTTTTTTTTTGGCTAAATAAAAACATTATTTGTCTAGAAAGGAACTAGTGACTGGAGAATTTTTGAATTAAGAAAATAAGAAAAATTGGTAAAAAACAAAAACTTAACCAGTCTAGGTTGTTTGGCAAACTAGACTTTCCAAGTCTGCCAAATTGAGACCCAACAGGGAAATGCTAATTGAGTGTAAAATGATTTTCCCTGGTAAGTTTGAACTACTGATTCACGGGAGCACCCCCAGAAGTCTCTGTGGCACCATGATGGCCATACTGAAATTGCCTTGGGCAGCACATATAGTAGTATGTAATATTTTCACTGAACCGTAGACACTTAAAGATAGACAAGCACATATTTCTTCATCTTTCTATAAATATATATTCAAATTCAGTTAAGTAATTAAAAAGGATTATGTATTTGATATTTTTCTTGATACTAATTCAAATCTCTTGACTTAAATTTCAGATGAGAAAAAAATGACTTTAAAAATATTTGCACTTTTTAGTTTTGAACTATATGATATGCATCACCACAAGTTTATAGTATATATAAAGAACTTCTATAACTCAATAAGAAAAAAAAAACAAATAACCCGCTTCAAAAATGGGCAAAGGACTTAAATAGACATTTTTCCAAAGAATGTATACAAATGACCAATAACCACATAAAAAGATGTTTAGGCATTAAAGAAATGCAAATAAAAACTACAAGATATCACTTTATACCCAGTAGAATAAAGATATTTTCTTAAAAAAAGGAAAATAACAAGTGTTGGCAAGGATGCAGAGAAATGATGACTCTGACCTATAGAGGGTGGGATGTAAACTACTACAGCGATGGTAAAAAACAGTTCGGTGGCTCCTCCAAAGGTTGAACATAGAATTACCATATAACCCAGCAATTCCATTCTTAGGTATATACCCCTGAGACTGAAAACAGGCACTCAAGCAAATGCTTGTCATAAATGCTCACAATAGCTCTATTTACAATAGCCAAGTGGTAGAAACAACCCAAAAATCCATAAGTGAGTGACCCTATAATGCACTGCATCCATTTAATGGAATATCATTCAGTCATAAAAAGGAATGAAGCACTGATACATGCTACAATGTGGATGAACCTACAAAACAATATGCTAAAAATACATATATGTATGCTAAATGAAGGAACCTAGACATAAAAGGTCACATATTGTATGATTCCATTTATATGAAATATCTGGACTCGATAAATCCACAGAGTCAGAAATCAGATTGGTAGTGGCCAAGAGCTAAAGGGAAGGGAGAACAAGGAGTGACTACTTCATGGGTACAGGGTTTTTGGGGGGAGTGGTAAAAATGGTTTGGAATTGGATACAAGTGGTAGGTACACAACACCATGAGTATACTAAATGCCACTGAATTGTACACAATGTGCTTTAAAATGGCTAATTTTATGTTATGTGATTTTTACTTCTTTTTTTTTTTTTTTTTAAGTTTAGAGCAGGCTTCCCAAGACTCTGCTGCTGATAAGTGTCCATAAAAAATGATGGGGTCATGACAAATGAGTGAAAGAGAATTTTAAAAGGAAAGATTGCCCACTGCCAAAACTGGAACAACGTAAGAATCACAATGAACAATGATGGTAATAGCTTATAACTCATTGTGGGGAAAAAGAATCCATTAGCCCTTACTGGTACTAAACAAAAAAAAAAAAAAAAGGAGAACAGAAAGCTATGCTTTACAAAAGGATGCCAACTAATAAATATAAAAGAAATGACAGAGTTAGAAATAACCATTTGCAATATGTTTCATAATAGTACTTGATTCAAGCAAGAATCATCCCTAGATGCTAAAACCATTGCATAAAAGTTGATAAGGAATATAATATATATATAAAAGATGTTACTTTTTTTAAGGATTTCATTTATTTATTTAAGAGAGAAAGAGAGAGCAAGCATGGGGTGGGGGGATGGAGGGGAGGGAGTGGCAAAGGAGAGAGAGAAGCAGTCTTCCCATGAGGCAGGGAGCCTAAAGTGGGGCTCAATCTCAGAACTCTGAGATCATGACCTGAGCCAAAAGCAGACACTTAACCAACTGAGCCACCCAGGTGCCCTGAAAGATGTTACTGAATTCAGACCACACACGTGTTAATGCTACAGCACAGAACCCTGGCAGATGCTACCTTTACTAAGGGATCAAGGGTAAAATCGTTAAGAATGGGGCAAACTGACATCCTGTGCCTCCTGATATGACGTACTTAAGTTGCACTACTTCCAGAAGGCAAAGCCTCAATCCAATCATGAAGAAATATTAGGAAAACCCAAAATAAGGAAGGTTTAAAAAACTTTTTTAAGATTTTATTTATTTATTTGACACAGAGAGGGAGAGAGAGAGAGAGAGAGAGAGCACAAGCAGTAGGAGCTGTAGAGAGAGAGGGAGAAGCAGGGTCCCCACTGAGCAGGGAGCCCGATGTGGGGTTTAATCCCAGGACCCTGGGATCATGACCGGAGCCCAAGGCAGATGCTTAACTGACTGAGCCACCCAGGCAGCCCCCCAAAATAAGGACGATTTTATAAAATTCAAAAAACATCAGTGTCCTAAAAAAAAAATTCTAAACTACTAAAAGCAATGTATTATCCTCAGATGTATTCTTTTTTTTTTTTTAAAGATTTTATTTATTTATTTGATACAGAGAGAGAGATCACAAGTAGGCAGAGAGGCAGGCAGAGAGAGAGGAGGAAGCAGGCTCCCTGCTGAGCAGAGAGCCCAATGTGGGGCTCGATCCCAGGACCCTGAGATCATGACCTGAGCCGAAGGCAGCGGCTTAACCAACTGAGCCACCCAGGC
>CM052806.1:59192127-59275278 GCA_028533885.1 Nasua narica
TTTTTTTTTTTAAAGATTTTATTTATTTATTTGATACAGAGAGAGAGATCACAAGTAGGCAGAGAGGCAGGCAGAGAGAGAGGAGGAAGCAGGCTCCCTGCTGAGCAGAGAGCCCAATGTGGGGCTCGATCCCAGGACCCTGAGATCATGACCTGAGCCGAAGGCAGCGGCTTAACCAACTGAGCCACCCAGGCGCCCCTCCTCAGATGTATTCTTACAGCAAAAGTGGCTATAAAGAATATTATCGGGACAATTAGTGAGATCGGAATATGGACAATATATTAGATAATAACATATTACTGATGTTAAAATCCTGAATTTGATAAAGGTACCATGACTGTATAAAAGAAAAACTTCTTAGAAAGGACTTAGGGCCAAAGGGTCATCGTAGGTGCAACTTCAAGAAGGTCGGCAATAGTGATAGTAATAACAATGACAACGATATGTGCATAGACCCATATACATGCACATATCCATGTATATAGATACACACACACATGCACACACACACACACACAGACGAGGTGAGGAAGACAACAAACAAGCAAAAGTGCCAAGTCTATTGAGAGTATCTGAAAATTCACTGTACTATCTTTGCAACTTTATTACAAGTCTGCAAATTTTTTTCCAAAATTAAAAACTATTCTTTAAAATTGTGTTTCCGAGATAAGTTTATTTTCACTCAAGCCTGTAAGCTTGTTCAAATCAGAAACTGTGTTCTCAGCCATATTCTCTCCTAATTGCTATTTTCCTCTTAGAAACGTGGCAAACAGAAATGAGAAATTTCATTTGCTTATTGAGTCTATCTGCTTGCCAGTGCAAGATTATTCCCCATGGCATCACTTTTACTGCTATTTTGGGTCCATTTTTAGGAATCTCAAATATGTGGGATTCCACCGCTTCCCTTGAGAGGTATCTTCCGTTAACTGTTGTTTGCTGAAATAGAGGTCTCCCTCAAATGCTTTCTTAGATGTGTAGCAGAACTTGCCACTCAGAAAGACAGTATTTATTTCTAATGGTCTGTGATCCAACTTCCTTTAATTATTAACCTTTGCCTTCTTTGTCCCTACAAAGGGAAATTTGGGAAATATCTTATTTGGGAGAAAATTGTTACATGTAAGAACATATGTGTTTACTGACTTGGCCAGAAATTTCTTCCTCTCTATCCCTTGGCCCAGCCTGAGGGCCTAGAACAATGAAAGTCTCATCTCTGATAGCCAATCATTCAGATGGACAATACTTACATACAGAAGACACTTCCTGAATTCTACCTAGTGATTTTGACTATTGAAGTATGATCTCATAAAACATCAGAGCTTAAAGGGACCTCAGAGACAACCAGGTTTAATTCCCTCATTTTATAGATAAAGAAACATGGTCCAGAAAGATTAAATGACCTGCCCAAACTAATACATTAAAATGAGGTCAGAGCTAGAATAAGAAACCTATTCTATTCATTTTCTGACCTGTAATCTTTCCACCTTCCACGATGCCTCATCAAATGGTTCAGGATCTTTCCTTTGGCTGATTATCACTTTAAATGTCCACAAGAATTTATGGAATACTAATTTGCTTTTCATAAACACTACACTCGCAATCATCTTTGAAAGCAAAGTTTATATCTAACAAATTTGAAAGAGCTTTATTTATTAAGGTTTAGGTCAAAACCCAGTTAATCTTGGTCCCATGAAAAATACTGGGCCCCGATATTCATAGCAGCAATGTCCACAATAGCCAAACTGTGGAAAGAGCTGAGACGCCCTTCAACAGACGAATGGATAAAGAAGATGTGGTCCATATATACAATGGAATATTACTCAGCCATCAGAAAGGATGAATACCCAGCTTTTGCATCAACATGGACAGGACTGGGGGAGATTATGCTGAGTGAAATAAGTCAAGCAGAGAAAGTCAATTATCATATGGTTTCACTTACTCGTGGAACATAAGAAATAGCATGGAGGACATTAGGAGAGGGAAGGGAAAAATGAAGGGGGTTGGGAATCAGAGGGGGAGATGAACCACAAGAGACTATGGACTATGAGAAATGAGAAACAAACTGAAGGTTTTAGAGAGGAGGGGGAAGGGGGATGGGTTGGCCTGGTGGCAGGTATTAAGGAAGTATTAAGGAGTGCATGGAGCACTGGGTGTTGTACGTAAACAATGAATCTTGGAACACTACATCAAAAACTCATGATGTACTGTATGGTGACTAACATAGCATAATAAAAAAAAAAAAATACATGCGCCCATGAAGCGTATCTTTAGCCCTCTCATTTTTGGACATAGTTCTGCCTAAGTGCTTATTCCTCTGCCAACTACCTAGAAATCTCTGAACAATATTTAGCTCACTTTGGAAAAGGGAAGTTGGCTCACAGAGATCTATCTCATCCATACAGACACTGCTGGGAATCAACATTCTAATGTTCTTGCTAATGGGGCTTGATTACAAAAGAAGAGGGTGACAGAGTCCCAGTTTTTCTTAAAATACAATGTTTTTTACTTCCAAAAATATGTCAATGCCTATTTTTCCTTCTACTTCTGGTTCTAGCCAAGATTGTAATCACATATCAGATTTCAGCAATATGGGTAGTTTTGGAGTACTTTCTGCTATAACCAAAAAAGAGAATTGCTAAAAATCTTGAGATAATCTATTTGTAGAGAATCTGCAAGTAAAAAAGGAAATCTGGAGGAACTCATCAACATGGAGGTGACTGCTAGAAACCATTCGATGGAATGACAGCGATCAGAGGCCAGTCAGAATGGAATGAAGACGACGTGATGGGAAGCTGGAAAGTGGGCTATGAGGCAACAACATCATAAAGGAGTCTGATTATCACTGAAGCAGAAAAGTCTAGTAGTGATAGTTTTAGTTAGCTTGCTTTCAAACTTTTGGAAGTTTTATTAGTATATGTAATAAATCTACATTAGTAGTTGCCAAATCTGATGATCAATATTCTGTTTTCATAAAATTCAAAATCACAGGACCATTTACAACAGCCACTCTTCCTTTCTCTGGTTTCCATAACACCGAGCTCTTCTGCCTTCCTCCTGGCCAGTTGCTCTTTTCTTTCTTCTTCTGGAAGCTTTTCCACTGGGGCTCAAATGAAATGATAGAGGGCCTCAGGTCAAATCTTCAGACCTCTCTGTCGTCTCTCTGTATACTATTTCTCCAGGGGGGTTATCTGAAGACACAGTTATATCCACAACTCTGATCTCTCCACTGGGCTCCATGCTCCTACTTCCAAAATGTGATGCAGTCATTATTTGGCTAAAAAAGCAACCCAAGATTAACTCACTATTCTGAAATGCATAGAGAAAAAAAAATGTTTGTTTGTTTTTTACTTTTATTTACAGCCAGTCTTCCCCACCCTTCTACTTGCTAGCTATTGGAAAATCAAAAGAACAAAAGATATCCTACTTTTCTCCGGGTGGGAAGGGGCGGACAAACAAACGAAAAACTCTTGGTTCTTTCAAATAGTCTCCCTCATGATATTGGTGGGAGGCATCCACTGGCTTTCGTGACCATCCCATTAATGTACAAGCTCCTTGCTACTCTAAATGTGCTCTGTGGATCAGCAGCATGGACATCAGCTGGGGGCTTGTCCAAGATCCAGAATCCCAGGCTACACCCACCCTACTGAACCAGAGTCTGCATTTTACCAAGATCCTGGGATGATTCACAAGTATGAGAAGCACTGCAAAGCTGACATCCATGCTTCTTGCTCTGCTGATGTTCAGAGCTGTGACCCGTGATGGTTATAGTTTTTGTGAGACTTTGATGGGTTGGTTGGCTTGGCTTTGCTTAGAGCCCGTTCCATCAGCCTCAGATCAGCTTCTGCTCTTGGCAAACTCTTGACTGGGTGACTTGTCCTTCATTGGTGTGTAGGTCACCCCGGCCCCTAGCTCCCTGGCTCTAGCTCAGTTTCCATGGCTCTGGAAAGGTTAATTTTGAGGAAGCCTTTTGCTGACTGTATGGTGTGGTCAAATTGCTATGGCATGGGGTCAGAGTGACAGGAGAACGTAGAAGTGGTAATTTAGAGACCCAAACAGTCATATTACGGCTTACCTAATGGATCCACCATGTGTAAGCCAAAGTCTCAAGGGCTTTTTGGCAGATACTGCTCCAACCACTTTACTGTCATCCCTCTCTCTTTTCTTTCTATAGGTCCTTAGACTAGAGCAAATAAGAGGCTTTCACTATATCTTATTTTTCTTCTTTCCAATGCCAGAGAGGCCTTAATAGTGGATACAGTGTCTTCCCAACTAGGGAAAAATTACATAAATTGCGTCACTTGAGCTCAGATAGAATCAGGAAAATCCTATCTCCAGAGGAAAGCCTAGCTTGCCATATTTGGTTTAAGAAATCCACACCTTACAGCCTATGTATAACTGTTGCTTTTGCTCATCGCATAGTTACATTTTTTTTTAGAAACAGAGGTAAATATTATAGTAACTTTCCGGAATTCCTTTTTTTAGACAGTTTATATTTATTTTAGTACAGTTTAAGATTACAGTAAGATACAATTCCCAGAGAACGAAATATAATTTTTTCACAAAGTACAGATCTGTGGTAGTCTATAGAACAATGTATCTGTATACCTCCTACACAAAGCATAATCAGGAAAGGTCTACATTTGGAGGCACAATGTGATCTTATGGCAAACTAAAAACTCATACTGAATATTGGGCATTAAATTCCTTCTGTTAAAAATTTCCATCTCCCTTCTGGGAAATAAATGACGAGAACTGAAGAGGACAAAGTTGTTGTGTTTTGGTTTTGGTTTTTCCTGGTTTTTACTTTCCATGGTAGATCAAAATGTAAAAGCATTTTAAGCTTTTTAAAACATCACCCCTCCATTATACAGGCAAAATAGAATTCTGTGTGGGGATGGGGACAGAAGCCCACATCTCATTTAATAGAGAAACCAATCCTCCATCTAGGTGGTTACAGTGTAGGAGTCTTGCTTAAGTAATCATCTCTTGTATCTTTTACACATCGCCCACTAGCAGTCCTTTTAGGTCTAAATTTAAAATACCTCTGGAATCCTACCATCCCTCACCATCTATTCAGCTACCATGGAAGTCCAGCCACTACCTGTTTTTCCTCTTAACTCCTACCTTCCTTTAACCAATTCTCAATAGAGCAGCCCAGTCATTCCTGAAACTGTGAATAAAAAATGATATATCCAGAAATACCTCTTCCCTACTTAAAACCATTCAATGGCTGCCCACCCAATTAAAATCCAGTTCCCTCTCATGGGTTTGCAAGACCAAAGATGAACTCAGTCCAGGTCCTACTTGAGCTTCAAGTCCTACCACTTCCTCTCTATTCATCACATTTAGGCACACTGGCCTTTTTCAGTCCCTAGGACATGCTAAACACATTCTTGCCTTCAGACTTGTGTATGCACTCCCATTCTGTCTGGAACCCTCTGCCCTGGTGTCACGGCCTGCCTCTCCTTTTTAACATTCGTATCTGGGCTCAAATGTCACCTTCTCCCATGGAATCTCTAATACTATATGTTAATCATCCCTCTTTGTTAGCCACCATGCAATTAGCTTGTTCCAATTTTCTGAAGCCCACATATACCAATCTCTGGAATCATCTCATTATATATTTGCAAGTTTATCATTGCCTATTTATCACCTATCTCCTACATGTCCCTGACAACGACAACAACAAATTTGACATCAATGAGCTTACTTTTCACTTTTATATTGCCAGCACCTACTACAACATCCTGGTGTTCAAATATACTTCTTTTTTTTTTTTTTTAATTTATTTTATTAGAGAGAGAGTGAGAATGAGAGGGGAGAAGGTCAGAGGGAGAAGCAGACTTCCCGCAGAGCCGGGAGTCCGATATGGGACTCGATCCCGGGACTCCGGGATCATGACCTGAGCCGAAGGCAGTCACTTAACCAACTGAGCCACCCAGGCGCCCTCAAATATACTTCTTAAGTAAATGAATGAATGAGTGCTGGCAAGGGCATGGTAGGAAGAAGATTCATAAGCTGCTGGGTGAACTTGGTATTAGGTTTCAAGAGAGTTAATCTGAAATGCCCAAATCCTTCAGTCTAGAAAGTCATTATGGCAATCCTATCCCATGTCTTCTATCAATGCATTATCTACAATATGAAACATTAAAAAAAAAAAAACTGTAAAAAGCCAATGTCCAATATTTAGGGAATGAGTCATCCATATGGTATTAATATAAGTGCTAGACATAATTAAGATTTCTTTTATGATGTAATTTTTAAAATATGGGAGATTTTCTATTTATTTAAGGATAAAAAAATATATACTGCGTATACGGAGGTATATGCCATGCCTCCTTTGGTGGATAGATGCTTTTTCCTCTCCTGATCCTTCCTGAATTTTCCAAATTTTCTACAATAAACCTGAACTATTTTGTTAATAAACATTTCTAAACCCATATTTATTTAGTTAAATAATATAAAAGAAATAAAGAATCAATACAAGTTTCATTAGGTCAAATATGACAATTTTTTTAAAACTCACGCTTTCTAAATATAATACCGCATGAATGGGTCTTTACTTATATTTATTTATTTGTTTGTGTATTGATTTATTTTTAAAAATATTTTATTTATTTATTTGACAGAGTGATAGAGAGAGAGCACAGGTAAACAGAGCAGCAGGCAGAAGGAGAGGGAGAAGCAGGCTCTCCGCTGAGCAGAGAGCCCAATGTGGGACTCGAGTCCAGGATATTGGGATCATGACCAGAGCTGAAGGCAGCTGCTTAACCAACTGAGCCACGCAGGCGCCCCTTTATTTATTTTTCAATTTACTATATTTTGATTATCCTTACCATTTTTTCTGTCCTAGGAGGATAAGTTTTGACTGGGGCCTTAACACAATGTCCTAAATTATATACGAGATACATGCTTCATAACAAAGCATATGATCGCTTGAATATGCATCTTAAAGACTATAATTTTCCAAAAAGTTACTAAATAAGCTTCTAACTTTATCAAATTATAGCTATGTACTAGCAATTTAAGTTATAACTGTAAATTCTCCATTCTTATTCAGATTATAATCTCTTTGGTCTAGTAACAAATTGAAGCTTTCTAAACAGGACTTACTTCTCCAAATAGATGATGCTTGGTGTTAATCAAAGGTATGGTTGTTACAACAGACTGCAGACACTCTTGTTGCAGGCAGAAACAGAATTATAATGAATATCTGATGATTCCTGGTACCTGGAGACATTTGGAGAGTTCTCCCATTAAGAGAATGAAGTGCAAATAAAACCCCATCGGCGTGAAACAAAGCAGAGGCTATTTGACAGACCTGACCCAATCCTTTCAGGGTAACGGTGTCCCTTTTTAGAAACATACAAAGAATATTTCAAAAAGGGAAACGGGTGATTGAAGGGACATGGAAAAATTAGACTTTATTAGCTGAATGTTAAATCAAGTCAAACACTGGACGTCTCCATCCTTTAATGCTCAGTTAAGCCAGGCTAATAATAAAGAAAAATTTAATAAATGCTGAGTTTGCTCCTCTCACACAATTCCCTTCAGTCTTCCCTAAGATTGCTCGCTGGATGCCAGGCATCATGCTGAGTACCGAGAATACGAAGACGCATGCACCCTGATCTCTGCCAAACCACGGCAGGGTAACCTAGAAGGGACCTAAGGTATATTCATCTTGAAAACAGAAACTTCATAATAAGTCTCAGTATTAGAATTCTCCTGTCAGCAGCCACGATAGCTGAAGTGCTAAACATACACTCTAAGTAAATACTCCGTAGGCACATCGGATCAGAAACAGCTGGCGGCTTCAGGCTGTTCATTTCAAAATGAATTGAAGGCTCATAATCAGAACTCGTGAGGGTATTATCGACAGGATAAGTACTTGTGTACTTTCCCAAGAATAAACTTTCTTTCAAATCTAGGGCCTTTTAAGTGGTGTTGGGATGCAACTGAATTCTAGAAAACAACCTAGTTTATGGTATTTCTTACGGTCAGGCAGGAAGCCTGAGAAGGACAGCTACTTGAAATAATACGTTTATTAAAGATGCACAACCATCGATATATGTAAGGGTACTACAGAAAATAGAAAAAGATTTAAAAACACACACAAGTCTTTCTGACATTGCTGATGGCTTTGTACATCTATTAATTTTACACTACTGATCTTTAAGAATTTAGGAAGGAAATAAACTTGTACTTGCTTACCCTGTTCATGTCTAGGTTTTAGACTTTGTAACACTGGTGCCCTAGGACACACTTCAGCAACCTCTTCACGGAGGGACTGTCCAGAGTGCAGAGCTCAAGTGCTGGACCATGAATCCACAGGTCTCACTCAGTCACTGGCTCTCATGCAGACAAGTCATCTAAGGGCTATGAGCATCAGCAATCTAGCAAAATGGCAAAGAATCTATAAATACATATTAATTTCTGCATTTGTGGATTAACTGCTGTATTGACACATCTCTTATTTGCTAAAAGGATTAAAGTAGCTCAGAATAGAAATAATAATGCTTCCCTTCCCCTCCCTCCTGACTTCCTTTATGAGTTTAGAGGTGGCAACCTCTGATCGGGGTGTCTGCACAGGACTTTGCATACATTTAAGGAAATGTCAGTATTAAGAAAGTGCCTCTCCTACAGAATGGAGAGGGAGGTGAAAATGATTACACTGTAACCAGAGTCCCATAAACCCTACTTTCCAGAATGAGGAAGAAACAAAGATCTTCTGATTTTTCAGCAGGAGCTACAGTCTTTGCTGTGGCTTGACAGGAGCTAAAGAACAGAGCAGGAGCCTTCTAGAAGCAGTGTTTTCTCACTCCTTATCTGAATTGGATGCTCGTTAAAGAACACCAAGCACCAGTTTGCAATAGCCATTCTGAATTGAACAGTGACAGTTTGGAGACTGCAAATTCCAAGGTCTGACTCTGAACATGTGTTTGTTTATTGGCACAGAGATAGCACTATACCATTTAGTTACAAAGCACCACGGAGCAAATCTAGATTAACATGAGATTCCATATTTCGTCCTGCCTGGGCTATATGACACACTTCTGAGTGAGACCCTCACAAGAGCAGGAATTAAGAATAGGTCAGAAGAACATGGGCTTTGCTTCTTTTGATTACGTGGGCAGGCAAAGGAATTTGCTTTTATAACACCAAAATAACTTGGAATGCGGCAAAAATAAATGCACCTTCTGTCTCATGGAACGTTATTACAGTAAGACGCTTTGTGAATGCTTGGTGGCATTTTCAAGCATTTTTTGTTCCCCTCATTTCTTTCTAGGCTCCATAATGCAATCCTCACGGTTTGAGCACTAGACTTCAAATGAGACATCTATTCAGAGCATGTTCAGACAAAACGAGTGGTTTCCTTAGTAATGGGAACTATGTGAAAGCACAGCCCCTCCAGCCAGCCAGGCTTCTCCCCGCCTTGCCGTTCCCACATAGGCTCTCAGTGAGCATTATACAGCTGGGGAGTACCTCCAAAGTCTGAAATGGCTAAAACACTGAATATTCATTGCATTTCTAATAAAATGTACCCTTTATAAAAGGTTAAGGATGCAAGAAGTACTCTTAATGGTGAGGGTTCATTTACTCATTTTCTGCATCATGTCATGGAATGGAAAGAAAAATAAGAGGTCTCACCAAAGAGACAGACACATGTTTTTCCTTTGAGCACATTTTAAAAACATTTCCTTGTCTTAAAAACCTAAGCTTGTCATATTATTTTTCTGGCTAAAAAACCCTAAAGACTGCTTCTTCTGATTTTCCAGTTTTCTGTACAGCAATCATCTTTGATAAAGTTCTGAAATTCTGTTGCTTGGAAAGGGTATATATTTTGCCTTTTTACAGTCTCAAATAAAATTTAAAAATAAAACAGTAGTTCTACGTATAGCATTGTTGAAGTTTTATGTGTGCATACATATTTATCCATTTACTTATTTATTTTCAGGACAACACACACACACACACACACACACACACACACGCCTGGCTTCTTTAACAAAGTAATACAAGCATCGCTCATCTTAATTACTGATGCAAAAGGGCAGTCAAATATAGGCTATCCTAGAATAAAAACCAACATGAAAATTCAAAAAAAAAATTTCAGAGTTGGTATGATGCCTGTTTTGAGGATAATAGTTTACAGATATCTTCACACTATGTTGAAATCACCCAATTAAGAAGATGGGAATACAGTCAAAGATTTTGAAGTGAGCAATGTTAGGTATAGTTAAATTATGGTTAGCATTCTCCCATGCATCTGGCTACAAATAATCAAACGTAAAATCAAAAGTTGCGCTATAAAACATGCAAAGAAGAGGAGAACAAGCCTCAAAAGATATTTGGAGGAAAGAAAAGATGGTTTTTAGAGTGTTGGCTTTAGAATTCGATCTATATTCCAGCCTTAGCTCCTGAATATTTCTGTGATTGCCAACATTAACCGAAACCTCTAAAGCTCAGTTTCCTCTTCTGTGAAAAGGGGAAAGTTCCTGAATGTCTCACAGTTTTATTAGAATAAAGCCGTATGTACACAGTGCTGTACACACTTTGGTGTCTGACATGAGGTTAATACTCAACAAATACTATTTATTATGATACTAGGTACTCTTATGATTTCAGCATACATAATTTCTGCATTTGCAAAGCAGTATGTATTTCAAATTCTGATCTATTCCATTGTGTTTTGTGGATAGCTCAAGGAAAATCATCTGCATTTCCCTGAGCAACAGCAATGATAAATGTAACAAGAGAACAACAACAACATGACATTGGCTATCAGAGAGAATATTGCATCCCTGTGACTGATAGTAGTGGGCTGCTTTTCTCCAGAAACTGTGATGGACTCCTTCTTGTGCTTCCTATTTGCACAAAAGTTCTCTATGCAATCAAGAACAAACATCTCTGACCCAGCTGGCCATGGATTATGGCTAACTGTCTCACACAAGAACCAAAGCATAACCTTGCTCTCATTTAAGGTCTACACATCCACTCTTACAGATTTAAAGACTCAATGCTGCTAGGCTTAAACACTTGGCAATTTTACTTTCTTACCCATGAAACCTCTACTCAAAATTCATTCATCCATTGATTCAATAATGCATTCTGATCATTTATTCTACATTATGAGCCCAGAGTCAGAGCACTAAACCCAGCCTCTTTGAGTAGGGACAGGTTTCCCACAAGAGGGGTTATTTAAACTGAGGATTAAAGGTGAACAGCTTTGCTAATGAAAGCCGTGTGCCTCATGTGTGTTGGGGGGCCAAGCACTCCACACGCCCTGCGTGCGATCAGCAAAGACACAAAGCAGAGAAAAAGCAGCACGGCATTTGAGGAATAACATTTTATGTGGCTGGAGCAAAAGGCGACCCGTATGAGTACCTGGATCCAAGAGCCAGGCTGCAAGAACAGAATGCTAATGAGCTTGGGATATTTTTCCATTTGTGATGGGACACAAAATGGGTTCTGTTCGCAGAAGATGGACTGGGGAGAACAACTCTGGAAGCAGGAAGTTAGGAGCACTTGTAGCAGACAGACCATGAGATGATGGAGGTCTAGCTGATTAAGAACAAGATTCAAGGAAATGTGGGAGCAAAATCAGCAGGAGTTAGACCTGTTGAATGCAGGATATAAGATCCAAGGAGAATCAAAGACCCTGAACCTTCCTGAGTAAATGGGGAGTGCTACTCTAACTGAAATAAATAAAAAATAAAGGAAGAAAAACTAGTAGTCAGGCAAGCTCTGGGGAGGCGGCGGTTCCAGTGACAGACATAAGATTCCGAGTGACAGGCTCGCGCCCGGCCGGGGAGGAAGAAGCTGGCGGCCCCAAGCGGCCCGGGGACGTGGTGAACGTGGTGTTCGTAGACGGGTCAGGCCAGCGGATTCCAGTGAGCGGCAGAGTGGGGGACAATGTTCTCCACCTGGCCCAGCGTCATGGAGTGGACCTGGAAGGGGCCTGTGAAGCTTCCCTGGCCTGCTCTACCTGCCACGTGTACGTGAGCGAGGACCACCTGGACCTTCTGCCACCTCCCGATGAGAGGGAGGACGACATGCTGGACATGGCCCCCCTGCTTCAGGAGAACTCCCGGCTGGGCTGCCAAATCGTGCTGACTCCTGAGCTGGAAGGGGCCGAATTCACGCTGCCAAAGATCACCAGGAACTTCTACATGGACGGCCATGTCCCCAAGCCCCACTGACACGGGCAGCCGCGTGGCCTCGGGGAGCCGGGACCGGAATAAGATTCAAGTCGCCAGCCCAGCCCAGAGCATGGACAGGCCGGAGAGAGATGCTGGAAGCAACCAGAAGGCCAAAGCCCCTGCCTCAGAGAGATCCCATGTCCAGGCTCTGGTTTTAGGGGCTCCGGGGGGGGGGACCCAGCCCTGCTGGGGCGGCCTCCCCCCAACTCATGAGAATCAGTGTGTAGATAGGGTGGAATCTGCCTGGAACAACAATAAAACCGTCTCACAGGAAAAAAAAAAAAAAAAGGTCACTTTTAGACATGGAGGGCATGACGTGTTTAGGCTCATGAAAGTGGGGACATTTACCAAACAATTTAAGGACAATCTAGAGTGTGTGTGTGTATATATATACACACACATATATATATATATATATATGAAGAATGAATGTTATTTGCAGGAGCAGTGATATACATTTCAGAGTAATGATTGCATAAGAAGAGATTATCTCAGAGAGCATAGGAAGAGCAGTAGAAAAAAGAAGAAACCTAGTATAAATATTTAAGAGACAGATGAGCCCATATCTGTCAGCAGGCAGAGTATGCCGGCAAGTATGAGCAGGACCAGGAAGCTTCGAGGAGCAAGAACCAAATTGGGAAGGCACTGAGATTCAAAGGGGAGTTTCGGTGGCACGGGTGGAAGCTGGATAAAAAGGAGCTGGAAAGGGAGAAAATGATGAATGCAACAGTAGTGAACGCTGACAGGTCTCTTGAGAAATTTATGAGGGGGACAGAGATGGAATGGCAAAGTAGGGTTAAGGGTTAAAAGGAGGATTGTTGTTAATATTCTACTATGGGCAAGAAGCAAGCCTGTGGATTTTGTGTAAATAAGTCAATTGCAGAGTGGAATGGGGAGAAAGGCTTTTATTCATTTATTTTTATTATTTATTTATTTGGAAAAAGGCTTTTAAAGACAAATTCTTAAGCACAAAGAAGTGGTTGAATTTGGAGGCAAGAACGGGAGGGACATAGAGACTGGTAATAAGAAAAAGTCTTATCATTTAAGACTACAAATGAGAGGTAACGATACAAGTGGGTAAAGAGACATTAGTAAGCCAGGAGGGTGGGAAATAAAGGGAATTCACATCTAAAGGAGCAAGTTCAATGAAATTAAAAGCAATGACATTTTCTTAAGAATATTTAGATTGAAAAGGGATGTTGCAGAGGGGGCAAAAGTTTGGAATCATCCCTGTAGATGATGGGATAAAGAGTGGCCTTAGGAAGGGTATCAGGATGGAAGGGGACCACCAAAGCGCCAGCCAAACCATGAGGCTCTGCATCCCCCGGGGGTAGAGTGTGTGCGCCACCACATGGTACCCTCCTAGAACACTTCGCCTCCTGGAGCCAGGAGCATAGAAGGGTCATCGTGGCTCTGTGCAGGGGTTCGGCGCATGGGAGAGGACCAGAGCAACCAGAATCCGGGTGACTGCTGAGTCTACACGACCAACCTTGGTAGGTAGGAAAGAGAGAGAAAGAAGGATGACTGGGAGAGGACTGGTCTCAGAGGATTTGAGGTCTTTGTGGTGTCAAGAAGTAGACGTACGAGGAGCATGGTTTTAAAACAGCCAGATAGATAGACTTATGGTAGAAAGCAGGAGACTTCAGTTCAAGATTTGCAAGGTAGGACAATTTGAATTACCAGTAAGATCAAGGGAGCATCTCCGGGAAAGGGTTTCTGAAATGAAGTAAAAGTGACACTTATTTTCATTTAAGGAACTTGGTAATTTGGGGTTGGTTTTATCCTTAAAAGCTGAAATCTCCTGAGATGTTAGCAGTATTGGGGCAGGACAGAATATTTTTCACCAGGGATCAAGTCGGGAATCTACTGACAAGTAGATGAGAACAAAGTGGGAAGGTAAGGGTGGTATGTGCCTTATAGGGAAGCATCATGATTCGTGGCTTGAAGCCGGTATTGGGTAGCCAGAGGACGTGGGAGAACACGACCGCCCACCAAGGTGCAGACACGCGCAGGCGCAGACACCTGCACACCCAGCCCTGAGAGGTCGGACGGTGAGCGGTCTCCAAGCAGAGAGGTCGCAAAAATAATCAGGTCCTGAAAGGAGACTGGATTTCATCTAAAGGAGGAAATGGAAGGGGAGGCTTGGGAAGTAGCTGAAGGGATGGCAGATCTGCTGACAAGTGAATGACAGGAAAAGTGAAACGAATAGGGAGGATTCACGGATTCATGTAGATGAAGGCGAGGGCAGCAGCTCCGGGACGGTCTGGATGCGAGAGGATGCCGGAGGCCTCGTTACCCCAGACAGAGAAATCCATGCAACAGGAGCGGCATGGCAAAGAGGCCAGCCTCAAAAGTCCGCCAGTATCCACGTGGACCAGAAAAGGCCAAGTCTGAGAGAGTGACCCGAGCGTCAGACAGATGGTGAGGGTTACAGGACTCTGATCTCAGCTAAAGGGTATCCACAGTTGTGAGGACAGTAGCGAGGACATGGTTCAGTGCCTACCCTGCCTGACTCACCGTCCTCTGAGGCAGGGCACGAGGTGGCCAGCAGCCCCCCCCCCCCCCCCGCGGGCTGAGGCTCCAACGCCAGGAAGCACAGGCCCCGTGGGCCACACAACCCTGCGGGGCCGTGTGCTCAGTGAACGCAGCTCCAAGTCTCTCCTTTGATGGCAACGCTACACTTAGCACAGCAAGTGGGTCAGAGCTCCAGCTTGGGAGCCAGGCAGATGTGGCTCCCCAGCCCAGCTAAGCCACTCTCGAGCCACGTGCCCACAGGAGGTGGAGCAACCTGCTTCCTCTACCTGCAAAATGAGAACACAGCATCTGCTTACAAGCTAACTATAAGAAACAGAGATGCTGCCAGGAAAGGGTTTATTTAGCTCGGTGCTTGGCATACGGCTCTCAAAAAAATGGAACCTGGCGGTACCAGGTCCTTACTGCTCACTGTATTGGATGCCTTCCTTTTCCCGGACAAGTACTCCTTGTCCCCTACCGTCTAATTTGGGGGAAGGGGAGCAGAAATGACAGAAGAGTACTTTATCCAGGGGCAAGCATAGCACCCAAGTAGGCCAGCGGAAGATCTTCTCCCCGCCCCCAAAACTTCCAAATTCAAGCCAAGGGAAAGGGACAGTGTCTCCCCGGTGGCAAAATTGTGAGATGAAGGACTTGAGAGCAGGTGGTGGCCAGGCTGCTGGACATGGAAAGAAAGCTGGTCTGCAGTAAGAGAGAATAAAGCCAACACTCCGGGAAGAACAGAGAGGGGAGAACAGACACAGGATCTCTCAGGAGTATCTGAGTCCGTGGCCTATTTGTCTCAGAGGCCCAGTTTTCCCTCTGCTCATATCATAGCATACGAGACTACATTACCCCTTCTACGACCTCACCTTTTAACTTGGGCTAGTTTAAATCTAAGCTAGTTTAAATAGGATTTGTCTCACTGGCAGCCAGAAGTATCCATAGCGTCGACAGCAACTAATAAATTTAAAATAGTGAAGACAAGCAGAGACCACAGCTGTTATCCCCTTCTCATGATGCCTTGGAGAATACCCTACCCACACCCAGAGGTCAATAAATGCCATCAATAGACAAAACTTGAATCCTATCAGCAAAGTCTGCACACTGACCCGCATGTATTTGACCTGGTCTGAGCACTCCTTGTACTACCCAGAATTTTTCCAGCTCCCTGAATCAGAAACCAGCTGATGAATAGGCTCAATCCAAAGAGAGTTCAGGCCTGAAAACATAGATAGAGGGTAATAAATGAAGCAGGAGCTCTCAAAAATAAATGTACATTGAGTGCCAACTATATGCCCATAACTGCCTCTACTTGCTCATCTAATCAACTTGGGTTTGTTTTATTTTTAAGATTTATTTATTTCAGAGAGAGAGAGAGCGAGCGAGTGAGCACTGGCAGGAGGGGCACAGGGAGAAGGAGACAAGAAGACTCCCTGCTGACTGGGGAGTCCGACCTGGGACTCCATCCCAGGACCTAGAGATCAAGACCTAAGCCAAAATCCAGAGTCAGACGCTTAAGACTGATTGAGCCACGCAGGCGCCCCAATTAACTCATTTTTAAAGAGAGTCTAAAGACCGAAGGTTGTAGCACCCCACTCCTATTCCCAAATAGTCTTAGTAGAATATCGTAGGATTATGAGATAAAACTTAGAGCTGAAAATTCAGGAGTGGCCCTAGTGTAGGCAATAACTACAAGAATCTCCATCTATTCTGTCACCCTTGAGAGTTGTAGTAAGTGCCTTTCGTTCTTGAAAGTACCTTCCCTACACTAAAAGGAACAACTCTATGAACAATCACTAATAGAGTAGACAGAGAATTTTAGCTCTGGGCCTCCTGCATTCTCCATCAATGAAGGAAGAGAATCAGATGAGGATGCTAACAGTCACCTTTGTTCTCCTGCCTAGCAGAAGTGGAGAAGCAAAAGTGACATAAAATATTCATGAAAATTCAAATGACCCTTTAACTTCTAGATGGTGCACTATAACTGGATGCCTAAATATTTTAGTGACAAAAAATGTTTGCTTTCTCTTGCAAAGAAGTCACTGCTTTGATCTCTTGTTTAGATATAAATGGATCATTTTCATCTGCTCACCTTTACAAAAAGCCCCATGTGAAAGCAGGAAAATTCGCAACAGACCTTGCATACAAATATCACGATGAATCATGACAGACTGTGGACTCTGAGCAACAAACTGAGGGTTTTGGAGGGGAGGGGGTGGGGGGGGTGGGCGAGCCTGGTGGTGGGTATTGAGAAGGGCACGTATTGCATGGAGCACTGGGTGTGGTGCATAAACAATCCATCTTGTAACACTGAAAAAATAAAATAAACATATTTGGGAAAACAACAACAACAAAAAAAACAAAAACAAAAACAAAAAAACATCGCACCAGGGGCAAACTGTTATCTCATGCCATTTTGGTTCTTAATTTTTGCTTAGAATTTCCTTGAATGTACATGACTTCTTGGCTCTTAGAGTTTTGCTTTTGCCTAGAACTTACATGTATCTTAGTAGTTTTATGAACTCGAATGCATTTAATGTGTCCTAATCAAAGAGGAGGAAAAAAGAAAGTGGCCAGCAAAGAAAAAGTGTAAGTCAAGAGACACATTCTATTCTCCCATAAATAACAGCTCTCTTATGAATAACCTCATGTGTAACTAAAGTCACCGAGCTGACAAAATCTTATCCCCCTGGGAGGCAAATTTTTCATTAAACAATTCTCTGATTTTACTCAAATGTTTGAAACAAAACCAGTACACAGGAGAGAGTAGTAACTTACTCTTTCAGTGACTCAGTGAGGTTTAATTAATCAAATACTGACCTTTTAATATGTAAAATGCACTTCTGAATCTACAAGGCAAATAGGACATCACTTCTGCCTTCAAGTTACTTACTACCTAGGCAGAAATAAACCATACACGATAATGCATGCTAGAACAAGAGGAACAAAATAAAAAATAAATTTAAAACGTGATAAAATAAGGAAAATACTCCCTTGCACTGAGATGGGGGAGCTTCTTAAAGGATGAGATCTTGGAGCAGAAGCCTTACATAACTGGCCCGTTCATAGAAAAAATAGAGAGCTAGGAAGGCAACTGTACAAGATGGGCTCTGGAAATGACCAGCCCTGCGCTGTGCCGAGGATGGGATGTGCTGGAGTCAGAGACAGAGAGGATGGCCAGGGACACAGGAAACACATCGGGGCTGATGGAGCAGAGTTGTTGCTGCAAGTGTCAGCCTCGGAGTCAGAAACACTTTGGTTTGGTTGTGGACTCTGATCAATGAGCAACTCCGTGAGTTTTTACACACTCAGCCCTCAGTTTTCTGATTTGCAAAATGAAACTAACAGCTAGTACTTTGATAGGGAGGCCTGAATGAGACAATTCATGAAAAACTCCCGACAAACCACCTGGCACAAAAGGAGTGCTCAGGAAGTGTTGTCTACTATTGCTGCTACCCTAATTATTATGTCGTGGTAGAACTGGAGGCTAAGTTAAGAAGGTCCGAGATTTGACCAAACAAGATAGCTTCAGCTGCAGAAGTAAAGTTCTACCTCGAAAGAACTTCATATCTGATTTTTTCAAGTAATAGCTTTATTTCTGATTATAAAAATACTATGTACTTACTGCGGAACATTTGAGAAGCATAAAAAAAATAAATAAAAGCCACGTATTATCTTTTCAAAACTAACTACTGCTAGGGGTTTGATGTATTTCCTTTTCTGATGTATTTCTTTTCAGTTATTTCTGTGTAACTTACAGACTGTCTACCTATCTATTTACTGTCTACCTGCTATAATTAAAAAAATGATTTTCACTCTTTCATTTCACTAATTGTTTACATGGCTAGAGAAGAAGTTATATTCAATCCTCCAGAAGAAAAGATTAAAGAGACGCACAGCGAGAAGCCAAGATAAGAGATAGTTTGGAGCTACAGAGAAAGACAAGAAGGAAAGAGAAGGAGAAAGAAGTCTGAGAAAGAGACAGAGATTTATCTCCTTGATTTCTGACATCTGTCTCGGACATGGTAAATTTCCTTGAGTGATAAAATTACTCTTGTTCCTGAAGTGGAATTCTATCCCTCATTAAAAATAAGACCTATATGCTGGGTTATAGCAAAATACATCCTGGGAGAAGCAGAAGGGAACGGGGGTCCCTGAGGGAGAAGCACATTTCTACTTCTTGCTCACTTGTCATAGAGGGAGGACATGCCGGCTTCATTTATTTTTCTCTTCTACCCCCCTAACAATATTTGTTTCTTCTTGTGTTTGCTAAATTCTGATAGGCGAATTTGCATATTTTAGCATGGAAAGATCTCTCTCTTCTCCAGTTCAGATATTCTGTGGATCTCTCATTCTAAATGTTCACAAAAAGCCATAATGAAGTCGTACAACCATGTGAATATACTTGTGCCACTGAACTACAAGCTTAAAAACTGTTAAAATGGTTAATTTTACATTACATATTTTACCATAAGAAGAAAGCCATAATAAAAAAATAAGACCCATAGTTGAATGGGAATCATTTTTGTTTCCAATTCTACTTTCTAAAACCCTTTTGAAAAAAGAAAATGAGAACTCTCTGATCCAATGTGCTTTTGTTCAACATTCTAACAGTCAATGCCACTCCCCTTACATCATGCTTCTAACTTAATTAAGAGCTAATCTGCTATCAGAATTAGACTACAAAGGACTATGTCACTGAAGATCTTCTCAGTACAATGTCAGCCCCTCCTCATCAGCGGCCCATGCATAGTTATTTAGTTTTCTGAGCATATCAACTCACTTTCCAACAAGACTTTGCCTTTCTTCGGAGCTCTATTTCTCAAACAGAGCCTGCAAATTCCTTCATTAACACTGAACAACCATAACTGTATAAAAGCATCCACTGCCTAGTGTAAAAATTCATTCCTTTTTTAAAATACTATTTTACTTTTAGCATCCCTTCTTGCTGACTATATTGAATTGTTTGGCTCAGTCATCAATCAAGCATTCATTTATTTTACAAATGAATATTGAGTGGCTTGTAGTGTAAAAGAGCCTTGGCTCTGTGGGCAGACAGAACCGAGTCAAAATTTTTGCCCCATTATTTCATGGTTTTGGTTCATTGGGCAAGAAACCTAATTTCTCTGAGCCAATGTTTCTACACTATCAAATGGGGAGAAAACATCTATTTTATGTTGTGGAGACTCAATAACTTTTAAAATATACACAGTCAATATTCAACAAATATTGTTTTCTCCATGTTTATGTAAGCTATGGAGCTTAAAGATGAATAAAATATAGACCTCTTCCAGGAGACTCTATAAACTAAAAATGGAAATGGGCCAAATTATAGAAACAATTGTACTACATTTTAAAAACTGATAAATGGTAGGGGGGATAAAGATTGTGATTGTAGAGCTAATGAGAGATCATATCTTGTTAGAGGGTCAGAAAAGATTTCACATGGGAAGTAGCATTTGCACTGAGCTCACTTACTTAGGACCATATGGAAGCCAGGACCCAGAGTAGAAGTTAGAAAGAACATTCCAAATAAAGCAGAGAACTGGAACAGATGATGATGATGGGTAATGACACCGACAACAGTGACAATGACAAGAATGGCAATAATGGCGATGCAAACATCCATTTGAGCTTACTGTATCCCAAGTACTTCCCCAAGCTTTTGCACATATCAACTACATTAATCTTCATAACATTCCCAGGAAGAAACTGAGATGCAGAGATGTTAAGCTCTTGTTCAGGGTCACAAAGCTAGGAAGTGGCAAGGTAAGCACCCAAAGCCAGGTAGTCTGTTCCCAGAAAGTGCACTCTGACCCACGACCCAGACCACCCCTCTAATGAAAGTGAACAGGAGAGCAATGCCCAGGATTTCAGGAAACAAGAAGCCTTCACAAATTAATAGGAACTTCAACCATTAAATAAATGTATAAATACTTATTGTACCCCTATTGTTTATTTGATGATGAAGGCAGAACTTTTTCAACATAATTTAAGGGCTGTACTTATTCCTTCATGTTTTAAAATCATTGCAATACATTTTTATTTAGAACTGCAGATATTTACTGCAGTTATAGGAAACTCTGCAGATATTTACTACGAGGCGGCAGACCTACACATCCATGTAATACAGTATATTTGGAATGTGAAACTGCTCTGAAATTTTAGTGGGTTGTAAAGGTAGAAACTTGAGAAAGAAAAGAAAAAGAAGGAAAAACAATGGAGATGGGGAAGAAAGAAAAAGGGGAGACTTATCAATAATCCAGTAGATGAGAGGGTGACAGGGTAGGAAAACCTTGGAAGATGGCGGGGTCTATTCTTGCTCTCTCCTACCGGCTGTGTGCACACTTAGACAAGAAGCTGGACCTCTTAGGACTCAGGGTATTAGAGTCCATGGTTCTTATTTGATGACTGTTCACAACTGTACTAATTCAAAACTGCTGAAATCCTTACTCAGTCACAGTTTGATGTTCTTATATGGCACTTCATTATATAGATGTGATAACTAAATTAAGTTTTTAACGTGTCTTTTTGGAAAGCTACCTTTCATATTTCCAGTAAATGGTTGAAAACTGACAATCACCTGAACATATACTAATTCTAGGAAGCTGCTGATGCTCTTGCAGCAAGAAGGAAACCACAGCCAAAGAACAAACTCGTTACCCTTTTCATACAAAGCCAGAGTTATTTTTCTCTCTCACATTACAATCTCACTTCTAAAGTTCCATGATATGAAACTGATAAAAATGAAATCTTTTGAATTTAGCATGTGCCTACAGCAAAAGGACAATTGCAAAAAAAGCAATCTCATCCCCATATGCTGAAAAAAAGCTAAACAATGAGTGAAAACAATTTCCTATGACATAGCATAAGGTAGCATTTAAAAATATTCAACTTTCACTAAATTAAAACTTAGATTTTTCTTTGATTTCTTAAAGAGACTGAAATTTAAAATATTAAGTATGATTGCTGGTTTCATTTATAAACCAAGAAAGTGATTTAATCATGTATCTGATTATCACCACTTACTTTCATTATGAAAGTGCATTATAATTGGTTTGATTACTGAATTTGTCAATTATACAGTCAATACCAATCAACCAAAATGAAATTCTTATAAGGAACCAAGAGTATAAAACTAAGATTCCTTTCTCAAATAATTATCACAATTTTATCCTAATTCTTCCAATATGTGGAAATGTAATCCTGCAGATGTTGAAATGATATGGAATATATAAGGAATTAAAGCCAGAGAGAGTAAAATCAAGGGAAGCGTAATGGGGATGATTATCACTATTATTACAAGTACATTAAACCACATGTAGACATACTCCATCTCAACATCCCCCACACTTGACCATAATCCCTACCATTCACAGAGCAACATTTACAGAGTAAATGCCATGGTTTTTTACCTAGTAAAAAATAAAGCCTTACAATACGCTTTCTGAAATGAGTGTTAGTAGGTTAAGCAAGAAACTACCTTTGTCTCGAACTCACTTTTATTCTAAAGATTAGTAACCATTTGAATAAATTTTTAGAGAAGGAAAAAATAAAGCACTTGAGACTTAAAAAAAACCCTACAGACAAAGCTAACATCTTTATAAATTTCCTAGTATTATAATTATAATAACTTAAAACTATTGGTCTATGTCATTTCAATAAACTCTTGAGGAACAATCAGATGTGAAGCTTTTCCACCCCCCCCCCACTAAATCTATTAACATGAAAATGTCATTTTTTTCTACTCCACTAGAGGGTAGTCTCTCAAAACTAGGGCTTGGAGCCATGAATCTAGCCTATTTTTGACCTGTTGATAAATTAATCCTCATGTTCCAGTCTTCTCAACAAGATGTTCCTCTAGTACACTAATTAAGGCTGTAAAACATCCATTTTTAAAATTGCTGTCTGTGTACTCAAAGGTGTTCTTTCAGAAATATACACTGCTATACTTTTCTGTTTCTTTTCTAAATTTCTGATAACTGGATACATTTTACATACGTGGTATGTATTCCATATTTTCCTGGTAAATATACATTCAGAATTAGTAAGTCTCAGAATAAAGGGAAACAATTTTCTTGAGGGCTTAATTCATCAGGGTTGGAATACTTCCCCAAGAAGTATTTCCTAGCACACTCCTAAATACACACACACAGTAATACCCATACAAAACACCTTGACACAGGTATCCATTTATCTGTGGCAATCAGATTAATTGCATCAGATATAAAAAAAGACTATAAGTGGAAATACTTATTTTTTTAAATGCCCCCTCATATGCCAATGTTGTGAACTATAGAGAAAAAAAACATATGCTGTATTTTAAAAATGTGGTCAATCCAGATAAGAACTGTCATGGCTTAAAAAAAAAAAAGTGCTATTGAACAGTAAGCACATAAACACCAAATTAAGTAGAATCTACAGAAAACCAAATGCCACTCAAAACAGTTTCAAGTTACTCTTGTTAAATAATATAGCCACTTGAGAACTTTACAGAGAGGGAGTCAGAGGCGCTGCATCTCCCCCAGGTGTTTTTAGTATCGGGGAAATCCTTATTTGTAGCACATCCTGCTATTTTCAGAGAGAAAACACAGTGTCTGTGGATGAATGATAACCCAAAAATGGGAAAACTTGTCCCAAATCTCTTCCTCTCAAAAAAAAAAAGGAAGGAAGGAAGAAAAAGAAAGAAAGAAAGAAAGAGAAAGAAAGAGAAAGAAAGAAAGAAAGAAAGAGAAAGAAAGAAAGAAAGAAAGAAAGAAAGAAAGAAAGAAAGAAAGAAAGAAAGAAAGAAAGAAAGAAAGTAGGAAGGAGGGGGGAGGAAAGGAAGAAGGGAAGGAAGGAAGGAAGGAAAGGAAAGAGAGGAGAAAGGGAGGAAGGAAGGAAGGATGAAAGGCAGGCAGGCAGGCAGGAAGGGAATGATACCTAGGAAAATATGCAAGCCTGTTTCATTTATTTGTATCCTAAGCAGCAGTGTCATAGAACAGACAGGTTGTTTCAGCCAACCAGACGGGAGCAGCTGCGAGCGCTACATCCTGGCAGTCCGAAGCGATTGGCTCCTCTCTGGGGAGCGGAGGGTGTTCAGTTATTAATGACCGCTGAGCAGGCAGCACCATGTCAGTGTGACAACTGATCGGGTGAACGATGCACCACTAACCACCATGGAAACAAGGAGAAAGCAAGCCAGCTCCCTGGATCTCTCTTCACTGGATTGAGAGCCTCAGCCTGCCGACTGAGAGGAAGAGTTCCGGGGGAAAAGAAGGAACCCTCGCTGCAGCCTTCTGCCTTCCTTTTTATCATAGAATACAGAGATAAGCTTGCTTGCATGTGTGCCCACCTATAGTACATGTTTGTGTATACTTTATTACACACACACATGCACCTATTTACACCCGGGCAAGAACACAATCATGTGATTATCGCGACTGAAGAACTGAGGAAGCCTGCACGGAGGGACACGGAAGGTGGTGTATCACAGGAACTGCTTTTGCAAGGTAAGTTTAAAATATACATTTCTATTTAAATATGCTCTGTTTCTTCTTTAGTTGATGCTTGGTTCCCTCCCCCGCCCCCAAACCTAAATTCTCCTTTGATGTTTTCCTCGTGTCTGAATTCTAAAGCATTCCTCTTTCCATTTTACTTTTGAGGAGAAATTCAAATGCAAAAGCCCTCTGGCTTTGGGTATGCTTAGCTGTGTTTGTGGGATTCTCCAACATGCATTTTACTAGCTTGAACGCCCATCAGAGGATGTGAGTGGGAGAGAAAAAGCAGTGCTGGGGAGAGGAGGGAGACAGGGGAGAAAGGGACAGTGGGAGTGGAGAGGAGAGGAGAGGAGAGGAGAGAAAGGAGAAGGGGGGAATTTTCTTTTTTTCTTCACATTATTTGTAATGAAAAGTGGATCACACATCGTTCTGTATTTTGAAACCAACCCCCCAAATGGGGCATTTTTCTCCTTTCACTCAGCGGATGGAGATTAAGGCAAATGCTGCTGTATGTCAAGAGCTAAAACCATTAAGCAGAGTGGCGGAATGAGCATATCGCAAACAGTTAGTGAATTTCTGCCAGGCTGCATGTTACGGATTGGGGTAAATGACTTCCCTTTAATAACATCCTCCCGCTGGTCTGAAGGGACAGTGAAAATGTCTGATTGCTAATGCAGCTGCAACCAACACACACGAGGTAAAAGGATCCCACGACCCAGAAGAGTTCTCATCGTCTTTGGTAATTAACAGAATCACAGCAGGGTGGCTTTAAAGTGCATTGGCCATTTCAGAAGATTTTTGTTCAAACCGACTACTAAATTCCCTTTGCTGTTATTGAGCTATGTGGCTTGATTTGCCTCTAATTTATTTATTTTTAACAATATGTCCTTGTTTCCATGCCTCTAATTTTAGTGAGAGTAGGCTACGAATATGAGTAGAACCTTCCTAATTGAGTGAAAAGCGGATAATGTGGAAGAATAAAAAGGCAAGAAATAAGGATTCAAAATATCTACCTAGGAAATAGTGTGCCTGCCCTGGTACTATAAATATTACTCATATCCTACATTTCTCTTTAGTTTCAGAAGCAATGTCTCTGAGACAGAATTACTCTCAGTAAACTATGAGCATCCATGTACTGATGATTCATGGAATACCGTGTGGGTTAATTTATACTTCCAGTCTTCTAAAAGGAAGTCAGCTACTTAGAATATGCTTTCAAACAGACAACATCAATTGAGGATGTTCATGGAAACATTCACTACCCCCTTTAATGGGTCCTGTAAAGACATTAAACCTAGTATTTGCATTTCGCCTTCAGGAGCTCTCTCTTCCTCCCTTCCTCTAGTTCAACGGACCAAATAGTTAATGGAGTCTGCTTCTTTCCAACTGCATGGTATTTTTTTCCCCCTACAACTGTGATTTCAGAGTTATTATTGGTTTCCTAGTTTATAATATGAGCCAAAACCAAAAGACAATAACCAGTCACTTAGAGCCTGCCACTTTCCCATAAATGTGTCAAAATATGAGTCACTTTACAAAATGTAAGAAGTCAATTAATTCCAGTGACCTTTGTAAATGATGACAATAAAGCAGCTCTGACAATATGCCACTGGCTTCGATTTTCCCTCTGTAAAAGGAACAAGTTTAAGAAGAGGTTTCCTGCTCAAAGTGAAAAATGAAAGGTGCTGAAGCATTAGCTTGCAGTATTGGCAGCCTTGCTCACTCTGCCTCAAACGCCACATGCAATCTACAGAAAAAAACAAAATGATTTATTGCAAAGAGGGAAAGGTGTTTTCTTTGCTTTTCTGCTATTCATTAGCAGTGCTGCTTTTGCCACAGAACAGATCTGAGATTTTTGAGGTATCTCCTAAGTCCCTAACCAAGAGGAAAAGCTGGAAGTAGACATTCAGCCTCCTGGTTTCAAACTCCTGGATAATGTAGCATTGCAGTATTGATTTCAGTTTTTCTTAGACCTTTTCCAGGGAAACTTTCCACACCAAACGCACACATACTTAAATCCGACAGAGCCTATTTTTAAATTGCAATCAGTGATTCCGAAGAACGGTGGATTCACTCTTTAACCTTGGTAAAGCTCACATACATATTTTGTGGATTACACAGATCAACACAGTGCCCACTTGAGCCTAGAAATACAATCATTCCCGTCCCCCAGTGTTGTCACCCCATGTGTGCCGGTGAGTTTGGTGATCTGATCAGCATCTACCAATGCCAGACGATGGACACAGGAACGTGCCTGGAAGACTTAGCCGTAGTCTCCCCAGTCATGGAGCTATACCAGAAATAGCTTTCTGGCAAGACAAGCGTCAAAGGACCATCTTTTCAAGAGTGTCGCTTGTCACGGGCAACACACACTGAGTTAGAATGCTGATGAGTAGGTGGAATTTTTTTTCTTTGGTTGTTATTGTTGCTGTTAATGGCTTCGTAAACAGTGTTATCTGCCTTCTAGACCAGAAATTTAGGGACCTGTGAAAAAGGTAATCAACTTAGGATTCATTAACTGTATTTTATTATTTCTTTGTTCTCTTTTACACCTATTGCTTCTTTCCTACCCCCCCCCCTTCCTTTTTCCTCTTTTGCCACAAAATGGGCTTGGTGTTTTACTTCCCCCCTGCCCGACTCTGAATTTTTTCTAGTGCAAAATTCCTGTGTGATGTGGCATGGTGATATTTATTGCAAACGGATTAAGTTGATCAAAAATGTTTGTAACCTGAGTTTAAGAAATAACTCTTACGTAAGTTAAATATCATTACTTCTCAGTGACTGAAGATGGTCACAGATAAGGTATCTGTTGGGGAATTTGAAGGAGATTATTAAAAGAAAGCTACTAGCATACTAAAAAAATGAGTCTAGCCTCAGTAAGGATGCCCCTGAAGAATAATTTAAAATAATGTAGCTCTAGCCAATCTGGAGAAACAATGGACACATCTGCAACCTGCTACAATGTTCCACATCCACCTGGTTCTAAGGGTTTCATCACTTATGTGTCAGCTTACTTTAGTCCCATGAAACTAAATAAAGCAGGTAAACACCGGGGAAGACATCACCACGTCTTGTCTGTGCTGTCAAAGATAGAGCTCTCTGATACTGGCTAGGCAGTAAGTACTTCGGAAAGCTTCACTGTGTCGCAGCTGAACACAGGTCCCGCACAGAGCTCCGTGAATTCCTCCCTGCCTCTCTTCTGATAAAGTGATGTCTGCCTTGACACCTGGGAAGTAGAACATGGTAACAGTTCTTCCTCTGACCACAATGTAAAAGCAAATCAAATTCTAATATAAAGAAAGTAGGTGGTGCCAGAGGATAGGAAAAGTAATGGAGAAATAAAAATGTTTTCTTTAGTACCATGGGAAGGGTGGAAGAGGATCGCAGGAGATGCTATCTAGAGGTCATTAAATACAGAGTGAGAAACAAAAGACCAAATGCTCATCTCAAATCTTTATGAAGAAATATGGTACCCAGGCAGCCATCTACTATATTTCCATAACTGTTAAGTTTGTACATAACTGCTTGCTATTATGTTAATTTATCTTGGGCTACGATAAGGGAGGGCTTTTTTTTTTTTTTTTAAGGGGCCACTAATAAGATCACATACACAGTTTCAGCATAAGACAATGAAGAAGGAAAACATATTTTCATATAATAATAGAATTTTAGGACTGAAAAGGACCTTTAGAAGATGGTCTAATATGCTCATTTCACAGGTGAGGAAACTGAGGCACAAAGTGTTTAACATCTTTGTCCAAATCATATAGCTCTTTATGGAGACCTAGAGCAGGTCCCTTTAGAGTGCTCCCTCCAGCACTCTGTTAAAACTCCACCTACTAAGTCTTTCAAATATTTTTTAAAAGAAAAAAAGCATATAGATCTGTGCAAAAAAAAAAAAAAACCCATAAAATTTAAGGAAATCTTTATCAGATAATCAAGTACTTGAAAAGCAAAAGCAGGCATATTCAACACTAGAAGCAATAACAATTTGTTAAGTATATACACCCAAATATTTCAAACTTATCACCTTTGGGATATAGCCCACTATGTTTTGTAAAGAGACATAAAAAATAAGAGCTTTGCCCTGTTTTTAAAACATCTTAATAACATTATTGCTACCCTTCAGCTGTAGAGATTCAACTATTGGTCATCCATTTTTCCAGGAATTTTGAAGAGAATCTCAAGCTCCTTTTTCAGTGGGTTTCACTAACATTTTAAGGCACTTACATGTCCCTCATTAAATATAGTGTCCATTCCCAGGGTTCATGCTTAGCTTCCACATCTTACTGAAGAACAGTGAGGACATTCTTAGGACAGCACACCCTACTTCCCTCTCTCCATCTCCCCATCTGGCCTAACCTTTTCATTTCCAAAGTTTGAGGGAGACTCTGTAGGCAATGACATCTCCTCTTAATTGCACAGCCCTATTTTTTTTTTCTTTCTGGCAAATTGTTCTTGATTTCTAAATGTGCTCTTTAAATTTTGCTTAGGATAATAGTAATGAACTGACTCAAAAACTTTGGTCAAGTAAAAAAGGATCTAAAAAAAGTAACATAATAATTGTGAATATTTGTTTAGAGTGATATTGATTTATAGAGCACTTTCTCAACAATGACATTTGCTCCTCACAATTTGGTAAGGTAGGTACGATGCTATCATCTTCCTTTTAAGATTAGGTTCCATGAGGTGAGAGATTCACCACAGGCAGGGAGCTAACATGTGGAGGAGTTAGGGTCTTCTGACTTCAAAGATAGGTACAGCACCGATCACAGTACCTGGCTGTGAGTCTGTTGGAAATAAACCCTCCCATTTTCCTGAACTCCCAACTCTAGACTTACCCTTCCAAGTTCTATGTCCTTTGCACCATACCACTCTAGGTGGGCAGATTTTTACAAATAAAAATCTGTACTTCTTAATTTAATTCAGAGCTAATGATATGACCAAATTAAACATGAAAAATACAACCAACATCAATTCTTGGAGAAAAATATTGCATGTTGTTCTATCGGCATCTATGTGTTTATCTGACAGCATTAACACTTTGATAAACAGTTGGCAAAGGCCTAAAAAAACTGGATAAAATGGAATGAATAAATTATTTAGGCAAGTTCCATGTTGCTGGAAAATTATGAACAAAGTCCTCAAAAATCACCCAATATACCACCAATGGGTAAAGTGTCAACATAAAAGCAACAACTTTGGCATCTCCTTCCTGGTTAGTCTGTCTTGGGGAGATAATGACACACAAAGACCTCAATATGCCAGTAAGTGTATTCACATTATTCTGAAAGCCTCTAGGGCAAACTGTGTCTTTCAAAAGTAATATTGTCCTTGGAATAGGTGAAAACCCCTAAAACGCATGCACGAAAGGTTGTCATACAAAGTTTTATTTCCAGAAAGTGAAGTATTCCACAAATAATAATCCCTCCTAGGTTGGAAGGAGTGTAAACATTTTTTTTCTACCATTTTTTCCATGTCTGGATTGAGAAGGCCCACGGACTCCCCAAAGACCCAGTGAATCAATTAAAGGCTTAGCATCAACAGGAAACCCTTTCCATTTCCAGAGGCCTGAAACCCCCGGCATTTAATTCCCTGAAGAGTAAGAGGGAACGCAGTGTTTCTTGACTTGTTCATCGCATGGAGTCCACAAACAGGAGAATGCATTCATTCCCCTGGGACGAAGCCTGCTAATGTCCCTTGGACTAAGCAATGGCCATCAGGAAGGGTCAGGACTCCCAATGCTTACAATGACTTACATATGCTATATATTTTGACTACTGAAAATACCTAAAGAGGTCTCATTTTCATTGTGGTAGAGAAGATTGATTTATGCTTATTACAAGTTTTCTCTAAAATTACAAAACTGAATTAATAAAATGACTGCAAAGAAACAAAGACAAATATTTTGGTAGAGTCATTCCATAGGAGTAAAATGTATCCATAATATCTTACAGCCTCATAATAGTGAAAGGTCAAGGCATTTAAATTATGTTGTCAGCTAACTTACGCTTTACATTTGTTAAGAAAAAAATAAACCTCAAAAACATTTTAAAACAGAGATGTATTTTTAGAGATACAATTCTTATTGGCCTTTATACCTCCTTAGGATATTTTTCTCATTCTATATTCATATGCCCAAGACATAGTGGTCTTATCATTGTTTGCTGACAGTGTCTCCGGGCTCTACATTGAATTTTATTTTCATCAAAAATTGGTCACTCAGGGATGCCTGGGTGGCTCTGTTGTTTGGGCAACTGCCTTCGGCTCAGGTCATGACCCAAGGGTCCTGGGATCGAGTCCCACATCGGGCTCCTTGCTCGGCGGGGAGCCTGCTTCTCCCTCTGCCTCTGCCTGCCACTCTGCCTGCTTGTGCTCTCCCTCTCTCTCTCTGATAAATAAATAAAATCTTTAAAAAAAAAAAATTGGTCACTCAGAATCACCAATTACTTAATGACTATTCCCCAAAGAGTATATAGAACCACAATAGCCTTTATTGGAATTTCAATAGTTGCAGGGGGTTAATTTGAGAATACATCTAGACAGACCATATTTTGATTTCTACAAAGGCCAAGGGGTTAATGGCCTTCCACTGCATCTGCATAAGGACTGAGAACAAAACAACAAGGTAGGCAATATGGGGCTCGGTCTAGGTTACAATGCTGTATCATTTAAGAGAAAGTGCAATAGGATGGAAAGAGAAAAACAATGCTACCACCATATGTGGGGGGGGGAGGCATTCTAAGCAGGTATAAATCTTGGAAGCTCTATTCCTAGTAATTTTTGAATGAAAAACATATGCCATTATAAGATATGAGCTTAGACTGTATTCATCCAACAAGTCAATTTCTTGTGTGAAAAGCTGAACTGATTCACTTACCAAACACATAATTTATATTTGTTCCTCTTCTGTAGTTTGTCACCCACGCATTTTTTTACACAAACACTACAGCTGCTCAAGGAGTGTCATAAGGTGATGTTCAGCTAACTTTTTAAAATCAGTGAGGCATTTGCCAAACTACCATTTCCATAATCAGTTACTTGATTTTTAATGAGCAAGCAAATTCCATGTAAACATCCAAGGCTTATCTCTCATTTACACTATAAATTGTATCACAATGTGCTGCTGCTGGACAAAACAGTCAAGGAAGTGAAGAATTAAATGTTTTATAACATAAAATACTTCCAGTAGAGACCTTAAGAGTTCAGATCACATTATTTCTTCAACAATCCTTTACTGGCTAAGGGAATGGTCATAATATTAGCAGATCTCACTTATTTACATACCGGCGTTTTCTGTGCCAAACATTGTACTAGGCACCTTACAGGTGTTTTCCTGTGTAATTCTCATAATAACCATATGGAGCAAGTACTGTTACTAACTCTGCTTTACAAATGAGGAAATTAAGTCTACGGCCATACCACCCTGAACGTGCCCGATCTCGTCTGATCTCGGAAGCTAAGCAGGGTCGGGCCTGGTTAGTACTTGGAAGGGAGACAAATGAGGAAATTAAGGCTTAAAGAAGAAAAGCAACTTGCCTCAACTAATGAAAGGCAGAACAGGAAAAGGAACCTAGGTCAGTTTGGCTCTAAAGAACTTGTGCATATGCGGCAATGCCACCTCCCAAATAGAGCTCACCCACACTGCCTTCTAGGAGTCGGAGGCTCTATCAAAACAAAATCATTCCATTTATTATCTCATACATGCATTCTGCTTAGATGAGGATATGATCTCTACGAGATTCATTCCTGTTCTCTTTTTGTTGTTGTTGTTTCTCAAGGAAGAGTGATGATTGACTTATATATATGTGGGTATCATTATTTGATTAACTAAAATGATTTTTGCAGTTCGAGTCACAGCCAGACTTGAGAACTGGCAGCTTACAGTCCTCTTCTACCATTTTTCCATCAAGAGAGAGTTCAACATGCTTCTTCACCGGTGGCCATACAATGTAATAACTGGCACAAAGGGAAAAATACGAAGCTTAGCTTATAAGTCTTAATTTTCATAATTTATAACAGTCTGTCCACAGTCCTAATTCCAATCTGTGGATCCCTTCTTACTTGTACATTCTCTTTTAAACATGAAGTATCAAAACAGTGAATACTATTTCACTGCAAGTATGGTCATCAATTTTCAATGAAGTTCATCAATCCTTCTCAGTATTAATAAGCTTCTAGCTCTGCAAAGTTAATAGACAAAACCTGTTTTTCAAACTGAGCATGCTGAGCCAAACCTAAAACTTCAGCAGAAGTGTTCTACGCCAGCTGTTTGCAAAACTTCAGCGTTTCTCACTGAGTGACCTCCTCAAAGAGCTATCTGGGGAGTCCTTCAGTGTGACTGTCCTACATAGGAAAAGCTGAATGTGAAATTAAGGCCAAAATGCTGCTAAGGATTCATCCCATGATCAAGAATGGGGTTTTGAGAGCTCATGTTCATGTATATTTTCTTTTCAGTATGGAAGATTTTTTTAAATGTACGTAATTGGACAAATAAAAAATGAAATTCAAGTTTGAGGTGATAAACAGATAAGATACCCATGCCTCATGAAAAACCTAATTCAACACATGTAAGAAATAAAGGATGTGTAAATTTTAGTTTCAAGTTTTGAATTATTTTTTTTTTTTGGTTGTGTTTTTGTTTTCCCCTATGACCTCTTACATTTGTATACAACAGTGAGGAACAGAGGAGAGAGAGGGGATGCTGGCCACAGCTTCTCAACACATACCACAGCCTGGATCCTGGTTAAGTTCTTTCACACCTCATGTCACCGCAGTGCACAGCCCCACAAAGGAACAGAATGAAGAAGCAAATGTCTGATCCAAAACCTATTAAAACCATGTTACTGTGCCTCCCACATCACATACTTCTTAGAATAAGAATAATACATTTCTCCTTTGAGAAGCATTTTACTTTTTATACAGAAGTATCCAACAATAGGTTCCTTCTATAGTTTTAAACTTCTCAGCAAAGATCAGAAAGCTTATATAATAATTAAGCAAACTTGACAGTTTTAGCACCTGGTGCAACCTGATAGTATTTCAAAAATGACACAATAAACACTTAACAAAACTCGACTAACCTAAAATAAAAGTATTACTTAGGGATTTTTTACTCAAACGGTCTCATTAATCTGTATAACTTCAGAAGTGTAGTGTGTTTAAAAAAAAAATCATGGTTGAATTCCAGAAGACTTATGGACAGCTGAGATCTTTATCATTTCTTAGGGAATGCAAAGCAGTAACAAAATAATAAAATTTCTCTTTACCATGAATATCTTACAAATTGAGCATACAGAACAAGATTTCAACCCCATCTTTCATCCCTGAACGTTGCTTGTCCAATTCGGGAAATATTTGAAAGCTTCTTTCTATTTTTAAATATTGTGTACACCTAGGAAAGATGATGAATACTTACAAATTTAAATCTGCCCCATAAAGAATTTCTCCTGTCTAGAGTAGTAACCCCTTGACTGCCACATCCTGCCTCCACTCCTTTCCACACCACACTGAAGGTAATGGTATATTGAGTTCTTAACCTCACTTAAGCAAGGAGCTTCCTGTTGGACATGATCATATTAAATTATAAATCAGTGTGCTACTCTGTACTTTACTTGATTGAGATGTCTAGGAATCTTTGAAAGGAGAGATATTCTAAGACAATATGCCACTTGGGCATTCATTTAGACATGTCATATCATGGTCATTTACTCAATCACCACGGATACACGCAGGTCAATAAATGGAATCTCGAGAATTGATAAGGAATGGTGTAGGTATCACACAGCAAATAGAACCAAATCTGTCTGTCTATCTTATCTATCTAAATTTTCCCATCTTAAGAGGTACCATCCCAGGCACCTGGGTGGCTCAGTGGGTTAAAGCCTCTGCCTTTGGCTCAGGTCATGATCTTAGGGTCCTGGGATGGAGCCCCACATCGGGTTCTCTGCGCAGCAGGGAGCCTGCTTCCCGCTCCCTCTCCGCCTGCCTCTCTGCCTGCTTGTGATCTTTCTCTGTCAAATAAATAAATAAAATCTTAAAAAAAAAAGAGGTACCATCCCTATCAAGACTTGGAAGGTACCATATTCCAAAAAGTATTTGTTAAATACATTAATTGTCTAAATGTGATATATATGTTTGTATATTTTGCTTCATTTTTACTATGAAAGCAAAAATTATTGGGCTATCTCTGTGATGAGCTACATCAAATTCACTTGGGTGCTTATTTTTAACACAGAATAATAGAATCTCTGGAAGAATATAAGAATTCCTAGTGACTTTTCTTTTTTTTTTTTTTTTTTTTGGCACCAAGTTTCAGAACTGATGGTTAAAGATTCAGACCCCTTTCCTTAATCCATTGTCTGCCACTCTTGTTTCAGGTTTGTAAAGATTGCCTGTTTGTGACAATTAATTGCCTGAATTGATACAAAATATGCATAAACCAGGTACACTATGTTGTGCTTTTCCCCAGAGAAGATTGGGAATAGGATATGGCTAAATGAGTTAGGGATTTGATAAGGGATCTGACAGACATTCAATTGGATGCTTTTAGTAATATGCTTGTAAGTCTGTGGTATCAATGGTCGCTATCTCCACTGCCATTCACAGTCATTTCTTGGCTCTCAGATAATGCCTGTAGCATGGTAGGGTACAGATCCTTAGGGGAAGTATCTCCCAGAAGTGGGCAATACCTTTTATTCCCACATGTCCATGAACTCCTATGTTCATGTACTATCCTACATTTCACATGCAACTCAACTGAGGGTCACCCAGAGACTGCCCAATGACACCATTAATGAATGAATTCTATACTGCCTATTGATTTGCTTTCAAATGTCATTGACTAATATAAGGAGTCAGAATTGGTATAACAGAATTGTCAAACTGAGAGAGATTTTATAGATATTAGGCCACTTGCTCAGAGAGACTCATTACTTAAATACATAACTAGAACCAGAAATCAGGTGATTTAGTCCTTGCCTAGTGCTTATTTCACAGCACATTGACTGTGATGGTAGGGTTTCAAAAAGATTGGGCCATATGCTCCCATCAGATCATTCATTTTCTTAAGCACCATTATGACTAAAAGTTCCCAAAGTCAACCCTGCAGGGAAATTCAGCAGTGCCTTCTCTGTGAAGGGCCCATATAAGTACAACCTCACTTAGCTGTTGGGAGTCTCACAGACGCCCAGTTCATTCTGCAGTCACTTTTCAAGATGCCTTGTAGAGTGGCATTTCATTGATAGTAACATGTTGCTGCTGCTATGCATCAAGCATGTGAAGTATTTGAGACTGGGGTTTTGAATATGTGCCCTAGGGCAATTTTAGCTAAAGAGTTATTTTGTTTCTCTTTTAAGTCACGGACAGAGAGGGAGAGAGAGAGAAATTCTTAAAAGGAAAAACACACACACAAAAAGGCAACTATACAAAAAAGTTTCATATTTATCTGAAACAGAAATTGAACCATCCCAGTTCTTTGTGCTACTCCATCGGAAATTTCTCTTCTTGGACATTCTATCTCAAACGTAAAAGGCTCTGAGACTATTCCACGTCAATCCTCTTTGCTGGGGCCCTAAGAAACTTTATGACACACACAAAATAACTACAATCTTTGAAATTATAAATCTCATTGCCAAGTTACTTTTGTGAACTTTTATTAAGACCCTGATGTAACTTTCATCCCCAAAGAATGCATAATCTAGAATAATGGGCACTCAAGCCTCTGAGTGACCGCACTAAAATTTTTACATTGCTGACAATAACATGATCTTCCTCAATACCACTACATCCATTTATTATAGTGATTTCATAGAGACAGTTCTCATTTTTCTCTCATGTGAAAAATCCTTCTTGTGACTACAAATGAATAATGTTTAAGCCAAATTTTAACAATCTATGTAAGACTTTGTTTCCCCCAAAGTGTAACCACATCCTAAGAAATGACAATTGTCCTATTCTATCATCACAGAAAAGCTGTATTAGCATGTTTGTAGATGTAGTTAACGACTGTATTTCTCTATCTATTCTAATGCCATCTTAATATAAGCATGCATGCACATACCCAAATACTGGACTTAAAACAATTTGCCAACTGTTAATAGTTTCTTACCAGTTTACAAACATTTCGATTAAGTCTAGCCCCATTTACTTGTATCTAGTCTCCAATAATATTTCTGCTTCTAAGACATGCCATATAACTGAGATGACAAGTATTGTGGTGACTTTTAAGAGTTATTTTCATAGAGATTGCTGGGAAAAAAATCTACTGGCCAATAAAATTCTGCAATCTTTAGTGGAAATTAAAGTCATATCCCACTCAAGTAGCAGTATTTTGCTCTGCCATTTCTCCTGTTCTCACATCTCAACCTTCAAAATTAGGCTAAGTTACAACAAATTCTAATAAGCTATAACCATTACTATGACTATTATTAATTTGATAGTGATTAACATTTAATGATTACTTTGCATGTTCCTGATGCAGTAATAAGAACTTTTTACACTAAGAATTTTTAACACATTATTTGTTTTAATTTTTGTGACATGCCTCTGTATTGATATTGTTATCACCCATCTTTTAATACATAAGGAATCAATGTCAGAGAAAGAGAAAGAGTCCATGTCTGATCCTTTAATTACTAGACTGTGTCTACTGACCACCATATGAAGAATCAGAGGACAGGAGAACCAGATCAAGCATTTGCGCTGTCTACTTAAGAAATCTTAAGGTTAAATGTGGGGCAAAGTGGGAACAGTGAAGAGTGATATTCCTATGATACCGCTTTGGGGGAAAGTCCGTATTTTCATTTTCAATTTTCAAGCGTAACACTACTTATATGTGTGGGTTTGGGCTTATACTCAGGCAACATTTCTGAAAGTCAACCTTGCTAAGAAAAATGACTCCTACTGTTGAAGAATTCCTTCTTTCCTTCCTTCATGTATGCCTTCATTATTCACAGTGCTAGCTGGTTTCACAGAGTTGGAAAGGGTGGGACCTCAGGTAGAAAGGAGACAGAAGTTACACAATTCTCTTTCTCCCACTCCCTCTGTGTCCTGTGCCCCATAAATGTATAGTTCTGTAAGCCACAGTTCAGTATTATTCTAGGGAATGAAAGTGTCTTTTGTCATCTGCTTTAGATTTACCAAATACAACCTTTCGTTCTAGAAATGTTCTCACATTTGCTGCTAGTGCTCCCAGTTTGTATATTTTGAGTATCATTATGCTGTCAGTTGAGTAACTAACACCATCACTTCAACTGCTTCTGCTCTCAGTTTTAAAAGGGAAGAGGGGATATTACACATAAAAGTATTAAGTGTGGTTGCCAGCAGTAGTTAAAAATGGTGCTAAATAATAGAAAAGCCACATCGTTAATCTCTCTACCTAGTCTTTTTGGGGTTTGGCTTTTTGGAACACCTGCTAAAGATTTTTATATGTGGGGAGAAGGAGGGTTAATGTTAGTAGGGATGGAAAATGTGGAGGCCTTGCCAAGGGGAAGCAGGGGAAGAGATATTAATGTATTCTGGTAAATTGTAAGCTGCACCATTCATTAATTAAAAATATGCACACGAATACCCAGTCTCTCATTCCATTGGAAGCAGAAGCAAAATCTGGAACGAGAGTCATGACTTCTGGCACAATGCGGAAAAAAAGAAAAGCAAGCAGAGGGATTGTCTGATACACACGAGCGAAGGAACAATAAGGGGAAGGGACAAGGAGTGGCAGGTACAGTAGCAGTAGGTACAGTAGCAGTTTGGGGGCAAAGTACGGATCCGCTTGCCAAAGCACAGAGACAAAAGCTCGACCATAGACTTCCAAGAGCTCCCTCCCAGTGCACAACAATTTCTGTGGCTACACCAAAGGACTCATGAAAACAGAAATGTACTCATTTCTGTAGATTGAAAATTTACAAATAAATTTGTATTTCCAAATTAAATAACCACCGAACCTTTTAAAGTGCCCTTTAAGAGTAATTTGATTCCTCTCTCTGAGATCAACCAAAGAATCCAAGTGTCAATATGTTGAAAAATGACAAAACAGATGTCAAATAACCCTCATTTTGCAACAACCACCTTCGATGAATCCGATGTCTAGTTATTCCACTTTAATATCATGTATGAAACTCGGAAATTATGCAGCCAAAGAATGGAATACTAATTCATGACAGCATGTGGAAAGGAGCGGCTGAGAACAAAACACCACAAAAGTATATAAATTGACCAAATGAGACTGCATATGTTACCATCTTCTCTGACAACAGGCACTTAGTGACTGACAATTTACATCTGGTTTGCTCCCCTATTCTGCAAATCACAAAAATGGGTTGCTGTGGCAACTGTCATGTGCTATTTAGTTTGCTGGAAGGAAGAAACAAAACAAAACAAAAACCTCAAAGTATCTTTTAAGACACAAATACAGCATGCCTTTTTTTATTGTTCCTCCTGCCCCAAGAGAACAAATCTCCTGACAGTAGATTTATTTTTCCGTAGCTTTAAAAATGGGCTTGCTTTCTATCGTTTGCATTTTTTTTATCATGTATACTACAAAATAATGCAAGTAGGGAAGAAAAAAAAATCCACAGAAATATAAAGGAGATGGATACAGATTGCCTGAGTCACACGAATGTGATAGGGCCGTTGTCATATATAGCATCCCCACTTTTATCAGCAGCAGCTCCTTTAGCCAATTTAACTCCACTTATGTATGTATCGAATTCATGCATGATACGCCGAGGAATATACTAAGGGCTTGACTCTTAAAAGCATCAGCAAGGGAAGTTTATTTTTCTGAACTGAAAACAAGAGCAAGGGTCAGAGAAAAGATCATTAATTGTCACAGACGCACATTCTTCATCTCCCAGTAACACATGACATAGTCTGTTCACAAAGATGCTACATGGGACCTTAGAACACATCAGGTTACCAACATCTGTGCACCGTGGAGCAAGCAAATTAATAGCCCCACACTGCAGAAAACAGGAAGAAGAATACTCATCCCTTACCTACTTACTTCTCCCCTGGGACCTAAGAGAGTGAAGGCAAATATGTAGAATGTTTAAGGCCCTGATATTGGAACAATGAAAGCTCCAGTCATTGCTTTCCTTATCAAATGGCAAGTTAGATAACTTTTCCAACTCCCCAGACAGTGGTCTGATGTGGGAAGGTTAACTCTGAAAGAGCTCACTTATCAGCTCTTGAAACAATAGAAGTCTCTTCTTTCTGGAAGTTCCAGGAGTTTGAGTAAGCTAAGGAAAATGGTCCACTTAAAGGGAAACAGGTCTGTCCTCCACCAGCACCATGAATGCCACATGAAAACCTCTCAGGTTTCTCACCACCCTAGGCTTGACTAAAGGACTCATTATTTTGAGGCAGGAACTCAAACAGGGCGAAGACTGGTGTCAGGTATGGCTGCCAAAAGATATATTCATAATATAAATAACAATAAGCTAAGAGGAACTGGAGCTTCAGTGTGTGAAGACACTCTTTATGCAGTGGCACATAAAAGTACCTTTTGCAGATCTTGGAGGGAAAAGCACCTGACTGTAAGCTCTGTTAGTCTTCTGCTGCTCCATTTGATACCAAAGAAATAGAATGAACACACGAGTAGGTATTTTTTTTTTCACTTTTCCTTGGGCAACAATAGAGAACAATCAATTTAAAAATAATTGGAGAAATTTGTGTTTTGTTCAGAAGAGAAAAGGAAAACATTCATTCAACAGTACCACATAGAATCATTTGCTTAATAGCATTTCTAATATGTTATGCATTTATGCAATCTACTTCTTACTATATTAAAATGCAAAAACAATTACTCTGGATGTAAATCCTAGAAAACAATCAAAGTTTCTATGAAATCAGGGAAGAGACAGTTAAGCTGCAATGTGATTTGCAGATGCTCATGAATAGACAATACTTAGAGTTTCTCTCACTCGAAAGTGAAAGAGAGGCTGGTGAAGATTCAGTCTCTCTCTCCTTCTCTCCCTCCCGTTTTCCCTCCTCCTTTCTCTATTCTTTTCTACCCTCCCTCCATCTCTTTCTTCCTTTCTTCTTGCACTCAGAGTAAGAAGAGTTTTTATTTAAAGTCTAATACTTGAAATTATGTAGCCACGTCAAATCAGCCTGCTGTCTCGGTCCCAGCCCTCCAGCAGGGGGAAACTTCTTGACAACATTAAGTTATAAGTAGTTTACACGCAACTGATCAGCCACAGGGGAATATGGGCAGTTTCAGCCCTCTGGGCCTTTTGTCACACACAAAAAGTCTTGGTTTGTTCTTTGTACACTTACATTAAACCCATTTTTAGTCATTAAAAACTCAAAATAAGCATGTTCAAGAAGAGGTGACTGAACACGATGCAGTGAATAAAAAAGATTCTGCACATGCACAATAAGCATTTTGTAACTCACTACATCTGAAAGGAATGTTTTTAATCCACAGCTTTAATTATAGCGCTCCAGAGGTTCTCATCTCATCTAAGAGATTCAATAAATGTTTTTCAACCTCATATTAAATGCCAAGGCCATAGATTTCTTATTTCAGATCTAGTGAGCAATACTGTTGGATCATAAGGAACCCCCAAAGATTTCTTTGCCAGGCCCAGCTGTCCATTTCAAAGCTCTGGATCATAATACTATAGAACCTAGTATGCAGAGCTTAAATTTTCAAGTAAATTTTACTCATTTCATATGTGCTTCATAAATTCTGGGTACTTCTGCTGAAACTAGGTGCCGACGATATTTTCCCAACCTTGACTAACAGAAGCTATTGTTCTGGTTTGCACTAACTTTTGTCTCTAACAGAGTATAGATGAATTTTACTACAACAAGGGTGTTTTCTTATGCCCTAAAGTATTTAGGGGAGCAGCGTCTTCTGTAAGGATCATTTTCCAGCACAGATTCTTTATTCCAACGAGGCTTCATTAAAGACACAAACTTCAGACTCTTGAGTTTTTCACTTCAAAACTTTTCCACCTCATCACTATCAGTGGGCCACCAACAAGGTCTGGCCTCCACCCACACCAAACCAAAAAGTCTATCAGTGTTGAGAAAAGTCCTGGAGAAAATTGGTTTGGTGTGGTGGGAGGCAGGCAATAAACCAAAAGTAAATAAATCATTTCCTGTAGTCTTTAGAGGCAATGCAAGGAAAACGAAACCGGGATAGTGACTCGAAGTGGTACTTTTTGATAAGGCAGTGTATAATCGGGTATCACTGGTAAAGAGGGTACGCAGCACATACCAACAGGAATTGTGTGGGAACCAAATAAGGACATAGGTGAAAACTAAACTGAATTTTCACCATGTCGCACATTATGATTGCCATTACTTTTGTTGTTTTTGTTGTTTGCTGATATTGTTATATGAGAGAAATAGGAAATTAATGGAAATGACAAGGACCTTAAGGAACTTTTAGGATCAGGACTGTAGTGAAATATACAAGGATAAATAAATTATCAATGATCCTATCTGCCCATGGATATTGGAATTAAATCTATATTAGAGAAAATTACATTTTTTTCTAATCTGTGATTCTCTAGACAATTAATGGAATTAGTCATTAAAGAAAATCTGAAACTAAAATTTTTCAACTCCATATTTTTCATTATCCTGACATAGTTTAGTTCTCCTATATTAAGGACAGCTTTCATTCACCAAAACAAAACTATATCTCCCAAGAAAATCTATACAACACCAGGAATAATCACAAAGATATATTATATCTTACTAACCAGCAGCATGAATTAACATGAACAGAAATCAGAAAAAAAATTCATTCTATTTGCAATTTATATCTTGAACTCTAATCCACAGTAGTTTGATCTAAACTTTATTACATGGTTATACTTGAAGAAAATATGTAAAAATGAATATAATACTTTTAGAAGTATAACTCTTAAGCTTCAGAGAAAGTTTCCCATAATATAAATCAATGTTGACTAAGTCTTCATTGAAATATGAAACATTCCTGCAATAGAAATTAATCGTAAATTAACTTTATTTCACAAAGTAATTTTGGTTGGACACATGAGAATAGTAAATCTAGATGAATGTCCCAGATCAAATTTAAAGGATTCTAGATTTTGACTCATATAATAGTGTAAAGGGCAAATGTCTTCTCATAACTGAAATTCAGTAATTAAACATAAAAACATATTATATCCTACCCTGTGAAGCTACTATAACATATTGTAAAACCATTTAGCCTAAAATGATAGTTTGAAACATATTCTTAATTATCTATAGAGAGTTTATCACTAAGAAATTTTTTCAAACAGGTGATTTTCCACCTAGTTTTCATCTAATCTATATATGAGATGGATTCCAGGCTTTTAAGTGTAAAACGGGTACAAATTTACATTATTTTGAAAGCACCATCTCTCCTCATTAAGATCTACAATTCTTTTTCCATGACTGGTCCTCTAGCCATGTGCAACCCTCCAAGAAGAGGTTAACTTGGCATATTGCCCAAGCTCTTCCTGAGGTAGCTGTTGTAAGAAGTAATAATGTTATTAGCAAGGGCCCATATAGCCCAATAATACAAAATTAAAATTTGGTAGGCACCACAAATTGTACTACTTTCCATTTCAAAGAAATGGCCATTTTGCCTTTTTTTACTCTGTCATTTAACTTTAGTCCTTTCTATTCACTACCTAAAGGCAATACATATTTCCTTTTTTATGTCACTGTTTTTAGGGATCTCATATTCCCTCAAATGTTCGTTACCCAGATGTAGCCCAATCCTTAAAGAGGACAGTGGTCAAATATCACTGGAAACTTATAAAGCCCGTTACGAGCAGGTATAATGTGAATTAATTTGATCCCCTGTGTCAGTAATAATTTCTAACAAAGTCAAGGAAGTCTCCGTCAACCAAATCTCACAGGGTTGTCTACACGAGGCGGTCCTACATAACGGACCCTGAGTAAAGAGCTGTTGTGATACTCCCGTAAAGTTAAGTGGCTGTAAGTTAAGGGACAGGAAGAAGGAAACTCAAGGCTTTAACTTGCATGTAGTGTCTTTTATTTCCACATATGAAACATATGACCTATTGCATGTCAAGAACTAAACCCGTCTGCCCTTTCAGACTTCTCCCATTCACCATCTGTCAACACAAGTGTTAGACGAGAGTTCAGGACTGGTCTACCCATGAGTGTCCTCTCACTGACCCATGCACACACATGCACAAAGACACGTAAACTGCCTCTTTACCTTGCTTAGAAGATTCCTTTCAGAACTCCAAGCCATAATCTCACAAGATTTTTGTCAAGCTTTCAGTGGAGTTTTTGTTGCCACTCTGTTCTAAAATCTTACAGCTCTGGACACAAGTATGGCCCTGTTGTTTGAAGCGGTTCGTCAGGAGCGTTAGGGGCTAATCACACAGCATGAAGAAAATCTGGCACTTTTCAAATGAAAATAGACAAGCAATTCCATGCTCATTATAAGGAACTAATGATAGAGACTGTACTGGTATTACCAGCTCGGAGTTACAGTACCAGGAAAGCATCATCTGTTGCTGGATTCATGGCACCCACGTGCCAACCCAGGACACTTGAAATCTGGTGCTATGATTTATTCTCTTGTTCACTGCATTTGAAGAAATTTTTCGATCACAGGAGCTCACTTTATTTCAATGCCTTTCAAAATTTATCTTCACAATCCTCAGTAAAAATATGAAATACACTGATACTTACGCTGTTATGTTTAGTAGCAAAGAAAAAACTGTATTTTATCGTAGACAGAACAGAAACTGGACTGCCCGGAGATGATCTGCCCTGAGTTCTTGACAGAGGAACATTTTTCTCTGGAATGTAATTTTGAGGTTCCTCTAATAATACTGCAACCAAAATATTCTTCATTCTCCACCTGTTGTACATCACAGGACTTTTGTCCAGAGGCTTTCTTGTTTTCCTTACAAACCAAAGACTTTCTGTTCTGACAAACTGAGATAATCAAGGAGTACAGATTAATGAAAACCTTTTTGCTACCATTCTTTTGCAACACATCTCTGCTTAAAAAGCCATTCTTCCTGGGATTGGTATAAAAGCATTTACTTGCAGTAACAATATAGAACAAACTATTTTTCTCGTTTCTTTGGAGAGGTGGGAGGGGCACACATATGCCCATCGTGTGCTCCCACACGTAAGACTGAGGCCGAGCAATGCTAGTAAGATCAGAAGCACAAAGCAGCCTGCAAGTACCTGGTCCATAGAATCAACTCAAACTGGAATCACTGTTTATTTATTTTCTTTTAACTACAGCAGGAAGATGGACAGTCTTCAGGTGACTCAAAGAATGGAGACCTCAAAGATTTAGGTTAGGGTATTGGGCTGTCTTCCAAGGAAGAAGAAAATGATTTAAAAATTGCTTGATTTATCTGTATAATTACCCCAAATGCTTTCATCTGAAATGTAGGATAATTGATAGCAGGTCTCCATGAGACATGCATTTCCAAACCATTCTACTAAAAGGCAATACTGTGACTATTTCTTGTCATTCAATTGGGATTGCTAGGGAAACTATCTCCAAATGTAGCTGGAAATGCCTCTGAAGATAAAAGGATGGCATCATATACAAATCATCCCACTGCACTAGTTTCCAAAATAAGCTGGAACGGGCCAATAAGAATGAGCTTTTTGAAATCAAAAGTATCAAGGAAAAAAAGAAAGCTTATGTAGGAAGAGCTTTCCTCCTTACCCACGTGAAATTTTTAAATACAAATTCATGCTTAACAAAATTATTTACCCTAAATATCTACTGATAGGAATAAAAATTGGAACAAAATGGGAAACTTTAGTACAAGAGGTTAGCCAATCACATTGAAGATTTTCTGAACAGAACTAAAGGGATCTTCGTATAGACATGTACGTGCATGCACAAATTTTGCCAAGAATAATTATTTTTCCCATATAAATAAATAAAGTATTTTGAGATACAAATAAAAAAACCTCCAAATTCTCTGTGAATTTGTAAATGTCTTAAGAAACCTTTCATAGACTACTTCTGACCCTGGTAAAATTCATACCCTATGTGTATGCTATAGTTTGACACACGTGTAAAATGTAAACATGATGAAAACCTGAAAATATCCTGAAATCTCTATGTAAATTTTTCTGTCAATAAGAGTATGTTTGCATCAGGCAAAATACTGGAAGAGCTTTGAGCTTATTTATTTAAGAGTATTACAAAAATTATGCAATTATAGCACTTAAGGAGCATCTTACTTTAGAAATGAAGTCACTACAGGTCACAAGGTCTTTTCTCAATTCTTGAGTCTACGTGCTTTCAGTACACAGCTGTCAAAGTACTGTCAATCACCCAAATAGAGATCTATAATGTTCAATCATAACCTGAAGCCAGCTTTCCATTACTCTGTTTCCCAAATTGGAAAATAAGATGATTATACTACAGTCTAAGATGAGTGAATGTTAAGGATAATGCATAAGTGAGTGCTTTTCCCCAAAGACGCCTACACTCCAGGCTAAACAAATGCTAAATAACAAGGGGATAATAAAAAAGAAGTTAAAAAAGAAAATCAGGCAACCAAAATCCGCTGGTTCTCGCACAGTTTTGAATGAAGTACTATTATGCTTCACTATAGAGTTCCTCAATACATGAAGAGGATTCTCATAGACTACAAGCATAAAAAGATGAGTTCTGGCTTAGAAATATCATTTGTTTTGCTAATCATGTACAAAAATCAACTTCACATATAATGCTATTAATGAAGTGCTTGGTTGAGCAAAAACTATAATTAAAAATAAATACAAATCAGAATTCTTTTCATAATGAGAAATGGCAGGATCACGACAAGCTGGTAATTTGTGAGTATACAGAAATCACTACGCCAGTATGAAACTTATGAGACTCAGATTTTATTCTCCACTTTCTAAAAGAAAATTATAAAGGAGGAATTTCTGCACTGAAAATTATCTTTCTCAGTTGTCACTATGCTTATAACGAGCTTCCACAAATCTCACGTTTTGGGGGTGCCACATTTGGAATTATTTCTTTAAAGAAAACTATCCTGACCCTGTTTTACTTTATTCCTATGGATCTCCCCACATAGCACAACCCTCAAATCTGAAAACAGTAGAAGAAAAACATAAAATGTCCGAGACTCCCTCGAAATCTGCTTAACAGCATATTTTAAGATTTGCGAGAAAAAAAGAATTGTGCTATTTAAGTTACTCTTGGTTTCTCTAAGAGAAATTCATCTCGAGCTTAATTTTATAAGGGTTGGAAATAGTACATGACTTAAGATCTGCAGGAATGTTTCTGTGTTCAAATATAAGGTCTTGAACATGACAGGGACACAAAATAATATCAAATCTACCCACTTTTTTTTCCCGTCGTATCTATAGCTATTCCTATCATAAGGACAGGAGAGAATCTACGCCAGTTTGAGAATCTCAAAATATCTGATGTGAGAATCTGAAAATGCCAGAATCTAAGGAAATCAGTCTCAATGATAGGATCCATTAACTGCATGGGTATCCATTACATTTCAGTACATAAATTCTGTACAATAACAAAACTAATTTTGCTCTAATTAACAGACTTCTGTATAATGGCAACTGTATAGAAAATCTCTATGGGATTTTACAGAACATTAATAATCAATTTGGAAATAATAGTGAAAATTTCATTAGAACCCCACATTTTGCATGGAATTCAGAGAACAACATGGTTTATCCGACTGGCACAACAAAACTAGACCCAGAAAAAGGGTATTCTTTTTCTAGCTCCCATGGGGCTGCCTTTGAAATTTCATTTGCATATTTTTTTTTTCAGAGGAGAAACAAATAACTAAAACCAGTGTACCTGTCCAGTGGGAGGAAACACCTTCCTGAGAAGATAGTAAAAGGATGGGTGCTATGTTAAAAACATTTGAGAGAAAGTAGAGTTTGCTAGTATTAAAGGATCAACTGAAGAATATTCTGGGAAGCGCCTCCACTGACAGGCACTTGGAGAGAGACTTTTATAGAGAAAATGCGGGAGCAAAGACAGAGAATTATTGATTGACTCTGGTTTAAAGCCGACTTGGCTGTTTCTGGTTGGTTTCAATTTTATAACCTTGAGGCACCAACAGGCTTAGACTTTGGTTCGCATACATGGGCCCCCGGCCTTAGGGCCACTTTCAGTCTAACTGCCTCCTTGTTTAATTAATTTAACAAAGTTAAAGGATAAGACTGGGTTTCAGAGGCAAAATGAAGGGTTCTGAATGTTCATCAGAGGGAGAGTGATCTGACAAGTCATTTAACCTTTTTGGCCCTATATATAAAAAGTAAAGATAATGAGTGGACCTGAGGATTACCTGTGAGAATGCTCCTAAGGTGTGAGACTAGTGGCACATGGGACATGTATGGCATTGATGCATTATTATTAACTGCTAGTACTAAACCCACTTTCTTCCTGAGCATTTCCTTTTTCCCTGCTCTGTCCCTTAGGTGGCTAATATTGACTATGAAGGCCGAGTGCTATCCCACCCCATTTGGGGATTCTTCTCACCTTGCAGAGAGAGAAACCAATTTGGATTCGGTCAGAGCCAATGGAAATGGACCTAACTGTGGCAGGCCTATATACTGAGATGATGGTGGGGGAATCTGCACTAGAAAGAATGCCTAAAGTCTCTCCAAATTTTCAATAGTCCTTTAGAATAAGCCACCTTTGCATGAGTCATTTCACATCTGAGGGCGTCCACTACTTTATTTCTAAGAGAGGATGGATGGTTCAGAAAGTGAGGTCTTTGGAACTCTTTCAGGATCAGATGCTATGGACAGGAAAGCCAACCTGCGTACCATCTAGATCTTTCCAGATGTCTGCCTTCCCATACTCTCCAACACCACCCTACCTCCTGTGCTAAACAGAATAGATCTTCTTTCCTATGTTTGACTTAATGTAAATACAGGTGAGACTTTATGTGAGCAAGAATTTATGTGAAGGGTTTCACAATCGAAATGAGGCTGAGAACCAATGGATCTCTAACTCCATTTCCACCTAAGAACTTACGACACCAAAAATGTGATTTTATTATGATACTACCAAATATATCCAGGTGGCTGAAACTTCAATAGTATCAAAAATCCCTACCTTTCTGGGTGCTGGGTGGCTCAGTCGCTTAAGCATCTGCCTCTGACTCAGAGCATGATCCCAGGTCCTGAGATGGAGCCCCGGGGTCCTGGGATCAAGCTCTGCATCAAGCCCCACATGAGGCTCCCTGCTCAGCAAGGAGTCTGCTTCTCCCCATCCCATGTCCCCTCCCCCAGCTTGTGCTTGCTCTCTCTCTCTCTCTCTCTCTCTCTCCTTCTCTCTCTTTCTCACTCTCAAATACATAATCTTTATTTTTAAAAAATTTTATTTATTTATTTGACACAGAGAGATCACAAATAGGCAGAGAGGCAGGCAGAGAGAGACAGGGAAGAAGGTTCCCTATTGAACAGAGAGCCTGATGCGGGGCTCGATCATGACCTGAGCCGAAGGCAGAGGTTAAAACCCACTGAGCCACTCAGGCTCCCCTCAAATACATAATCTTTAAAAGAAAAAGTCCCTAGCTTTCAATTTAGCAAATATTTATAATGGTTATTACATAATAACCATTACAATACATTATATATATGTCATATATATATATATATATATATATACACATGTATGTATATATATCAGTATTAATAGTTACTGACAACAACTCATTTTTCAATCAAGGAACCTAATCCCAGCAATTTACTTACCCAGTGGTTAGTGTGCCTTAATTTGATAACTAAGGTAACTCTCTTCTTTAATTACTACTGTGTAGAAATTAACATGAAATGAAATAGGAATAACCCCAGGAAATTAATCTGACAGCATTTAAAAACCTCATGACTAAAGTTCACTGATCCTAATGTATTAATAACATAGGTCTAGAGTACTGAATGTAAACATGTTATCAGTTAAATACAAAGGTTTAAATTGAATAAGTCAGTTTACCCACAAGTAATTTTAGACATCTTTTTAAAAACTTTTCATGCTCACAGAGAAGTATACACCTTTTAGAATGGGAAGGAACCTTAACTATCATATAACCAATTTCTAAATTTAAATGATCCATAACTTGAGGCACAGGAAAGTAACATGTCCTGCCCACAATTATAAAATCATCTAATAAACCTGGCCCATGTTTCATGTCACAAAGCAAATTTTCTTCCTCTGTAGTGATTTTTTTTTATTTTTTTATTAACAGATAAATACTATAAGATAACATTCATTAAACTATTCTAGCTACCATTATCTCCTTCCTGGAAGTTGACCTACAAATTTAAACAATTAATTAGTTCTGAAAAACTGGAAAATAAGTATTTCTCAAGGAAAAATGAATACCCTTTTACAGGAATGCATTTAGTATAAGTCAAGAACAACTTCGGGATATGGAACCTTCAATTAGAATTGAAGAAAGATTGAGTCTTACAACAAAGGAATATAAAGTCAGATAATGGGAAAATAGAATTTAAGTTCCTTACACAAATGAACTTAGCTAGCAATTTGCTATAGAAGAAAAGGAAAAACTGGGCTTTAATGTAGCCATAGCAACTTCCTATCTCCACCAATTTTTGAACTTAAATATCCAAATGTTTCTCTTCTTCAGACTCTATAGTCTTTATAATACATAAAATGAGGTACAGAGAAGAAGGCACACTTTGTGTGCTTTAGGGTTGTAAAAATTCAGCTGAAATATAGTGGATTTTAAATCTTCTTCCCCCCGGTGTTTCCCTAGTATACTTCGGTTGATTTTTTAAATCAGTATCATAACAACGCAGAACGTTCAGGCTGCTTCTGTGGGAAGCAGAAGTACCCCTCCTTGGTACATTCACAGAGAAGTGCATATAATTTTACTATGTCAAATCTTTTGTACAGCATCTTTTGCTATCCACGCCTTCAATAACTGAGAACTTGGTGAGTAGATATCGCTTATGATTTATTGCTGACTCTCCAGCATCTACAATAGTACCTGCCAAAATGTAGTTGTTCAATAATGTTTCTTAAGTGAATGAAAATTCCACATTTTTTTAAAGATTTTATTTATTTATTTGACAGAGAGAGAGAGATCACAAATAGGAAGAGAGGCAGGCAAGGGGGGTAGGGGGAGCAGGCTCCCTGCCGAGCAGAGAACCCAACATGGGGCTCCATCCCAGGACCCTGAGATCACGACCTGAGCCAAAGGCAGAGGCTTTAACCCACTGAGCCACCCAGAAAATTCCACATCTTAAAATGCTTTTAAAACTCTTTTTAAAGTCTTCTGAACCACTCCCCCACACAAATTTAACTATCAAATTATATTCTGTCAATGAAAAATAATCTTTAATCTTCCAAGTTTTCACAAATCTTATGAGATTACAAATGAAAACACAGTGACTGATGCAGTAGGCCCTCCACAAATATGTAGGGCCTACATATGGAAGAATGGAAGAATAAATGAGAGTAGATAAATTATAAGCTCTTATGAGGCCTGATGTTGAATGTGTAGGACTCATTATTTCATTTAAAAGAGGCTTTATATAATACATATCCCTGAGATGGTAGTTTTCATTCCTGGAGATGAGTCATTATCTTCTAAAGTTTTATAGTATTCAGTTATAATTTATTTGCTTTAATATATAATAAAGGTTCAGTTGCATTTAAGACTAAAAGAAGGTACAAAAAAATTGTTTTGCTTGGGGAAAAAAAAAACAACTGAAAAGAAATTTGTTAATTATGAGTTGGTTCTTAGCTCCTAAGAATAGGACGGTATATATGAATGTTTACCCTAAAAAAGGGGAATCAGTTAATGACAATGTATATAATGTTAGTAACAATATACACTGTTAGTGACAATAGCTTATATGGCTTATTTACCATATTTTTTAAAAGGTTTTTTTATTTATTTGAGAGAGAGAGAGCATGAGCAGTGGGGAGAAGCAGAAGAAGAGGGAGAAGCAGGCTGTCCCTTGAGCAGAGAGACTGATGAGGGCCTGGAGCCCAGGACCCTGGGATTATGACCCGAACCAAAAGCAGACACTTCAACAGCTGAGCCACCCAGGCGCCCCAATTATTTACCATATTTTAAGGAAGAAAAGTAAAATATTTTGCCTACATGTTATCTACTGTATATCCAGCCATCCATAATATAATATTTATTGAAGACTTATGCTCCAGTCCCTATGCTAGGCTCCAGAGCAAGCAAGAATCCTAAAATCTTTAAAATTCAAATTAAAATGCTGATTTTTTTAAAATACAATTTTCTTACTCTTATTTTATTTTATTTTTTTATTTTTTTTTAAAGATTTTTTATTTTTATTAGAGAGAGAGAGACTGAGAATGAGAGGGGAGAAGGTCAGAGGGAGAAGCAGACCTCCCGCAGAGCCGGGAGTCCGATATGGGACTCCATCCCGGGACTCCGGGATCATGACCTGAGCCGAAGGCAGTCGCCTAACCAGCTGAGCCACTCAGTCGCCCTCCTACTCTTATTTTAGAAGAAAAAATTTCCCAGTATATTGACGAAATATGGGAAATTATGGAAGTATACCAATAGTCACGAGATGCAAGTTTTCTAAGCTTGAAAATATTTTTTAAGTTTATTTTTTTTTTTCAATGCATTTAAAAAGTTAAAGTGGGAGAGGGAAAGATGGGGAAGAGGTAGGCTAAAAGTAAGCGGGTCCATGGCATTAAAATTCTCAAAAAATGAAAATGGGATTAAATTGGTCAATTTATTTTTAAGGAATATATTCAGCTTAATATTTTTAAAAATTTTTTTGTGTAGGGTGCCTGGGTGGCTCAGTTATTAATCGTCTGCCTTTGGCCCAGGTCATGATACCGGGGTCCTGGGATTGAGCCCCACATCGGGATTCCTGTTTGGCGGGAAGCCCGCGTCTCCCTCTCACACCCCTCCCCACTTGTGTTCCATCTGTGTGTGTGTGTGTGTGTGTCTCTCTCTCAATAAATAAATAAAATCTTTAAAAAAATTTTTTTGTATAAATGCATATAAAAAACAAGTGAAAATCTCTCCTAAAATCAATACCACCATTATAATTATTTAACCCAAATCCCAAAATGGCCAACAGCGGAAACTATTTTCTTAGCAGTAAAACTAAAATGTTGCTTTAAAGAACAGCTATGTTTTTAAATCATTGCCTATAAAGTGAATCATTTTCAGTTTTGCTAGTGGATGCTTTGTAGTACAGTTGTGATATTTCAACTTTCTAAATATCAGACAATAAGAAAAAAATCTGTAAGAATCTGGGCGTGTATCTGTTTCTCTTTGTTCTGGCTGTGTTGCTTATTGGGAGTTATTTGGAAAGGAAAAAAAGTCATTTCCATCACTATTCCATATGCTATCATCCAATACAAATTATAGAAAGACATATTTGTGAGTTATTATTTTGCACATATTTGATTAATGACCCCTACACTGGAGGTCTTGGGCTAGGTATTAAACAACCAATCGAATTTGCTAACATAATCAAATCAAAAGTAAGTTGAACACAAGCCCCTAATGATATAATCTCATAATCTGGGGAGAGAAATAATAATCAAATAATGTCATGTCTGATAAGAGGATAATCTAATAATCTAATGTCTAGTAATAATCTAATATCTGATAATTTTATATTCAGTAAGGGGGAAAAAGAAATATAAAGAAATGATTAAGACACAGATGAGAAGTGACCAAGAATGAATCCAGGAAAAGTCTCCTGGCACAGGGGCTTGGAGGCTAAGATTATGCCAAGGGCCATGAGATTCAAGAGGCCTGGTTCCTGTGATATATAGTCTTTACTAAAGCAGGTATGTCAAATTATCCATGTTCACAAGCAAATTGCAGAACCATAACTTGTATTTCCAACTATATATATATATTTTTAATAACAAAGCAACAGAAGTGACTAGCAGATTCAGGGATTTGTATTCTCCTGACAGTCATATTTCTCATTGTAATATACTGGCATTTTGGTTGTGTCCCTTGTGAGGTTGGTTAGTGTGAACCACACACTAGTCACTATTCGTAGATTGATAAAATTAATTTTCCAAACTTTAAAAGCTGAACACCAAAGGAATGACAGCTCTGCTGAGAAATAAAATCACGACAATACCCTTTTGTTAAGATTATTTCATCTCATCTCTACATATGTATACAGTGTAGATTATTAGAAAGAGATGCTAGGCCTAAAGACAAAACCTGGGTTCTATTGTCACCCCTAATTTATTAGCTGTGTGATCTCTGGCTGATAGGTCTCAAATACCCTTATATTAAAAAAAGGGGGGGAGAATTAAAGTTACCTCCAGCCAATGCAACAAGGTCATTATTAACATAAAATAAACAATGAATAAGAAAAGGCTTTGAAAACCATAAAACACTAAGATATAAGATATTATTACTACCTTACTATCCTGCAAACAATCTATGCCAAAGAGTCCATTAGTGAAAGCATCATAATCATTTCCAAAGACATGAGAAAAAAAATCAATATTACAATGAAGAAAAGCAAAATTTCCACATCTTCCATTGTGCTTCTCATCCTAACAATTTCTTTCTACAGATCTGGAGAAATAAAATTTGACCTTGCTCACTACTATCACAACTCTCCCTATTTTCAAAAGCTTCCAGAATAAATCTAGTTCAAATATGGCTGTATCTGGCATATAGGTATATAAATAATGAAATGAGATCAGAAAAGAGTTTCTAATTAAATAAAGAAATAAATTTAAGAAAAGAGAAGAATAACTTCAAACGAAAAAGTGGCATTATTAGGTTAATGTCCCCCAAAAGATTTCGTCTTAAATATTTCTAATCCCCTAGTTAACATAGGGATATAGGCCTCTTTGCTCCACTGGTGAAAGTCGATTTATTCGCAGAATAAATTCGCAGAAGATTAATTCGCAGAAGTTATGCTTTCTTAGTTCTCGACTGACTGATTTATGGGAACATGCAGAAATAAATTTTGTACCTTGTACCTTAGGCTGTTTCTTCACTTCGGGAAGAAAGAGGAAGTAGATTTCTATTTTAGTTGTATTCAGGTATCCTTCCTATGTGCTCCCCTATCAGCTGTACAGTGAATGGTAACCATCTGTTTACTTGTGCTTCCCCCTCCAGACTAAAAACTTAAAGAGGTAAGAGAACATGTCCGGGTTATTTTTTTATCCTCTAGCTATTAACCCAGTAACTGGAACACAAAAGGTACTCATTAAATGTTGACTGAAAAATTAAGGAATAAACTGAAGACATGATATTAGATTGACTGTTTTTTAAAGTCCAACGTTCCTTTGGATTAAACTAAAATTTAGGCTTTGGATTTTAGTAATACAGGCAACATGCATTCTGTGTAATAGATTTATGCAAGTTAAAGCAGCAGAATACTGAAATTAGTAAATTAAACAGATTGAATTGCTTAAATTATATGTAGAGAAGATGAATATATACATTTATTAATATAATTCATTTATCTTTTCATTGGAAAGATTTCTGGAGAATCTACTACATTTTAATCGCCATGCCTAGGAGCTAGGAATGGAAAGGCAGGCAGGCCTCAGGATCTCAGGGAGATGACCACCTTGTGAGGCAGAGAATCAAGTAAATATTAAGACAGAAGTATGGGCTAGAGCCATGGGATCACTGTGGAGGGCAGTGAGGTACAGCTGGAGGGAAGAGCTTATACAGACGGCTTCACAGAGAGACGATGCTTGACCTGGGGTTTGACAAAACAGAGTTAACTCACAACAAAGAAACAGGAATTCTAAGCAGAGAGAAGAAGATGAGGTAGCCAGAACGCTGCTGACAGAGGGAAGGCTGCATGCAGAGTGGCAGAAGATGAGGACAAATATAGAGAAAGAGAAAAGAGACCACAGATTGTGGAGGGTCCTATGGGCCAAGGATTTATCAGGAATCTTCACTGAAGAAGGAGCTGTATTAGATTCTCTTCTCGAGGGACTCAGAGTCTACTTGAAAGAGATTAGGAATAATAGCCAGAAGGTCCAGTTTAAAAACAAAACAACAACAAAAAAGGACTCAGCCTTAAAAAAAAAAAAAAGGAATCTTGCCATTTGCAAAAACATGAATAGACCTAGAAGATATTGTGCTAAGTGCTAAGTGAAGTAAGTCACACAGAGAGAGATACCATATGATTTCACTTATATGTGGAATCAAAAAGCAGAACAAACGAAAAACAACAACAAAAAAACACAAATAGACTCATAGGTACGGAGAATCCACTGGTGGTTGCCAGAGGGGAGGAGAGTGGGGATATGGGTGAAATAAGTGAAAGGAATTAAGAGGTATGAACTTCCAGTTACAAAACAAATAAGTCACAGAGATGAAAAGTTCAGCATAAGGAATATAGTCAATAATGTTATAATAACAGTATGGCAACAGATGATAATTACACTTATTGGAATGAGCATTTTGTTATGTATATAACTATTGAACCACTATCTTGTATACCTGAAATGAATATAACATTGTATGTCAACCATACATCAATTAAAAATTTTAAAAATTTAATTAAAAATGGAATTTTAGATCAGCAAACAGTTGAAGTAATGAAAAAAACAAAGACACTTTTAATTCAAGATAATTAGTAATCTGAACTTCATGATCCAGATTTCAGATAAAATCACATCTCAGGGCACCTGGCTGGCTCAGTCAGTAGAGCATGTGACTCTTGATTTGGGGTTTATGAGTTTGAGCCCCATGTTGAGTGTAGAGACTACTTCAAAATAAAACCTTAAAAAAAATCACATCTCTTAAAGGATAAGAGGAAAATAGTTTTGACTTTGAACTGTACATTTTTTATGATTTTTGGAAAATAATTTTTTGTGTGTAAAAAATGTCTCTCTCTCTCTCTTTCTCTCTCGATTACATCTCCAAATATATTTATCCCTGTTCTTGAAACACCCATCTTATCTTATAATGAGTCAACAGTATTTACAAAATGATCATTCAGCAGACCACTATTGCTGGGAGGCAGAAAGTCCCAGAATGAAGAGTCCAGGCTGGCTCCAGCCATCCTGGACATTTGCAGGAAGAGCTCACCAGCACTCCAACTGATGGAGTGTGTATCTAAAAGTAGTGTGGTATTTTAAAATACGGCACATATTGAAACTGCAACTTGATTTTGGATTGCTTATTTTTATGTGATAAAGACATCAGTATCCATTTAAAAGAAGGAGTACTTAAGTGCCTGTTTTACTGATGTAATAAAGTTACTTTTTCACTGTTAGTGACTAATGGAATGTAAGTTATTTTCAGGGAAAAATAAAACAGTCAAACACTAATCTGCATTTCAGTAAAGAATGACAATATGCAGGCACATCTATGGCAAGTTAGACAATCTCTTCCAAATACTGGAAAATTCAAGTCACTTTATACAAAGGAGACTATGGAAAGAAACATGAATGAAAATGGGAAATCCAGTTAATACCACTACTTCTAGTTCATATCATGAACATGAATTTGTTTCTAAATGTTGTTTCCTGGGAACCTGAGAAACTGCAGGCTAAATCATTTGACTGTAACTGAACAGTATTATTTGCTTATAAGCATTTAATTTTTCTTCCTTAAGAGAAAAAAAGCAAGACATCATCATTGAAAGGTTTTTCTTCCTTTTCCCTATAACTAATTGTCAGAGAGAATGACAAATATAATAAACAAAATGACCAGGTATAAACAAGTAAAGATCGGAAATAACAGAAAAATTCCGGAAGCATATTCATTATGTTTATTATAACATCAGTCTTTTAAAGATTCATTTTCTCAGCCTGTCTAATGTGTGGGCCAAGGAGAGTCACAACAAGGACAGAGTCATCAAAACATAGCGAATTAATCATAAACTCTAAACAATATCAGATGTAAGATAATCATAGTTAATTAATGGATACTTAATTATGGCACTTTTTCCCCTTTGGACTAATTCTTCTTCTCTTTTTTTCTTTTATGTTCCATTCTATTATAGTCAGCATCATGCTGCTATTCCTGCAAGTACTGAACAAGCATGGGATTTGAATATTACACTCCTAAATAAATGAATTGCTCAATTTCCTGTGACCATCTATACATACTCCATCTTCAAAAAGTGTATCAGTATTCTATCATAAAGGAGATAGTGGTCTTTGTTCCAACATGCATGACATTTCGGGACAAGACAATTGTGGTTGTGGCACCGGCACTTATTTCCATGAAGAAAAATTTTGCAGTTTTATGGCATTCATCATTTGACAAATGCAACTATTTTCCTTATCAATCAACTCTTACTGAACTTCCTAGCAGTGACTGTGGAATCCTTAAGGGCCCATTAAATTTCTGAAGAAGAAAGCTAAGATGAAGGACATGCCACTCCGAATTCATATGCTACTTGGCCTAGCTATCACTACACTAGTACAAGCTGTAGATAAAAAAGCGGATTGCCCACAATTATGTACATGTGAAATCAGGCCTTGGTTTACACCCAGATCCATTTATATGGAAGCATCTACAGTGGATTGTAATGATTTAGGTCTTTTAAATTTCCCAGCCAGATTGCCTGCTGACACACAGATTCTGCTCCTACAGACTAACAATATTGCAAAAATTGAATACTCCATAGACTTTCCAGTAAACCTCACCGGCCTGGACTTATCTCAAAACAATTTATCTTCAGTCACCAATATTAATGTAAAAAAGATGCCTCAGCTTCTTTCTGTGTATTTAGAGGAAAACAAACTAACTGAGCTGCCTGAAAAATGTCTGTCTGGACTGAGCAACTTACAAGAACTCTATATTAATCACAACTTGCTTTCTACAATTTCACCCGGAGCCTTTATTGGCCTACATAATCTCCTTCGACTTCATCTCAATTCAAATAGATTGCAGATGATCAACAGTAAGTGGTTTGATGCTCTTCCCAATCTGGAGATTCTGATGATTGGGGAAAATCCAATCATCAGAATCAAAGACATGAACTTTAAGCCGCTTATCAATCTGCGCAGCCTGGTTATAGCTGGTATAAACCTCACGGAAATACCAGATAATGCCTTGGCTGGACTTGAAAACTTAGAAAGCATCTCTTTTTATGACAACAGGCTTATTAAAGTGCCCCATGTTGCTCTCCAAAAAGCTATAAACCTCAAATTCTTGGATCTAAATAAAAATCCCATTAATAGAATACGGAGGGGTGATTTCAGCAATATGCTACACTTAAAAGAGTTGGGAATAAATAATATGCCTGAGCTGATTTCCATTGACAGTCTTGCTGTGGATAACCTGCCAGATTTAAGAAAAATAGAAGCTACAAACAACCCACGGTTGTCTTACATTCACCCAAATGCATTTTTCAGACTACCCAAGCTGGAATCACTCATGCTCAACAGCAACGCCCTCAGTGCCCTATACCACGGTACAGTTGAGTCTCTGCCAAACCTCAAGGAGATCAGCATACACAGCAATCCCATCAGGTGTGACTGTGTCATCCGTTGGATTAATATGAACAAAACTAACATTCGATTTATGGAGCCAGACTCACTGTTTTGTGTGGACCCGCCTGAATTCCAAGGCCAAAATGTTCGGCAGGTCCATTTCAGGGAAATGATGGAAATCTGTCTCCCTCTTATAGCTCCTGAGAGCTTCCCTTCTAATCTGGATTTAGAAGCTGGGAGCTATGTTTCCTTGCACTGCAGAGCTACTGCAGAGCCTCAGCCTGAAATCTACTGGATAACACCTTCTGGTCAAAAACTCTTGCCTAATACTCTGAAAGACAAGTTCTACGTCCATTCTGAAGGCACACTAGATATAAACAACATAACCCCAACAGAAGGGGGTCTATATACTTGTATAGCAACTAACTTGGTTGGTGCTGACTTGAAGTCTGTTATGATCAAAGTGGATGGTTCTTTTCCCCAGGATAACAATGAATCCTTAAATATTAAAATAAAAGATGTTCAGGCCAATTCAGTTCTGGTGTCTTGGAAAGCAAGTTCTAAAATTCTCAAATCCAGTGTTAAGTGGACAGCTTTTGTCAAGACTGAGCATTCCCATGCTGCCCAAAGTGCTCGAATACCATCTGATGTCAAGGTATATAATCTTACTCATCTGAACCCATCAACTGAGTACAGAATTTGTCTTGATATCCCCACCATCTATCAAAAAACCAGAAAACAATGTGTAAATGTCACCACAAAAGGTTTGGGCCCCGATCGAAAAGAATATGAAAAGAGTAACACCACAACCTTTATGGCCTGCCTTGGAGGCTTTCTGGGGATTATTGGTGTGGTATGTCTTTTCAGTTGCCTCTCTCAAGAAATGAACTGTGATGGCAGACACGACTATATGAGGAATTACGTACAGAAACCAACCTTCACATTCAGTGAGCTTTATCCTCCTCTAATCAACCTCTGGGAAACAGGCAAAGAAAAAAGTACAGCATTGGAAGTGAAAGCAACTGTTATAGGTGTGCCAACAAACATGTCCTAAAGACAACTAACTAAATCTACTGCAAAGAAAAGCCTAAGACTGCAGTTGTGCTTGGGGAAAAAAAAAAAAAAAAAAAAGCAGAGAAATATTGCTTTCTAGAAAGAAGTTTAAGCTTCACCAATGCTGCTTCTGACCAAGGGAAATATGTACAAGTTCGGCATTTTAATTAACTGGCTTCAAAGGGTACTGTGGCAACCAAATAATATAATTCCATTTTCTAGAACTTTCATGTAACTTTTATGTCTGGACTACAGTTAAAGTGGACAAAAACATTTCTGTATTTTTTTTAAGTATATAAGAGTAGTTGAACTGAGCAATACCTCCTCCTGTGTTGTATTACACATATTAGCCACGAGTTTTTGCAGTGACTAGGTAACTTGAATTGACACGTGGTGTAATAAAACGGACAAATTCTGTAGAGTAGACACAGTGAGTATGTGGGCCTCTTTTATAAGAAAAAAATACATTTTGGATTAAAATCAATTGCTTTTGTCTTGTTTTTGTTTCTAAATAAAGAATAATTTCTGGGAAATGTCATCTGATCAGGTATCATTTAAGTGATATTTTTTAAAAGTATTTTCTATAATGAAATTTGGAATGCTAAGGCACTTTTTTGGGCTCTGTAATCACATTTTTATAATGCACAAAAATGAATTTAGAGTACTTTATCGATATTGAAAGGCAACAACAACAACACTCTATTAAACCCTTTATTGACCAAAACAAATCCTCAAGGATATCATGTATTCACTTAAATATTTTCTTAACAAGCAGGTTTTAGAGTATATTTAATTGGTAAGTTCACATAATGTAAATCCAATATCTGAGGAACTGAAAGTTTCATTTTAATAATTAGTGGTAGCTCAAATGTAAGCTGATTGCTTTGCAGAAAATATTGCCAATTTTTGGTAGGATTTATGATTTAGATCTACTTTTCAAACCTCTATGGTTCTGAACACTCAATGTGCTTCACTGCAGTAATAAGCAAATAATCTAATAATTTTCTGTGTTGTAAATCTAAGAACTGATCATGTTTCACATGAACCCCAAAGAGGGAGGTTTTTATACTTATATAGCAACTAACCTAATTGTGCTGACTTGAAGTCTGCTCTGATCAGATTGAACGATTCTTTTCCCCAGAATAACAATGAATTTTAGACTTTAGAAGACTAGGATTTTTGAAGATTAAAATTTTAAAAATTTTCTTTAAACATATTGGATTATTAGTAGAATAAGTTTATCAGGTTCAATTTTATAAAATTTTCCCTTTTATTTGGTTCACCCCCATATAAAAATGACATAAATCAGATAATTCCAGAGTTGAATAAAAATTAGAGAGCAAAGTTTTGATAATACAAGAAAAAGCTTTTAAGACTAATTTAGAGTAAAAGAGGGGCATCTGGGTGGCACAATCGATGGGCATCCAATTCTTGGTTTCGGCTCAGGTCATGAACTCAGGGTTGTGAGATCAAGCTGCGCATGGGCTCTGAACTCAGTGCAGAGTCTGCTTAAGTTTCTCGCTCCCTCTCCCCCCCATCACACATGCATTATCCCTCTCTCTCCCCCCTCCCTTCCTCTCTCTCGCTTCCGCTCTCTCTCTCAAGTAATCTTTTTAAAAAAGAAAAGAAAAGAAAAAGATTAAGTGTAGTTCTCTATGACTATATTTAAGACACCTAAAAAACACAGCTTAAAAAATGAGAATCATTGAAGTGACAAATACAGTACTAATTAAAGTATCTAAAATAGGAAATATAAAGATTTCGCTTGGAGAAAATAACTAAAATCTTTTAGGGTTTTAAGTCATATTTCCAAACAAAAACCTACAGTCCTGCAAAATAAATATATTTGTGTACAAAAAAGATCCTGAAATAATAAAAAACAATCTATAATAATAAGCCATACTTTTTAAAGGCAAATCACTTATCTCTACATAGGTATAAGGCTTCCACATTAATTGCTGCTGTTCCTGTTCATAATCAAGTGTTTAACTTTTCTTACAATAACTTGCTGCATATTATCAACATGTCACTGGCCTGTAAACATTTCCAGCACTGTAGTCATATCAATTTATTTGTTGATATAGACATTTGCTTTTATGATAGCCTTGACAGTTTCTAATTAAATCCTGCTGTTTTTGACAATCTGGAAGGTAATTGTTATGAACTCTTTAAAACAAAAGGACAAACTGTGTTAAATTTTAACACATCCAAAATATGAAACTTGCTAATTCAATGTGTTTCCAAAACACAAATTTTACAATCTGATGAATCACTATCACACATAGGCTGACATTAGAATTTATCAGTAAGACATGCTCATACATCATGAGATGTTTCAGCACCATGGACAGAGGTTTTTAAGAGCCAGGCTATTTGTCAAAAATATAGGAGCTGAAATATGACCTATTAGGAGGCAGGTATTGCATAGGTCAGCAAGAACTTGCTCAGGTATCTTGTATGTTTCTTTTAAATCTACCTTCCTGAAGAAGTATAACAAACATAGTGCAGAGTTTAAAATGCATTTCAAGCTACATTTTTCTCAGAAAAATTGTAGCTAATAAGCACTCTGAGTAGTCACCTAACAGTGAACACTGAAATGAAGTATTTTTTTACAGCCGAATAAATACAGATGCTCAAAGCAAATCATGATCCTATTTACTTGCTTAAAATTTAACCTAAAATGCCAGTGAGAGCAAAAAGACATTTGCTTCAATAACAAGAATGCATTTCATACTCCCTGTGTTACCTTCTAAGCCTCACATAAAATTAAGCACTAGTCCAAGTACTCAAAGCATATAACTTACAATTTGGTGATACGATACAGATGCAATGGCAAACTTTACCTATAAAAAATAAAACTCTAAAGTTTATGCCACTGTGAATGTCAACTGATCTTCTCACTTTGTATGGAGAAAAACATTTTTCACAAAAATGATTTTAAAAGAATTATATATTTTCTAATTTATAATTTATAACTATATAATAAAATACAAATTCTCTGAAAATAAACATGTCTAGTTGAATGCAAATAATGTATAAAAACAATGTGAACCAAAATGTGTCACTGTCAACAAAGCCAACCAACAGTATGCTGCCAGTCATGTGCTATTTTGCCTAGGAAAGAAATGAAATCCACTTATGGTACATATATCTATCTTTTGATACTTGTTTCCATTTCTAAAATTTAATTCGAATAGATAAAAAGTTTTTAAGCAAATTAGAAAATTATAATTCCTTAGTTTATTTATTTAACTATATTTTCTTTGGTTACTTTCAATAAATATTTACTGCATGGCTATTACTCACTAGAAAAACAGAAGTGAACAGGACAAATTTTCCACCATTAAAGGGCTTATATTCTACTGGATTACATGCTGGTTATGTATCACTGCTTTCACAAGCATGTGTTAATTATGTTATCTAGAGGATTCTTCCCAGTGTCAGTCCATACTTTCACAGAATAATAACACTAAAAAAAATCAATTTCTTTTGCTCTAAAAGGGTTTTACTTATTATGTGTTGATATAAGAACTTAATTCAAATTTATTATTGATTTTAACACACATATGTATACACACACACTAATACCAGCCTGATACTATCCTTAAACTGGTTAAATCAAGAGGCATGTCTACTTAACATGAAGGAAAACCTTAAAATTTCATAGATTAGCCCTTCTTGTGAAAAATCAGAAGTGATATGTGAGTAACAAATAAAGCCAATAATAAAAACAACCAAAGGTTTAAAAAGATATGTTTGCTAAAGAAAGGGAGAATTGCAATGAAATACCCTCATAGCTACTGACAAGTATCAGAAAAAAAAATCTCATTGTATATGTCACTATTAAACATCTTCAGCTTTATCCCAGTGTTGGCAGTCTAGTTCACTAGTTAATAGTGAACAGTGATTAAATTTTGGCTACATTTTCTTTGATCCAATCTCAAGCCCTTCCACTATCTCTCTACTGCTCTCTCCCTCTCCCCCCTGCTTCCATAACAAATTATAACAAATAAGTAAAAGTTTTTTTAAAGCGTATACTTGCCAGATATGTTTACTATAATGAACATCCCAAATGGTCATAAACTACAATGATCTTCTTTTCTACCACCTTCTTAGATGATAATATTCTCACCCTTAGTTCTACAACCATTCTCTATATCATTTTACCCTGAGTAATGCATTGCTAACTAGGTCGTTGCTTGGGATCATGGAAATATTGTAGTGGAATGAAAGAACCATGCCTAGAATCAAAATGCTATAATCAGCACCATGGAGCTCAGGAAAAAGAAAGAAACTAATTGGGCTTTCAACACAATAGTGGCTGCTTTTGTGTGTTCATTTCTAAAGAGAGGACTCTATCTGTTATTAAGGGTGACCACCACTTTGATTTATCTTATTCCTCTGAAGCAGGAAAAATAAAAACAGTGTTTGTTCACAGGAATAAAATGATAAAATTGGAGTTTATTCTGAAAGTCATAATACATATATTCAATCCTAAGAAAAGTAATTAAAAGATAAATGTTTCGAAAAGAATATTCCAGTGAAATATAGTTTATTTCCAAAATCTGGCTTAAAAATTTTATTAATGACATCACAGAGCTGCTTTTGAATTGACTAGTAAGCATTCAGTATGCTCAGGTAAGCATCATATGAAAGTGAACACTATTCCTTTTTATTTCTAGTGAAAACAGACAAGGCCACAGAGATTTGAATTTACTATTCTGGTTCATTTTACATGCACATGAGAGGGCTCCTAAAGCTATGTTTGAAATAAGCCATAAGTTAATACCAACTACAGGGTTAGATACATCAAAGATATATCAATACAACTTTCTCTTAAGAGTGAGCTGAGGTATTCATACAGGCAATAAATTCAGAGCAAATTTCATATATGATTTCAAAATTATTGTAGAGTGGCCCAAAGTAACAAAGCATAGCACAGAAAGTTACGGCTGACCTTGGTAAGCCTTCACGAGAATGAACTATAATGGAATTTGAAGACCTCATGGTACTTTCTGTGCTTATATTTGTCTTTTCTGACTCTAATATATCATCAAAAAACTAATAGGACTATGTGACCAATGTAAGAAAAATCCAGCTTCTCATTAAAACATATGATTCAGTGTCTGAAGTTATTGATTCAAAATCCAATTGCAATATCCATTTATAATGTTTACTAGCCACTGGACAAATATTAGAGTAAGCTTGAGACATAAATTGACCATCCTAATCCTAGCATTGAGAGAATGAAAGTATTAAAAAAATAAACAACAAGAACCAAAAAAATCTCCCTGTCATTTGTGGTACCAGATTCAGAGATGGTAAAGAGAAATAGTTCTTAAACTATGAGAGTTACCAATATTAAAGCAGTATGGCCAAACACACCAAAGGAGTTCTTCAAAAGAATACTTTATAAAGATGAAATGTGTTATTAGAATTCAGATCCAAGTCGGACACCTCTGGCAAACATTCTTTTCATAATAGTTGCAGACACAAGTCACATCAATAAGGAACATGAAAACATGTCTCCAAAAGAACTTTACGCTTTCTAGAAACTCCTTCTCTGTTTACCAGTCAGTTAATCAATAAACCAACATTCCAGTATGTAATTTTTATATTAAAATATTTATTTTATCAGATTTTAAAATACATTTACAAACGGAATGCATCAATTTATATAATTATGTGATTTTAACTACCCAATTCATATCATTGAGCTTAAAAATAAAAATCCTTCAAATGATGGATATGATACAGAAAAGGTATAAGTATAGAAGGAAAGAAAACATTCATTTCTTTCTACTAATGAAATCTTTATCTATAAAATCTCATTGTATATGTCACTATTAAACATCTTCAGCTTTATCCCAGTGTTGGCAGTCTAGTTCACTAGTTAATAGTGAATACATAAGAATTAACGGATTGCACTGAACAGAGGAACTACACCAAAAACAACTGTGTGAGGGTAATGGTAGTTAGGGTTTCTGTCCAATGGATTATGTGTGTCTCAGTCCAGACTCAGTCCTGAAGTAACAATATGATACTTGGGATATTTTCCTGGCACATAAAATGCATAGCAATTAATACATTATGACCATATTATTCTATTTGAATAAATATTCATTAATACATACTCAACTAGCAAGATAAAAATTAGGAAGTAGAAAGAGAGACATTTACTGAATCTTGAGCATGTGTCCAACTAACAATTTGCTATGGTCTTAAGAAATCCACTCTAGATCTAAAGGAGAAGGAATGTGGAAAAAATGAACATTTACCACCTTGGTATGTCAGGCATACTGATGAATGTGCTTACTCCCTCCCTCTCTCTCTCTCTCTCTATATATAGACACATACATATTCATATATATATAGAGAGAGTGTGCATGTATATATACATATGAATATGTATGTGTCTATATATTGAATGTGTATGTGTATATATATGAATATGCATGTGTATATATATATATTTATACACACATATTTTTAATTAATTAAATTTTCATGAAATTGCCAGGAGTACAGTATTCACATTCCCATTTTATAGATCAGTCTCAGAGAAGTAATTTTCTGTCCCAAGAGAACAATAATAATAAAAACAGAGCAAAAAATCAAAAGATACAGTATCATGGAAATAATATCAGGTACCTTTTGAAGCATGCATAACCCACAAAAATAACTAACAGATAATATTTTGGGAGAGGGAACTAATCCATCAACATTGTCAGATTTATTAATTGTGCCTGTTATATCTCCATCAACATGTTTCTTTATAATATCCTTATCTCAGTTTGCATGAAGAATTGGAGATAAAGCACCAGTATTTGTCAACTTCCAGGTATTACTTGCTAAAGATGGAACAGTGAGCACTAGTTTATCAACAATAACAACAACAACAACAACAACATCAAAAACCTGAACATATTCTTACAAATAAAAATTTTTAAATAAATATAGTCACTAAGTACTCACTGGGTCCAAAACACTTTTAGGGACTTTTAAGAGACTTTTCTGTGATTATTTCCATGCATCCATTTCACAGTCCCAAAGTATGAAGCTCTTGTTTTTCAGTCCCATCAAGGAAAAGTACAAGATGCTCAACGACCTGTTTACCCTGCTTTCTGACTCCCAGGTTATAATATTATACACAGTAACTCTGACCTTAGAAGGAGAATCCTGATTAAAAAGTAAGGATTTGAGGGCACCTGAGTGGCTCAGTCGGTTGAGGGTCTGCCTTCGGCTTGGGTCCCAGGGTCCCGGGATCCAGTCCTGCATCAGGCTTCCTGCTCAGCAGGGAGTCTGCTTCTCCCTCTACTGCTCACCTCTGCTCATGATCTGTCTCTCTCTCTCTCAAATAAATAAATTAAATAATTAAATACAATCTTGAAAAAAAAAACAAGGTAAGGATTGAGGGGGAAAGATTTTCTTTTCAATCTTTTGTCATCATCCCCATCCTTGCCAGTACTGGGGCACCACCATCAACATCTTAGGGAGTCAGCAGTGTGCTCTGACAGAGTTCACCAAGTGCTTGTCTTGTGTTATAAACCTTCGTTTCTGACGAGTTCCAATTTGTGAAATGGAATTTGAATTGGTTTTGGGGAATTCTAATGAATTTTGTTATAGGAGAATGAAATTATTTAATAGAGGTTAAGTGACATGGATAATGGTTGAGAAATAGGGCAACAAAGATATTACTTTTTTGCTCCCCAAATACGTTTATTTTAATTTTTCAGTGTTACAAGATTGATTGTTCTTGCACCACACCCAGTGCTCCATGCAATACGTGCCTTTTTCAATACCCACCACCAGGCTCGCCCAGATATTATTATTTTTAAAAGATTATTTATTTATTTATTTGACAGAGAGAGAGAGAGATCACAAGTAGACAGAGAGGCAGGCAGAGAGAGAGGGGGGAGCAGGGTTTCTGCTGAGCAGAGAGCCCGATGTGGCCCTCAATCCCAGGACCCTGAGATCATGACCTGAGCTGAAGGCAGAGGCTTAACCCACTGAGCCACCCTGGCGCCCCGGGCAACAGAGATATTAAATAAAAGCTTAACACCATCAAACTTATGCATGATTAAAACCTACAGATGCCCATCTAGGAAGTTCATCATCTATACTTCCCAGCAGAAGAAGCAAGGTGGTTCACTAAAACAAACAAATAAAAACAAACACTTCCACAGGTTAATGAACTTCTGTGAAATGAAACTGGCATCCAAAAACGATTTTATGTGTAAAGAAATTTCTCAGTATTCAGTGAATACTAAATTTTTCTTGCAAATATTTGAAAGTCACTATGCTAAGCCATGTTCTAATTCCAAATGATATGCCCTACTTTGGTTATTTTGTAAGAAATCATCGGTGTGGTAGAACTCCTTCTGAGGAATGACATTTGGAAAATAATAGCAGCAAAATTCCTAAACAGAAAAGCAAGTCATGGCCCATGTTTTCATTTATATATGAATATTATCCATGCATTCTTCATTTAGTGAGGATCTACTAAGTGCTAGCCACAATATTAACTACTAGAGAATCACTATGACTGTAATAGACAAATTCCTTGACATGATAACATTTATCATCTACAGGTAGGTAATAACAAATGAATCTAGTAATTGAAATACAGGTTAATAAAAATACGGCAGGCATGGGGATAGCTTACATATATTTTGGAGACACATGTTATTATAAGGGAGCCCAGAAAGGGTTCTAACAACTAAGACTATCTTTACACAAACTCCCAATTAAAGAGCAGAGAAATGCAGAGAGCAGGCTAGGGGCAGTGTGAATCTGACAATATACGAAGAATTTGAATAGCATCAGGGTCCTGAGTAACTGAAAGTTCTGAAGAAGGAAAAAGCTGGAGCTGGCCTTCAGAAAGAATAATGGAAAGATGAGTAAAAAATATCAAACTTAATTTGTTGCTAACAAATAGTCTGGTGGACACTAATATCCAAGGAAAATGACAAGGTCAAATTTAAAACACCAGGACTAATTGATAAGGCCACAAATACTAGTTCTCCATCTTTCAATCCTGTCTCCTTCTGTATCCATGCCCTAGTCTCCCATGCTATCACCAGTCCTCCATAGCTGAAAATGTGAGAAGTGGGAAATGAAAATGGAACTGGATATAAACACACTCTATACAATACCCTCTCAGGTAGGCCTTCCCTCATCTGAAACACACACACACACACACACACTTAACACCCTCACAAGCATACACTCAGGTGCACACTCTTCATTAGTAGGACTAGCAGAGTCCATTAACTGCAAGTTATTTTCATTTCAGATATTTTTAAAATACATCTCCCATGAAACCAACAGAGGATCAAAATGTTACTACAGCTCTTCATTTTCCCCCCAAAAGGCAGATAAATGAGAGACCATAGGTATTTTGAGAAATTTTATACATAAAAACTCAAGTGTGATATAAAATTAAGGTCTATGTCTTTGAATTTAAGACTGATCTAGTTCCATTTTCATTGTCAACTGTATTTCTCTTTCAGAAATTTCAGAAATATGGGACTAGACTTTAATGAGTATGAGTATAAAATAGACATAGGAAAACTAGAGGAAAAAATACTATGACTTATTTGGACTATGCTTTCTGCAAGACGAGACACAGTTCTAATGAGATCTCACAGGTATCACTTTCCTCAGATAATAAAAAAAAAAATTGTCCTGTATTATATGTTTCTAAGTGAGATCTTGAACTCAAAATAACTTAAAATAGGAAAGAGTATTTGTAGAAATACTGACTCAAAAAAATCAGGCACTCATTCTAGATTTTCTCTACTTTCCCACCATGTACTCTCTCAAGAAAAAAGGTTCTATCAAGATGCCTAATATAATATCGGTTTTCAGAGTAAAGAAGTACATAGTAGCATAATAATTTAAGGTACGATTTTGAAGATCTATTTAAAAATTGACAGAGATATGCACTAAAAGACATAATACACATAATAGAGCATAATATAAGAGAGCAACATTAGCATAAACATTTGTAGATACTCCTATTAAATTTTCTCAAAGGGCTGTGAGAGAACTGTGATATATAGATTATTAAATTAGTTATTTTTCAATTCTTCAATATTTTGTTTGAAAATGTTGGAGATTTTCACCTGAAATCACAGGGGCAATTCCAAACAGAAAATAAACTGGGTAAAAGCACATCTACTTTCCCAAGATATTTAAAATGCCAGTGTTGGGGTATCTACTGCCTTGGGCTCAGGTCATGATCCTGGGGTCCCAGGATCAAGTCCTGCATCAGGCTCTCTGCTCAGCAGGGAGTCTGCTTCTCCCTATGACCCTCCCCCATCTCATGGTCTCTCTCTCTCTCTCTCTCTCTCTCTCAAATAAATAAATAAATAAAATCTTAAAAAAAATTTTAATAAAATAAAGTAAAATTCCTGTGTCTGAATATGCCCAGAAAGACTTGTACAGTATCCTGCTGCTAGCAGCTAATTTGTGGAAAGGGCTCCAAGTCACATGGCAGATGTGTCTGTTTTGTTTCACTCTGGGAAAGATAATAGAGAAGAGCCAGGGAGCTTTTAGACAAAATGATTACTGAATAAGTATAATGACAGAGTGGTCTTTATTTTACTGATAAGAGTATCTCTCCCCCAGGACTAAGCTACGGGAGTCAGGTCTCGTCTTTGTCAGAGTGAATATTTAAAACACCAGGTAAGAATATGTATGTCATATTCAAACTGTCATCCCGTTCTTGAAACAACAATTTAAGTTTGAATTTCATGGAAGCCAGAGATATAAAATATTAGAAAGTCTGAGATCAGTAGCCCTAGACTTTGGAACTGAAGTGAAAATCTTAAATTTACGAGGATGTTATAAAATTTTACTGATTACACATCTGTAAAGTACGTCTGAAGGTATAAGACATTTTCATACACGTTATAGCTGGCACTTGAATATATTACCCATTACTACTCTGTGATGTCAGAAATATTATGTTAACATACCTTGATGAATTATTGGTCATGAGGAAGGAGGTATCAAATAAAATTATCATCAGGCAGGTTTTTAAACCTGCTAAATCTTTCCACTGCTCCAAAATGAGCACTATAAAATATCTGTAGATGCCTTTCCCAGTGGCAACAGGCTTATCAATAAAGATTTTTGCTATATTGGGAAAAGACAACCCTGTGATCTTTAAATAATCTGGCTTCAGAAAGGAGCTTTTATATTAAAGCTCTCCTAAAGTCCTCCTTGACTTAAAATCCCAAGCTTATCATCAGGATGTCACATTATCCTTTTAAAGTATAATATTTTTAAAACATAATTGTATATTATCTTCATATATTTTATGATACATCATTATATAATATCAAGAAACTACAGAAAAGAGAGCCTCACATTTTCCATGTCTGCCATATACACTCTCACAAAAGCCTGCCATTTTGCTTTCTATAAAGACTGTATTATCTGACTGCATGACCTTCACTCTTAGTCCTGGCTAGAGCTGCCCAGACTTTAAATGTGGCAAAGACATCCAATCCCAGAATGAAAGAAGAGTTCAGTGCTCGCCTCATCACTTCACCAAGCCCCCTTATTCCCCAACGAAGCAGAAGTTAAGAGATATTACCATCCTCTACTAGATCAGTCTCTTATATGTCAGCCTATTACATTTTTCAAAACTCTGAGAGTAAACAGATTGTTCCTCTCATGTTAAACTCAGCATTTCTTTCCTTCTAATCTACACCAGTTTTATTTTAGGAAACAAAGAGAAAAGAATAAATGTAATGTGTGTACCACAGGGCAACCCTACAATTTCACTACGCCATCATGCCCCTATGACTTTGCTCCACACTGAAGAAATCCATGACATAATTCAGGTCATTCTTCTCTGGAAATGACTCAAGTCATTAAAGTCTCAAAATATAGGCCTAGAAACAGAATGATGCAACCCTCCAGGTGTGTTAAACTCTTAATCTCTTTATTTGGTTGGGGAGCGCTGTTAATCAAATTCTTCCACCATTTTTGAGTGAAAACAGCCAACTCTAGGCAGACAAAGGTCATTCTACTTGATGCCAAATCTTGTGGTTGGCAACATAACCAATATCATCATCACCAGGACTTAATACATGCTAATTCCTGGACTATATATAAATTCCTTTAACCTCTATGAGGAAGATTCTAACAATAGTATATTTTATATACCAGGTGAGAAATTTTAGGTTTAGAAAATTTAAGTAACCTACCAAAACTTCACAAGTTAGTTTTTATAGGCAGTGATAAAAGGGATTTATACTTTACATAAAAGTAAATTGATTGGTTGTTAGCTTACTAAAACCTACAGTAAACCTTGAGATTTATCATATGAACTAATATGAACTCTTAGGTAAAAGTCATTCAGCAGGCAGTAGGAGTGGGTCTAATGGGAACCTTATTAGCCTCAGAAGTTATTACAGCAGAGAATTAAGAATCTCTATAGCTAGCAATCAAATTTCCCTGATGGTTTACTTTCAGAAGTAAAACCTGACTCAAACTAAGAATAAGAAAAGATAAGCAGAGCCATCTTTGACGCCATAATCATTAAGGAAATCCACAGTGCTACAAGGCTTTCAATCACAGCCAGAAAGATAACCTCATCTACTCAAAAAGAAAACTAATAAATGGAATTCCCACATATCCTGGTATATCTGGTATACCTGTTATATCCTGGTATAATTTAACTTAATGACAGTAGTCAATCCTCACCATGAGTTAACAAGATTCCGAGGAAAGAGTATAGATTAGAATAACTAAAGCTTGTTTTCATTTAGCTACTTAGCTTCTTAACTTGTTTTAAACTACTCCACATTCAAATAAATATGATGGCAACACACACATACACAAAATTTAAGCTTCATGAAAAAGAATTTTATCCTACTCTGGACAATGTAAACTGATAGTATCTATTCTAGTCTAGTTCTTTTCTTTTTTTTTTTTTTTATTCTAGTTCTTTTCTTAATGGTGGATGATCTCTTATTTGATTTCATTAACTACTAATAAGTCAAGATCTACAATTTGGAAAACACTGAGCACCTACTAGTACAGCCATGGTCAGAAAGAAAGGACAACTCAAGAAATGACTGTGGAAGTGCCAATTTGCTCCTCTCTTTTGTTCACAGCAGTTCAAAGCTTAATACTGTTTCTCTTCACTCCAGGAGAATAAGGGAAAGTAAAAGAGAAGAAAAGATGACAATAGCGAATGACAAAATGGTCCTATGTGAAGGAACAGAAGAAGGTAAGCATGCCACATACACACTGAGGCTTGGGAGAGTTGCATAGCATGCCCAAAAGGAAGGGTTGGGACTAAAACCCTAATCTGTATGACTCCAAAGTTCCTAATTTTTTTCATAGGTTAGAGAATGGACTACAGAAATACAATTAATATCTCTGAAATATATCTGTCTAAAGATACCATACTAAAAACCTCTCAAAGGAGAGGGAAAAAAATCTTAAAGTAATTAAATCAGTAAATTTTCAGATAAACTCCTTATAGATTTCTAAGCAAGAACATCCACTAGTAGATTACATGGCTTTCAACTAGGAATGTTTTCCTGAGTTTCATTTAAAGAAAGGAGCAGTGAATAAGCTACTATAAGAAAGTAGCTCAAAGCCTTCTTCCCTATGTTCTGTGCCTGTATGCCCAAATTTTCCCCTATTCTCTCTGTATAAAGGCACCAGTCATTGGACTGTTTCTAGTATGATCTCATTTTAATCTGATTAAATCTGATCCTACTTCAAAATAAGGTCACATTCACAGGTACTGGGGTTAGGACTTGACTATGTCTTTTCTGGGGACACAGTTCAACCCACTATAAGCAGAAAGAAATGCATAAATCTAGGATGTCAAATATATAGTTCTAATCAAGTGGGAATATTGTGAAGATATGCTGGCTCAGTTCAAGGTCCAGCAGCAGCAGAGTATGGGTGGAAGAGTGTCAAACCGCCTCCAACTCAATTCCTTGATGACATTCACAATGGTATAAAAGAAATGCAAACAAACATAAAGTAAAATTAATTTTCAAGAAGAATTCATTCTATATACAATTTATACTATCATGCTGGAAGAGCCATTTAGATGCCTTAGGGGAAAAAAATTTTTTTCTGTTTGAAGTTAAGAATTTCTAAATCAGTGTTTATTTAGTTGCTTTTGATTCATTTCACCATTTCCTAATCATTGCAAAAGAAGATGTTAAGCCAAAATTACAATTTTCCATTATGCAAAACAAAACTTATACAGAACACTGGCATATTGCTTTATATACTTAGGAAGATCAATTTTTTCTATTTCACACTTTCAGACCACATTGCTTAAAGTAAGAAAAGGCAAATGTAATCAAGCTTGATAAGCCAAGAACCCAAGCAAATGACAGGAAAAAAAATAATTAGATTTGAAGGGTAAAGATGTTAAATTACCACCTCAATGTTATGAATGATAAAAAGCACAGAGTCCAAAGCAGTTCAGTCTTCTTAAAACCAAGTGCTATTTCAACAGTGTTCCCAAAGAACAGAAACCAGTGTTGAATTTTTGTGTGAGCTTTAATATGAAGAAGTTAAGAAATTATACTTAAAATACAGTATAATAAAATACACTTAAAATAAAATCTTGCTTCGAAATACAGTTGGGATACAGATGGACTCACTACACTTTTGTATAAAGCTACTTTAAGGGCGCCTGGGTGGCGCAGTTGGTTGAGCGACTGCCTTCGGCTCAGGTCATGATCCCGGCGTCCCGAGATCAAGGCGTCCCGAGATCAAGTCCCACATCGGGCTCCCAGCTCCATGGGGAGTCCGCTTCTCACTCTGACCTTCTGCCTTCTCATTCTCTCTCTCACTCTCTTTCCTAATAAATAAATAAATAAAATCTTAAAAAAAAAAAAAGCTACTTTAAAATACAAAAAGTTATCTCATTCCTTCTTTTCGGTATCTTGGGTGGACGTGGATAATGTCATATTGCCTAGAGAAAGTAATCTCAATGCTTTTGTTCTACTGGAGGAAACAAGATCCCTCCGGCTAAATGTTTCCCTCCGTTTTTGTCTGTTCAGCAGTAGTGCAACTAGGGTGACAGTCTCATAAAGAAAAAAAGTGAAGGCACTCGGTCTGTCCAATGAGTCGGCATCCCTCCAGCACAAGGACTTTGTATCTTACATTAACTCCCGGGGCCCCAAAGTAAGAAGGAAACAGCGTGCCTTTCTCTTTAGCTGTGGTACCTACTTTTTGTGACACAGGCAGTATAATTCATTGTTTCTTATTTAACTCCTTAACCCATCTTAAATTTTAATAGCCATCCACAAACAAACAAACAGCATAACTTGTTCCAAGTTAGGTGTAATTTATAGATACAACCCTGCAAAAGGACTTATGATAAATTAAAACAGTCCTTTGAGAAAAGTGGAGCACGGCTAAAAAAGATCAGAGATAAGATTCTACCAACATATACTCCTCTTGTTTTTCAATTCATCTCGAGTCATATTCCATTCTTACAAACCAAAAAGTATAGTTAGTTGCTTTGCCAATGAAGGATGCCAAAAATTTTGCGGTCACTTGCCTGAAATAGCCTCCCATTTGTGCATCTTCAGATAATATAACTTGTAAAATGCTTTAAAGCAAAAGAACTATCTGCATCTATATTTTAGGGAAAAAATATTGAACATTATGATGCATTCAAACACCACAAATACAGCAGAAAAAAAAACACTGCTAAATATTTTTTAGTTAATATGATTGTTTTTTAAAAAATGTCACTAACCCCTTTATTTAAAATTCTTTATGGCTATTGTGACAATAAAGGAACAAATAAAAGAATATCATGTCCACTTGAAGTCAAGTATTTCAGCAGCAGATAAACCAAGGATAAACCTGAAATTTTTATCTTTGCCCTATTTACATTATACACTGAAGAAAAGTTGTTGGAACTGAGCTAATAAAAGACTAAATGAAGACACAATTTTACCGTTCAGGAATCTTAGTGCACCATTACTCAGAGGCAAAAATCCTAAATGATTCTATGAATAGGTAATAAACTAGAACAATGGCCAGAGACTAAGAATCAAAATATTGGAAGCTTCAGGGTATATAAAGATAGACCAGATATGCACCTTCCCTGCAAGGGTTTAAAGAATTCTGTATGGTGGCGAAAACTATGCAGAAGGAAAGAGAGATAAGAAATACTGTTTCAATTAAGAGGCTTCCAGAAATATTTTGTAAGAATTCCAGATAATAGTAATTAACCTGATCCTGATATGCAAGTTAATTATCTCTCCATCTAGAAAGTTGTTCTTTTTATAACAGAAGACACATAAAATAATCTTTTTTGGAACAAAAATAGCAATAACTCTCCATTTTCTAAAGGTTTAATCTTTTTTTAATTTTATTTATTTGAGAGAAAGAGAGCGAGAGACAGCATGAGGGGGGAGAGGGAGAAGCACACTCCCCATGGAGCTAGGAGCCTGATGTGGGACTTGATCCCAGGACTCTGGGATCATGACCTGAGCTAAAGGCAGTCGCTTAATCAACTGAGCTACCTAAGCACCCTCCATTTTCTAAAATAGAAAAAAATGCATTTTACTCTGAATTAAAAACCTATTTTGAGCTAGGAAAAGAAAACACCTATTTAGATGTACTTCACCTGCGGATAGTGTGGTTCACCTCACAATTCCCTGAGTGGGAGGAGGAGGGGAATTCGGATAATTCTTTCCCTGGTAAGATCAACTTATGCTGTTGGCATCATCACTTCTTCAAAAACTGAGACTCTATTTTTATTTCTATAGTGCCTCACCTATGAAACCCCAGTTACAATTACATTTCAATTTAATTGCATTGTTTTCTTAGAGTATAATGAACAGGAGTGGGGGGGAGGGGGTAGGGAACAGAAAACAGAGACACAAACAGAGCAAATCGATCCCCAAAATTTCAGATACAAGAGACTAAAAGGAAGGTAAGAAAAAAATACAAACAGAATTGGAGCAAGAGAAAGAAGGGGGGAGAGACCGACTCAGATTCGGGGGGATTTAAAAGAATGAAGCTCTGTGTCCACTTGAATGAAGTGATAGCTTATTTGCTCTTTCCTAATGTTAGTTTGTGTCTATTATCACCCATCCTCTACTGTCCTTTAAAAATTGGTTGGCAAAGACAGATATGACATTAAGTGGCAATGACCTGGCTAATATGAACCTTTTGGACAGGATCATCTATTCCTGAGCCCCGGTGAATCAATACTAGATATTTTCTGCTTGCACATTGGATGTGTAGAGTTCAGAAAGATGGTGAAATTCAAAGTGATAGCTATGTGCCCTTCAAAAACACGATACTTCATTTAATATGTTTGCTGTTGAAAAAACTTAATAAAAATTCACAATGCAAATAATGGAAAAGCTAAAAAACTGAAACAGGAGCAGTTAAATAAGTTACCAGGGCCAAGGCATTTTGGCCAGATGGTTTTTTGTAATTTTGGAAATATCTGAACTTCTCACAAACGTCACAGGGTGTAAGAATTAAAAATATTTCCATCTGCGTCAAGTATAAGAACTATTGCTTCTCATTCATTCTTACGGCAATTCCATGCTATTCTCCAGGTTATTAAAACTGTTTGTCTGCTTGAGAAGAAAAATTGCCTATTCTTCACCTACAAGTGTGAAATCTCTTAGGTAAGTGGCAGAGTAACAAAGCAAAGCAAAAATTAATACCATTGACAAACCTGCTATAAAAATAGTCTCTTCTTGTCCACCATGCTTATAGTAGAAGGAAAACACACACGCACGCACGCACGCACACACACACACACACACACACACACACACACACATATACCGTATAGAACTTGGATAATGAAATGTTATAAGAATCATGGAATATTATGCCTCTTTTAACTGAAAAATACATGCCTAGTTGGTGGCAGAGTATGACTAGTGGTCAGATTGCTACTGTTAATCCAATAGTCTCTACACTGTGCATCAATATCCATAAATTCTGGCATAGTTAGAACTGGGAGAAAGCACAGAGAGACAGCTAACATTAACTCGGCTATTATTTCTGGCTGTTGTCACCACATTCCATACCTATACTACTGATATTAATGCTAAAGTCTTATTTTACTTAAAATAAAATTTGCTAACTAGAAATAATGCTATGAAGAACAAGAATTTCATACTCTTATACCTCTCCACCTTTTCTCTCCCATGCTTTCCTCACAATATAATTTTATCAATTTTAAAACAATTTTTAAAAGATTTATTTGAGAGAGAGAAAAAGAGTGGCAGGGGAAGGGTAAAGGCAGAGGGAGAGAATCTCAAGCAGACTCCCCCTGAGTTCAGAGCCCATGCAGGGCTCAATCCCATAACCCTGAGATCATGACCTGACCTAAAACCAAGAGTCAATCACTTAACCATCTGAGCCACCCAGATGCCCCTAAAACAAATTTTTGAGTGTAGTTGACATACAATGTTACATTAGTTTCAAATATACAACATAGTGATTCAACTTTTCTATACATTATGTTATGCTCATCACAAGTGTAGCTACCATCTGTCGCCATACGAGCTATATTCCTTCTGCTGTGCCTGTTATTCTTGTGCCTTATTCCATAACTGGAAGCCTCTATCTCCTACTCTCCTTCACCCATTTGTTCACCCCTCGCCCCTCCCTCTGGCAACCAGCAGTTTGTTCTCTGTATTTATTGGTCAGATTCTGCTTTTTGTTTATTTATTCATTTGTTGTTTTTTTTTTAAGATTCCACATATGAGTGAAATCAGAGGGTATCTATCTTTCTCAATCTGACTTATTTTAGCCACTCTGATCAGTTTAAGGCAATATCTCATTGTGGTGTTGATTTGCATTTCCCTGGTGATCAGTAATACTGAGAAATACATTAAAAGGGTCACTGACCACAAACGACTAGGATTCATTCCAGGGATGTGAGGATGGTTAATATTTACAAATCAATAAACATGATACACCAAATCAACAAAACAAAGGAAAAAATCATATGATGCAGAAAAAAATTTGACAAAATTCAATACCTAATCATGATAATTCTCAACAAAGTAGCTTTAGTGAGAAGATAACTCAACATAATAAAGGCTATATATAAAGACTCCACAGCAAACTTCATACTCAATGATGAAAAATGAGAGCTTTTCCTCTAAGACCAGTAAAAAAGACAAGAATGTCCACTATCACAACTTTTAAAATCAACACTCATGTAGACATTATTGTGAAATATCAGAGCTGAACCACATAGTAGTAGGACTATAATTACATTTTGTTTCTTATACAATTTTATATTCCTACAGATAATCACTGCCTTGTTTTCTTTTCTTCACTTGCTCAATTTTCTATGTATCTAGAACAATCATCCTTAAATTCTCTTCAGAACCATATATCTTTTTTAATAAAGTATCTTTCCTATTCTCTTTAAAACTGTGGGTTAATGTTTTCTTTTTATTCTTATTTTTCATTTTTAAAAGACCACTTTTATATTTTTCAAATCAATATATTTAACATACAGTGTTATATTAGTTTCAGATATATAATGTAGTAATTCAGCAATTCCATACATCTCTCAGTGCTCATCAAGGTAAGTATACTTTGTCCCCTTAATTTCATCCACACCCACCTTGAAAACACCAGTTTGTTCTCTATATTTAAGAGTCCATTTGTCTTTTTTTTCTTTGTTCATTTGTTTTATTTCTTAAATTCTATATATGTGTGAAATCATATGGCATTTGTCTTCCTCTGGCTGATTTATTTCATTTAACATTATACTCTCTGGGTCCAACCATGTTGTTGCAAATGGTAAGATTCCATTCTTTCTTATGTCTGAGTAATATTCCATTATAAATATATATACCATGCCTTCTTTCTCTATTCATCTACTCATGGACACTTGGGTTGATTCCATTTCTTGGCTATTGAAAATAATGTTGCAATAAACATAAGTGTACATTTATCTTTTGGGGTTAATTTTTCATTTCCTTTGGGTAAACACCCAGTAGTAGAATTACTGGATCATATGATAATCCTATTTTTTAATTTTTGAGGAAACTCCACATGGTTTTCCACAGGGGCTGCACCAATTTATATTCTTACCAACAGTGAACAAGTGTTCCTTTTTCTCCACATAACCCTCCAAACAATTGTTATTTTTTATGGTTTTTCTTTTAGCCATTCTGACACATATAAAATATCTTATTGTGGTTTTGATTTGCATTTTCCTGGTGATTATTGATGCTGAGCATTTCATTTGTTTATTGACCATCTGTATGTCTTCTTTGAAAAAATGTTTAAGGCTCTCTGCCAATTTTTAAGCTGTATTATTATTATTATTATTAGTAGTAGTAGTAGTATTGATGTTGAGTTGTATGAGTTACTTATCTACTTTGGATATTAACCCTTTATTAGATATATCATTTACAAATATCTTCTTTGAGTCAGTAGATTTCCTTTCCATTTTGTTGATGGTTTCCTTTGCTGTGTAGAAGCTTTTTATTTGTGTGTAGTCCTGATAGTTTGTTTTTGTTCACATTATCAGAGAAGACATATCTATGAAAATGTTTCTAAAGCCAATCCAAAGAAATTACTGTCTATGTTTTATTCCAGGAATTTTAGGGTTTAAGATCTTACATTAGGTTTTTAATCCATTTTGAGTTCATTTTTGTGTATGTGTAAGAAAGTGGTCCAATTTCATTCTTTTGCATATTGCTATCCAGTTTTCCTAAGACCATTTGTTGAAAAGACTGTATTTTTTCCACTGTATATTCTTGCCTCTTTCATTGCAGATTAATTGGCCATAAATGTGTGGGTTTATTTCTGAACTCTTTATTCTGTGCCATTGACCTATACCTATTTTGTGCCAGTGCCATACTGTTTTGATTACTACCTCTTTGTAATATATGTTGAAATCTGGGATTGTGATACCTACAGCTTTGTTCTTCTTTCTTAAGACTGCTCTGGTTTTGGGGTCTTTTGTGCTTCCTACCAATCTGAGGATTATTTGTTCTATTTCTGTGAAAAATGTTGTTATTTGATAGGGACTGCATTAAATCTGTAGATTGCTTTGAGTAGTATGCACATTTTAACAATATTTGTTCTTCCAATCTAGAAGCATGGAATATCTTTCCATGTATTTGTGTTATCTTCAATTTCTTTAATCAACATTTTATAGTTTTCAGACTAGAGATCTTTCACCTCTTTGGTTAAGTTTATTCTTAGGTATTTTATTTTTGGTACAATTGTAAATGGATCCCTTCATTTCTTTTTCTGATTTTTATTCTTTATTGGTTTATTAGTGACATTTTAAGGAGAGCAGATAAATGCATGTGTTCTATCAATCATATTTAACAAAGAGCTAGAGACTGATTTTTAACACCTAATTATTGAAATATTAACAGATGTTAATAAATGCCAAAAGTCATGAAACACAGAGTATCAACACACAAAAAGTAGGTGTGGAAGAATTTATCGATTACAAATGGGTTTTGATTTTCAATGAAAATAACAGATCTAAAAATAAGCCAGAATTTTAGGGTTTTTTTTTTTTTCAAGTAAAGCATTTAGATTTAGTTTAATAGAAATCTCTCTCAATATCTCAAAATATTAAATTTTCTCAAGCTTTAATGTGCATATGACTCATCTGGGGATTTTGTTAAATACAGATTATGATGAAGTCTTCATTTCTCACAAGTCCCTAATAACACCAATGATGCCATCATCTAAGAACTACACATCTAAGGTAACATTTAGAAAACATCATTTGACCTTGTTACAGAAGTGCAGAAACTAGAGGAGACCTACTTAAACATGAAAAATATCCTCAGCATGTATCTTAAATTTTCTAGTCCATGTTTTTGAGCTCAAGTTCCTTACTAAAGCAAGCAAAATGCCACCCAAATAATCCATAGTCAACCTGACTCACACTTGACCAGTTTCTCTGTACCTATTGGCTGCCAACAAAAAGGTCACATGGAGTACTGGGGAGTTGCACTACATGTATGTTCTGGTGCTTCTATTTTGACACCAACCCCAACTGGCATTTTGCAATACATTCCAACAGTGATGGTAAGCACTTGAAGTTAGCACTAGACCCCTGAAGTTAAGGGTTTCAGTCTTCACAAGACTGCTCTACTTCAGAAGCCAGCCATAAGTAGGCTCCCAAGTCACCTGCATATCTGATCAAATAGCTACAAATATGAGGGCTTTGAATGACCATATTTAGGTTTGAGAACTCTCTAGAATGACTCACAGAACTCTGGAAAGTGCTATCCTTTCAATTACAGTTATAATTTTTTTAAGATTTATTTTTATTTTAGAGAGGTGGGGAAGAAGGGGTAGAGGGGGAGGGAGAGAGAATCTTAAGCAGGCTCCACACTAATTGTGGAGCCTGATGCAGAGCTTGATCTCACAACCCTGAGATCATGATCTGAGCTGAAACCAAGAGTTGGACACTCAACCAACTGCACCACCTGGGCACTTCAGGGTTGCATTATAAAGAATACAAAAAGAATACCCAAATGAAGATCCACACAGGGAAAGGTCTTGAAGGGTTCCAAACCCCTGAGCTTCTGTGCCTTCTCCCTATAAAATCAGGGCATGTCATCCCCTGGTACAACAATGTGTTCACCAACTAAGAAGCTCCATAGAGCTTCAATGTCCAGGGTTTCTATTGGGATTTTGGTCACGTGACTTAACTCAATCTCTAATCTACCATACCTCCTTGGAGGTTGGGAGGTTGGGATGATATCATGTGGCTCAAAGCCCCAATATTCTAATCAAATGTTTGGTTTTTCCAGCATGACCAGCCCTCATCCTGTTGCTATCTAGAGGCCCACCATCAATCACTTTATTTTATGCAAGCTCATGAATAATAAAGGCACTCATCTATATCAGAAACCTAAGACAAAGACTATCTGAATTCCTTATTATATAATATCTTCTCTCTATTATATTTGGCAAATTCACTACTTTCTCTTTTACCTTAATTATGAAATAAATACATTCTTATTAGGAATGAATTAAGAGAATGATTGAGGTGATCAAAAACAAAAATGAAAACTGAATTCTAGGCTGGCTCCTAACTAAATTGTCAATATATCTGTGACAAATCACTGTATCTCACTGGGTCTTAGTTCCCTCCAGAATATCAGTAATGTGTTGAATTGGATGACCTCCTTAGCAACTTGATGACTTCAATATTCCATAATTCTATGGGTTTGAAAAAATCTGCCTTATTCATTAGCCCAATTATGGAGTGATTTTGCCAGCTGCCAAAATTATCACCTCCAAATTGGTCAAAATAAGGACTATCACAAACATCCTTGTATCAATGATAGTAAAATGATAATCCAATAGTCAAATGATAGGGAAAGAAAAAAAGGCTATAGTATTAGCTTGCCTTCAGCTGCATGTTTTGCTAAAACTCTGTTCTCTAAATTATCTTTTTCACTAACTTCAACAAACTAAAAATTAACTCAATCTGTTAATTAATTATGCAGATTTAGGAATGCATTTATTATCATTTCTA
>CM052806.1:59275778-59298834 GCA_028533885.1 Nasua narica
CCTGAGCCACTTCTTGTTAAGGAGCATAATTCTCTGAAGCAAAATCTGGGGGAGTGGGAAAAACAATGTGTAAGACAGGCAATTAAAAATAAATTAATAAGTAAAAACATTCTTCTAAAGGATGACTTTGGAAAGTGTGCTATTAAAGGACATGCTAATGGGTGGCTGCTCTCTGGACAGGCTGGCTCTGTTCTTCATTTGATTCAACTCAGTTGGAGTTACTAGAAACTATGGAAGCCAGATCACAGATATCCTGACTTGCTAAGATAGACTAAAGGAATATGAACCAAAAATATTTTTTTTTTCAGAACTAAAAAAAAAATCAAAGGAATAGAAAAACTGAATGAAGAGAGAGTATAGTAGCTAAAATATCTTTCAGGTAACTAAAAACATTAACTAAAAACATAAAAACTTGTAATTCAGAATGAGGGAATCTGTACCATTCTTGTGACTAGTTACTATAACATACCATTTTATGAAAACTAAGAAAGCGTGAGAACTGGACTTACATCAACATGCACAGGGAAAATCAGAAGCTCTGTTGGCAATATCTAGGAATCCACATCAAAAGGGATTCTCCCCTGTGGGTCACTGCAGCACGTGCTTCCCCAGGGCAGATCCTGTTCCCTCTCTTTTCTACTGAGAAGGTTCAGAGACACCTCAGTCACCTCAGTCTTAATCCTGCTCTTGGACCTGGAATCACTTCAGAGGCCTTATTCCTCCGTAGGCCAATTGTTTCAGTTTCAGCAGATAAGAGAAAAATTTCTGGAATGGTGAAATGAGGACCTCAATAAAACCAACCAAAACACAAACAACTGTCAGTACGAACTCTTTCAGAATTCTGGAAATTAACCAAAGACTGGCAACAATCTGAGAAGCATTTATTGAATGATAATGGGTAGGTCTTCCTAAGATCAGAGAGTTTCACGGTATTTTAATTGCCACTCCAGAAAACAAGCTGGCATTTCCTGAAAAGATTAAGCATCGAGTTATCATATGATCCAGTAATCCCTTGAGACTTGGAAACAGAATGTCCCCACATAAACCTCTACACCAGTCTTCCAGCACCATTATTCATAATGGGCAAGAACTAGAAATAACCCAAGTCTCTATCAAGTGAGGAAAAGACAAAATTTAGTGGGTTTATGCAATGGAATTTTGTTTAGCAGTAAGAAGGAAGGAAGTTCTGACACATGCTACAACATCAGGAAACTTAAAAAGATGCTAAGTCAAAGAAGCCAGTCGCCAGACTACATATTGTATGATTCCACTAATATGAAGTGGCCAGAATGGGGCAATCCTCCACATAAACCCAGAAGACGTAGATTAGTGCTTGCCAAGGCAGAGTGGAGAACAGAACAGGGAACAAATGCTAAAGGGTATGAGTGTCCCTTGGGGTGATTACAATGCTCTGAAATTACACAGTGGTGGTAACTACCCAAATGTGTTAGTATGCAAAAACAGAATTATATACTTTGAAAGTGTGAAATATATAGTATATGAATTATAGGTCAATAAAGTTATTTTTAAAACATTTTAGTAGATGACAATTTTTATCTGGAGCAAAAATATCACATAAAGACATATTGGCATAAAAAAATAATTTCTGTAGTTTGAGCTTAACAAAGGCCACATGACAGATCTGTTTACTTCCCTCTTCATTCATTCTAGAAATTACTTCTGGGAATATGATCTCACAAATGCAAATGGTAGAGGGATGCATGTGTATAGGTTAGTATTATTACCAAATGCTTACATTAGTGTATTTATTATCAAAAGCTTATTCTTCGTTATGAAACACATTCAGTTGTTCTAAGTGTTTTGTGTGGAATAGCTCACTGAATTCTCAAAGATACTCTAGGAGGTTGGCATTATCATTAACTGCAAAGAAAAACTAAACAGATTAACAAGGCCAAGGCCACAGATAGAAGTGATGGAGCTGAAAATTTGAACCTGGGCTGAAGGGTTCCAGAGCCTGTGCTTTTAACCACACGCCATGCTACTGCTTCCATCATAAACCCCTTTGAATAGCACATTAAAAGCAACACAATAGGTAGTTATGTTGAAGACATCACAAACATATACCACAAGGAGAATGGAAAACAACAACGATGACGACAATTTCTTCACGTTTTGTAAACAGGTTCTTAGAGCTTGGAATATAATTTCCAGGTAAAACATCACGTTGGAACTCAGATTCGATATGAAAGAAGGTGGTGCACTCTGAAACACTACAGAATCACTCAGCGTGGCTCCAGCACGGAAAACACCGATGGTGAAGATGAGTATAGAAAAGTGAAATGTTCTTTATAAAATGTAACAGGATAAAAAAACATTGAAATTAATGAATTACAATTTTAAATAACTACTGTGACAAAATTAATAAAATGTTAAATAGGGGCACCTGGGTGGCTCAGTCAGTTAAGCATCTGACTCTTGATTTCGGCTCAAGTCATGACCTCAGAGTTGTGAGATGGAGCCCTCCATCGGGCTCTGTGTTGGGCATGGAGTCTGCTTGAGATTCTCTCTCTCAAGCTTTCCCTCTGCACCTCTTCCTCTCACCTTCTCTTAAAATAAATAAAATAAAATATTAAATAGATATTTGAGTCTTCTGCAATCATGCATATGGAAAAAAAAGGATCACTTTATGCTCAAGATTACTTTTCTTTGGGGGATCAGGTGGCACTAACAACTAGTCGCTTTTCTACTGAAACCATCCTAACAACAACTTCTAGCGACTCTCATAGTCCATGAGGTAATTAATACTTTGTCAGTTTGCCGATAAATTTAGATGTCAGAAAGCCAAACCTCAGCAGAACTTTTATTTTTTGTTCAATTTTCTTTTCAGGACTACTTTGTTTTATTTGACTTTGTCACATCTGCCCTTGCCATATGGGAACTTTCAAGAACACTCAAAATCTCACCCATGACATGAAAACCAAACAGAATACAGTGATCTCTTTCCCGGGTTAAATACTGCATTAAAGTTTGATGAAGGTATTGATAATAAGCCACCATAGATACATAGATTTTGAATTTTCAAGTAGAGCCTCTCATAATCTCTTCAAACAATTCCTTAATCTCCCAATCATCTCCAAGATACACAGTGTGCTCTCATCCCTAGGCAGTGGGTCCAGGGGCCCTCGTTCTGAGAGTCGGACAAGCCTCCCTCCATAGCTGTACCATTTCCACGATAGTCAAATGAACTTCTTGGCATTAAAAAGTACGTTATCCGCTGTTACCTTTAGGATCATGTAACAAACCACTCATCTCGACAGCACAAACTTGGACCACACTTCCAACTGAGTCCTTGGGACTGAATTTGACAGACCTTTGCTTTAATTCACTCTGCCACCAAGCTGGCTTTTCATTTCAAACATGACACAAAGCCAACTAAGGAGAAGCAAGGTTTGGATATTTTCTGTACTGTGTCTTTCCACTGAGCACTCAAGATATTCATTGCTATGTAATTGCGCACCCTTGAAGTAAAAACACTACCTATATAAATATGTATTTGTGTCTACTGACATACGCATGTATATATTCATTTTATGGCAGAAACACAAGCCTTACTGTTATCCTTTCTCAGAGAAATAATCAGATTTGTTCAAATCACTGTACTATTCTTGTTTGAGCTCAGTTTTCTCCCTGGCCTCCTAACAGATTATTTGGAGTTACCTGCTCTTCTGTATGGCTTCCACATGACCAACTGTGCCATTTCATTAGCCACAGTCTATTCCTAATGCCTGGAGAGGTAGTAACTAATCATGGCTTTTACTGCATAGGAAAAGCTGTTTCCCACCAGAGAGCTGCTCTGTCTGCCTGAGTTAGGGTCAGGATGTTATAGAGATAATTGTCCCAGGGAGTCCTGAGCAAGCTGGCCAGTGTTGCTCCTGAATCATGGGAAGCTATTATAAGTATTATAAGCACTTGAAAAGAGAACTGGAATTTTATCGATCCCTGTAATGCCTAGGTCACCTGTCAGTGTACCTCAGCATAGAGAAGATTCCACCAGCATTTGTTAGCCTTAAATAATTGAGAGAGGGACAGCCTCAGTTCTACTGATAACCACTGGGGATAATCCACTTGATTTTTCATGCTTTTTTCCAAATCTTTAAAATACCTAGAAAGATCTAACTACCAGCTTACATAAAATATAAAGCACAGAGAAATAGGTTCAACGGCCATATAAGGATTTAATCAGTAAAATCCAACATGTGAGAAACTTTCTACAAAGCAACTAACTTGGTTTCTTCAAGAAGTAAATTGTAGTGAGAAAAAGAAAAAGATTAAGTTATGGATTTTAAAATATACTTAAAGGACATAATCCAAATGCAAAATGTGGATCTTGTTTAGGACCCTGTTTGGAACAAAGCAACTTTAAAAAATGAAAAAATCATTTATTAGGTGATCATGGAAATTTGAACACTGAATATTTGATATTAAGCAATCATCATCAAAGTTTTAGGAGTGACAATGATATGATAGCTATCATATCATTGGAGACCTTTTACAGATATAGATAAAAATACAGATGAAGTGATGTCATGTCTCTGGATTTGCTTTAAAAAAATCTTGGAGTGGAGGAATCAAGTGGAATTACTGAAGCTGGGGGTTAGGTATGCATGAGCACTTAAAATGACCACCATACTTTGTTTACGCTCCCTTGCATCATAGGTATAACTTCTTGGGCTCCTTCTCAGTTCCTCACATGTGTGATGCTCATTCCTCCCACTGCCTCCTGCACACACCTCCATTACTGCATACACCCATGTTAGCGCTGTGTGTTTCTCACACTGGCAATTTCTCCAGTAGAAAATATTTTAGGAAAGGAAATCTTAACTTACTTGGCCTGGTATAGTAAAAAATAAAAACCATTCCTTCATTGCCTTCCCTAATGAGCAAGAGTACTTACTTAGCTTCAGAGCTGCCCATAAAACTTTCTATCAGAACAAAGGAGATGCTAGCAGGATGTTCTGTGTCCCTTTTCCACAACTCAACTCTTCCTAATGGACAAAAAAGGCATTATTTCATTTTCTTCAAGGTCTACTACAAAAGCCCATAAAACTTTCTATTGGAACAAAGCAGATGCTAGCAGGATGTTCTGTGTCCCTTTTCCACAACTCCACTCTTCCTAATGGACAAAAAAGGCATTATTTCATTTTCTTCAAGGTCTACTACAAAAGCCATGTCTATTTTACTTTCTTCTAATCCCACCTCTTCAGTTTCTCTTTTTAAATTATAGTCTATACTGGATTGTGAGCCAACGCATTAGGAATCAATTATTATTAGTATCCTAGGGATTAGCATAGTGCCAGATAAAAAATGAAATAAAAAATAAACCAAAAAAAATTTTTTTATGTGGATGGATGGACATCAAACTCCAAAGTAATATTTTCTCTGTGTGTGTGTTTCAGAATTAAATGTAAATGCAAAACCCTCCAGTTTTACTATAAAAAATTCTAAAGGCATTTAAGAAAATAGAGAGGAAAATAATCACATCTCCTTAAAAGAGCATGCGTGATGTTTGGGAGTACTGCCTGATGGCAAATAGCTAGTTATTCCACTTTTAAAAGAAAGCTCTCATCAAAGCAATATCTAAAAGTCATCACAACTTTGGAAATTTTAAAGCAGATGAATTTATAGACACTCAAACTTCTCTTATTAAAATGTCAACGCAAGGTATTATACCTACACCAAAGATGAATTCTTTGTTTTACAGATTATGACATGTTCTAAAAATAAACACTAGGCTACAATGTAGAATTAGTGCTGCATTTTGATTTACGACATACTCAATAATAAGTCTAACTTTTTGATGAGTAATCTTGACTTTATAACCTTTTGAAAGACTATCTTGATTCACAATGTAAAACTGAACCTCTCTTGCTGAGGATGAAAATTAGTTAGTTTATGCATAAAGCCACTCTTGACTAGAGAAATCGGTGAACTCTGGAGCCATATTTTTTCTGTACCTACATTGTTCTTGACTATACAGCATCTGAAACTACAAATGAAAAATGGGTAAGCTTTTAACAAATATATACGAAGTCCAGAAAAAAAATGTGTTCACCTTTTAATGAAAACTATATATTTTCTTTATGGTACTTACACAATAAGCACACAAATCTCCAAAAGTTACCAAGTCTAGGACACTATAAAAATCAATTTTTCATTGAATGACTGCTCATATCCATTCAGCGTGAATTATGGCCTTATTAAATACCAGGGAATTTTTCCCCCTAACTGCACACCCCATTGTACCAAATCTAGTTAGATGAAGCAGAAACAAATTCATATTTCCTAACACTTATTCAAATTCTTTGGACTAGAAACTGCACTGCAGATAGACTTCACATTTCATCAAATTATTCTCCCAGTCAGATTCATACTAACAAGACTCTCATGTATCATTGCTTTTTGCTTTTCATGAAAAAGAAAAGGATCCCCACTAATTTCACAGTACAATAATTCATTCATTACTTAATCTTGTTTCTTAGTCTATGAAAATTAAAGATGCATATGCCCTGTTGTGCCACATTATTATATTCCATTGTTGGCAAAAAAAAAAAAGTTAAAAATGAAATTAAAACTATTCTAAAATTAATCATGTACTGATTGGCTAGCTACTTATTTCTCACTTAGATTTTTGAAGTTCTTTTAGAAACATAAATAACAGTAGATAGATGCGTATTAGCATTATTATCCATCATGGATATATTGCCTAGGATTAGTCTAATAAGAATTAGAAGCATCACATCAGTAAACAGAATTCTATTTTTAAAGTAGAATAAGAAAAATAACACCAAGAAAGCCTATACATCAACAAGAAAATAAAATCCCCTTTTATCACTATAGTTGTTAAATCTGACTTTCAAATTAATTTCAGAAAAGAGAAAATGGTAATGATGGACCAATACAAGCAACACTATCTTCAGAAAGGAATTTTCATTGGAATACAGAGACTCGGTGTTCTGAATCTTAATTGCTGTGAACTGGGGATAATGAATAAACTCCTGAGTAGCAGTTTCAGTTTACGTTTCACAAAGGAGGCTGTTGTAAGATAAAAATCACTGTAAATTAGTTCTTATTAAAACTATGCTGGGGGAAGAGATATATTCAGAGATGTAGGCATAATAAAGCTGCCTTCTTCCCAAGGATTAGGAAGAATACGGCCTTCCTGTTTGTGAGTTCAATTTAAGAAATACAAGAGTTGAAACTTTGTAATATTTCCCTACACAGAAGGCAGACAACATATCTTTTCTTGGGGGGTGGGGGGGTGAGAAACACACTTGTCCTGGGAATCCCGGGGCAGTAGCAAAGCTCGATCATAACATTCAACTCTGGTTGGCTCTGTCTGCGGGGAGAATGTGACCGGTATCCGCCTATCCTCTAGGAAACCACGGGGCTAAGAAATATTCTCTCTAAAAGAAACAGTATTCAGACCCGCTCTGGGTAGGCGTTATCCTTTTGTGAAATCTTGTAATTCTGGCTAAATAAATTGAGACTTCACAGTGAGTAAGCTATGGTCTCTTCTGACCAATCCCTAATCCACCCAAAATGCCAAAGTGTCAGTAAAAATTGTTTCACTAGAAAGCCTTTCACTTAAATTTGGTCTTGCTATGTGTACATAATTGTCCACAGTTTTCCATCACAATGCATGTTTTCAACTGAACTAAAATAACACATACTTAGTTTTAAAAACGTTTTGCTGTTGCATAATGTAAATACTGCAAAATGCACACATTTTAAGACTAGCATGTATGTCTTTTCCTGACATGAACACATTTGCATAAACCATTGCAGGAAGCCTCCCTTAGGCCCAACCCCAGTCATTTATTCCTCTGTGAGGGTAGCAGAAATTTCCACTTACAACACCCCAGCTTAACCTTGCCTGTCTCTGAACTCATATAAACAAAAATACATGAGATGTACTCTCTGTGCCTTATGTCTTTAGCTCCAGATCATACCTGTGAAATTTATACATGCCCTGTGTTGTATTATTATACTTCTTCTCACTGATCTATGAAATTTAAATTTATATCCCCACCTTACTTATCAATCCTATTCTAGACAGACATTTCATTTGTTTTCAGTTTGGAGCTATTTAAAATAACATTGTCGTTTCTACACAAGAACATTCTGGTAATTGTAAAAAAATCAATTACCACTTTCTTTCTGGAAGTTATGTTGTTGCCAACTTCTTGCCATTTAAAAATAAATGCAACATAAAAATTATTATATAGCAATCATTTTATATATTTTTTATTATTTCCATAAAATAAATTTCTGAAAGTCAATATTAATCTTAATAATATTACTAAACTCCTGTCTAGAAAAATTGCACCAGTATAGTCTTCCCCAGTTGGAGAACATTTCATGTTAAAAAGGGAAACAGATTTCCAATCAAATATTATGGCTTTAAGTTTATAAGATAAAATCATAATATTAAATATTTTGCACATACAGGGTATTCTAATCACAAAAATGTTTTCTTTCCTTGAAAGAATTTAATCTCATGGGTCCCCGATATATTATGGAACAAAATATCAAACTCATTTTACTCTACAAATTCAGTACCATAGCACTAAAAATATAAAAAGACTCACATGTACAACTACTTTATTATTTTATAACTTATGTAATAGCATATCTTAAAAGGATGTAAAATCGTTTATTTTTCATTATAAATAATGAAACAGGTATTTTCTTCTCCTCATGCATCACCGAAGAGCATACACATGCTAAGACCTTTGTCCTCTGACAGACCCTTGTAATATTCAAAATGGTCCTGTAGTATGCTGTAATGTCTATAGAATTTTGTATGCCAAAACTTTTCACTGATGAAAATTATGAAATTGCTCCTTAGAAATCATTAGGAATGGTCAGAACACAATCTGCCTTACACGTGAATTCTCTGCTCTGGCTGGAGGAGTGGCCTTCGGTTGAATGCTATGATTCTGAACAATTACTCAGAAGTACTGAAATTGGTCCAATGACTCTATCATTTTCTAGAACTATCTCCTCGTAAAATTTTCTTTAAATTTCTCTCTGCTGTGAATTATCTTAAGCATCCATTAATAAAAATTGATTTTTCCTGCATGACAGAACATACTTTGCAAAGAAGGGGAAAAGTAAAAGTTTATCAAGTGATAGAACCTTTATCTTCCATTTTGAAAACAGCATTAAACTATACAATTGTAAGATCCAATAAAGAATAAAAACATAATCTAATAGGCAGGTACATATTCTGGAGACTATTATTGGTTATTAAATACTTATATGAACTTATTCAGCTACATGCTAACACAAGCAGGGAAAAATCTAACCTCAATGATGACACCACTCCAAGGCATTGCTGCCAGCACTGTTTGTCCTAATCTTTGTTTGTTTTCTAGCATGTGAGCGCTCTCTGGACCCACATTTTATTTACAAAATTTTAGCTTTTTATTGTTCAAGAAGCAAACACGTGTTTTGGCACAGAATTAGAAAATTATAAAATCAGATTATTACATTTTTTTCATGTCAAAGAAAACTTATTCCAGTATTTCCAACTCTTCAAAGTAGTCTAATGGATAGATGGACGGATGGATAGATAGATACATAGATACATAGTTAGATATAAGAAGATAGATGCGTATGTGTGTATGTGTGCATGTGCGTGCATGCACGCACACACACACACATATACACGGACAATCTCCAAACAGTGTTGAATACAAAGAAACCCAACACCAATGACAGACAGTCAACACACAATTCATAAGGGTGAGATTTTTTAATTGTGTAATATAATCCATTATACCACTTACGGCTAAACATTTTTCATTTCATACAGAAAGTAGTGGTAATTAAGCTTCGAGGTAATTATGTGCTTTTACAATTGCTAAGTGTAATTTTAGAATGAAAAACTGTTATGAAATGCAAATTTAACTTCTATCCAAAATGCTAATTTTTCAAATCACACCGCTTTCAGTTATTTTAGAACATTGCCATATTCATGGATGCTACATAATGCTCCGTGATATTGTTTCTAAACAGGTAAGAAGCTATACTGTGTAAACATTTTCTCTCAGATCCACAATATGAATAATGTAGATAATAAATAGGATTCTTTACTCCAGTTTTTTCTTTTAATTATCAAACTGAGAGACAAAGACACTGTTCTGTAAAGCAGAATCTAAGCCTCCATTTCAAACCATTTGGTCCAGGGATAACACAAAATATAATTTGAAATCAGAGGCGGGTCTAACCTTTTTCCAACCAATGCTTTGTGGATTCCCCTAACTTTATACTATCAATGAAATAAGCGTGACCAAAATTAAATTGAGACTCTTATCTTCTTATACAAGCATATGCTTACTATCTAGATACTTATTTCACTGAGTGTTAGAAGGTACCTTCAGAAATTCTAAGCTTGGTCACTTAAAATTATAACCGTTTTGAAATTTAAAACGTTTTGGGAAGCATTCTACTAACAAAGAGTTTTTTCTGTTCCAAGTGTTGCTCATACTGTTTATAATTTAACACTTTATCTGGTTCATATGTTTTACTTGAGAAAACGATAGTCCTTCGTGTTACATTTTCTAACTTCTCCAAATTAAGAAAACACTCAGCTAGCAAAAATAAACTCACTAAACAAAAGAGAAGAGAAGAAAACAAATTATTTTTTTGTGCCTTAGATCGGAAATTGACAGGCCTGGGTTTCTTTTCTTGGTTTCTCACCAGTTCGCCATGAGAGCTTACACGAAGACCAGCACCATCCAACAAATATGTAAGGTAAGCCATACATGCAGTCTGACATTTTTAATAGCCACATTAAAAAAGTAAAGATGAAAGGTGAAATGTGAAATCAAATTTGATGATATACACTAATCCAATATAACCAAAGTATTGTAACTCCGACACATAATCCATACAAAATTTATTAACGAGATGTTTTGTATTCTTTTGTTTCTACTGATTTTTCAAAATCCAACATGTATGTTACACTTTAGGACCCATCTCTGTGCAGATTGGCTATACTTCAAGGGCTCCACAGCTAATAGGATCATACTGCACAGTGCGGCTGTAGGGGTCTGTTTCCTCACTTACTGAATGATGTGATTTGTAAAGGATATTTTAGAACTCAGTTTGTAAAATTCCAATTCTGTTTAAAATTGACCAGTGAGGATATGATGTGAGGTTTCCTCCTCCGTTCCCCAAACACAATAAATTATTATTAAATACCTCAAAACAAATACAATGGCAAATTAACTGGAGGCAAATTTCACTTACATTCATAAAACTATGTCACAGTAATGTTTGTATTATTATAAAGCTATTAAAAAATTTTTTTTAAGTTAGAAACAAAATGCCCAATTTACTTGCCGTAGGTAGTAAAAATGATAAATCCCACTAACAAATCTTTAATCAAGGTTTTTGTTTAGATTTATACATAACAGAGTAGTCCACAGTAATCTCCATATTTTTCAGTTGGAGTTTACAAGATGTTTCTGCTAATACTCAAATTTAAATAGTCCAGGTTTTGGGGTGCCTGGGTGGCTCAGTTGGTTGAGCGACTGCCTTCGGCTCAGGTCATGACCCTTGAGTTTTGGGATCGAGTCCCACATCGGACTCCCAGCCCCACGGGGAGTCTGCTTCTTCCTCTAACCTTCTCTCCTCTCATGCTCTCTCTCACGTTCTCTGTCTCCCAAATAAATTAAAAAAAAAATCTTAAAAAAAATATCTTTAAATAGTCCACGTTTTTAAGGCTCATATGGTGAGCAAGTGACTTTGCTTATGAATAAGCCAAGTGAACTAATGAACATCTATCTGTAAAGCAATTGGCTCTTTACTCATTATCACATATACCAAGAGAACTCTCTGCTAAAAGTTCAAAGACGTTTAATATTTTATTAAGGCAGAATAAAGGCTATAAATTCATGAGTTAAGTACAGCACTTAGGAAGTTAGTGAAAAATAAAAATTAAAGTTAGTTGAAAAAAGGCCATAACAAAGAATAAAAAATAAATAGAAAATAAAGGTTAAATAGGGAATCACTAAGTCTTTAAAAAACACAATTCATTCAGATAAACTTCTGATGAGTTTGAAAAATTAAAAAGAGAGGCCAGATAACTATTAAGAATGAAAAATGGCGGCGCCTGGGTGGCTCAGCGGGTTAAAGCCTCTGCCTTGGGCTCAGGTCATGATCTCAGAGTCCTGGGATCGAGGCCCACATTGGGCTCTCTGCTCAGCGGGGAGCCTGCTTCCCCCTCTCTCGCTATCTGCCTCTCTGCCTGCTTGTGATCTCTCTCTCTGTCAAATAAATAAATTTTAAAAAATCTTAAAAAAAAAAGAATGAAAAACAAAAGATAATCTGAGACATAACAATTAAAAAATGTTAAGATAATTTCATGAATAATTGTATCCCAGCAATTTTGTAAACTTTCATGAAATGGATATATATCTTTGTGAATTTATAATCAATCCTAAGAAGAAATTAAAATCCAAATATATCTACAATAATTAACGAAATGGAATTGCTAGCTTAAAAAGATCTTTCCACAGCAGGTACACCAGAATCAGAGATTTTGATGCAAGTTTTACCAGACTTTCAACAAACAAAGCATTTCAGTCACAAACTTTTCCAGAGAATGGAAAACAAGGGGGTGAGGGAGAACAGATGGAATGATTATTTCCCAAATCTACAAAGCCAATATAATCTTAACAACAAACCAGAAAATGACCAGAGAACAGAAAATAATATGCCTATCTCATTTGTGCATGTGGATATAGGTATACTGAACAAAATACTAAAAAAAAAAAATCCAGTGACACATAAAAAAAAAAAAACACTTCTGTTTAACTAAGATCAACTTTTAGGAATGCAAAGGGGATTACCACTAAAATATCTATAAATGTCATTTATGACATTAACAGGTTAAAAGAGAAAATAATTATCATCTCAATGGATGCAGAAAAAACATTTTAAAATCCAACACCTAGTCATAGTAAAAAATGTAAGAAAACCAGAAAAAGAAAAAAGGCATTCATCAAAAAGCCTTTAGGAAAGGTTATCCAAACCTTCAATTGCTAATGCTGAATCATTAGATATCCTATCATGGCATATTCGAATTTTACCAATCCTTCAGCACATGTTCTTTAAGAATTCAAGAATCTGAGTAATTAGTATTCTAAGTGGACAGTATGAGCAACATTAATAAATACCAACTCAGTTAACATAGTCACAGACAGACTTTGGGATACTCATTAGCTACAGAGTTTGGGGTTTTTTAAAAATTCTATCCAATAAAATGTTTATTGTCTTTTGATAGCCAAGAAGCAATTCATGCATTTTAGTAATAAATACTTTCATTGATGGTCTACACAGAAGATAATTTGACAAAATAAAATGTTTCTACTTCACTTAAAGGACCTGACTTTTTTCTGAAGTTTTATATTAGTATATGCCTTAAGTAGAATTCTGAGGCTTTATCTTCATCATATATGAGTCTGCATCCAATAAATGTTATATATTTTACTATACTCCAAAGGATTTTCAACTGCTCTGAAACAGCACCCTAAAACTTTTTATCAAAATCATTTAATCAGTTATTGTAAACCCGAAGTAAGATTAGACCAGTATTTCTACATTTACCAGTAAACAAATTATTGATTACTGACTTTGTGTTATATGTCTTCTCCATCTCCCTTAATGCACATATGCACGTGGTTACAAGGAGTTTAATGAGTGACCAATACCAGAAGAAATAAAATTTGGAGAAACCTAATAAACCTTGATTTGATTAGATTTGTATTGGAATTTCTCCCTAAATTCATCTCAAGAAGCCTCAAATAACTACACACTCTTTGTAGAATCATATGGGATAAAAAAGTTTTGCATGATTAAAAAGGCAAAATGTGGCATCTGAACTACAGGAAATAAACAGGATTACCAGAGAGGAGGTGTGTGGGAAGATGGGGTAACGGGGTGATGGGCATTAAGGAGGGCACTTCACGTATGAGCATTTGCAGTTCTATGCAACTGATAAATCACTAAATTCTATCTCTGAAACTAATAATGTAGCATACGTTAATTAAATTGAATTTTAAAAAAATTTTTGGATGTGAGTATAATACACATATATTAAACTGTAAAAATACATACTAGAATCACCCGATGCCATGCTCATCTAAGAGAGGCCACAATCTCCATGAGGCTGCATCTATTATCTGTTTATAAATTGATTTTTTCTTTACAGTAGTCACATTTGTGAAACAAAGAAGGTTCTAGAACTTCAGTTCTCTTTTTACACTCTGTGAGTAGTCTCCAAGCCTCAGTGCTAGACATATTCTTGACAAAGATCCTTCACTTGACCAAATTCTTCTCAGGTTTCTCCAAGCTCTCTTCTCAATTAGGCCTCAACTGTAGGCTATAAAAACTGTGCACTTTGAGTACAAATGATTTTGTCTACCCCATCCCTCCTCCACACGCACACTAAAAGACTTGAACTAACACTAGTATCATTTCTAACACATGGGGTCACACCCCTGGGAAGACCCTAGCCCCTATTAAAGTGCTAATCTGCAAAAGCTCAATACTGACAAAATAATTCACTGTTTTTATATATTATTATTATTATTATTATTAGAGATGGTTGCTTTATCTATTTATTTTTTGCTTTTTTTAAAAATAGATCCTAGGGCACATGCGTTGCTCAGTCCGTTAAGTGTACAATTCTTGATTCAGGCTCGATTTCAGGGTTGTGAGGTCAAGCCCATATCAGGCTCTGTGCTGGGCATGGAGCCTGCTTGAGATTCTCTCTCTCCCTCTCCTTTTGCTCCTGCCTGACTCGCACAGGCTCACGCTCCCTTTCTGTCAGTCAAATAAATAGTCTAAACAAATCTTTAAAAAAAAAAAAAAGGAACTTGAACTCATGATCTCAAGACCAAGAGTCCCATGCTCCACTCACTGAGCCAGCGAGGCACCCCATAATTTATTATTTTTAAATTAAAAAATAACTATAAAAAAATAAGGTTTTCTTCTTTGTTAATTCATTTAGGTATACTTTAAGAGTACTGGATGCTTAAACCTTTCTGGTGAAACCTGCTACCTATTTTTCTACTAGATATGTTTTCTATAAAAAAATGGATTTAATTTTGAGTAGTAAAATTATTTATAAATAACACATTCACAAAAAAAATACTTGCACATGATCTAATTATCCATGATTGGTTTTTACTTGTGAGCTTTCTTAAGTTTTTTTATTCTCTTTTTTTTTTTTAATCTGAACCTTTGCTTTACTTGAGCATTCTAAACTTATTTAGCTGGAAAAGCAAATTCCCTGCAGTCCCATTAAGTATGTTGCTAAGCAAACCACCTAGCAGCATCTATAAACAGGAGGTTTGGATGTGAGCCAGTCTTACAGGTTGAGAGTAGGTCAGTGCATTTTAAACCAGCACATCATTAAAGAAGAAAGGAGTCTTGCTGCTTAGCCAGCTTACATTTCTTTCTGGGCAAATGTATACACTTATTGACCTAGGCTAAATTTATTTTGCTTTTTTACTCCTGCATCTTCCATACTGCTATATAGATTTGACTTAACAAGGACTTCCTTAATTTGAAAAACAGATCCAAAGATAATCTTAAAGATCTACTTGTATACCTTTCAAGTGAGGTGTAAATGGTAGTCTAGCCTTTCCTTGGATTCATTCTATAGGAAATAATTTGTCATGAGGGAATAGTCTAGACTCTACAACTGATAAAGTTGCTGATATAGTAAAGTTGCTATAGCTTCTTAAATGGATATTAGATCTTGTGTTATTAAATTAAATCTGCGTTAGTCTACTGAGGCTACCGTAACAAAATACCAGGTGACAAATGAAATAGAAATTTCCTGTCTCACAGTCTGAGACTGGAAGTCAAAAATCAGGGTGACTTCAGGTTTGATTTCTTCTGAGGGCCGTAAGCAAGAATCTGTTCCATGCCTCCTTCCTAGTTTCCAGTGGTTTGCCGGCAATGGCAACCTTTAGTTTTCCTTAGCTTATAGCAGCATAAATCCAATTTTCAGATGAAAGGCCCCCTGTGTCTCTGAGTCCAAACTTCTGCTTTTTACAGGAACAGTTATACTGGACTTTGGTCCACCCTAATGACCTCATCTTAACTTGGTCATCTATCAAGACTATTTTCCCAAATAAGGTCATAGTCACAGGTACTGAGGATTAAGCCTTCAACATTTTTTGGGGGGACACAATTCAACACATAACAAAATTAATTCATGAAAAAGTATCATAGACTACCCTGGCACACTAGTATTTCCATATTTCTATGAGATGCAGTGGTTCTACTCTTTTGCTATGTCTTTAGTTATTGGTGTTATTGATTTAGCTTTCTGTATTAGATTTTAAAAGCACCTTAATTAATTCAGGTTCAGAAAAGATATGTATGTAGATTTTTTAAGGTATCTGTAATAATGCATATACTCTGATGAAATACATTCATACCTGATTTTTTCTTTATATATGCCTACGTTCAAGATTTGTACAAACAGTACATATTTATATTTAAAATTACCACATATTAAACTTTCCCCTAAGGCATTTTCAACATTGTATCACCCTGAGATTATTAGAAACTTGTTGGGGTAGCATAAAGCTAATGTTGGGGAATCACTGATATCGAAGGAAATGATTTTTGTGTCTTCTAATTTTATAAATATCACACAACAAAACTTTAAATGTTTGCTTTTAAAGTCCAAAAAGGCAAACATAATTATTAAGGGACAACCTGTAGAGCATAAATTACATAAGGCTTTCTTGCCTTCACTCCCAAGGCTCAAGATTTTTCTACCTCAAAAGAGAACATGATCAATACAATATTTATGAAAAACACATTACATAACATTTGATGTTTAAAGACTGCAGTCATCATGTTTATAACAGAAGAATTTAAGGGGAGAAGCCTAAAATCTTGAAGGAAACTTAACATCCTGATTAGGCCAGGTTTTGTTTAGGTAGGTCTTAAAAAGCTCATTAGACAGAAAATAACATGAACAATTTTTCTTCTCAATTACAATCCTGCTGCTTCAAAAAGAAAAAAAATGAGGTAGGTTACACTAAAAACAGACAGAAATGTAACTAAAAGAATCTTAAATCAAGAATTTAAAAGATAAGGACCAGGTAATAAAGTAAGGTTAGTGTTGGGAAATGAAACAGGGAATCAGTAATTTGAAGAAAAGAATGAGTGGAACATGGGTTTAGTGAAAAATGGGCACAGGCATTTGGCAATTTTTTTCTCTGACTTAACAGAAAACAGTATTAATCTCAACAAAGAAGTTAATGTAGGCCCTGAAGAATTTCTTCGATATTGTGAACATGAGTATTGCTGAGACTGTACTGTGAAAATAAAGAAATCCTATATGTCACTTGCTAAATCTGTTTGCTAAACAGTACAAAATGTATGAGACTTTTATAATACAAAAGGCACCCGAGGGCTGGGTCCTAAGCAGAATCCACTCAACTTCAAGATCTTTGGAGGGAAAAAACAAACAAACAAACAAACAAAAAACAACTCAGCAGCTTCATTTAATATGGATGTTGCATTCAATACTGAATTTAATCTATAAATTGAAACACTCTATGATGCAATTTCTTATCTCTGTCAACACTTCTTCAATCTGGAGTTGTCTATGCTCTACAATAAAAACATTTTTAAAAGGCAACATACTATTAAATTAATTAAAATCTACTTAAAATAAAGAAAATGACAGAAAATACATGGTAAAGTGTTGGGAAAACCGCTGTGCTGACGATAGATGTAATATAGGACTACTGTTGCTTTCTATATGGCAAAGAAGGAAGCGTAACCTGCTGCGGGACTGTTATTGGACCATATGCTAGAGACAAAGGAACAATACATGAAGGCAGAAGAATTCCAGCGAAGAATAACTCAGAGTTTAGGCCATAAAAGCCCCAGAAGATTCTAATCTCCCAGAAGTAGAGCTTTCTCTCAAAGCATTAACATCACTACCAAAGTGCTCTAGTCAGAGAGTGATTTTTAATAACTTGAATTTCCTTTCTCAGAATTTAACATAATTAGGCAGTGGCATCTAAAAACTTGGTCTCTTTAGATAAACTAGAAGACTCTTTGTCAAATACTGCACTTCCCAGTAAATTGATACAACTTTCTACATGAATAAAAACTGAAGAATTGATAACACACAAAATTATTAGCTAATGCAAAAAGGAAAAAAATGATTCAATATCTAATCAAAAAGCATTAAGTTGGCATCAAGTAGGAGTATGTCCACTTAATATTTATTTTATTATACTTAATTGTGTTATATGTAATTCATAATTAAGAACTCATTGCACAATGTAATGTGTGGACAAAATAATCTCTTCATTTTATAGACCAAGAGTCTTATATACTCACATAAGAAATTAATTTGCCAAAGGCCACACTGCTTACCACAAGGCCCTAAGTAGCTTGTCAACAATGACATTATATTAATCTCTAGTGTGTGTTCTATATTCATAATGGTGCATGGCATCTAAGCGAATCAATGCACAATTCAGCCAAAATGTCTCACTCTTCAAGTTTTACTTAATTATAGAAAGAATGGAAAGATTACCATTTTTACCCATCACAAGCAACATTCTAAACCTACAGTAAACTAAAAAAACTGCAAATGTGTATGATTACTTTTCTTTTCCACATGATCAGACACTACTGACTGCAAACACTCCCAAGCATTAACTAGTATGCCCCATGGTATACTTTCCTCAGTGATGACATGAAGGCTACCTCGTACATTTTCCAAGCAAAATAGCATTTACTATACCAATAATTTGATTAAATGACTAGAGAGCAACATAGCATAGTAGTTAAGAGCTTGGACTCTCAAGACTTTAACATGTGGCTTTGCTAGTACCTATGTGAAAAGTGGTATGACTTCCTTTTGCCTACTTTCCTCAACTAGAAAATGATGGCCAACACATCATATCGCTATCATGGCTGCCATTTTGGTACTATGGATGTATTGGTTAATCAAGTACTGCACACACATGCTATCAGGGGCACAATGGCAGGGCTATTGTTAACAATTTCTAGAGAAAAAAAAATTCTAGAGAAGAGTTTACATAACCTCTGATAACAATTTACAAAGGACTGAGTACAAAGGAATAAACTTGCTTGCAAGGGAATAAACACTGCTGTGCCAAGAAGTAAGTTGAGATAACCTAAATCACTGAGTTATTTGTCCGACACATTGTAGCCTCTCACACCCATTCTGTCATAGATTGCTTATGAGCTACTCCTCAAATTTTTTCAAGATACTGAGAACATTAAGGCTGTGTCTGCACAATAATAGAAGAATGCTGCTGAGAAATTCTGTGCTTTTTATATATTACTTGTACAACTCGTGACCACCACAATGGTTTGGGGACCTAGGCACTCATTTCTTCCTCATGGTTGGTGAATAATAAACTACAACATATAGATACGTCCCCTACCAGAGAGCAAGAGTGAACACATTTCTGCAGTAAACATGTCACTTCCAGTCTCTAGCGGAAGAGCAGATACGGTGTGCAGCCTAGGATGTTTATGTTATTATCAGAAGAACAAGCCAGGAGTGAAATGTAACCCATATATTAAGTGAAAGTAAGAAGAGTTGAAGGTTTATCAATTATGGAGCATACCTATCAAGAAAATGTAGTTCAGATATGACGCTTATAATATCGTTAAAATATTTTAGAGAATGACATGCAATAATCAGCCTTTGTTACATCATTTCATGATCTTCCATCTACAAAAAGGGAAAGAAATCTAAAATTTCAAACTATTCTAAAAATATCTACCTTTAGTGAGGCTAAATATATTAATGTAACAATGCTTATTATCACTTTAAACGTCTCTTAAAATGAATTCTAAATATCAACACTTCTCACAAATAGGAACCTCCCACAGGCATTCATCTGCATGGAATACCATCCTTCAATTTCATTACATGCCTAATATCATACAGAAAAATTACATACACATACACATTCATGTAAGAATTTTTTTTTTATATTTTTTTAAAGATTTTATTTATTTATTTGGGAGAGAGAGAGCATACACGCATGGGGGGAGGGGCTGACAGAGAGAGAGGAGCTGGCTCCCCACTGAGTGCAGAGCTCAATCCCCGGACCTCAAGATCATGAACTGAGCTGAAGTCAGATGCTTAACTGACTGAAATACCCAGGTTCCCCAAGAATATTTTTTAAAATCTTGGGCACCTGGCCTCTCATTAAAATGATACTACAATCAATAGTGACTTGGCTATAAACACAGACTTGTAACAATATTTCACAATTTAATGACTCTATGATTGTCAGTCCTTTCGCATAGTTAATCTTATCACCTACTTAGAAATGAGATGGGCAAGGTAGGTATTATTACGAACTAGAAAACTGAGGCAGACGGGTTTAATGACTTCTTACAGCTGGTGAGTGATAAAACCTAGTCTTCTAAGTCCTGATTGAACACATATTACCATGCAGACACATAGGCACCTTTATATGCATACCGCCCACAGCCATAATCTATATTTTCATTGTATGTTTTATTTTTGAAGCTACTACCTTCCCCAATACAAAAACATATTGCTGGTTTCAAAGTTCACAGTACTTACAGGAAATATACTGCCTAAATCTTCTGGCCCTTGTTTGCTTATTTTTAAATTTCACAATTACATTTTCTCTGCTTCAGAAAATTCTATTACCATATGAAAAACTATTAACCAGCCTCCTATTGACTCTAGTAAAACAATTATTGAAAAAAAGAACACAGCCCCATAAAGCATGTGCATGGCAACAAATATAATCCCTTCTTGGCAAAGATGCACAAATTAAAACTGCCGAGAAAGAAATCTGAAAGATATTTTCAAATCAATACATTTGCAGTAAATGGTCACCAAGAAATATGAAAGGCAAGGGAGATGTACATATATAAGGCTTAGCATTTAAAGAATTCCTCTAAGTGGGCTGGACTTTCCAATAAAGAACAAAAACCCAACAAATCAAGGACAGATAAGACCCCTGTTGGACTACTAGGCATACAAAAGGCACTGAATAGTTTATTGCCTTAAAGAGACTTTACATTTTACGAAAACAACTATTGAGCTCTATTAAACTGAAAACAATTTTATATATAAATATTATATATATATATAATATATATATAAATTAAGTGAAAGTCAGAAAAAACTACCATCTTCATTTCAGTCTTCATGACATTATATATCCCAGCTATATGTAGGCAGATTAACTACACAGCCCCTCGCAACCTTTTGCCTCCATGCCCAACTCATTCAGTATGAGGACCAGCAGAAGGTCAAGGGAAACATTTTACTAAAGCAGCCAACACTTCCCCCATCCTGGCTTAGCCACATTCAAGAAAAAAAAGCCAAAGCACCATCTATCTCACTCTCCCACCCTAACTATGAACTTTCCTCACCCGCTCAAGGAGAAGTGGCAGAATCGCCCAAGTAATTGTTATGTCAGTTCAGGGGGAACTGAGTTAACACTGATAGATAGGTCTGACTTTTGGAACAAAACCTGTGTTTGAAGGCACTATCCAGATTTAAGGGACTGAAAACTTTTCCTTAACTAGCAATCGGAATGCAAGCTTTCTGACTTTAGAATTTTAAAAGTTAAACTTAAAATCCAATTTTCATCTAGAGGAGATAAAGACAAAACCAAGTCTGAATGAAAAAGATCCTGCCTTTTCCCTTGGCATCAAGATAAGCCTTCATATTTTTCCATGTTTTGATTTCTTCTTCTTCTCTAAAATGAAGATTATCTATCCTCATGGAGTTGATATGAAGACTGTGATATTGTGACCTAATAAGAAATATATATTTTGCCTTTGTCCCCAGTTCCTGCTCCGAGCTCCTAAAGCCTCTGTAATTTCCTACATGATAAATTGTTAGAAGCACCTTTAATCTTATATTTGGTCTATGATCCCAGTTCCTGACAAAGAGCACCTAAATCCCTTGGAATTTTCTAGGTGATAGGAGCATCTTTGTTCAAATAAATGACTTTTGGTGGGTTCTGGGATAGCTTCAGGATGGAGGCCGGTCACCAGAAAAACCAAGCCATGGTTAGAAGCTTGGAACTTACAGCTCCCCCATCCCATCCTCTGGGGAAGGGAAGAAGGTGGAGACTGAGTTAATAATCAATGATGCCAATGTAATGAAGCCCCCTTAAAAGTACAGGTTAAAATTAAAAGGTTCAGAGAGCTCCTAGGTTGCTGAACACATCCACATGCCAAAGACTTCTGCCCTGAGGACCCTTTTGGACCTCAAGCTATCTACCTCTTCTTCCATTTGGCTGTTCACCAGATCCTTTATTATATAATAAATCGGTAAACATATGTCTGTGTTTCCCTGAGCTCTGTGAGCCATTCTAGCAAACTGTTACCTGATCAGAGAGTAGTGGGAACCCTGATTTCTGTCTGGCTCGTCAGTAGTACAGGTGAAAACCTGGGACTTGTGGGGACAAGTCTATGGGAAGTGGGGACAATCTATGGGACTGAGCTCTTAACTTGTGAGATCTGATGCTAACTCCAGGTAGACGGTGTCAGAAAGGAGCTAAACTGGATGACATCCAGCTGGTGTTGGAGAATTGGTCAGTATGGGGAAAACCTACACATCTAGCATCAGAAGTGTCGCAAGTGTGGTAATAGTCCAGAGTAGAGGGGGAAATAAAGTTTTTCTTTATAAAACTAAATAAAAAAATAGGTAAGATATTAATTCTGTTTTTACTCCTTTATTAAGACATAATTTACATAAAGTAGAACTCACCCTGAAAGAGGGAAAATTACTACTGACCCTACAAAAATAAAGAAAATTAAAAAGGAAAACTATGAACAATATTTATGGCACCTTATAAGATAATTTAGATAAAACACACAATTTCCTAGAAAGACACAAACTATACTGAAATTGTCTCAAAAAATAGATAATATGAAAAGACCAATAACAAATGAAAGGTTAGGGACACCTGGGTGGCTCAGCAGGGTAAGTGTCTGCCTT
>CM052806.1:59299334-59354585 GCA_028533885.1 Nasua narica
TTTTTTTTAAACATGAAGAAATTCAAATAGGCTGGAAACTTGCCAAGTTTAATTCAGACACATGTCAAGATTAGAAGGTCTGTGTAAATGGAAGGTCAGAGTTGTGCCCTGGGGCTACCACTTTGGGACCCAAGACTGTGGGACGTCCAGCAGACAGAGCTTAAATACTAGTGCGTGAGTGCTGTACATACTGATGGGGAATGCTGGCATCTTTCCATGTCATCACTCTCTCCATTCTCTGAATCACTAACATGTTACTCTTTCTGTTGGGAATGGCAAGAAAAGCTATTCTCTCTGTATTCCTTGCTCCTGGGACATGTGCCTATTTGCTTAAAGACGGGTCTTTGAATTTCGGGTTGCAAAACACTTGTTCAGAAAACAACCACAGCAGTCTACTTCAGAAAACCCTTCTCTCTTTTGAGATATAACTGGGTTGGTGATTCGCGTCTGTTTGTTAATTGCAATAAAGCTGCTATTGTAATTTAGAATGCTTGTTAAGAATAGTCCAACAGTCCTCTCAGGGACAATAGATAACCTGCTATGTGTCTTGCTTAGGGAGCTGGTAATTATTTTACTGTAAATGAATCTAACAATAGCCCATTGGAAAACCACAAGAGGGACAAGCTTTGAGGGAGGAGTGTTAAAATCAAGGCTCTTCTTTATCGACTACATTCATCAGCCCAAATTACTGGCAATAAAGTTTTTAGAAAGGTTCGAATAAAGTAAGTAAAATAATTAAGGTTCTTTTCAGTTACTGTAGAAAATTCTTTGTATGAATACAGCTTCCTTAGACTCATTTTCACCTTCCTTTTAATGGAAGTTTTAATGTTTTATATTATGTAATGATGACTTTTTGCTTTTTGAAAGGCTTCCATACCAGATCAGAGACTTGTAAATTTTTCTTGTAGGAATTGCTAGGCTAGTCTCACTAACTTGACATGTTAGAGCTGCCTGCTATATTGAATTTTTTTTTTAAAGATTTTATTTATTCAGTTAACAGAGAGAGAACACAAGCAGGCAGAGAGGCAGGCAGAGGCAGAGAGAGGAGCAGGCTCCCTGCGGAGCAAGGAGCCCGATGCGGGACTCGATCCCAAGACGCTGGGATCATGACCTGAGCCAAAGGCAGTTGCTTAACCAACTGAGCCACCCAGGCGTCCCGCTATATTGAATTTTTGACTTAGGCTAATTTTTTGTTTTCTGGGGGAAAAACAGGTGTAGGTAAAAGCCAGGTATGAGTAATAATTTTAGGTGGTGTTACTAGAGTTAATAAAGGAAAAGTTAGAGAAGCACATTTTCTTTCCATGGAAGAAATGATGTGTTGGTTGAGGAAACTCTAGGTAAGTTATTAATTTTCAAAAATTTCAAGAAATACACACACACACACACACACACACACACACATACATATTACTCAAAGCAAAACAGCGTATTGTATGTTAAGCTGATGACTCAGCTATATACACCCTTCTAGCATTAGATCAAACCAACTTTTGGTTCCACTCTCTTCACTGTGTCCCTTTATGTCACCTGTGCTCCACCAAAGCATAATTTTTACTTAGAATATTCAGTGCACCTTCAAAGTTTGGGGAATGATTTACCCTAGGCCTTGGATGTTTCTAATCCCAACATCTGTATGCCCAAAGCTTAAGACCCCTTCAAATCCTACTCCCTGAGGGAGTTCTCCCTAATTGGGTGAAATGAACGCCCCCAACCTCTGCAGTCCCACACAGTGGAGGTAAATCTCCATGTAACCTCAGAACGGAAGATTATATGTCCTGTTCATCATGACCCCACTCCCATGATAAGGTCACTGTTCTTGTCTCTTAACATTTCCTTTAACTTAGAGTGTATCACTCTTTATTACAGTTTTCCAGATCATCCCTATTAGGCTAGGAGTTCTAACTTCTCATATGCATCTCTTCTCCTCCATTCCTACTGCCTCTGTGCTGGTTGAAGTCCTTATTTTCCCTCTGAGATGGCTGCAGTGACCTCCTTTGTGACTATCCCCAGTCTTGTGCCCTTGAATCCCTTCTCCACACTGTCCTTGAGAAGTATCTGTCAGAGTTCAAATCTGACCATGCTGGTCCTTTCCATAGGTGTCATTTTCCATGAGAATAAAGTGTAATCTCCTTAGTGTGCCAAATTAAAAAAAGGCTATCTGTGATCTGACCCCTGTCCTTCTCTTGGAGACCAGATTCTTACTTCTTGGGGCTTCGTACCTTATATTCCAGCAGTGCTGAGCTAATCTTATTTCACTATGAGGCTTCTGATACGTTTGATTCTGGACTTTGCTCAAGGTGTTCCTTCTGGTTGTAATGTTTTTCTTTAAAACATAGTTAATTCCTGATCATCCATCAAAGCTTCATTATTACTTCCTCCAGGAAGGCCTCTACATCAGTTAGCTGCTCTTTGGAGTCTCAGAGCATCTCAATACATATTTGTATTATATTCTTAGTATATTATGGTATATGATAGTCTTAGATGTATTATAATCTTAGTGATATGTTTATAAGGAAAAGGTAATTTCTTATTTATGATTGTTTTCTTAAGTCTAGCACTGTATTTGGCACACAGTGGATTCCCAGTAAGTGCTTGAATGAACGGATGGAAGAGCAGAGATTCAGAATATCCCACAGGCCATAAGAAGAAAGACCAGGAATACTAATCTTGGGGAAAAGTCGAGGCATGAGTTTTATAGCAAAGATTCTGTTGTAGCTTTGGATTTAAGAGATGAACCTGTGGGGATAAAAGCTAGCAGTGTAACTCTTGTGGAAGGCCTATATTGATTCTGCATAAATGTCCCTTTGGGGGAGGTAGCTGCTTAGTAGAGAAAAGGCCACCTTTCAAGATTCAGATAGGTGGCTATGGTTGGGAATGGTCTTAAGGGATAGACTGGATTTCCTCTGTATCCATTTGGGATTCAGAGGTAGCCTGGATTTTGAGGCAGAAAAGCACTTATTGGGGAATTAGGCTGAAACACAGACTAGAATCTTGGAGGAGAGCTGGAGAAAAGTAGAAATGGCCACAGGCTAACTGTATAGAAGCTTGACTACTGCATAGCTGGGCTGAAATATTTAGAAAGTGCAGAAGGATTGCCGAGCAAATGAAAAACTGACTTGCAGAGCTTTGTCTTCTTTCTGCCAGTGGCCTGGATTGGTCTTGGCTTCTGGGGTGTGTGAGCATCCAGAGGAGGGCTAAGGGAGCACTGTTAAGGCCGGAGCTCTGATGCAGAAGCAATATCAGGGTGGGCATTACAGTGAGCTTGGCCAGGCTCTTTCTACTTTAGTTCACTTCCCATTTCTATTCACATATCAACATTTTTGCAATTGCATTTACATCAGCCAGTCAGTGATTACTTTGGGATTCTTACTATATGTTAAGCACTGTATAAGGCTTTGGGATTAGAGTGGTGAACAAGACATAATGGTTCCTTATGGAGCCTAACTAGTGAAGTAAATGTGCAATGAACAAACAATTTCGAATGTGATTAATCACACTAAAGGGGCAATGTACAGCGACTTGGGAGAACATAGTTTCAATTTAACTTTTTCTGGGGAATCAGAGAAGGTTTGTAGTAGACATGACATTTAAGCAGAGATCCAAGGAATGAGGAGTTTGCTAGGAAAAGTAAGGTGGAGAATGTCTAGAGTCCTCAGTGTAAGCAGAAGTCCTGAGGGAGGATACAGAGGTGTGGCAGAAGGCCAGCATGGTCAGGGGGGAGAGTTTACATGAGCCTGAAGAGCTATAGTGGAGGCTTTTTCTTGGAGACTATGGGAAACCACATTAAGGGATTTAAACTTTGTTCTAAAAGATATAGAAGTCACTGGACAGTTTTAACTTCCTCATGTTTGTTTTAGAATGATTGCTCTGTCTGCACTATGGAAAATAGATTGAAGTGAGGCAAAGGTAGAAGAGGAGTATCTGGTTAATAAGAGTCTATTGTTGTGATCCAAGCATGAGATGATGCTGGCTACATTTGGGTAGAAGTGAGGAAGACGTCAATGGGTAGATGTGGAAGATGGGCAGGAAGAGAATAGACAGTTTTGGCCAATTGATTAGATGTGGCCAGAGAGAGAGAGAGAATCATTAAGAGTGACTTGTAAACTTTGAGCAACTTGCTACATGGTGGGGCCTTTTTTTTTTTGAGGTAGGCTTTGCATCGAAGTTTTGTATAGGATATTCTCATGAGGGAGGGGTAAATGCTCTTTTTCAAGATGCCTCTTTTGTATGCATAACATCAGCAAAATACAATTGTATCTTTCCAGAGGACTGAAGAAAATGCTGTAAGAAAATAAGCAGATAAATACTTATATTTTCATTATATGGAGGTCTTTTCAGGTCAAACTTGCAGTCTGTAAATTATTGAAACATAGGTATCGTATAGAAGTTACTTTGATTAAACTCTTTACCTTGGGAACTACTTTCCAAAGGGTAGGATGTTATTTGGTAAGGCTTTTGAAAGTTGCTTTTGACAGCTAATTTGCTCACATAATAGCACCAGGTTTCTTCTCTTGTGCTTCATATTTTTTAAAAGAGGAAAAAAAATTTTTTCCTTTATAATGAACTCTGATAAATATGAGATAATTGATGGATTGTATCTGCATAAAAAGAATTCAAGTTGCTAAATACAATACTCAGGATAAATGGAGTGCATTTAGATTTTTGGTCCTGAGATTGCATTCTGTCACTGTGCTCGAGAACGATACTGAACATTTTGAACAAATGAAAAGCAGATCAGTAGAAGAGGTTTCTTTAAGGTAACGCTGAAGTTTATTTATCATAATGGAAGGCAGGTAATGATAACTTTCAAGTAATAGAATCTCTGCTATAGTTCATTCACTTGACATATTTTCTCTGAATATAGTTTTTTTTTTTAAATAAAAGGTAAGGTAGAACTTCCTCTTGCCCCTCTTAATGGGCAGCTACATTGTAGGCACTACAAAAAGCAAATTAGTGGTTTTCAGATCAGTGGGTAAGATACCCACACACATGCACACACACAGACACACACACATTCACACACACACACACACACACACACACACACACCTGGATGGTGCAATGGGTAGGAATTGCAAAGGCTAAAAATATGCAAATTCCAGTGAGTGATGCCTAAATTGAATCTTGAATGGCAAGATTAGTTAGCCAATATGGAGAGAGGTATTCTAGAATCACAACATAGTATATGGAAACAGCAGATGGACCGAGATGTTAAAGACCATGGCACATTCTGGGAAGTTCAGGTTGTCCAAGATAGTATGACCAGAATATCAGGTGCTTAAGAAGGAGACGCAGCAGTGATGCTAGAGGAATAGATAGAAACCTGATTGCGAACACCTTCCTGTGCAAAGTTAACAAGTCCGACCTTTATCTTAAAGACTTTCAGTTGTTATATAAGGATTTTAAATAGGGAAGTCATATACTCAGATTTTCATTTTAGAAAGATCACTGCACAATTTTCTGTTGGTGTAGCAGAAGGGACAAGCCTGGGATGGACATGGATGGCTCCCAGGTTTTGGCTTCGAGTGAGAAGTCTGATTATCTTTTTGCTCGTATCTGTATTTATCAAACACAGTTTGATGCTTATGAAGGTTACAGAATTGGGAAAAAAAGACCCAGAAAAAGTCCTAGAGAAGCATTGATCAGACAGGTAAAGGATAAGAACATGGTTTCTAGATGTGTGCATGGCTCAGAAGTGAAGGGAGAGGTTTCAAATAGAAACTAGTTGCCAACAGTGTCACATGTTAGAACAGATTGGATAATGACTAAAAAATCTCTACTGGGTTTCATCAAAGGGGGTGTCACTGGTTAGTGTAAAGAGAGCAGTTTTGACCGGGTTATTGAGGGTAGGCAGATGTGAGATTATTGAGAACTGAAGACTAACTACATTGTAGTTGGGGTATATAGTTGTTTCCTCAGCTGAGCAAGAAAGGAAAAAGGGACACAGGGTGATAGGACATGGTGATATGTGAGAGGAGTGGTTTTAAATTGTAAGAGGCTTGAGCTTATTTCTTTGCTTAGGTAAAGTGCTGGAGAGAGAGAGAGAGAGAGAGAGACAGAGAGAGAGAGAGAGAGAGGGAGAGAGAGAGATTAAAGATGCAGAAGAAGGAAAGCAACACTGATGGATGGTAGTCCCTGGGGGAAATAGAATGAATGGGATCTAACACCAAGGGTGTGGGATGGGTGATAGGAAAGATGGATGTGCTTCCCCTGAGAAAAGGTGCAAGTGGCCAAGAACGGTGTAGCTCCAGGTACGTTTCTAAGGGAACTTTGATTAGGAAATGCTTAGGAAAGCATCTCCACATGGTGTCTTTGTCCGTTCTTAGTCTTCTTGAGGACGAGTTAGTGGGACCTAGTTGGAATTAAATATATGATTCCATATTTTGATAACATAGTTCTATAATTTTTTAGCTTATCTCATGATGTAAACATTAATAACTTGTTTTTTTAACTGTAATACATACTCTAGCAGTTAAAATTCCTTTTTAACATCATATACATAGAGAGGAAAATACTTTATTCATTGTATAATGCTAAAAATACAATTATACCTTTTTATTCTTACACTATAAAATGAAGTAAATGGCACTCTCTCTGAAGAGATAGGCCATAGTATATATCAAACACATGGTTTTTGTGCTTGCTACTTATTTTTACAATTATTTGCACACTTACATGTTTTCCAACATAATGTAAACCTGATTTGGCTTAAAAATCTTGTCATTTGTGCATTCTTCTCCATGAATGATTTTTTTTATACAGATTGCATTTGTTAATGCTTACATAATTTTTGAGCACAATGAGACAATATAATAATACAAAAACCTGAAAAAGATTGATGTTTGTTATGACAAGGAAATGAATCAAATAAAGGTGTTTCTTAAATGGGCAGATGCTGCTTTTGATATAAATTTTCATGGAAGCATCTCTCGTCTCTACAAACTCTGCCCTGTCACTCAATCAGTCTGCCTGGCCATGTGAGGTCAGATGCTGGCCGCTTTGCCTGCAGACCCAGTCCTGATGCCAGTGTTCTGAGCCTGGGGTCCTCTCTCCCTGGGTGGGCTTGGGTTTGTGTCTTACATGGTCACAGAGCCTGGCAGTACTTAATTTAGAAGCAATAAAGAATGGGCAAGATTTGCAGATGCCTCTAAGTTACCAAGGACCAGCAAAGATTGTAGTTTGTATAGAATTGTGAAGTTTTACTCATATCTCTACCCTAGGGGTACAGTTTTCATTTTCTGTTTTTTTTTTTTTTTTTTCTTGAGGTTGAATTTTTGAAGCCAGCAAGTTTACCTTTTTGCCATTGTGTTTTCCCATTGCTCCCACCACAGAGCTAAAGCCTATTACTAGAAAGCTGCCCTGGGCCAAACCGTGAAATAGGTGAAATTTGTCTTAGACATCTGCTACCTCTTTTTCTAACTCTGCTGCCCCCCCAAACACCTAATACTCCTGAGTTCCTCCTGCCTGTGGGTTTCACCCCGTGTTAGTGATTGATTGCATCCTAATATCCTACATCTTCAAGGGCCATGAACTTTTAAAGAAATTGTCTGGGAGGAGTAACATCTCTAATGACAGAATTTAAAGTTTCATTGTTGGGGACATTTCACTGAGTGAGAAAATTGGGGGCAAACACCTTCTAATTCTAAAACAAATGTATAAATGACTGCTCTCTCTGCTCTTTTTGAAAAATTGGGGTTATTATTAATAATTAGTTTCAATTAAAAAATCCCTTGCATTACCATACTGAAATATGATATTATTCAGGCATGAATGGGCCAACTTTTCCTTATTCTTCTGTGAAGAAGATACTCTGTAATGATATGAAGAATGAACTGAGACTATTTTTATACAATGGCTCATGAACTCACAGACACCAGGGAACAATCATTGTTTAGCATTTCAATTTGTGGTCTATCTTGGAATCATATTTTAATTAACCCAGCCAGCACTTTTGTGTGTGATAAGTGATATTATCCCTGGAGTATAGTATATAGAAAAAATATAATCTAATCTAAAAGCATGAGAGGAAAAAAAAATACTGCTCTAATCAAATCTGTTAAAGATTGGGTTAAAGAGATAGCTCCAGATTAAGCGTCTCCTGCTAAGAAGTTGCCCAGTTAATCAGTAAGAGAATTGAAATAAAAGCATCTGAGCTTCTGGCCTCTTTGGGCATGCAGTCACTGTTTCCTTTGTGGCTGTGTTAATAATCACAGTAAGTGACCTCAGGAGACCATGGCTCCTAGCAATGAAGCAGATGGCATGCTTCCCACATCACCCTACAGCTCATGAGCCATAATGCTACCCAAGTGGGATGCGAACGTTAAATAATAACAAATTAGGCTGTGTTGAAATCATGGCTTTGATTACATCTCAATAACTTTCTGTTTCCAAAGGACCTTAAGTTATATTTATAACCCATTCAAACTACTTAAAATTCCTCTAATCCAAAATCACTATGCTTCTTGTCAGTGCTTAAAGAAATAGCTATCTGGTAGGACCATACATACTCTGATGGTGAATTTGTATTTAGAAGGAAGAAAGGTTATCAGCCTCACAACTGGTTTAAGGTCCTATAAAAGTTTATAGAAATATAGTATATTAGTACTAAAAGGAATCTTGGAGGTTAGGAGGAAATGAATTTGTAACTGGGATCTTCAGACCAAACTCATTATCAAAACCACATAGATATCAGGTTTTAAATCAGTTAATAATAGTCTTTGGAGAAGCAAGCTTTCTGGAACTTTGGAAAGCTAGGGCAGAGAAATTGACCAAGGACACTCAGGCCCTGACTCTGCTTTCTCCATCTGGAGTGGGGGCTGTGACCTTGCTCATGCTGAGTTCGAGTCAACAATTAGAAGAGTTGCCGTTTGTAAACATTCCTTTAAATGGGGGCATGTCGGTGGAAGCCTATGTTCTTTCTGGGGAAGTGATTTTAATCACACATATAAAAGGGCAGTGGCATGACAAGCATTTGGTCATTTCACAGACCTGGCAGTAAGATTCCACATCCTTAGCTAATTAACCCAGGATTTGTCTAATCCTACAGTGGGCATATGTAAATTCAATTACAAATCCTTGATTTTACAGATGAAGGAAGGAAATGCAGTTCAGAGAAGAAAAATGACTTATCTAAAGTGACAGACATCTTTGGTATCAGAACTGGCAATAGAACCCAGGTCTCCCGACCCTGATAATCTATAGCCTCAAGACTCTGAAAAGAAAACCTTTACCCTATTGTTTCTGTTAATGACACTATCATATTTCAGTCACTTTTGCCTTCATTCATTTAACAAATATTTAATAAGTTCTTGGGTGGTAGAGGTACAGCAGTGAACAAAACAGCTCCAAGTTCCTGCCCTCACGGCTCTTGTATTATAGTCCAGGAAGACAGACTAGTTAAGTAAGATATGGTTTAAAGTATGTTTCAATATGTTTGAAGTGTGTCCAGTGGCAGTAAGTGCTATGAAAAAGATGAGGTGGAAAAGAGGCAAGGGGTTGTATGTGTGAGCGGGCTGTGGTGATTTTCAATAGAGTGGTCAGGGAAGACCTCAGTGGCTAGTCAATCATTTTCATAGTCATATAGTCATAGAGGGTCTACACATGTAGTGTCTACAACTTCCGTCTTTCCCTTTCCCTGAATAGAAACAGAAAGCTCCCACTGTATCTCTTCCTGACCACAGATTATCTCTTTTCTCTCTTTCTCTGTCCTCTCTGTCTTATTGTGATGCATCCATTTTCCTGCTTCCAGCCTAATTTTCAAGGAAATCAAACCTGAGTCATATCATTCCCCGCCTCTGAAAGCTTCAGTGATTCCTTATTCCATACAGCTTCTTGACTAGGATGTTCAAGTCTTTCCATGTGGCCATATCTCCTCTTCCCTCCAGCACCCCTCCTGCTGAGTAGGCCACTCTTTGCTTTCCCTATCCATCTTGCCCCACTTTTTCCTCTTTTAGGAATGCTCTTCTACCAGTTGTATCTTTGGCCATCTTCACAGGTTCATCTCAAATGACGTCCTTTTCCGTGAAGTTTTTTCTTGATCCTTTCTTCCTCCATCCCTGCTCCTCCCCTGAAAAAAAAATCCAGTTTGCGACTCAAGGGTAAGAATTGGTCTTCTACTCATCTTTCATTAGTGTGACTTCTGGCCCACTGTATGTAGCTGCTCCATAAGGGTTTGCCGAATCAAATTGAACGATACTTATCAGATTGCACTGACAATCAGGTATCTTAACAAAGAATTGAGATTTCAATGTGGGTTCAATATACTGCTCCTGAAAATGTAGACAAAGTATAGGAGAAAGAGTATTTAATAGAATATATTTAAAGCAGGAAGAGGCTTTCAATAATATAGCCTCTTCTATGCTCAGAGATAGTTGAAGAGAGAATGTACTCACGTGAATTTATGTGGGAAGCTGGCTGTCAGCTGAGCCATGTGGAAATGAATCTGCCTTAAACTGTTTTCAGCTAAAATAAGCAACATTTAGAAATGTTGTCTATCTCTTTAGGTTAGTACTAAATTATCCCACAGCTTTCTGAAGCTCATCAAATTAATAATTGTTTCCAATGATCTGTAAACAGGCTTACTTTAAGCAATTAACCCATTTGCTCTGTTAATATAAAAGAGTGCAGTAACACAAGATTGGAAGTTGACAGGGTCAGCTGAGGATAGCTGGGTCCTTGCCCATTGGTTCATTCCCTGCTACCATGCTGCACAGCTGTGTACCAGAGACTTGCCTCTGGAAGATTTAGCCTTTTCTCCACCTGAATCCATATTTACCATGACGTAGGAGCTGCTTTTTCAGCAGTGAAAAGAGTCTGGGAATGGACAGCTGCTTCTATAAGCAGTATCCTGTCCCCGGCATCAGGGTGGAGGGGCAGCCTGTGAATTGGCCTCATGAATTTTCCCTGATGCTGACCTTGCCCTCTAATCTTTCCTGTCTTAATTACTCGGTCAACTTCTGCTCTGACTGTCTCACTTTCTGGCTTATAATCAATTCATGGCTAGTGCTGATATTTAGCCCTGAATTTTGCACCCATAGTTTGGATTCCTTTTGGGCAGAAATCTAAAAAAAAAAAAAAAAAAAAAAAATCCTACTCAGAGGATTAGTTTCTTCTGGGTAAGTTTTCTAGAAGTGAATTTGCCAAGAGGGTACATATAAAACAAAACAAAACAAACAAAATCTCCATCTGCCGTTTCTAGCAGAAAGGATTTAAAAGCATCTTTCGTACCCAAAGGATTAGACTCTGTTGGGCAAGCTCATAGACTCAATTCTGGATCCCTTCTCTTGGAGTGACAAGGCCTTTTAATCCTACATAATTTTTAATCCTACATAACATAGATGAGCCTAGTACCCTTATTCAAGTGATAGTCATCATCTCATTTTAAGAAGAGACAAGTGAAAAGCAGTGAATTGCTATGCTTTGAGACTTATTTTTTTTTTTAAGTTTTCTGTATTAATATGTAGGTGTTTTACTTTAGGGGTTAATACTTTAGTAATTAGAAATTTAATTGGTAATTTTTTTTGCATTCTGAAGCTAATCGTGGAGAATCAGGACTCCCCATGTCTGTCTGTGAATATACTATGGTATAGTGACTATACCACTCACCCTAGTCAGAACCTTAAGAACCATTTTTTAAATACCTAAAACCCATGTGTTCTATCTTTTAAATATCTTTTCTTATTAAGGTCACCTGTGGCCTCCATGTTGCTAAATTCAGTGAAAAAGTCTTAATCCTCATTTTTCTTGCCTACCAGTTAAGATGACATAGATGACCATTCCCTTTGTCTTGAAATAAGTTTGTTCACTGGGTGTCCAGTGGAGCAGTGTTCTCCTGGTTCCTCCTGTTTTCCTCGTCACTCCTTGGTTTTCTTTGCTTGTTCTTCCTCTTTCTAATCTCTCATAACTAGAGACCCTCAGTGCTCGGTTCTTGGATGTTTTCTCTTAACAACACTAAGTCTCTTGGTGATTTCCTCCAGGCTCATGGTTTTAAAAACCATCTGTATGAAGATCTCTCCCAAATTTGTATATCTAGCCCAGATTTCTCTCCTGAACTGCAGACTCATTTATGCAGTGGTTCACTTCTCATTTACATTTAGATGTCTAATTAGCTTTGAAGTCTAATAAAGTTGAACTCCTGATCATTTCTATGAAACCTGCTCTTCTTATAGTTCTTCTCATCTCAGTAAATGGCTATGTCATCCTTCCATGTTTTCAGGCCAAAACATCTTGGGGTTATGCTTGACTCTTCTTGACTCTTCCCTTTTTCTGATATTTAATCTGTCAGCAAATGTGGTTGGTTCTGTCTTCAAAATATATCTACAATATAGGTAGATATATACCTCTCCAAATTGCCATTATCTTTTACCTGTTTTTTGTAATGACTTCCTAACTGGTCTCACTGTTTCTGCCCATGACCCTATACAGCCTTTCTCAAAACATGAGTCACAATTACCATGTCACTTTTCTATTCCAAACCCTATAGTGGTTTCCCATCTCTCTCAGAGTAAGAGTCAAAGGCATTATAACCACTAAAAAGGCACCATAGTATCGAACTCTTTATTTAGCACTCTGAAGTCATTTTTCTGTGACTTTCTTTTCATTCGCAAAATGGCAGCCTCACTGGCCTCTTTGTTATCCCTCCCCGAGCAAACATATAGGACCAGACTGTCCAATGAGACAAACATGAATCAGTGCTGTTAAACCATATTACTCTATTAGATGGTGTCAATCACACAAGGAGTCTAGTTTTATACAAACTAGAGAGTGGTCCCTGATATCAAGGGCACCTCTGAAGGCCCTTCTTACATTAGACATGATCCTTTGGCTTGGAACAGATGAGGTATCCAAATGAGGTTCATGAGATTACCTCAGACAGAAGGAATATTTAAATTCTTAAACATCTCCATTTTATCCTCTAGAGTGTTATATTTGTATATGATACAGATATGATGCATATCTAATATCCTACAGGAAGACATACCTCATAAATGTTAGCTTCTATTTGCTTAGGTCATCCTTAACTAGGGACATCTTGCTACAGGCATTTCAGAGATTGTTTCTTCTTCCTGGGTAAATCCCATTAGTTTAATTATTCAGATGTCCAGATGATAGGTGTTTAGGAAGTTGCAACCCTTCTTCCCCCATCCCCCTTTCCTCCCACTCATGCAAGCACAGCCCTGCTTACAGGGTGATCCTTGAAATGCTCTGGATGAAGATACTCTCATAGCCTGCTCCTTAACTTTCTTCAGATCTTTACCAACCTTCCTGGTGAGATTTTAAGCCCATTCCCTCATACATTCTCTTCCTTTCCCTGACTTTTCCCGTTTTGTACTTTTGATCTGCAATCCTATTATTTCACTTATTCATCTTGCTTGTAGATTGTTTATGCAATTAGAATATAACATTCATGAGGGTAGAGATTTTTGTTCACAGCTCTATCCCTAGTGCCTGGAATGGCATGTGGCCATGGTGGGTTTGCACTTTGTATTGGTTTACTTAAATGACTGTTTGTATGTCTCCTGTGCCACCACAGTGGTCGAGGACCTCATCATTCCTCACATAGATTACTGCAGACTGCTGGCATATCGTTTCCAGCATGATTTCTCTCAAACTCACATTTGCTCTGTGGTCATATCTCAGTCCTGCTTCAAATTCTTTGGTGGTTCCCATAGCCTTCAGGATAAACTCCATATTTCTTAGTATGACACTCAGGGCTTCTTCAGCTCTCCAACCCCACTGCAGTTTCTTTCTCTCCCTCATACATACGTGTCTTTTACTTTCATTTTGTTTCTGAATTTTTGTGCCTGAAATGATCTATTTCAATCATCTGAATAGCTCCATAGTGATTTAGCCAAAAGCTCTTTCCTGTAATGTCTTACCTTATTCCCTTTTGTCTGGATTAAGGGTTCTTCTTCTGTAGCAACAGTGCCTGCCTCTGCTATAGCATTTACCTGTGATGTAGTACTTCTCCTTGAATGTATATTTCTTATTCCCTAGACTTCAAGCTTCTTTAGCTCTTTTCGTTTTGCATCTCCCAAGACATTTGGTAATTTAGTTCACAGTAGGTCCTCAAAATGCGTTGAATGAGTAAAGCCCGACACCAAAGAATAAAGGGCATTTAGATAGGTGTAGCTTTAAAAATAGTTCTGACTTGGTTGTACAAGACCCAGAAGATTGTCTCCTCCATCTCACAGATCAGGTCTCATGGAAGGATACACAAAGAATAACAACTAAGTAAGTATCCCTGCTAAGATCTAGTCTGGGAGGAAATGATAATGTTGGTGATGTTGGTGAATGCTCAAATCATATTACGCGGTGTGTTTCCTTCAAGGTATTGAATTGTAAGCAGAGAACTTTGAGGAAGAGGCTTATTCATCTTTATCCCATACTTAAAAGCTCTGGAGAAATTAGCCATAATTAAATCCTTGTTGTGTTGTTAAATAGGTCAACTTAAAGAAGTGAATGGAAATTTTTTGACCCATGATCTTGTTATATTATGCTGTGAGTCAAGTGTTAACTAGAGAAGGGCACATTTTCCACTGATATTCACAAATCTTGGCTTGCTGGAATTGTTACTTTTGATTCTAAATGTCCAAATTTACAATTTACAACACCAAAGCTTGTTATCTCCATGAATGTTTGCACAGAAATCAAGATTAATAAAAATAATCATTTATAAAATGTCATTTACCTACTGATTTATTAATTTAGGCTGGTATGTCTTTATGAAACTGCTATACATGGGAAACCTGATAGGCTAAATTGAAAAATTCTATATTTTCAGGTATTTTAAAATATAATTTCTGTTCCTATAATTTGTAATACCTGTTTCAATTATTGCATTGTCTTTTTTGAGAAAACAGTATCTTGCTCATGTATTTCATATAAAAATGACTAACTCGTACACTTTTTTTAATAGTAATGCAATCTGTTAAAATTAAAATGTTTTAGGAAATAGATTTCAAGATATAGGAGAGAATTGATATGAGAAGATCCTTTAGAGATTTAGACTAGCACATTGTCTTGCAGGTGTTATCCCGAAATAGTCTTTTTTTGCTTTTTAAATTAACAGTCTTCTTAGATTAAGCCCAAAAATGATCTACCTTATACTAAATTCTGTTCTCTAGTGAACAGCCCTATGGGCAGTATAGCTTAATCTCAGTATTATAGAGTTTATTTATTTGTTTATTTGTATATATTATTATAGATTTAGATTACAGTTTAGGTAATTGTTTTCTCAATTATGTTCTAGTGATCATAAATATAAACATTTGGAAGTTGGAGTATTAACATGCTATTTTTAAAATATACTCTTCTTCAGAAAGCAGTATTTTAAAGGAGACCATTATACATATGAGCTATTATATAGAAGATATACAAGCATGAATGAACAAAACAGAAGGTTCTTAGTGATTAATGGAAGTTCTTCCTACTGTTCTGTGAACACATTTTTTATTTTACTCTTGGTCTTGTTTTCAATCACTTTTTTTTTCCTTCTCAGGTATGTACATTGTACATTTATGTGATCACCTCACATTTGAGGATGACATATTAGCTGATCTTTATTCCTACAAATGTCTGCTTCATTCAGATTTGTGATAGAAGGAAAGATAGTAGGAAAGAACAATCTTTAGTTATTATTTTATTGATATTCCAAGAATTTTTAAAGTGTTCTTTATTGGGCAAAGTTGTGGGATGGAATTATTTATTATTAACATATAGTGTATTATTTGCCCCAGGGTACATGTCTGTGAATCATCAGGCTTACACATTTCACAGCACTTACCATAGCACATAAAGTTGTGAGTTTTAATACAATAATACATTTTTGTGGAAGGGAAACGTGCCTTGCTTAATTACTGAATCAAATATCCTTTGGAAAAAGGTATTTTGAAGATTTATAGGCCATATGTTTCATACCAAAGTAACCATTCACTGTGTGAGTTTAGGTTTATAAGCTATATAGGCTCATGATGAGCTTTTAATTTCTAAAGAAATGAATCAGTAGGGCAAAGGGAGGTGCAAAGTCTTAGAAGAATTTGCCTTGTGTAATAATTGAAGAATCACTTGGGTAAAATCCCCACTGATCTAGCTTTTGTTGGACGAAAGAATGCAATTACATTAAAAATTAATACTTCAGTGTAGTATGGAACCAGTGCTGCCTGAATTATTATGTGCCAAATTAGGTTGCTGTAAACAATAACAAAATGGGTGACTGTGCAGATGGAAGCTCAGAGTTATTTAAACTTGCACTGCCTTGTTTAATGAGATGCGGTGAGAGCAGAAAATATTTAATTTAGTAACGGGTGACCTGAATCACTCTGTCCTACAGAATGATAGAGTTTGGATTAATTTTCAGTTAAAACAAAATATAACTGAATAACCACACCTATCAATATATAATGTAGACTATTTCATATTATTCAGTTTTTAGTTAGAGACATGGCAGCTTTCACTGGGGTTATTGTGGTTTTTATGTGAAACACAGCCAACCAAATTAAGTCTTTGTTGGTTTTTTCCCCCTTAGAGAATCTGAGAATGCTTTCTGTTTCTTTCTGGTTGGATTACATTAAGATCATAATCTAATAAACACCTTGAAGGAAATCTTATTTTAGTATTTGTCTGGAATATAATTGTGTAAGTCTGGTCTGCTTTTATAAATTGTAGGTGGTTTAAGATGATTAAATAAAAACAAGATGGACTGATCTCGTATTTAGAAAGATCTCTGGAGCCGATGATCAACCCAAATATTCTTTAGTTAAGTACCTGAAACTGCTTCTTGACATTGCTTTCCATCTTTTAGAGTTAGTGCACTCTTCTCAAAGTTTGGGTATTTTGGAAACTTCTCTCTCAGAGGGTATGAATTCACAGTTTATGATAATTAAATGTGGCAGTTTGGGGCAGGGAGTTGAATTATTGAAGAGCCACCTTGTGTCGCTTTAGGGGTACTCAGGCTATGGTTATCCTGTAATATTGAAACACACAGTTACATTCAACATTAAAAACTTTTCACTCTAGGCGGTCCTCTCCGAACAATGGACATGTAGTGAACATCTGTGGTGAGAATGAGAAGCTGCAATTGTGCTTTGAACTTCTTTGTAATTGTGGAGTACAGTTTATTGTCTTAATTCCTCTTCAATGGAATGATTCTTTATTGTATCTCATTTATTTGAAGTTGGTTTCCAAACTAAATTAAAAGAAAAAAAACATATGTCATGTAATGCGGTGAATGAAAATGTGTCTCTAGAGTCACTTGTGTAAGCATTTAGTGTTAGGGATGTGACTGCGTTTCTTTTTCACATCTGAACTCTGCACAGTTGTAACATGGTATTTTTTAGAAAATGTTGAAAATTAGATTCAAGCATTTTTCAAATCCGAAAATTATTATAGTTCATATATGTGTAAGTTTCAGGTGTGGAACCTTGGATCGGTTTTGGCTTAAAGGCAAAACAAAGTGTTACATTTACATATGCCATTTTGTAACTCCGTAACTTTGGAAATAAATGCTTTTGTATTAAAAAAACAGCTTAATACTTTAAAAGAAGAAAAAGGAGCAGATTATTTTATGAGCTTGCTAGAATATTATCTAAATCAAGTCACTGATTCTTTTGTTTTAAATAAAAACAAACTCACTTTTCCAAGGAAACAACATGTAGTGTACCATATAAATCTCTGTGCTTTAGTTTCCTCTTGGAGAGAGAATTGACATTTCAAGGTTTATTCTTTTAAATGACAAGACTTTAGAATGTTACAGCTATTGAATATCTCTGAAGAATAGAAAACAAAATCAAATGTATTTATTGTTTCCAGAGATAGTCCTTGGTATTTGCGGCTTTGAATAATAGAATACAGGAAAGCTAGTCTGTGGAGTTATTTTCTGGTTAGAAACAGCATATAGAATTCTAATACTTAGTTAAAGCTTTTGGTTGCAATAGTAATTATTACAGGACAGTTTCTGTACTCTGAGTGTTCTAGAAATGCTCATATTAACCAGAGTATGAAATTTGGATTAGTAGGCTTTAGTTCAAATCCTGGCTCCTCTGTCCCTGGTCCTTTTGTTTTTTAGATACTAGACATGTTGCTGACCTTTCTTAAGCCTCATTTTCCTCATTTGTAAACCTGTGTTTATAATTCATGACTTACAGGTTTTTATTAGACTTATATGTGAATGTTTTTGTTAATTATATACTATAATATCATTATTATTTCTTTTTATTAAAAGTTTCTTTGTAAAGGAATCCTATATTGAATCATTTAAAATGGAGAATTTTTTTAAAGTGATTACCACTTTTTTTCTCTCCTTCCCACCAGTCCTTTGTTCTATTAATTTTGTACTCAGAAATTTTCAAATGCTGTGTTTAAAATTGTGTCTGTTGATATTATACTTGTGATATGTTTGAGAACACATTCTAGCTTCTTGGAAGAGATGGTATTCAATTCGTAGTTGTGGTTTATTTGTATTCTTTAATTAGTATGTTTGCAGTATTTTTGGGAAGAGAAACCAGTCTCTCAGTATTGGCACCTTTAGAGAGAGAGTGCATACCAGAGCGGGAGGGGGAGGGGCAGAGGGAGAGGGAGATAAACAGACTCCCCACTTGAGTGCAGAGCCCAACACAGGGCTCTATCCTAGGATCCTGAGATCTTGATCTGAGCCCAAATCAAGAGTTGGATGCTTAACTGACTGAGCCACCACATCACCTCAGTAATAGCGCCTATTTTGATCACTGTGAAAATAAATGCTTAAAAATATGTATTGGTAATATGCATTTAAATTTACTGCATGTCTTTTCATGGCTTGATAGCTCATTTCTGTCTAGCACTCAATAATATTCCGTTGTCCTGATGTACCACATCTATTTTATTGATCCATTTACCTACTATAGGATGTCTTGGTTGTTTACATGTTTTGGCAATTATGAATAAAGTTACTATACGCATCCATGTGCAGAGTTTTGTGTGGACATAAGTTTTGATTCTTTGAAGTGAACATAGAGGAATTTGATTGTGAGTATTTGCAATCTTTAAAATAAACGTTGAGGGTGCCCGGTTGGCTCAGTCGGTTAAGTGTCTGCCTTCAGTTCAGGTTATGATGCCAGGGTCCTGGGATGGAGTCCTGCATCAGGCTCGCTGCTTATCCAGGAGCCAGCTTCTGCCTCTCCTCCCTTGCTCTTGCTCTCTCCTTCATTCCCTCTATCTTAAATAAATAAATAAAATCTTTTAAAAAATTACATTAACTTTGAATCCCAATTTAGCCAAATATTACTCCCCATAAAGAATCCCACTGTTCTCACTAGTAGACTTATATTACAAAAGAGCTCCATTCAATTATTATTATATATGTCTTTTTGTCAACAAAAATCTCTGGACATAGAAAAAAATGTGTGTTGGTGGTGGTGGTGGCGTTGAGTGGAGGTGAAATCGCCATAGAATTAGCAATTTGATTGGTCAAGAACTGCTGATGTATTAATTTGGAATAATAAATTAAAAATGTAAAGTGGTTGTATCTGGGTATGAGATCATGGGTATATAAACAATTTTCCACATCATGTTAATTGAGTTACATTTGAGAGTTGCATATATGTTTCCCATGCAAAAATTGACATGATAGAGAGCTAAAGATTTTTTTCCAGAAACAAAACGTACAAACTAGATAAGCTTTGTATGTAGCTTGATTTTTTTTTTCTTTTTGCCTCTATTAATACATCGGGCTCATTGTTTATCCAATAAAGTAGTATTAAGTATACCAACAATCTACCTGAGGATTACAGTAGCACTCTGAGTATGGTAGTAGAAAACGAAATGTCCCATTTCAGAGGAGTTTTTAATCTATGAAATAGCATGTTTGTGTTCATTTCTGTTTACCAGATCAGCTATTGATAGGTGAAAACAAAAGTATTCCATATTTGTTATGGTCCATATTTGTATACTTTCCCTTGGGCAGATTTGCATATATTCAAAGACTTAGGATCACTGTAGAATGCTTAGGGCCATCCACTTGACTTTGGGATGAGCAAAAACAAACAGAACAAAGGCAAACAGATTTCTGCTCAAATGAAAACTAGTTAACTTCTTTTTCTCTACCATTCATAGCCACCAAAGCAAACTTTTTAAAGCCTTTTTCACTCAGAAATCCCTTCCAATGAGGCTATTTTGGGGAAAAAGTGCTTAGCTGAAATCAGAGGTAATTTGATGCATGTCTTCTATGTGTTAGTGAATTGCTTCTAAATGGCCTTGAAATCTGTGCAGTTAGATAATTTCTGCAAATATTTTGTTTAGTGTTTCAGTGTTTTTGCACAGCATTGATGTAGTTGCTCTTATTTAAGAATCAATATATTTCACCTAGGAATCTCGATTTCTGTTTGTTTGTTCGTTTGTTTGTTTTTTGTTTGTTTGTTTTAAAGTGTTTCATCAGGCCATTCTGTACCCACACCTCTGTCTGGCAGTGGTTTTCTGGGCTGAGTGAATATTTTCCTCCTCACTTCACTAAGAGTCCCACTGGGCCTGTTCACTTACTTCTTTTACTTGCCCAGCTTTTGTAAACATTTCACTTTGTCAGCCTTTGGCCAAAATACTTCTCTGCCTTAAAAGTTGTCTGTAGCAGGTGTTGAGGGCCTTAATACACATCGATATGTACTTTGGGATTCTTTGGTAACAGTTTGACCCCACCTAGTTGGTCTGATCTTTCTGAAACCCAAATTTGAGATTGTCCTGAGTAAAGCTCATTGAGGTTTAATGGGCTCTCTTCAGATCTTTGATGTTGCTTTTCATGACCTTGGCCTTGACTTTCCCTCAAGGGCTTTATTATCTGGTAGTCCCTACAAGCAAACCGAATCCTCTCTAACTTCCTCCTACCTCTGAACCTTACATTTTCTGTTGCGTGGAGTGTGTTCTCACCCTTGTTCATCTGGCTTAGAGCTTCTTCTCTTCCCTGGACAGCCTGCCCTCATGCTCGCTCTTCCTCCTGGAGTGGGGTGCCCCATCCTGCTGGCTGGGAGCTCCTTGGGATCTGGCAGGGTCATATTTTGCTGCACGCTACACCTACTCACTGCACCTGTGAGTATTCATTTAATAAATGGTTCCTAAGAGTTTTTTGTTTGTTTGGTTTTGTTTGTTTGTTTGTTTTGGTGTCATTTGCCTGTTCTAATTTTCTCATAGCATTGAAATTTAGATAGTTTACATTTTGAGAAATGCTTAATTTTAGTGGAAGAGTGACAGATTCCCCTTCCCTCTGTCCCATAGTAGATATTCTAGGCAAGACCGTTATCACATATAATTTTATTAGATTACAATAAGTCTTTTTCATATTCTCTCTCTCTCTTCTTTTTTAAAAAAGATTTTATTTATTTATTTGACTGAGAGAGAGAGTTCATAAGTAGGCAGAGAGGCAGGCAGAGAGAGAGGGGGAAGCAGGCTCCCTGCTTAGCAGAGAGCCTGATGCGGAGCTCCATCCCAGGGCTCTGAGATCGTGACCTGAGCCAAAGGCAGAGGCTTTAACCCACTGGCCACCAAGGCATCCGCATATTCTCTCTCTTTTTAACTCTGTTTTCTTGATAGATAGAATTGGAAACATTTATAGAAATTAGAGGAAGGATAGGAAGTATTAGTAAAATCTGTGAAAGTTTTATAACTCTAATTATATAATTTTTACTTCTAAAGGAAGCCATTTATATGAACACAACCTAAATCTTTATTCTTATAAGTAATAACATTGTCAATCTTAGAATTTAGTAACTTTTAAAATGTAGTCTCCCAGCAAGACTCTCGTATTTTAAAATAACATGCAGTAGAAAACGCCATTTTCCAGTGCCTGGGGCTAAAAAACCAAATTCATGCATCTGAAACAATATCAAAAGATATCTCTGAATAATTATCTGCATATTGTGCCAGTGTTACTAATCTTAAATAGATTCTTCACAGGTTCTCAAAAATAGAATTTTAATTCAAATGCTCAAAAAGCACAGTTTTGTGTTGGCTTCGAGCCTAATGCAACATTGGAGCCACATATGATTCCTCAGTGGCTGGTATTTTTTTCCTCTCCTACCTCCTATCCCAAATTATTCCCTGTCCCCTTTCCCTTTTTTACAAGTGATGTCCACTAACCTTACTCTTCTCTAATCTTATGACAGTTATTTAAAATATTCTTATGACACTACTTAGGGTACTTGTTTATCTGCTATAATAACTTGTATCTCTGGAATCTGTTGTCCAGTTCTGAGTTTATACTGCACAATTCAGAATTTATTCCATTGGCATATTTCTAAAAGCCCCATATACAAATATTTATAAACACTTGCACACACACACTTTGATTTTATTATTCTTGTTGGTTTATGGTGCCTTCCTTTTGTATGTACCATCCGAACAAATTGTTACTTCATTTGATCAAACTCATTCCTAAGGGAAATACTTCTGTGTGTGGAGAATAGAGAGGAACATCATTTTTCACTTTAGAATGGAGAGGAATACCACTTCATTGTAGGAAGAGATGATTGGTGAGATTCTGAGAAACGTTCTCTTCTCCTAGTTAAAGTAAATTCTCTTCCTCTTTTTTGCTCATGCCACAGTTTTCAAGTTGGGAGAATATTTTGTTAGAAGATGATTTACTAGGTAGGCCTTCAGAGAGGTTCTTGTGTTAGGGAGTAAAACTCGTGAAGAAAGTGGTGACCAAAAAAAAAAAGTGGTGACAAGGACATTATATTTTTTAATGCAAGGTGGAAGTTCAATAGAAAAAGTACTCCCCACCCAAATGAATAGTTTTATATCCTTAGAAGCAGTATGTAAACATTGAGTAATAAAAAGTAGGACATATGGATTTGTCTTTTACTTCTGTAAAGTTGAAAATTTTACTTATCTAAAGCAGGTAACCTTCTTGTCATATAGGATGGCAGCCCAAAACATGAAGGGCTTTAAGTTCTGTCATTGTAGGAATTACTAATCCATGCATTACCAACTCTAACAACTTGGGAGTTTACTAGTGCAGTGAATATTCCTGACCATATGCTTCAATTACATTGCAGCTTATAATTCTGTGAGAAAATTAGATGAAGGATTATCAGTGATAGTGAACACTGTAAGCATAGTGTTTTGGAATTGAACACATTAATAAATACATATTTAATATTTCACATATTAAATATTTCTGGAATTAGTGAATGACCAGTGAACAAGGCAGCATCATACTATATATACATATATTAATTAATGCTGTTTCTTCTGAAGACAGCTGCTACTTACATGTGGTAAAATGTAAGTAAAATGAATAAGGCAGTTCTTTGGTAACAGTATTTTCACCTTCAGACATAAATGAGTCCCAAGAAAAGTACACAGAAAGAGATTTGTTATATGACAGAAAAAAGAAATATCTTAAGGTCTACTTTTTCTTTTCTAGTAAAATACAACATCGTAAATATAGAAAATCAAGAAATAGGTAGAGAAGACCAGATAGTAGATAGTTTCTAAATAACTGAGTCATTATAAAAGATAATAGTGTGGCAGAATTCATACTTAATTAATTGAGGAATATTTATAAATTTATTTCTCTTTCATTTTTGGAAAAATTCTAGCATGCTCCTGGTTTTAGCCTCCCACATTTGTTCTCCCTCATGCCTCAGTCATGATCTAGTTGTGCTGTGGTCTTTGGTTGAGTTGGGGGAACATTTAGCATGGTCATCTAACATATCTGGCAATTTGATGATGCATGAAGCCTTCAGAACTAAAGGGATGGCAAAAATGCCCCCAGGAAGCTCTTAGGTGTGTTAGGAATGGCTCACTAGGTGACATACAGCTGATGCAAAGTACCCAGGCGATTCGGGGTAATGAATTGTGCTTTGTAGCCCGTTCCATTTCTCAGCACTCCAGTAACTGCTTTCCTCACTGTTTCTTTAACTGGTCCCCTGGATTGTGAAGTATTGTTAAGATGGAGCTCCCTTTTGTTTCCCTTTTATCCTCTGGAGTTGGAGCTATGAAAGGCAGATTCATTTATTGTTTAGTTGAATCAGAACGGCTGCAATTCCACAAACAAATTGGACTTCAGTTAGGAGTGCTTTGTCATAAATAATCTTGGAAGAGATTGGATTCTTTCCTAGCTGATATACTTCAACTGTACATTAAAATCAGTGTCCCAGAGGGCCTGATTTACTGGTGAACTGAGTGATCACTGAGCATCATACACTTGTCCTCACCCCGCTCTGTTGTAGTCATCTCTATTTCCCTAAAGCACATTCAGCATAAGTTTATGGTAAGGGGAGCAAATATTCTATTTTCTGAATTATTCTTTTCATTTTAGCCTCCATTTAAAAAAAGTCAGTTCTGAGATGCACAACTCTTTCAGTGAATAATTCTTCATGATCTGGAAAGAAAACCTATTTCATAGATTGGTTAAGAGCATTTTCCATGGTTGGGTCAGGTGAATCACATTTTTCACATATAATGTTAGGACATTTTAAAATTTAACAACATGTTTTTGCTAGAGGCTTCAAATACCTTAGCAATACCTGCAAATACCTCTTTCCGTTGACTGTAAAAATGATTTTTTTTTTTTTGGTCTCCATTAAAAGTATATTTACTTCATTTTGTTTCAAGTTATTTGGTTCCATAAATCATCTGGAGACAGAAAATCCAATAGTTTTCCTCCTTGGAGGAACATACATATATAAGGCATGTACCCTATATATATGTAAAAAGCTAAAACTTAACCTAGTTACATTTGGCTAGACCCTTGATACTTAAGTTTAAATGCCACAAGTAGCACTTTGCTTCCTTGATTCATAAATGCTGCTGTGGTCAGTTATACTATATCTGTAGGAATCAGTTTGTGCAAATAGAGTGGGTTGGCATTAATTTTTTAAGCTTTTTTTTTTTTTGCTAGACACTTTATACATGTTATTTAACTTGAGGTAAATATTATCTCCATTTTTACAGGGGGGAATCTAACACAAGGGTTAAATGATATACCCTCGTATATCACTGTAAAATGATATACATTTTATTTATATGATATACATTTATAATGATATACATTTATTTATCATTTTAAAACCAGAATTTGCATATAAATCTAGCTTCCAAAGCTTATATACTTCATCCTTGCCCACTACTCTTTGTCTTGTATAAGGATAAAGTTCTTACAAAGCAAAGAACAATTTTATACATGATAGAAAACAGCCTTGAATGTGTGTTTTTTTTTAAACTGAATGTGTTTATACAGTAACTTTTTAAAAAGTTCTATTTGTAACTTTGAATTATTTATTTTTCTCAAGTGAGGTACACCCATAGTGACTTGGAGTGTATTGACAGATGTTTTCTGTGGATACACTCTTGTTGGTAATATTCAAAAGAATATTCAATTAACAGTGCTTAGAAAACAAGATGGAAATGTTAATTTTTGCCTAACTCAAGCCTGAAAAATAAGATATTTTGCCATACAGTGTTTTGCAGAAAAGTATGCTCAAAACACTGTGGATTTTGCCTCTGCTGAATGTGCTCAGTTATTACTGTACCATGTGTATTTTAGGTGCTCCATGGTTTGCATTTTAAAAACATTTAGTGTTCATAGCACTTCAGTGTCTCTAAGACATAGGGTCCGGGTAGGTGTGATATCTAACCATAGTAGAGACTTAAGAGTGGGTGTTGCAATGAAAAAGATAATGTTTAATTTTTCTGACATCAAACTTGTATGCCTCACAGAGAAATTTAGTAAAAGTAATCAGACTGAGTACCAATGTATACTAGGTCCATAGCGTAGACCTGTGAGTACTAGTCTTCATAACAGATTTGACAGCAACACAAATCTGTTAAAAGAAGGAGAACCATCCTTGATATGAAATAATGGGATTCATAGATACAACACATTGTAGTTTTCCCTTTTAATTACTGTGTGAGAACAAAATCATTTTTTGCAGCTGGTCCTTCTTCATGTTCATTTGCCTTGACCGAATCTTACACCTAGGGATTTAAAACATGACATAAAACAGGTGTGAATCTGTACCTAATAATTGGCTGCAGCTTCTGTCCTTCCTGTAAAAATTAGTGAGGTTGTAAACATCTGTAACAATAATAAAGACAGCCTTTTTTTCCCCTTAAGTGTAAAATGCTTTTCGAACCATTGTTAGATTATATGTGGGAATCAAATCACAAACTTAAATAAGTCAAGTTATTAAATTACACTTTCTAGAAGAATAGATTTTAAAGAAATGATGAGTTTCAGTCAGTTTAAGTAGAGTTGGCAAGCAGCCATTCATAATGGCCTAGTGTGACATTGATTTTTGACTAGAAGAAATGAAAACATAGGGCCCCTGGGTGGCGCAGTTGGTTGAGCGACTGCATTCAGCTCAGGTCATGATCCCGGAGTCCTGGGATCGAGTCCCACATCGGGCTCCCAGCTCCGTGGGGAGTCCGCTTCTCACTCTGACCTGCTCTCTCTCACTCTCTCTCTTTCCTAATAAATAAATAAATAAAATCTTAAAAAAAAAAAAAAAAAGGGACGCCTGGGTGGCTCAGGTGGTTGAGCGGCTGCCTTTGGCTCGGGTCATGATCCCAGCGTCTTGGGATCGAGTCCCGCATCGGGCTCCTTGCTCCGCAGGGAGCCTGCTCCTCTCTCTGTCTCTGCCTGCCTCTCTGCCTGCTTATGTTCTCTCTCTGTTGAATGAATAAGTAAAATCTTTAAAAAAAAAAAAAAAGAAAGAAATGAAAACATAGCAGTAACTGTGTATCCCTTAAGGAAACATTCTATAGTATTGACACACTTGGTTGCCCTTAAGAGCCCCTACCAAAACTTTATTCAAATTGAATTTTGACCGTACTAATGAGGAAATCTATTCATTGTCAAAGTCAAAACATGTGTTGTGAAAATAAGATGCTAATCCCAAACTATTATCTTAGCGACTATTTCTACCATTCTTCCTTAAGGACACAAGATGTTTTATTTTAGACAAGACCTCTTTTTTTTTCAGCAAAAATTACAAAATAACACTTAATTACATTTAGTAAGAACACTTAGGCTTACTCATTGTGCAGATAGTCTATCGAAACAAAATCAGTTGATTTGGCTCATTTTTTTTCTCCTATATTTTCTCCAGTGATTACTGCTCTCATCTGCTTGCCAAATTGATGGGACTTGGCAGTAAAAAATAAGCAGTTGAAAATGTGGAAGATTAAGTTTTCTGGATTTCATAGATGATCATCAGAGATAAAGATTACAAAAAGTTCATTTTATCAGTTTGGCATGCAGCATGATGAATTTGTTTTCAGTCACAATCAACTAGACCTAATTTAAGATTCCTTGCCTTAAGAGAGAATGTTGTTTTTATTTCCCAGATTTTCACAAATTTGCTGGGTTCAACCAAGGAGGTGTTTATAATTCTTGCACAATTTGTCTTTGTCTTGTCATTAAGTGTGAGAACATTATATTCAAATTGTATTAAAAATGTGTGAAAATTCGCAGTGGATAGTGGTACCATGTTTAATTGGCATAAAATAGGTCTTGTTGAAATTAGAGCCTAGGAGGGTGAACACTGGCTTTGAGGTGTGATCATATTGAATGCCATACCTAATAAAGTTTATTCACGTAAGGGAAAGAAATGAGGGTGGTGATTTCAGAGAAACTAGGTAGTGTTTACACAAACCTGTAACTTGGATAGCAAATTGACTACTAGATAACGTTGAATTTAAAGTGAATTTGAGCCAGCCATTCAAGTTCCAATTGGCAGTTACCTGGAATGAGTCCAAATTTGCAAAGAAGGAAGATGTTCTGAGCCACTGCTGCTCTTTGGGCATAGTGACCAGAAGCCTGATTTCATCTTCCTCGGCTGAGCGGGGGACATCTCGATCTCTGCCCCTCTACACCAAACATGAAAGCTACAATTCCTACAATTACAGCAAGCACATTACATGTATTCCCACTTAGTTTTAAGAATAATTCTGAAAGGCAGTTGTTACTATGCGTATTTTACAGATGTGGACATTAAGTTTCAGAGAATTTAAGGAATCTAATCAAGGTTATTCAGCTAATTGAATTTGTACTCATACTAGGTCTTTCTGATTGCAAAACCTTGACTTTTCCATTCACCACACGCTATTACAAATTACTCCCCCCAGATTAGAATAATTCCTCCACATAACGTTGTCTGTCTTGGGTCAGCTTTAAGTTCAGCTTATGTCAAAAAAGCTAATTTTTGCACATGGATATTCTACCTTTGAAGAAGTATTTTAGCACTCTAAAACCCTTCTTCTAGATCATTTGGGTGAGGGCTTAAAAGAGAGGCAGCTGCTGGAATTCTTTTCCTAGACTGACCCTGGAAGCTACCCCTGTCCTGTTTTATCTCTCTCTGTAAACATTCATTGGATGCTTTTACCCCCTTCCTGTCTTCCTGGTATTTATAATATGACCATTTGTTGAGTGTTCACTATATGTAATGCTCTGATACATTTATAGTATTAAGTCAACAAATCATGGAAGAAGAAGAAAGAAGGAAGAAGAGGGAAGAAGGGAGGAAGAAGAATGAAATGTAATGGTTTGGGAACTGGAACATATCAGAGACAGATTTAGTGGATTTAAGGTCTGCCTTTCCAGTCCATCTCTGGTGTCTGTGTTGCTTTCACACTGAGTTGAGTTCTCCCCAGATGATGGCTTTGGAGTTCACATAAAACTAAGTGATTAAAAATCTCTTCACCTCCCCACCCCCCCATGAGTTAATATGGTGAATTACTTATGAAAATATATGTAATTCTGTGGGATTTGTTAGCTATTGTTATTGGTGTTTTGTTTGTGAATTTTTTGTGTGTGTGTGAATTCTTAAAACTGAAGATTCTTCCTCACATTTTAAACTACTTCTAGGATTATAGATATAAATATACTGGCAACAATTCTATATGCTCAGTTTTCTCTAAGGTTTATAAGAAGGATAATTATGTTAAGTGTCACATGTAATTTTGTTACTTGTCTGTACTTACAATTGTGAAGCAAACAGTTGTAGAAATACTAGACATTTATTCATTCCTTCCATATTTATTGAACTTTTCTTTTGTATCATGCATGGTATATTTTTAAAAAGATTTTATTTATTCATTTGTCAGATAGAGTGCACACAGGCAGGGGGAGAGGCAGGCAGAGGGAGAAGCAGACTCCCCGCTGAGCAAGGAGCCCGATGCCAGACGCGATCCCAGGACCCTGGGATCATGACCTGAGCCAAAGGCAGACGCTTAACTGACTAAAGCTCAGGCATCTCTCATGTATGATATTGAATCTTTGTGTTTGTGAAAGTGTTTATGTTTAGTAGCAGTTTTTATTTGTTAGAATTTTTTTCTTTTCCTATTTTCCATTTTGAATGATCTTAAGATTCAAATTGACTTCCTGAATAGCACTCTGAAATTGAACAGTATTCTTCACAGAAAAAAATATTATACCTGACAGGTGGATCATATGATATTCCTTGAGAATTTCAACGAGGACTATTTCAGTTATTTTCAAAGTGTCTTCACTTATAGAACTTTTTTGGGTGAATATTATAATACATATTTATTTATGGTTCTCTAACTTTATTTTACTCATTTACTTAGTCATCATTCATTTTCAGTTAATAAATATTTACCAAGCCCCTAACATATGTGTTGTTCTTTGTAGATAAACCAGACTTGAATATTTTTTCTCATGGGGTTTACACTATTTTCTCTGTTGGGGAAGATAGACGAAATAAGTCAACATCAAAATAACTTAGTAACTAAGTTGACAACTAGTGTGAGGGAAAGAACAGTGTGTTAGGAGGGAGGCAGCAGCACTCTTTAGAATGAGGAAATGAGGGCAGGCTTCACCAGGTCACTGCCATTCAGTGGGTATCTGATTGAGGGGGGGTTGGGTAGGTTGGTAGAGACTTGGGAGTACACCTGTGTAAGTAACCTGAGGAAGGAAAGAGCTAGGCTTTTTTTTTTTTTTTTTTTAAGATTTTATATATTTGAGTGAGCAAGAGAAAGAGAGAGAGCATGAGAGGGAGGCGGGTCAGAGGGAGAAGCAGACCGCCTGCTGAGTGGGGAGCCTGATTTGGAACTCAGTACCGGGACTCAGGGATCATGACCTGAGCTGAAGCCAGACGCTTAAAACCGACTGAGCCACCCAGGTGCCCAGAACTAGGCTTTTCTGAAGGATCAAAGAAGACCTGTGTGGCCCTCCGGAGTGAAGGCTGAAGTTGTGCCGGATAGCGTTTACAATTTAATGATTTCCATTTCCAAGTATGAAGTGGAGTTGCCTAAGCATTCATGCACTGATTTTAGTCGCGGTAATTTTTTGATGGTAATTACTGAATGATTTACTCTGTTTGGAAGATGGAGACATTTGTGTTACCTTTGTGTAATTGGTTAAAAGGAGAGGTTATTGGTTAATGCTAATCTTCACACTTTAATTATTTTATTGCTTTAAACCAAAGGAATAAGCAATGCATTAAAATATTATGGGTTGAAATTAGATCTAAAATATATAAATATTTCATATTTTTTTCTCAGTTTACATATCTCAAGCACCATTTTAGGTTAGACATATTTTCTTTAAAAATGGTATTTTGGGGGCACCTGGATGGCTCAGTGGGCTAAAGCCTCTGCCTTCAGTTCGGGTCATGATCTCAGGGTCCTGAGATCGAGCCCCGCATTGGGCTCTCTGCTCGGCAGGGAGCCTGCTTCCCCCCCTCTCTCTGCCTGCCTCTCTGCCTACTTGTGATCTCTCTCCTCTCCATCAAATAAATAAAATCTTAAAAAAATGGTATTTTTGCTCTCCTGCTATACTCTCTGATTGCTCTGCCAGATTTCTTATCTGAGCTGCAGTTATACCTCCAATTATCTGCCTACCATCTTCACCTGGATATCTCAAAGCCACCTCAAATTAAACATGCTCCAGAATGAACCAGGTTCTCTGTCTCAGTGTTTTCTGTTGCGGTGTAGGATATCACACACATGCAGTGGAATAAGCATCCTGTCTCAAAGTTATCCTTGAAAATTCTTGCTATCCCATTCCTCATATTTCTTCTACCACAAAGTTCTTCATCAGATTTTCATGCACTTCTGTCCATGTCTAGTGATGACATCTGTGTCCAGGACTGCTGCAGTCATCGATTAGCCCGTCTTGCCCCATCTCATCCACTCAACTTCACATAACCTTTTGCCCCACTGGATTCAAAGAGATATTTTAAAAATTCAGATTTACAGGGTGCCTGGGGGGCTCAGTGGGTTAAAGCGTCTGCCTTCTTCTCAGGTTCGATCCCAGTGTCCTGGGATCGAGCTTCACATCAGGCTCTCTGCTTAGCAGGGAGCCTGCTTCCCCCCCTCTCTCTGCCTGCCTCTCTGTCTACTTGTGATCTCTTGTCACAATAAATCTCTCTGTCAAATAAATAAATAAAACTTTAAAAAAAATTCAGATTTACTATCGTATGAAAAGCCTTCCTTTGAAAATGAAGACCAAAATTACTAATATGATCTAAATATCCTTCAGTTTGTTCCCTGCCTACCTTTCCAGAGTCACCCCCCCCCATTTTCATGTAACATTCAAAATAAAATAATCCATCCAAAAAACCTAAGTTGTAAAGAACGGTCAAAAGCTGAGCAACCATGAATCTGTACCCTATTTTAAGAATCATCACATCTCCATGTGTGTGCTTCCTCACTGTCCTTCCCGTCTCCTTGATGAGAAGTAACCATCATCCAAAGATTTTACAAATCTTTGCTTAAAAAAACGAAACAAAACAACAATAAAACAGTATTATCAGAGAAGGAGAAGGAGAGGTTGGTTTCGCTTACTTGTGCAGAGATTTCCCTTATCGACGTTGCCACCAAAATTTTGTTATGACAGGATCTGCTTGTAGACCGCTGAGGTCTCTCTCAGAGTCTTGGTCTGCTATGTAATTGTTTTCATATTCATCTGCTTATTTCTCTATCTGCATTCCAGCTTCACTATTTATTTTTGCATTTTGATTATCTCTTGCTTTTTTCTTCTTTCCAACACCCTCCCATCATAGGGCTTCTGTGTATTTCATTGTTTTTTTCAGATCTCACCTCATCCCTGTTAACTTTTCCTCATTGTTGAGTCTCAACTCAAGCATTTCTTTTTCAAGGCAGGGTTTCTTTATCCTGCTTTCTCTAGTAACCCCAAGTCAAAGGCAGTTTCCTGTGTCACAAATATTCCTAGCTCTGTGTTTCTTTTCTTTAGATGGTATTTCATTTTGCAATTGCATAGTTGCTAGTGTAAGTGTTTGATTACTGTCTTTTTCTATCACACCCACTCACTAAACTGAGAGGTATGGTAGTATTATAATATCTTTAGGAATGGGCACAGAGCCTGACACCTGAATCATGGGTGATAAATATTTGGTGGAAAATAAAGAAGAGTGAGTGTATGAATTAGTAAACGTAATACTACCTCAGCCTCAAGTATCCTGTAAAACAGAGCTAGCCTTGCCCTGCATTTATATTCTTTCAAGAGAAACTATGAAGTTTATTTAAAGTTCTTGAATTGAATGTTTATGAAAATATACCTACTATCATCAAAATTATCTTAAAGGATAAAATAAGTATTTTATATTATTGATCTTCTTTCTCCATTTCTTCCCTTTTTAAATCTCTTTATTTCTCATGTCCCTATGTGATTTAGATTATGAAGGACCTTGCTAATTTTGAGTTGATATCAGACTGCTGGAGGTACTTGTGAAGTAAGGAAATGAATTATTTACAGGAAAAGAGGCTGTCCTTCACATTTATTAAGTTGGTTGTAGAAGTGATCTAGTGAAGAAGAATACTGAGCACTAGCTAACCCATTTTCATGATTAAAACAAATGCCTTAGGTACACATTTCTTTTTCTATGCCATCTAAACAAAGACCTTGTCATCCCACAACTCATTACTGTTTCTTTTCTATTTGGTGAAGTTCAAAGAGATGTTCTGTGGTTGTGGTTAGAAATTTATGGAAACTTGCAAAGCCCTGTTGTTCCATAAAGCTCAAAATAAACCATATGCTAGCCTATCCCACACTGTCCAGAGTCCTTTTTGGGAGTATATCTAAGAGCTGAGAAAATGTAACAGAGATTTTTACCAAAGCTTACATAATTTTCAGTTCTTTTACACTTGGGCTTTTTCTGGGCATTTCTCAAATGTGACATTTCCCACATATTTAGACATAGTGAATTAAAAAAAAATTCTTCTAATTGAACCTCATCAAACATTTGCCTTTGAAATGGAAAAGCCTAGTGTATACTAATGGTGCGGACCATTTTATTTATTTATTTATTTATTTATTTATTTATTTATTTATTTATTTATTTGAGAGAGAGAGAGAAAGGGTGAGTGGGAGGGAGATGGCGCGAGAATCTGAAGCAGAGCCAGAGGTGGAGCTCAATCCCAGCGCTGCGAGATCATGACCTGAGCTGAAACCAAGGGTCACTTAAGTGACTGAATCACCCAGATACGCCTGGAATTTTTTGATATATACAATAATTACTTTTGTCTTTCAGTGAAACACCCTGAAAATTCTTCAGTCAATCCAATTTTATCCATGATTGGGGTCACTCTCAATGATGAATTAAGTGCTTAAATGACACATATTAGCCTAGAAAGATGGCGGAAGATGGTGGGCAAGAGGTATGGGGTAAGGGGTGTATGAACCTTTGGAACAACTGTAGTGAATTGATCGGTACCCTTCCTATCAGAAACCAAGCATGATTTCGACCCTCAGAAAAAGCAGTTTCCTTGACCTCCTGATTGAAATTTTCAGATCCAGAGCTGATAAAATCAGAACTGGTAGATATGTATCACCATCCTAAACCACAGTTTAGATGCTTTTAATAGTCTTAAAAGCATCTGTTTCTTTTCAAACAGAAATTAAGAATTAAAGTAACTTTTTTAAAAAATAGTTACAAAATTTAATTATTGAGAATTAATTAGTCTTACCATTGGAGTATATCTGTCATCAAGGTGGAGAGAAATTACTTTGCAATAAAGGTGACCTCACGGTTCATAAAGTATTAGTGAGTTGATAAATTGTTCTTATTTCAGATACATGATAAATCAGGCTTAGTATGACATTAACAGTGGGTGGTTAAGAGAGAAACTAGCAATGCGAGTGCTTGTCAATTTACTTCTTTTTGGTACTTCAATGCTTACTGATATGCCTTGGTTGTTTTTGAAAGGTATCAATTGTTTTACCTTTGTTTTTACATGTATCTATTAATATTTTTCAGAATATAATTTAATGTTTTTTACCTGAAATGGGTGAGGCCTTTAGTTAAATCTCTTCTTAAAAATGGGTATCTGGGGTGCTTGGGTGGCTCAGTTGGTTAAGCAACTGCCTTCATCTCAGGTCATGATCCTGGAGTCCCAGGATCCTGAGTCCCACATCAGGCTCCCTGCTCCACGGGTGCCTGCTTCTCCCTCTGACCTCCCACCTCTCATGCTTTCTCTCTCTCACAAATAAAATAAAAATAAATCTTTAAAAAAATGGGTATCTGAACAGATGAATGAATGGATAAAGAATATATGGTCTATATATACAATGGAATATTATACCTCCATCAGAAAGGATGAATACCCAACTTTTGTATCAACATGGCTGGGACTGGAAGAGATTATGCTGAGTGAAATAAGTCAAGCAGAGAGAGTCAATTATCATATGGTTTCATTTACGTGTGGAGCATAAGGAATAACATGGAGGACATCATGAGAGGGAAGGGAAGGGGGAAATTGGAAGGCGGGATGAAACATGAGAGACTGTGGACTCTGATGGCCTGGTGGTGGGTATTGAGGAGGGCACATATTGCATGGAACACTGGGTGTGGTGCATGAACAATGAATCTTGGAACACTGAAAAGATAAAATTAAAACAAAACAAAACAAACAAAAAATGGATATCTGTGGGGCGCCTGGGTGGCTCAGTTGGTTGAACATCCAACTTTTGATTTCAGCTTAGGCCTTGATCTCAGGGTTGTGAATTCAAGTCATACATTGGGGATATATAAATGAATGAATGAATGAATAGATAGATAGATAGATAGATAGATACAAGATAAGGGGCTATATTTAATTATAGTCCTCCTTGTGTAAATAACTATGGAATATTTATGCATTGGGACATTGTTTCAAGGGCGGAAATGTTGTGCTTGCTCAAGTTAGGAAATCTCATACAAAATTCACCAAACTTACCCAAAGTACAGTCAGTAATCAGGATGGATGCAAATGGGAACTTCAACTTGTTCCCCAGTCTTCTTGTACCTCCAGCACACACTGGAGAGAGCTGTAGAACATGCTATTGAAACTGAGACTGGTCATATTAGGCTCTAACAAGTACAACTAATGAAAAAAAAAAAGATTAATAATAGAGAAAGGGGCGCCTGGGTGGCTCAGTGGGTTAAAGCCTCTGCCTTCAGCTCAGGTCATGATCTCAGGGTCCTGGGATCGAGCCCCGCATCGGGCTCTCTGCTCAGCAGGGAGCCTGCTTCCCCCCCCCCTTTCTGTCTGCCTCTCTGCCTACTTGTGATCTCTCTCTCTCTGTCAAATAAATAAATAAAATCTTAAAAAAAGTGTTTTAAAAAAATAATAGAGAAAATTTTTCAAATATTCTAAGGTATTGAATCACTTGAAATTTTAGAAGTACTAATCTGTATTAACACTAAAATGGGCTACTATGTGATATACTTCCTTCTTGTAGATGCTAGAATATTGTTTATAAGAATGCCTTAGTGATAACATTTTGAATGTGAAAAGATGCATATTGACAATTATTTATACTAGGCATCAGATGTCTGTTTTATGCTTATAGTACTAGAAGTGCTTTATTCCTGGCTTATATGGAATTATGAGAACAACTTTATTGATGGTTTTTACTCAGTTTTTGTCTTTATAGGCACTGACTCTTTGTAAACACCTATATGTCTTGGGATTCCTTTTTACCATTGTCCTGAGAGACTGGCAAAAGAAGTTTTAGGTAGATACGGTTTTGTATAGAACACATTTCTATGGCTAGCGTTCCCTCTTGGGTGCTATAAAAATAACGGACTCTTACAGTCTAAGCCCTAAAGAAAAATGGGTAGAAATTCTCTAATATATCCTACTTCCTTCTTTGCTTATTGATTTTGGGGAACATATGTTGACTGGAGGCAGAAGTTTGTGGTCTCTTAAAGTAATGATTTGGAGAGCAACTGAAACATAGATAAAAAGACAGAGGCTAAAGAAGCAATGGTAATGAAATAATGTAAAATAGTATGAGAAATGCATTCTGGTCCAAACGGAGCACTCGTGAGTAAGAAATGACACTATGGCTGCTTGTGAGATAAAACCAGGTGGTAATGCTTGGCAAGTGCTGCTCTCTGTGCCACCAATACCCAGGAAAGATGTCTGGAACCAACAAACACTGCTTGTTTACTTCACCTCTCCTCCCCTCGCCTCCTTTTTTAACCACCTCGTTATTTTCTGTATGTTCATTCTCCCTCTCATCTATGACCTTTCTTTATCCTATTCCCTCCCATTTCATTAGAGAGCTCAATCCACCAGTCATCTTCCCTTTTCTAATGGCATTTCTTTTCCTTTCCACTGATTATTAACTTGACCTATAAACTTGCTCACAGTATTGCTGTATTATTTCTGTCTCTTCTATCCCACCACAGTATTGCTATATTATTTCCATTTCCTTACAGCCAGTTTTCTAGAAGAATGTGATAATGTTGGAGAGTCAAAATTTTATAGCTGATGATATCCTTTCTGAAAAATGAACCAAGCATCATAACTGAAATTTGTTTATTTGTTTTTATGGGCAGAGTTAAAATTTCTTCTTTCACATTTCATTCACTTCACATTTAGCTGTAATTAGGTTGATATAAAATGAAATTGTACATTAACCTTCCCATTACATGAGAGTGAAATGGATCATCGCTTAAAAAATTTAAAGAGTAGCATTGATCAAACAATTGGATGACTCTTTACTAGCTATCTGATGTTGGATTCCCTGGAAGCAGATACTAACATGAGGATTTACTTGAAAAGAATTAATTAAAGAGAGAAATCAGTTAGAGGGTGAAGAACAGGAAAGGACAGGGCAGGGAAGGGGAAGAAGAGCTGTGATTTTTGGCAATGTGTCTCAGCTTAAACTTTCATGGCAGCTCTTTAGTATGAATTATACCTCTGTTCCAATCCAAGTTAAATGAGCTGGATGTTCATACTTACTGTCAACCATTGACTAAGAACCACAGTATAGGAGGGTAGAGGAGGTGAGGGAAGAACACTTAAACAGGTTCTACTTTTGGAAGCAAAATCACCCTGAAGCATGTAAGGCAAATATGTATTATAATGTGCACAGGTCTTGTGCACGTACCCACGGAAATGGGTAATTTCCTTTCTTTTCCACCTCATCACTTTACTCCATTATTCTCCATTCCATTTTTAATTTTTTAATTTTGCTTATTTGTTTGTTTTTGGTTATAACCAACTTCACTGACTAGAGAAGGGAGGAACATTTTAATAGCACTCTTGGATAGTTGTGGACATTCCTTTTTTTTGTACTACATTAAAAATCATCAAATGGTATGTTTGTAAAGATTAGTTACAATGTGGAATCTGAAACCATGTTGATGAACTTTTTGTTTTGTTGCTTTAAACCCACTGATCTGTCTTGCACTTTGAATATTTAACCCATGTGTAATATTTTAAATCATGCATTGGTCATTTGGAAAATATTGATTCACTAAGTTTTGTAGATCCTTCAAATGTTGATGCATTTCATTACACAGCATAAACAAATGCCATTTCTTGAAATCACCACTGATCTCATCAGAGAAAATTATAACGGGAATCTGTTTTGGGTCACATAGGCCATTATAAGGTTTTCAATTTTCTAATTTTTGCTTGAAAACTTTAATGTTGTCATTGACAAGGAATACCATCAGTAAATACAGATTCACTTCATTTTAGCAAAAATGGCTGCCAAAACCCCAAGTATGAATAATTGTACTTGGTCTGTCAGTTGTCCCTCCAAGTAAAAAGGATGTTCCATGAAAAAAGTGGCTGGTTCAGCTTGCAACTAAAACACAGGTACTACTCCTTAAAACAACCCTTGTAGTTTATATGGGGCAAATGCTCTCTGTGTATTTGACCTTTCACTACAGAGAATAAAACAATGACTTGAACTCAAGAGTTGAGATGTAACAGAATTAAGATTTTTTTAATTATTTATTTATTTATTTATTTATTTATTTATTTATTTTTAAAGATTTTATTTATTTATTTGACACAGAGAGAGAGATCACAAGTAGGCAGAGAGGCAGGCAGAGGGAGAGGGGAAGCAGGCTCCCCGCTGAGCAGAGAGCCCAATGTGGGGCTCGATCCCAGGACCCTGAGATCATGACCTGAGCTGAAGGCAGAGGCTTTAAACCCACTGAGCCACCCAGGTGCCCCAAGATTTTTTTTAACTGCTTCATCAATGACATTCTTGAGTTAAACTGGTTGTGTTTGTTGCTTTGTTTTAATGCATGTGTGTGGCAGTGAAGAGTACAATGATGACTAATACAGTTTGGTGCTGTGGCCCTGATTTATCCTAAAGCAATAACAGTCTCCCATCAGTGCTTTCATACCATCTGTGCAAATATCCATACAGCAAGAAAGGCGATGAACATCTTAGTGTTATTATGAAAATAATTTTGCCCTCACAGATTCCTGAAAGTTTCTCAGGGACCCTAGGAGTCCATGAGTTCACTTGAAGAACCACTGCTTTAAGGAAAGCAACAACTCTTGGCATTCTTCATCTTGTAACCTCCTTCATCTACGGTCTGCTATAATTTTTGCATGTAAATTGCAATTGCTATTTAATTTAGTCCTTAAGCAATCTTGAAATAAAGTACTTCAGACACCTTTCTTCAACTTCCTTGAATAATCCTACTTTGAACAGAGTTCCTTTCTAAACTATCAATAGCAGTTGTTTATGTTCTCATGGAAGCTTTCCTTCAACAGATGTACTTACTCATGTACAAACCCCAACTTGTTGAGGTTACCAACTTAACTACTCTTATCTCTCTGTTTCTGAGAATTTTATGGTATTCATTTTACAAGTATGTTTTTTTAGTTCCCAAAGGATCGGAACAGCGGCTATCACACTTTGTGATTTTTGAATGGTTTATCATTAACAGAGTACTTCCACACGCATCATCTCTTTCCTGCCCCCGTCAGTCCTGTGAGGTTGGCGGGACATTTGTCATGTTCTCCATGTGAGTAATCTCAGCTTGAGAGACGGTGTGTGGGTGCCTGAGGCCACAAGAAGTGAGTGGTAGAACAGAACTGAGATGCTCTGTTTTCTGTCTCTGGCATCCTCCACTGTAGAGCACTATTGCTTTTCTTGTAACAACTTAGAAGGCATTTCATACTGTTCTCCATATTCTAGGCAGCACGGCTCTGTGATCATTTCCTATCACGTGTTGCCCGGATAGGTTGTTGACTTAGATAAAAATACTGTGCAACCGAAAGGACGGCAGCAACCCAGAGGAGCTGCGGGCTCAGTGAGGGCCTGATACTGCTCAGAATTCTGCTGTAACCATGAAGGTTAATACCTTTTAACCTTAATAAATATCAGCCGTCCCCGGTACAGAATTTTCAGCTGCAAGGAGAACTGAAGGAAACAATTTAAATAAACCCTACAGCCAATATGAAGCAAAACAATACAGAGAATGGAGATGTGCTGGATAATTAAGCATGTTACAAAGTAAAGTTGACTGACTAATCTATAATCATATGCTGGGATTAATAATACAAAAGGCTGAAGTACATGGTGAGAATTAATGAAAAGGGGTTTTGAAGAGTTTATAATAGCAGGGAGTGTTTGCATATTGTAAAAATTAATTAAACATTAGTTTATTATATTTCTTTGTGGTACTCCTTTTTGGCCAAGAGGGTTGAACTAAGCTTCCTAGAGTTTATTTTGCTTAATTAGAAATAAAAAAAACTCTTTTATTTATTAGATAATATTTTTGAAACACTGCAAATGATAGAGAATAATAATAAATATCCATGTAGTCACCATCCAGTTTTATCATATTTTAACATTCTGCTATGTTAGCTGCTTTTCTTAAATAAAATATTTTGTGAAAACCGGGGTTCTCCGTGTACCACTCCTGAGGCTGTGCTTTTCGTTCCCCGGAGATGTTTATTATTTTGAACGTACCATCCAGTGTTCAGAATGCTTGTTTTTCTATTTGGTACATGTATTGATAAATATATGGCACTTATTCATGTTTTAATACCTTATGAAATTTGGTAACATTTTGCAACAGTTTTTTTTCCTCAGCGTTGCCTTTGAGTTTGCCCACCTTCTCATGTGTAGCTCTGACCAGAGTATCCAATGCATGGTGTCCATTGGTAACAGCACCGCAGCTCATGCATACATCCTATTGATGGAAATAGAGATTGTTTCTTATAGCGAGACTTGGAAGAAATTTTGTAACAGACCTTCTTAGATAGACTTCTTTGGGCCCCTGGAAGGTATATACCTGTAAGCATATCTCTTTTAATTCATGTAACTACAAGTATAGGTCTGAAGTATATGCTTGTTCAATTCTATTCATTACTGCCATTTTTTTAATTTGAAAAAAGTTTGCTTTTTTAAATTTTGAAATAATTTTTAACTTCATGAAAAGTAACAACAGTACAACACTCAAAAAGCATTTTCTCAGATTTTAAAAATGTAACTTTTTGTCTAAATTTTAACGTTTTTGTCTGTCATGGTGTATAAACTATATTTTTCCTATCAGAACCATTAGAAAGTAGGTTGCATTGATCATGCCTTTTCACTTTTTAGTACTTCACCGTGTCTTTCCTAGGACCAGGAACGTTCTGCCCCATAACAACAGTACAGTTATCAAATTCAGGACATTTAACATGGATATAATACTTTAATCTATAGTCCATATTGCAGTGTTGTTAACTGTCCCAATAATGTCCTTCTAGCAGGTTTTGTTTTGTTTTGTTTGACTGAAGTTGGATGACTTGGGATGACATATTGTATCTATCTGTCATGTCTCTTTAGACTTTTTTTAATCTGGAAGATTCTTCAGCCTTTCTTTGTCTTTTATGACATTAACATTTCTAATAAATCAAGGAAATTATTGTGTTAACTGTTTCTCAACTTGTGTATCCAGTGTTTTCTCGTGATTAGATTCAGATTATACATTTTTTTTTGGCTGAAATGAATGTTAGTAATGATGTGTCCTTCTCAAGGAATTGTTCCATATTGTTGACATTATTTTGATTATTTGATTAAAGAGTCATTCAGTTTCTCTAGTGTATTTGCTTTTATTCCTTTTGAAATTATCAAGTAATTTGTAGGGAAATACTTTGATATGTTGTAAATATGCTATTTATAATCAAACCTTTCCCCCTTAGATGTAGCATCTGTTGATGATTATTGCCTGAAGCACTTTTTACTACTATAGTTGCAAAAATGTGATTTTCTAACTTCATCGTTCCTTTGTTCTTTCTACATTAAGTGATATCATTCTTTTTTTTTAAGATTTTATTTATTTATTTGACAGAGAGAAAGAGATCACAAGTAGGCAGAGAGGTAGGCAGAGGGAGAGGGGGAAGCAGGCTCCCCACTGAGCAGAGAGCCCGATGTGGGGCTCGATCCCAGGACCCTGAGATCATGACCTGAGCTGAAGGCAGAGGCTTAACCCACTGAGCCACCCGGATGCCCCAAGTGAAATCATTCTTTAGTAAAACTTGAAGAAATACTGTGAGGGAGAATTCACAGTCAAAAGATTAGATTCAGAATTTATTTTGTGAAAATTCTTTCCCTATTAGCCTTTTATTGGCTTCTGAGAAACAAAGTTAAAATGATATTCCCATTGCCTGAATCAATCTAAAACTACTCTAAGATCACTTACTTGTTTAAAATTTATACCTCATTTACTTCCATTAAGAATTCAAGGAAGCTTTTTCAAACTAAACACAATAGAAACAGGACAAAGAAGGTAAAAAACACAATTAGGTTTCTGTGATACAGAACAGAAAATGCGGTGCTTTTAGTTATTGCAGTTGAACATTGATTTCAGATCATAGAAAATTGGCAGCTAAGGCAAAAAAGACAACCATATTTAATTAGGTGTGATTTCACTGTTTCATAAGACAAGACATCCTATAAGAGCTTAATAAAAATGTCATCAGGATGGCTAATTTTTGCACTGAGCTAACTCTATTTATTTAAAATTTATGCAGTGACAAAAACAACAGCTCAAACCAGTTCAGGCTAAGTTTAGAATTTTTGTTTAAGATTTAGGATCCTAAGGTTTAGGAACCTAATGATCCCAATTCCAGATATTCTGGCTTACTAGGTCCTGGGAAGGACCTGAAAACCAGCATATTGAATATCACAGGCGCTCCTGGCATCACACTTTGAGAACCAGTTCCTCAAACGGAAAACAAAGCAAAACAAAACAAAACCAGTTATGATTTATTTAATTGGGTCAGTATTCTAGACTTTATAAAGAGGCATTTAAAATTCTTTCTGTAGTCTAGTATTTAAGTACAGTAACTTAGAAATTTTGATATTAAAATAATTTGGGATAGTAAATAGCTAAAAAGCTAAACTGAACCATTAGAACATATATCTACTGTTGACTTAGTAAGTCAGCAATGTAGTCTTTTCTACTCTCCCTAATCCCCATATTTCCTTAAGTATTTTAATAACCTCCTTAACGCCTTCTTTAGTTTTAGTGGCTCAACATAGATGAATTTTTAACATGTGTAGAGTATTCTAAGTTGTGGAAATATTTGTTATGTCAACTTTTAAACACAATCCTGTTTTTTTTTTTTTTTAATATTCATTATTTTGTATTTGAAAGGACAGGTCACTGAATTCCAAGATTTATTACTCTTTTGCAATAACTGGCTTTAGCCAGAGGCCCAAATTTCAGAACTGATCATAGGAAAGTAATTTCCACTGGTGTCATTGCTAACCAAGTGAGTGACTTTGACACACATAGCTCTGGCCTACAACTGGTCAGCCTGAAATAATTAATCAGAAACAACAACTATTTTAGTAACTGATTGAATTCCAACCTTACAGTTTATAAAGTAGGTTAATTGGATATCTTTCAACAGTGGAGACTTTCACAACTCCTCTTGGATTAATGAAAATATTTTAGACCTAGTGGAATGTATATGCCTCAGACATTTCTGTGATTTCTTTTAAGACTGTATAGGGGACATTTTATTTATGTTCCCTCTCACATTGCAATGGAAACAACTGATAAAACATATGAAAATATGGTGAAAGTTTACCCCTTTGTCTCATTAAATGTAGCAAAGATAGCATGTAATAGCACACGTACACGTGTTCTTGATTTGTAGCTCTTTCAGGAGGAAGACATTTATTTTCATAAGACATGTGACATTTATGAGGATTGAACAGCTTAAAAGGGTGTGCACAGAAATTGGTAGGACTTGTAAAATCTGGTTGGCTTACCAGGCCTGGTTGATGCCTAGTGCAAGAAAACTTTAGGACAGGAGCAGAGACTTAGTTCCCAGCTTGGAACTTCGTTTATGTTTGAGTGTTTATTTTTAAGACCATAGATGTCAGGCTAAACCAGTTTCACATGGCAAAAGGTTGGCTAAGGGAGAAAATTTTTATTATTGTGTTTATGATTCAAATTTTCTGTCTACCATACAGTCCTTTGAGTTTTACTGCTTATTAAAGTACAACAAGGAGATAGCATTTTCTTTAGCTCACTATTTCGGAAAGAAAAGTGAAGAAAGTCAGAAATACTGTTGCTTCTGAGCACTCTAAGCACCCCACTCCCCTCAACCACCCCCAAAGAGGTATTGAAGACCTTCAGTTAGTAGTAGAGAGCTAAACATTCCAAAACCACTCAATTTAATTTTATATCAAATATGCGATTTCTAGAATATGTATGGGAGGTTAAGAGTTATTTCTTCTCTAACAGGTTTTCTGCCTTGCATTAGTATTTTATTCATAGTGAATATTTTGCAGCTTCATGATTTTGAGGTGAAAGGTTTCCTGTAATTACTGTAATTTGCTTCTAATCAGAATATAGCTAGTTTTGTTGTTGTTTACAAACAGAAAAAGTAAAGTAAAAAAAAAAGGTAAAACTTTTGAGTTACAACTTTCCCTTTGATCAACGGTCATTGCTTAGCTGTTACCCAGCATCCGTTTCCCTTTGCCTCTTTCTTCATGGCACCCTTGTTTTCCTTATGGCAACCGCTCTGCTCTTCTGCAGGCCAAGTGCTTCCCAACGAGCTGAGGCCAGTCCCAGCTTCAGCAATGGGTTGCATTTGTCTAAGGCCAACCCCATCTTTGGTACTTCTCACAGTTTCATATGAAGAGGCTCAGGTGATGGCTCAAAGCCGCTGATATTAGGAGTTACGCTGCGGGTGCTTTTTCAGAAAGGTCTTCCTCATTCTGACTAAGGGAGAACTTCCAGAACTGATCCTATTTTCCTCCTGCTGGGCTACTGGCTGCATCTTAATACCGAAAGGAAAACTAGCTTTAGGACAAAGATTCACTGTGGATCATAGAACAGGAAAAAAAAAAAACCATTCCCGACCAGGAACATTGTAACTCGTGTGTGTGTGTGTGTGTGTGTGTGTGTGTGTGTGTGTGTGTATGTGTGAGAGAGAGAGAGAGAGAGAGAGAATGAGAGAAATAGAGAGATAATCAGTCAATGGGGAACATCCTGGATAATAAGAAAGTACATCTGCGTTTATTTTTTTTCCCAGAAATTCACAAAGGGAAAATTAAAATGTGCCACTTGGGTTCTTACTTTAAATATCTGTATGAAGTAAAAATCATCCACATGCATTTAATAAAATATCTTCTTCCCTTCAAAGATGGCTTGTCTTTCTCACTGAAAAATTTCACAATGTTTATATGGTTGACTGGCTATAAAATCATAAAGCCAAGCCTTCTGAAGTTGAAAGGCTTATTGCCTAAAATGATGTTCTTTTGATGATATAGTTAGTTTTCTAATGTTTGCAATTTTTTTAGTGCCTCATATAGTAGAATTGGCCTTCTTATTTTTTGCCCAAAAGATGTTAGAACTATTTCCTTGCAAATTCCAATTTATTAGAAATTGTATCACCCAAATTAAATTTCAAAGCAAATCTAAAATGAGGAGTACACTTTGAACCACCCCCTCTTTTCCTAGGGAAGAAAGAAAGTGAGACTTACTTAGTCCTTCATGTGATTTCCTGTTCTTTTGCCTTGATCGGCACCATTTTAAAACAATGCTCTTGAAAAGAGAATACCTCAAAGGATATCTGCTTGGGACCTCATGAAAGGAATGTGAGATGAAGAAATTGGCGATGTGTGACTCCATGCTCTAATGACAGAAAAGATAATTACAGCGAGGTATCCAGAGTAGTTTAGAGGTAAATTGGAATTTCACAAGGGAGAAGGAAGACACATTTGCGAAAAAGAGGGACAGTGAGGGGAGAATGTTATTTTAGCCACATATTCTGGCCCTATATGACTTAAAGAGTATGAATTTCAAGAGGACAATAAAAAAGAAACTATAGTAATCAAGATAGAAAATTATTAAGGGATAGGAGAAAATTTCAGCTGAGAGGAAATGTGAAGATTAAGTATAAATTCTAGCAGTCTGGTTGACAAGTTCATGAGCATATTTACAGATGAGAAATGTAGAAGGAACAAAAGGATGACTTCACCCATTTTGTATAAGAGCCAACGTTAGGTTTGTGTTAGAAAGAATGCAAGTGGAATTTTAGTAGAGATGTTTCTGAAAAAAGGAGAAAAGTAATGTTTTGCCAAAGTTTTCTTGTGAGGTTTCCTTGAAGATAGACATACTTTCCTTTCCCAGGTGCCCATTGGTGGGTGGGCTGATGCTTTGTATATCTCTCTCACCTTTCTTTGATTGTTGGGGGAATAAGAGGAGAATTCAGAGACGAGAGCTGTATATCATTTCCAAAGTTAGACTGAATGGATGCCTTCCTTATTTTGCATGTTTCATGGAGTAAATTTGATCTTGTGCTGTAAAAATGGTTATATTCAGAAACTAGAATAACTCCTAATTCGTAATTCCTGTTTGGGAGAAGCAACTGTTACTCATTTGCCAGCCATATCAGCTGTACCCAAAGCTGGAAAAGCACTGGATTTTGGGTCTCAAGATTCAGATTTAGGTCTGGGCCTTCCATTTAGCAGATTGTTGATTCTGAGCAAGACAATTACTTTAGGCAGGATATGGTCGGATGTATGTGTGGGAGGCTCTCCAGGAAATGGAATGGCTCATGTAGATGATCTGGAAAGTACCTACAATGCTGAGAAAACAGTACTTCTGTTTTTTGTTTTTTTGTTTTTTTTTTTCCTGATACACTTATAATGTCTCTGTATGGAGGCAACCATAGCACTTTGAACCAGTGGTTATTACTGAAGACTGGTAGGGACTCTGGCAAAGCCGTGTCTGTATGTCAGCACTAGAGAGCGTAGTTTTTTTTCTCAGCTCAGTGTGTTTATTGACATGTGGGATTGCAGGCCTACTTTTGCAAGAATTTGCAGTTTTTTGTTTTGTTTTGTGTTTTTAGGAGAAGACTGCAATTTGGATTTTTTAGGAAAGTTTCATATATATATGGGGAGGGAAAGGGAGAGAGAGAGAGAGATGCAGTTCATCAAAAAAACAATATTGCCACACAGTTGTGGGCTGAGCAAAACAAGTCTCTGGGCCAGAGGCCTTCTGTGCTGCACTTTGGGTCTTCTACTTTAATCTCTTTTTCTTAAATATGTATTGAGATCTTGATAAGCTAAACAGCATTGTACTAGACATTTTTAAAATGTTGAACAGTATTCCAGCAAACTTCTAATGTCCTGTATTTTGTTTAGGTAAGGTTTAAACTTTTACTTAAATTTGGGGAAAAAAAAAATACTTGATTTGGTTGAAAATAAACATGCTGTTGAAGCCCAGGAAGGATTGTAAAGGAGAGGATGATTGATTTCATGTCTTTATTTTTATTGACTTATTACCACAAACTTTGTTTTTAATGTTTCTTACAAAATTTTCTAAATAGGCAAGAAAAATATCTTTGTCAAGTACTGTGGACACTAAAGGGTGAAAGATGGAGAATATCTATTTAAAAAAATCTCTTCGAAGGATTTAAAGATTTTATTTATTTATTTGAGAGAGAGAGTGAGCAAGTGAGAGGGAGGGAGAGAGCATGAGCAGGCAGAAAGGGAGAAGCAGACTCTCTACTGAGCTGAGAACCCAATGTGGGGCTCCATCCCAGGACCGTGGGGATCATGACCCGAGTCAAAGGCAGATGCTTGCCTGAGCCAGCCAGGCACCCGTCATTATTTCTATTTAATTGACTTATGTATTTTTTAAAAATATATCTCTATTCTTAGAGATCACTAAAGATAGCTATTGATCTGCTTTATGGTAGAAAAGCATGGTTACTTATAACACTTCCTTATTTGTGTGACTCAAGTCCTTCTTTCTACTTTTCTTGCTATTCTGTGGCCATAGAATTGCAAATGAAGAATAATTTAATTCTGGCCATTTGATTATGTTTTGGTTTTAGGGAAAACTCTAGAAATGGAGGAAGCAGCCATTATTTGAATCCAATTACCCTTACAGATGATTGATTTGGGAATGGGCACCTGTTCCAAAGATAGTCAAGCTCTAGGTCACTGGCCCTGTGACTCAGCCTGACTGAAACATGGGGAGGGGTTTTATTCAGATCAAGAGAAAGAGTTAATAATTGAAACAAAGCTGAAAGAATACCATGAGGTAGCAGATGGCCATGAAACAGAAACTGTGGATCGAGGAGGAAGAAGATGAGACAGAGATGAAAACATGCGGGGTGAGGGGTGTGAGTGTTCACGAAGAAGCCAAGGCAAAATAAAGTTTCTCCTCTGAGAAGGCACATGAACAACAGCTGAGTCATATTAATGATAGAGCACGAGAATGAAGATCCGTAACACCCAAGGCTGAGGCCACTAAGTGCCCTTTCAACTCTGATCCATGCTTCAGCTTCTCTCAAGGCTCTTTCTGGGATTCCTCCTCATGGGTGTTCCTTTGGCACTAGTCTTTGTACACACTCCTCTTCCTTCTCTGTGGACTGCAGTTTCCCTGTGTCCCCTCCCCTCCCTGGTTCCTTCCCCTCCCATTGCAGCCATCTCTTAGTAGTCAGCAAGTCTCACTCAAGATTGCTTTTCCTCCAAGAAGCCTTTGCTGCTTCACTCCTCCTTTTTTTCTTAAACCCTGGATCCCTTCTTAGAATAGGTTGTATCTCATTTTTTTTTTTTTTTTGCTCCTACCATTCTTATGTGTCTACAGCCTTTAAGTTTTGCCTTTTTCTATCTCAGGTGACACAGCATAGAGTCCTTATTGTCTCACCTGGATTATAGGTTTAGCCCCTAAGTGACTTTTCTGTCATTCTCCCTTTTCAGAATTCCAGATACTTTTTCATAAAGTGAAGGGAAAAATCCTATCGCTTGGCTCAAAAAATTATGATGAAATCTCTAATTCATACACAATTAGGTTTAAATTAACTAAACCTATTATTGCAGACATTCCAAAAGGAAATTCTAGTTTCCTGTCCAATTCTTTTGACCACTACTCACCTGTGAGGATTTTCTGAGGACACCAAATTGTGCTGCTTGATGTTCTGTTCTTCTCCTCAGCACGTCTCTTTACTCCATTTCCATCATCTGGATTTCCTCCTTTCCATGCCCCACCCCAATTTTTTTTTTTTTCTTAGCTGTCGTTTAGAGTCCCACTTCTTCCATTCTGCCATTATGTGCTTGTTTTTTGTGTGTGGGTTTTGGGGTTTTTGTTGTTTTTGTTTTTAACTCAAACATACAGTCTCATGTGCAAAAGGAAATAGATCACAATGATTAAGAGCACTGGCTCTGGAACGTAAGTGTTTGAGGTCCAACGGTTCTGTCTCTACGTCTTACTCTCTGGCCTCGGAGATCTTCCACAGTCACTCTTTGCCTTAGTGTTCTCCTCTGTAAAAAGGAAATAATTACTGCCTATCTTGTAGGGTTGTTGACCAGATTAAATGAATGTATACATGAATACATGACCCCTAGGAGACTGTTCGGCACACAGTAAGTGCTTAATGAGTATTGTTATTGTTACAGATGATCAAAGTGATGAATATTTCATTGGTAATAAAAAAGAATAAAAAGATACCCATCATGGACAACACAATTTAACTCAGTAAATATTTAGTGATTTGGTAAATTAAGGCATTCTCTGCTTCATTTTGGGCTTGGGCAGTAAGGCAATAAACAGAACCATTTTAATCTAATTTTGAATAGTTTCTTCTGGGACTTTAAGAGTTTCATTAAAGATGAAATGTAAGGATGGCTACTTTTTCTTAACTGAATTTTCAAGCTCCTTAGAGTAAAGGTAGGATCTGTTCTTATTTTCCTCATTCAAGCTTTTGATGTCTTTCCTCTCTTATATCACTTCCATTAATAAGAATGCCTTTTAAATCATGGTTTAGCCTGTCTAGTTAATTGTGTTTTTTAGGAATAACAAGCTGTTTTGTAATAATTGTCTAAATGACTAGATTAAAAAGGAAGATGAAAACAAGTTGAAGAAATCATTTCAGTTTCAAAATGCGACTTCCAGTTGACCCTTGAGAAATGTGCTATGTGGAATGGGTTTCTTCTAGACAGAAGCACAGGTCAGTCTTAGTTTATGTGGTTAAATATTAAAGGTGTGTCTATGGTGAGGCACAGACTATCTCTAATTACATCTAATTTTTAAATGATTTTGGAATCATGAGAGTATCCTGAAGCAGAGACAATGGTATCGTAGCAGATACCAGATTTCTTTTTTTTTTCCTTCAGTGACGCTAATGTCAGGCTCCCCCATCGCCTCTTCTCACCTCCCTTTTGCGCCGCCCCCAACCCCTACAGCCACTGTGCTCAGCAGCTGGGTGGCATTTGCACTGCACAGACCACTTTATCCTGTGTTGGGCGTCATAACACATTTGTATATCTAGAGGTTTTGGATTCCAAATGACAGAAATCTAAATCCAGTTAGCTTAACATTTCAAGGGATGGATTAGGAAATTTGGAGGGTGGTTTATTGACTCACGAAATCAGGAACTCCAGGGGTGAAACTGGCCTCAGAAACTCCATGTACTCAAATGCTATTGTCACATTTCCCTCTTTTTCCTCATTGTCCCTCCTTTTCAGCTGTGCTTCTCTGTATTTGCTTTTTTTCCTACGTGAGGTAAATTTTAGGAGGGGCTCATGGTAGCCAATATCTTCAAATATACTTAGTCTTACCTCAGTTCCCCAGAAAGAAGACTATCTCTTTCGCTCAGTGAACATTTGTAAAATCCCAGGGAACAATATGAATTGTCTCATTATAATCTTGTGGGAGAGAAAGAGAGAGAGAGAGATGGAGACATACAGTTAGAGTGAGGGAGTGGGAAGGAGAGAGAGATGTGGTTCAGTACATGAAGGAAAAGGCTGGGAATATGGACGATTTGAGTGATTTAATGATTAGCCAGTTTCATTCATATAAAAAGACAAGAGCAACATTAAGCATGGTTTCAGTCTTCTAATGTGGATTTTTGGGACTTCTAACCTCCCTTTGCACAATCTTCTCCATTATTCTGTCTCCCTCCAGGCGACAGGGCCTTTCCACTGCTGTCTTAGTGTAAGACTGCCGACATGTTTGTACTTTGGGCTTTTCTTTTCTGCTTCAGAACTATCTGTCTGCTGTTCTCAACCCTCTCAACAACCTACTTGAGGCAAATTCTGCCAAAACATTCCTGAGGACCAGAAGAAGGAGGAGAAGGAGAAGAAAAAGAAGACGAAGAAGAGGGAGAAAAGGAAGAAGAAGAAGAGAAAGAAGAAGAAGAAGAAAAGAAGGAGGGGGAGAGGGAGAGGAGAGGAGGAGGAGAAAGAGGAGGAAGAAGGGGAGGAAGAAGAAGTAGAAGAAGAAAGAAGAAAGAAGAAGAAACCTTCCATAAAGGGCATGAGTTTGTAAAATGTAGAATTCTGTGTTCCATAGCAGGTTGGTTTTCTCACCATCTCCATATTGGCTCTACTACTTCCGCATGATAGTTATAGTCCCTTTAGAGAAAAACGTGACCATGGAAAACAGTCCATGAATTCTAGGATGTAGTTAATCCTTGCTATTTGGAATGTATTCTCTTGATAAATCATTCTCAGTATCTCACAAAGGCTGCTTCCCCTCTGCCACTTTCGCTAAGTTCCAACCCTTTCTCAGCAGACTATCTCTTTAATTGTCCAAAACCAACCAAGTATTTTGATATAAAATCCTTCACCATCCTTTTTCTGTCTCAAGCAGTTACCGAGGCCTTTTAGCCTATTCGTTTTACCTTCTCCTATGATCTTGCTTAAGAAATGATTTTCCCCTCACTCCTGTATCTCCTATGATTAAAGATATAAGTTTAGGTATATGCAATATGTCTTGTGTTTTAATCAGTTGGTGAAACTAGAGAAGGAGATAAACTTAAAATTTGTGCTACTTATAAATATCTCAGGCATAAAGAAAGAGAAATGCTTCTTGCTTATGGCAGTGAGGAGACACCTTAATGGATTTATAAAATAAGGCTGTAAATAGTAGTTAGAGTTTTCTAAGAATAATGAAGCTCCTATCTTCGTGGTTGAAGACACTTCTACCTAGAAACATCAGAGAAAATTAGATGAGTTTTGTAAGGTGTTCTGGTTTTCAGTTTAGATGTGAAATAAACCCAGCTTGGAAATTTCAAACTGATGAATAAAGTAGAGACAGTCCTATAATCATATTGAAAGACTAGTTTTTTCTTTAAAAAAGAACTTGATGTGCCAACTAAACAGGTCTGACGTAAAGAAATTATTTCCATAATTTCTTCTTATGGAAATGCCAATGCTGAGATAATTTTAGTTAAGATGAGGCCGGGAGTCAAGAACATTAAAAAAAAAAAAAAAAACAAACAAGTCTCAACCCAAAGGAGTTACTTAGAAGAGAGGAAAAGGAGAAGGCATTGATCAGTCACTCTTGGGAAGAAACACCTTGCTTGCAATCTGAAAGGAAAGAATGAACACTTGGCCTCCTTTTTCACACATTGGAAAAGGGCTGATAGGCAGGGAGGTTGGGGCATAGAGACCAAGAACACCTGAATTATTTTTCTTTACCTGATCCAAACCCTCAAGTCTATCTCTAAGTGTCCTACCTACCTATTTCTGGGCAGATTCTTGATGTCATATTTTTGCATGCTATAAAGAGATCAATGAAGAAAAGTTATTTTGTAGTTCAAATACTTTTCTATATTGTTGCTAGAGTAATCAGGTAGACACATTCTTTAGAGACTCATTTAATACAATTATGTCTTCTAAAAAGTCATTTGCCATTAAAGGCTGATAGAACCATACTTCGTGTTATTATAGGAAGGCACCTTTTCCTGATACAAGTGGTAATTATTTATCTAGCTGAGCAATCTTGTTGATTGAATATAGCTAAATGTTTGGCAGTTAGGCTAGGAAATACCTTAAGGCTTTATTGGTGTGTGAATAAATTAAAGATGAACATTAGTGTTACCACTTTTGTTGGCTGAAACTACATGTTAATTTTTGAGTTAAAATATAATTAGTGATTTCTTACTTTTTGAAAATTAAAATTTTTAAAGACATATATCATGCTTCTTAAGTTCTCATCACTGTATTTTCATAAACAATACTGGTTTTAAATGATACATATGAAACCAGCACCCATGGTAGTCAGGTAGTGAATGTTTAAAACCATTTGTGCATAAGCTGCCTCAAAGGATAATTAGATGATTATAATGGTACTTGCTTTGAGATAGCTAATTAAAAAAATCTATTGCTCCCAAGTCTAATTATTTGAGTAATGATAACATATTAGCAGCCTTGAAACTTCAGTTACAGCCAACCCTATTGAAGAAAAGAAAAATAAACGTGTTAACATTTTCTACAAAGACCCAAAAAATGGCACCAGACCAATCTTTGCATTTTCTACTCTGCATTCTATGCCCAGCCTCGTGTACGTGTGGGTGCTCTAAACTACCTCCATAAGTATCATTCATCTGATTTCACTCTATTTGTTTTCATTTATTTTATAACTCTTCCTTTGGCACCAGGCAGATAATTTTTTCACTCTTCTCTACCCTCTGTGAGCCTCTGAAAGAAGGCTTTTGTAATTAGACTTCATAGCTTTAACAAACATTTCATAACCTGCCAGTAAAAATGTCGGTTCTCTGGGCCAGGGCATAATTAAATGATTAAGTATCAATGTGGTAATTGAGCCACAGAATAAAATAATTTAAAGGGGTTATTAATTAGGGACCTGCTTTGATTTTGGAATTCTAATCAATAGTGAGCTATGCTATGGACAAAATCTTTCTTGCTTTCACCATTCCCATTACTTGCACTGTTAAAAATATCAAATAAAACCACATCAGTGAAAATTTTACTTTTTTTTTTAAAGATTTTTATTTATTCATTTGACAGAGAGAAAGAGATCACAAGTAGGCAGAGAGGCAGGCAGAGAGGGGGGGGGATGCAGGCTCCCCGCCGAGCAGAGAGCCCGATGTGGGGCTCGATCCCAGGACCCTGAGATCATGAGCTGAGCCGAAGGCAGAGGCTTTAACCCACTGAGCCACCCAGGCGCCCCAGTGAAAATTTTACTTTATTGTTCTTTTCCTGAATGATTAATCACCTAAGAGGATGTTGTTAAAATATCAACAAATTGGATATGGTAAAAAGGAATGTTCGGCTGTGAACCTTTAAAATCGAGCTGAGTGAGTCAAGGAATACATGAAACTTTTAATGGACTCCATTTGGGGCCATTACTTCTTGATCGAAAACTGAAAAAAGAGCAAGAATTGAATGTTGGGAATGTTGGAGGCTAATAATAATCTCTCTGAGCTGAGAGCAGTAAGAGGAGGAAAGATGAGTGAGGGTCTGGTACTGTTGGGATGAGGTAAGGTAAGGATAGATAACAAGGAAGGGTAGCTCTTGGAATAGCGAAGAATGAAAAGTTAATTTTGAGAACAAACCAAAAGACCGATGTATTTCAATTTCTTTTGAAATAGGAAGGATTTGTCTTTCGTTAGAAATCAGGTGATTGTATATTTTTAAAGAGCTCTTGGAAGTCTGGGAATGACAAGGGTGAGCAGTGACGTAGAACTCAGCATAGTAATGAGCAACAGCAATGGAACTCTTTGTTCTAGGAGCTGCAATAAGTGCTTTATGTTTATCATCTCGGTTTTTACAACCCTGTGAAATGGGCCAGTCTCGCATGAGGAAACTGAGGCACGAAGTTGCCTCATTAGTGTTTGAGCTGAGCTGAGGTATTTGACCCACAGGGACCTCAATTCCTTTTTTTTTTTTTTAAATTCTATTTATTTATTTGAGAGCGAGAGTTAAATCATGAAATAGATTTCCTTGAATATCTTAAAAATATTTTTTGTTAAAATTACTTTTATTCAGAAACATTGGAAGAGTGATAAATGGCAGTTGCTGGTCTTTTATCTGCCTACTGGAAATTTTTACTTGATATGCCCACCCAGAGCCTAAGAACAACCCCTCAGGAAAAGCGGAGTCTCCCCTGATGAGGCTTATTGTTTGTTTGTTCTGTTCTGTTTTTCGTCATTTTTCTCTTGCTCAAGGGATGAGAATAAGCTTCTAAGGCTGTGCTCTGACTTAAAAAATCTGAAGATCAGAGTCACTGTTTGGGCTACTATAGTCCAAAAAAGAGCAAAAGCATGGATACTACCTTTACTGTGGTACTTTTACTGGGAAATTGCCTGGCAAGTCTGGACATACGTTACCTGAGAGCTGGAAAGCTAAGGGGGACTTAACTTGCATGAAGAGATATTAAAAGAATCATGGTTTTGTTTGTTTCCTCTGGATGGATTGAGAGGAAAAAGGCTTAAGTTAAAGCAAGCAAGATCTAGTGAACTAAGACAGATGTAAAGAAAAACCTCTGGACTTTACTAGTGGTGAGATCTGAAGGAGTTTATATATATTTTTAAAATCACAATTGTTCAAGCATAAGACAATATATGAGGTAGTTTGAAAGCAGTCTAGTGTATCATTAGGAAAAAGGATTTGTTGTCATTGGGCTGCCTTTGTAGATTAAGACGGTGTATTATAGTGTGTTTTAATTGTTGTGTGTACTGGCCTTGGAGCTGTATAGGCAGTTCTCTACTTAGAGTGATTGCACTTCTAGATGATGCAGAAAGGCTGCCAGCCAGTTTTACCCGTGTTATTGTGTAATGGCACTTAATGCAAGC
>CM052806.1:59355085-59384160 GCA_028533885.1 Nasua narica
TTTTTTTTTTTTTTTTTTAATATGGAATGCTTCACGAATTTGCATGTCATCCTTGCACAGGGGCCATGCTAATCTTCTCTGTATCGTTCCAATTTTAGTATATGTGCTGCCAAAGCGAGCACCAGTTGTGAGCTTCTAAGGAGAACTCAGAATGGATGGAAACATTCTTTATAATTACTGTCCTTTATTTAATCAGTGTGCAATGATTAAATCATGTAAGGAAGCAGGATTTTGATTAAAATCCTTTTCTTTCAATAGAAGTTCTAATCTGCTGACACTGAGCCAATTTTGTGTTGACTGAAATTCCTAGTATGGACAGGTGCTTATTTGTTATGGTGGGGAGACAATCGGGGCAAGTCGGATTTAAAGGTCAGCATGAATCTATAACTTCTTGATCAGTAAACTTTCCTGGATTCACTAGGAGTATCCTAGAATTTCTGACAAACTCTTAGCTGTTATTTTTTATTTTTATTTTTATTTTTTTTCATTTGGTAGCCCTGGAGAGTAGCTTAGCATAGTTCATAGATATTTTGGTGGACATTTTTTTCTTTAAGGAAACACACATTTGCTTATCATCCCATTGCCACATTTATTTAGGTATTCTTTCATTCAGCAAATATTTATTGAGAGTTTAACATGTTCCAAGTACTGTGCTAGGTACCATGATATGAATATGAAAAAAGTTGCTTCTACTTTTAAGGATACTATAGTCAGGTTTGGAAGGAGGGAGAAAAAAAGTGAACAGGACAACATAGTATGATAATTATAAGCACAGGGTAATTTTGGAGCACATGGTTGGATTACAGGAGAGGTCTAAGAATGTTTTCTGGTGAATTACAACTGAATTACATGATGAGGAATGAGAAATTGTGGAACCTGGTGTTAAGAGAGTATAGCCAATTGAATTACCCCTAGTGCTTCAGCAGTGTTGGTTATGAACTGGTAAGAAATCAAGCTTGAGGAGTAAACAGAATCTGATCATTAAAAGTCTTTTTAATTTATGATATGGAGTTAGAACTTGACCCAAGAGCAGTGAGGAACCACTTCAAAGTGTTAGGAAGATTATTCTGGCTGTGTTTTGGAGCATGATTTTGTGTGTCACAGAACCAGAAGCAGAGAAACCAGTTAGGAAATTTTGTTAAATAACCTGGATTAGAAATGCTTAAGCAGGGCACCTGGGTGGCTTAGTTGCTTAAATAGATATAGATTATATATCTAGATATATAATCTATATCTATTTAACCAATTAAGTGGATATATTTAACCAATATATTGGTTATATATATTATATTCGGTTAATATATATATTATATATATTTAAATATATATAATATATATAAATGAATATGTATGATGGAATATTATGCAGCCATCAAAAATGACTCTTGATTTTGACTTAAATCATGATCTTAAGGTTGTGAGACTGAGCCCTGCATTGGGCTCTCCTGGACATCGATCCTGCTTAAGATTCTCTGTCTCCCTCTCCTTTTGCCCCTCCCCACCCTTTCTTTAAAAGCAAGCGAGCAAGCAAGCAAGCAAGCAAGCAAGCTGGAAGGAAGGAAGGAAGGAAGGAAGGAAGGAAGGAAGGAAGGAAGGAAGGAAGGAAGAAAGGAAGGAAGGTAGGAGGAAATGCTTAAGCAAATGCCAAGGCATTTGGTTGGGGAGAAGTGAATAAATTCAAGAGCTAACAAGAATTTGGACTGATTGACTGTGGGATAAAAAGGGAGAAGCAGGCATGGCTCTTAAGTTTTTGATTTGGGTGAGAAGGTGGATAGATAGCGATGCCATTGAATGACTGAATGGAGCAACATGAGAATGCCATTTGAGGTACTAGTCTTTATCAGATGTGAACCATAGAATTAGCTTCTGTCCTGGAATGACATTCCAACCAGATGTTCTCTCTCCATTTTCCAGCCATATGCAGTATCCAGGTGTGGTCTGTTGGTGTTGAAGCCTCACATGACTTAAAGTTGGGGATGCATGATTTGTCCTCTCTTTCAGAGTAGATGTCTTCCCTTCAAGATGGTGTATGATATGGTGATGAGGGTATTTTTTTTTTAAAGAGGCCGTTATGCCTAGGATACAGTAAAAACTAACCAAGAAGGGAGGAAAGGGTTCCATTTAATAGTACTAAAGTTAAAAATATAGGTAAGAGAACAATAGCCAAACTATGGAAAGAGCCTAGATATCCATTGGCAGATGAATGGATAAAGAAGATGTGATTATATATATATATTATATATTATATATTTTTATCCATTCATCCATTTATCCATATATATAATATATTATATATTAAATATATAATATATATAAACGAATATGTATGATGGAATATTATGCAGCCATCAAAAATGAAATCTTGTCATTTGTTAGGATGTGGATAGAACTAGAAGGTATTGTGCTAAGCAAAGTAAGTCAATCAGAGAAAGACAATTATCATATGATCCTGCTGATATGTGGAATTTGAGAAACAAAGCAGAGACTCATGAGGGAAGAGAGGAAGAAATGAGATGGGATGAAACCAGAGAGGGAGACAAACCATAAGAGACTCTTAATCTCAGGAAACAAACTGAGGATTGCTGTGGTGTGGGGTGAGAAGGAATAGGGTGGCTGGGTGATGGATATTGGGGAGGGTATGTGCTATGGTGAGTGCTATGAATTGTGTAAGATTGATGAATCACAGAGTGGTATCCCTGAAACAAATAATGCATTATATGTTAGTAAAACAAAACAAAACCAAACCAAATAGGATCTATTTCTAGGCTTGTATACAGATACAAAGAAAAAATATAGGTAAGAGAGACAAAGGAAAGCAATTTTCATGTAAAGTCATTATTACTACATCCGACAGAATGTTGTACCTGAAATATTAACCATTAGCTATTCTGTAATAGACCTTGGTTTACCTCAAAGTACACCCTGAAGGTATATTTTCAACCAATGTTCTTGCCTTCCTTTAATCTGCTTGCTTTCTTTTTGTAATAACTGCTATTTTAGCATTTCAGGAAACTTAGTTTCAGTTACAATTAAAACCTATCTCTTTCTTAAAATGTTACTTATCCCTATAGAATGTATTCTTCCATATCGAAACACATTATGGAATTGTTCTTCAGGGCTAGTCTTTGGAACAGTCAAATGCATAAAATTTATATGAGAATTTTGTTAGTTCACTGATAACATTCTCTTTGGACTCTGCTTTGTCTATATCCTATCCTAATCCATTCCTACTACCTCACCAGGCAGAATGAGTCCTACTTTGATATGCTATATTGTGAATCTGTTACCGTTCTTGAAATAATATTGTATCACATTTGGAAGATACTGAAGAAGTGTATAAAATGTATATAGTATATAGCATATTAGTGTAGGAGAATCTTCTACTTCTTGTGCAGAAATGGCTTTTACTGCTTATGAGGACTGTAATTATGATCTTTAAGCCATGAAATATCAGGTTTATGACTTGATATTGCTGAAGAGGTTTCTGGATGCTGTGAGGGTGAAAAAAGGATGCCCTCAGCACTTTGTGGAGTGTGACATGATTACAAATGATCCCTCACAAAGTCCTGTAAGTGTAAGCATGCCCTCAGCCTTGCCCTCCCACAGACTACCTGGTAGCTTCTACTCAGACTATCAAAGTCTTATGTTAAGCCACGTGGTGATTTTCTGATTACACTGATGGTATGAGAGGGATATTTTCTTCCTTTTGTTATTACAGTGTGTGGACAAAATATAAGGTAATGTTAACAAAGATAGAGTGATATAGATGGCTAGTTTCTGGCTAAGTAGCATGCTAATCTTAGAGTTATTCAGTGAGGTCTGGCTAATACTGAATCTTGGGAAGAAGAGACAATATATTTGCTCATTAATTGGTTTGAAAGAACAGTTCTTTCCACACTTGAGATGTAAATAACACCAGCTATTTAATGGCCGTAATTTAGTAACTAAAATATTTTTAAAAGAATTTATTAACTAAGAGCAATCTTTCTTAATTATGTTATGGTTGGTTGGTTAGTCTTGAAATGGCTTGGTAAGGTGTTGTCTTCAAAAAAAAAAAAATTGCTGCCTTCCATGTTTGCCATGTATTAGAGCTATAAAACCCATTTCTTGTTTGATCTGAGCCATGTCAGTGTCTTACAGTGAATTACTTAGGTCTACATTGAGTCACGTTGAGGCCTGCTGTATGCTGCATCTGATCTGAGACTTATGAATAATTGTGTCACTTCTATGGTAAAATCTTTTCATGGGGAGTGGGTTTCCAAGCTCCCCTTTCCTGGTTTCTTCAGACACCTTATGTACATGCTATTTGTTACCACCTGACTTTACGCCCTACCCTTGTACTCAACTCTGAATTGTTTGTGTACTCAGACCCCATGCTTAGCTTTCACATCTGTACTAATGGCATCTTGGGGAAAGGCTGCCATCTGCTTAGTGGACAGAATCTATCTGCATTTTAATTACACTGATGTTAGGGCCTCTTAAAGGTCCTCGCCTGCCACCTGTGACCCTCCTTCACACTTACACTTTTCAGATTTTGACCTATTTTGGAAAATGTAACTGCAAATTTGTAAGCCAACATACTCTCTACTTCTTTATTCCTCCATAGCCTGGATAAGTATTGCATCAGAAGGGTTACATCATAAGTAAATGTTTATATTCTATTGATATTTATTTAACATACTTGATGCTCATCAAAGGGGAAGTTGGAAAATGTATATTTTAAAAATAGAACTGCCTATTAATATTTTTCTTCAAAGTAAGAAAGTGTGAGAATACATAGAAACTCTAATGAATTTTATTCAACTTTTCCTGACATTTTGAAAAAATTTGATTTAACTCTGACAGATTTTTTCTTTTTCTAAACATTTTATTTATTTATTTTAGAGAGAGTGAGAGAGAATACAAGCCAGGTGAGGGGTAGATGGAGAAGCGGACTCCCCACTGAGCAAGGAGCCTGATGTGGGGCTCAATCCCAGGACTCCAGGATCATGACCCAAGCCGAAGGCTGTTGCTTAAGCAACTGAGCCACTCAGGCACCCCTAATTCTGACAGATTTAAAGAAGTAATGAAATATTAAAGTCACAAACTTAATGAATCTGATTATTATTAAGTTTAAAGAACCTGCTTTAAGAGGCTATTTCCCTTAAGCAATTCAACAATAAAATAAAATTCCTTTACTAACCTAATGAAATCAGTGACTGACAGGCTGTCCCCAATAGTCTTATAATGGTCTCTTTTGGGACATGATAATTGGACTTGAGAGAATAAAGATGAATTGTTGATTTTTATAATGTTTTTTAAAATCCCATATTCCCTTTGCTAAGAAACGTTGCCTTTACTTTTTAGCCCATTAAATATTTTGTTACTAGTTTGTTCCTGTCTCTGCTTTATTACTAGTGTGTCTTCAAAATACTGAGTATATAGGGGCTCTTGGAGTGATAAACCTCAATTTCTAGGGAGTCATATAATATTTCTTTGCCTTTATAATACTGGATGTTAACATATAGGTCTTGCATTTGAACACATCACATTCAGCTAGGCTAAATCTTTATTTCTGCATTATGTCTGTATAATGATATATTGACAAAGTCTTCATTTATCTGTAGATCAGAATGGCTATAGAAGTCGTTGAACTTTGTGCTATAGCTGTCTCTTAGATGACGTGAGGTAGGCTGGAGGGGGAACAAGGTGTAGGGCCAGAGGTCTGGATGAGAATGGCTCTTCCATGTCCACTTAAGCCATTTGAGCCATTTCCATGCCTGTTTAAAAGAGTTAGCAAACCCTCTTTCTCAGAGGTTTTGTGAGAACTGAAAGCTAATATATGTGAGGTCCTTTACAAATTCTCTTTTATCATATTGCTTATAAATATGACAATATAATTTTTCTTACTTGAGTATGTAAATATATGAGAAAATACATATTGACTATCAGGTACGCTCATTCATTTTTTAATTTCTCTCTTCTTCTACTTTAAAAAAAATGTGCTTAGTCTCTTTATTCCTTTATAATAGAATTTGTGTGTGAAACTGAAGTCCCTGGTAGCTTGAGTCTTCTAAGCAGTAGCCCTTCAGAATGCACTACCATAGTGTTATAATTTTATGTGTTGCTGAAGAGTTTGAAAATATTTTTTCCCTATATATGTGTTCATTCCTAAATGATACATTTAAATTACATCAAAGAATTTTACTCTCTTGATTCTTAATACGATGAGATATATCCTGGTTCTCAAACCCTTGCTCCTTTTTACTTTTTGCCATATATTCTCTTTGTCTGTGAATCTTCAGTTAGAATTGCTAGCTTGTGCTTCGAATATATCTGCTACCTTATTCTCTTTGTCTCCCATGCCTCTGCTTATGTCATCTCCCTGTTTGCAGTTCCCTCCCACTCTTGGGATTCTTTTCTAGCTTGTGGGCATGGTGTAAGTCTTATCTCTTCCATGAAGTCCATCCTGATGACTGTAGCTAGAATGATTATTCTGTTTCTTACTTTTCCATGTAATGGTGAACTCTAACATTCATCTTTTTATTTGTTGACTAGTGAGGAAGCCCCTTGATTTTTTTTGTTTTTGGTTTCGTTTTTTGTTTTTCTCTTAAAGACTCTAAGATACCTTTTCTGGTGTGTCAATTGCCTAAATTGACCTAGGTCATTCATTATTGAAGTTTTAGTAGGTGGTGAAGAAAGGTATTGCCATGGTTGCTTTAAACAGCGCTTAACTCTGAAGCTGAGATGGAATGAATTTGGGGGATTAAAATGCATTGATTAGATTGATACTCTGATAACATTTCCCCCGCCCTTCCAACCTCAGAAGTAACCATGCAAATGTTTAAGAAACCCAAAAACCTTAGGAATAGTTATAAAGATGTAGGTTCTCTTCTAAAGAAAAGCAGTATTTCCAGAAGCCCACTGAAAATTTTTTGAAATTAGTTTTTGATATTTGAAATGAAAAGCTATATTTATGAGTGAGATGACTGTGGAAGGGTTAGTTTATTTAAATAAAAAGGAATTATTAGAGATTAGATTCCCTGGAAAAAGTGGAGAATCATATTTTGTCATTGAACTTTTTCCTACTTCATCTTTCAGTATTTGTCCCTTCTGTTCACCATCTATTTCTCTTCCCTTTCATTAAACTTTTATTCTGTGTTTATTTTGTGACCATCCTGGGCTATGTGCAATGAAGACAAGAATGAATAATAATTGTTCCTGCTGTCAAGGGTCTCTTATGCTACTGGAGGAGGCAGATAAATTTCAGCAAAGTATGGTAAGTACTATAATAAAAGTATAAGCAAGATGCTGAGGAAACACCACAGTTCTTCCTTGTCCTCTCACCTGTCAAGGCTAGTTCTCTGTTTTTTGCCCTCTTTGGATCTCACTCTGCTCAACTGCCCAAATTTTCCATATCAGGAATTTAATAAAATACATTTTGTGCAAAACTATTGATTGTCATTGAATAGAGCCAGCTCTTTCCTGACCAGCTGTATAAAATGGACTGTGATGGCGTCACAAATAATTTGCCTTTTTTATGAGATAAAAGAAGTCCATGCTATTCTAGGGGAGGACAACCTTAAAAGCAATAAGAATCGATTCTTAATTTTTCAGTGGGTGGTATTTTTAAAGCATAGTGAAAAATATGTGGAGAAAGGGGAACCCTCCTACACTGTTGGTGGGAATGCAAGCTGGTACAACCACTCGGGAAAACTGTATGGCGGTTCCTCAAAATGTTGAAATAGAGCTACCCTATGACCCAGCAATCGCACTACTGGGTATTTACCCTCAAGATACAAATGTAGTGATCTGAAGGGTCACATGCACCCGAATGTTTATAGTAGCAATGTCCACAATAGCCAAACTATGGAAAGAACCTAGATGTCCATCAACAGATGAATGGATCAAGAAGATGTGGTGTATATATACACAATGGAATACTATGCAGCTATCAAGAGAAACAAAATCTTGCCATTTGCAACAACGTAGTTGAAACTAGAGGGTATTATGCTAAGTGAACTAAGTCAGTCAGAGAAAAACAATTATCACATGATCGCTCTGATATGAAGAATTTGCGAGACAGGGCAGGGGGTTATGGGGGGGTGGGGAAGAGAAATGAAACAAGATGGGATGGGGAAGGAGACAAACCATGAGACTCCTGAACTCACTAAACAAACCAAGGGTGGCTGGGAGGTGGGGGGGTTAGGGATATGGACATTGGGGAGGGTATGTGTTATGGCAAATGCTGTGAAATGTGTAAGCCTGATGATTCACAGACATGGACCCTGGGGCAAATAATACATTATATGTTAATAAAAAATTAAAAAAAAATACTCCTCTTGGTTTCCTTTGGGCAACTTTAGTTCTTCAAGTTAATATGTATGAGGGAATATTATAGAATTTAAATGAAACCCTGACAGAATATTATTAAGAGGCAGATTTGCTGTAAAACAATCGTGACGAAATAGGCAAATAAAAAATAGAATACATTCCACAGCTTAATTTATATTACTTTTTCCTACCTACTCTTTTTAGTTACAGTCCATAAGTCTCCATCTTTTTTTAAGGAGAAATCTGTAGGATAATTTTATTTGCTTAATCTCAGTAAAGAATACAGTTATTAAAATGGCATTGAAAAGATATTAATAGTTTTTGAGGTGCCTGGGTGGCTCAGTCAGTTAAGTATCTGCCTTCAGCTCAGGTCATGATCTCAGGATCCTGGGACTGAACCCCATTTCAGGCTCCCTGCTCAGTGGAGAGTCTGCTTCTCCCTCTCCCTCTGCTGTTCCCCCTCTGTGTGCTCTCTCTCTCACTTTCTCTCTCTCTCTTCCTCTCAAATAACTAAAATCTTTTAAAAAAAGATATTAGTAATTTTCAAACTAGGCTTAACTGACAGATTGATCAGAAACTAGGAAACTTTAATAAAAAGTTAAAAAAAAAGAAACTAGGAAACTTATCTATAGAAGGAGGATGAGAGCCACCCTTTTCTTAGACTATGGATATAGGGTGTATGAGGATATGTTCGCTTTACTGCATTTTTGATTCTATTTTCTCTTGTTGAATAGCTTTCTTACTGATCTTCCATTCCCCCAGTCTTATCCAGTCTAATCAATCCTCCACTCCTCTGTGGAATGCAAATCTATTCTTAACTGAACTACTGGATCAAACCCTAAAACATCATCTGATCAGTTACAGGAGAGGGAGGGAGGGAGGGGAAGAGAGAGAGAGAGAGAGAATCATACTTTCCTAATCTTAACTTGTCCAGCCCCGACTTCTCTTCTCACTTGCCATACCAGCCATATACACTTCTGCCACTTTCCAGGACAGCCCATGCTTCATCATGGTTATATGCTGCTGCTTGTGCTTTCTGACCTGTAATACCCTTTTCTTTCTGTGTTCTGGCCAAGCTCTAATTTTCTTCTGAGAGTCACATCTTCACTGCAGCCTTCTGGACTCTGTCAGTCATGGTTCTCTCCTATGTATAGCCTCGTTCTTAATTATTATATTGAATTTTGTTTCTTCCCTCTGAATATATTTTCCAACTAGAGTACAAGTCCTGTAGTTGATTTTGCGTACGTACAGCCAGGATTTGAAACAATATCAGGTAAAATAAATACAGTAAATACTTGTTAAATGTTAAGAATGCTGAAATTAGGTTTAAAGTGTTATTTTAAGCACTTTCATGATATATGGTTTTCTTTACAGTTATCATTATGCCATTGAAATTACTTTGTAAATGGCTAAGACAGGATAAAAATGGTCATAGTTAATTTTACCAGTAGTTTTTGGTTTTTTTTGCACTGGGTAGTGCTATCATCTCTCAGGTTCCGTACCTGCCGGTTTCTGCTCTGGTGGTGATAAAACACCCGGGAAACGTGCATGCCTGACACCATTGCTAGCTAGTTTTCTCTTCTTTGCAGCCGAAAGAAGGCAATGGTGAAGGATTGAGAAATCTCCAGTTTGTAACATATATATAGTAATAATAAAAAAAAATTAGCATTATTTCTCATAAGGATGATACTTTTTTTGTTTTGTTTTGTTTTTAAATTAACATGTAATGTATTATTTGCTTCAGGGGTACAAGTCTGTGAATCATCAGTCTTACACAATTCACGGCACTCACCATAGCACATACCCTCCCCAATGTCCATAACCCAGCTACCCTATCCCTCCCCACCCACCCCCCAGGAACCCTCAGTTTGTTTCCTGAGATTAAGAGTCTCTTATTGTTTGTCTCCTCCCCAGTCCCATAATTTTAGAGTTAGGAATAAGTCTAACAATGCTTCAGAATACCTGTGCTTTCTGTTGGGCACAGGTACTGCTAAATACTACTGTCATTTATTGTCTGCATTCTTAATGGAGAGAAATTTAAATATTTGCTAAGATATTAGAGAAAATAAACATAGGATCTTTTTTTCCAATCCCAATACAGGAACCCCTAACCCACTCCTGAATTCTCTCTCTTGAACTCTTTGATGTTTGAGGGGTACATGAATCTCATTTAGAGAACCTCTGCTCTAAAGAGATTTGTATAACAGGATGGCCCTGAGTACTTACCGTCTTGGGAACATATCTGCTTAATCACATATTTTACCATAATGCTGCATATACTTTATGGGGAAATAAAATCCTTTACAATAATGGATAGAGAAGACTAAGTGAGTCTATGTGACCAAGTATTAATTCTTTGGTCACTAAGATACCATATAGTAAGTTAACTCTAGTATACTAAATAGTGCCTCACGGAACTTTGGTGGTGAAATTGTGAAAATAACATTGTTGTTTCCCGTTTTATCAACTGGTTCAAGCTCATTGACTTGTAAGGCTCAACTAAACGGGCTACATAACATTTAAAATTTTTGTTTATTTCCGAACGATTGAGTTTCTGCAATAATCTTCACTAATTGCCTGGTGTAAGATTCTTACTCGAGTATTTACAAATGTATTATTTGTTTTGTATTTGTCTGCTCACTCAAATAAAACTGCGAGTAGTGAAAACAGTTGCGTTTTACCCGCTGGAGCTACAAAATAGTTTCTGCATTTTTACTTCCTTCTCCACAATGTCAACCCTGAATTATGACAATTTCACCAGCATTGGTAAAATTATGATGCTTATTGGATTATTTGCAGGTGGGGCTCTGTGCCTTAGTCTACAAATCAGTGGTTAATTTAATGATGCACTAGTTTATATTTAGCAAAATGAAGCATAACAAGCTCAGCTGAAAAAATGATTCTTGCTTTAACCAGTATCTTCACACAGCTGTTTAAATACCATATTGTACTTGTTTTTTTTCCTCTTTCCTTATTTAGGATGGCACATGGTACTTGTGTAATCTTTGCTTATTTTAAGCTGGCATAAAAGAATGGCTCTCAGCAAATTGGAGGCAATTTGCAAAACTAAAGGATATTCTTGTGAATTCAGGCCAAGTTAAATTATTATTGAAGGATATATCTTTTTCTCCCCGAATTTTTTTAGGAATTTTTTTTCATGATAATGCTATGTTTCAAAGTTTATGACAGTGGTACCTTTTCCCATTTGTTCTGTGTAATTTTCTTTCTTTTGTCTGAACATGCTATTAAAGGCAGATTGGCCCAGAAAAGTCGGATCTTCTGAAATTGTAGTAGTTCACACTTTGTGTTATCAAATTTATAATAGTTTTCTTCCTAGAAAAGATTGGCTCTTTATATACAGATGTAAATGATGTCCATGGAGATAGAAAGTTTAAATAATTTTCTGTAACTATTTTTTTTTCCCTCTTGACTCCTCCTGGCTGCCTGTCTCCTCGACTCCCTACTCTGACACCACCAGATAAGATGCAGCTTCTTTTCCTTTTGCATTTGTGCCTAATGTCCCATAAGAAACTTTCTCTGAAGATGCCATTGTTTTATTTGCCCTTCTACACTTCTTGAACTTCCACATTTTCTTGAAATGTAGCCACAGTTTCAGATCACATCATTTTGTCACAGCACCTCTGTGGCATGGGACACTGTGCCGTGTCTGGATCTGACATCTGCTTCACATGGGGAACTCTCTCCCGTGTGTATTCGCTGACCGAAACATACGATCTGCTAGAGAAACAGACACCACTGAGATGGCAAAGATAAGGAATAGAGTTGCAGGAACATAGTTGTTACTTTAAAGACTAAGTTGAAGGGCACCAGAATCAGTATAACTGTTGTATTTTGTAAAACAGTTCATTTGGCATCCCTATTTCCTAAAATGTGAAGTGTCACTTAAAATGTTCAGTTATGTTCTATGTATTTATTAGGGATTCTGGGTATCATGAGTATCAGGCCTGATTTTATTTTATTTATTTTAATTTTTTAAACTGATTTATTTATTTATTTGAGAGAAAGAGAGAAGGACAGGAGAGGAGCAGAGAGAGAGGGACAAGCAGACTCCCATGCTGAGGGCAGAGCCTGACATGGGGCTAGATCTCATGGCTGTGAAATGACCTGAGCCAAAATCAAGAGTCGGATGCTTAACTGACTTAGCCACCCAGGTGCCCCTGATTTTATTTTGTTTTATTTTATTTTTATTTTTAGAAATTTTATTTATTCATTTGAGAGAGTGCCAGGCAGCACAAGCGGGTGGTGGGGGTGGAGAGGCAGAAGGAGAGGAAGAAGCAGACTCCCCACTGAGCAGGGAGCCTGATGCACGACTCCTTCCCGGGACCCAGAGATCAGGATCTGAGCCAAAGGCAGACGCCTACCCATCTGAGTCACCTGGGTGCCCCCCAAGCCTGATTTTAGCTGATCATTTTTTATTAGGTAGAATGATTATGTTGTTGTCTTAATACTACACTTAAATCTAACAGCTAAAAGCACTGACCTAGGAACTGTTAGACCAATGAAAGTTGTACTGCTGTGGGTCTTCTAAGGAAATTAGAAATGCATGAGGACATGTAGGAAACAGTTATAAGTAAGAGAAAAAGAGCCTGTCAAAGAATAAAGATAAACTGTGTAAATGAGTATGGTTAAAACTTATGGGAAACTTAGGGCCTTGAAAATTATTTTGTTAAATTGAATAATATTTTACGTGTAACTATATTTTATTGCAATACATTAAGTTTTCAAGCAAAGTTTGTATGGTATATACAGCATGTATAATTTGAGGTGGTATTACTCTGGAACCTTTTATATTTTGACCTGCTGTGAGATAGATAATCATAGCTTTTCCTAGTTGAATTTTATAATAGAATACAGCATATATGAACATGCTTTGCACAAAGGACATGATTAACATTCTTGAGTGAAATTCGAAAGAACGGAACCAAAAATCAAAACTCGGTGACTTAAAAGCAATGGTAGAGACCATTAAAATAAAAATAATAATTAAATTGTAACATTTATGATACAACTCTCAGCCAAATAAGCCGATGTTTAAATAAATTAAAATCTTCCAGTTGTGAGATACCTCAATAAAAAACATTTGAGAGTTAAAAAATTACAGTGGGGCATTAAAGATCCAATGAAGATCTTGGATATATGCTTTTCCCTTTGGCTTTTTTAGTTTTGACTTTAAGTTTTCCATTTTATTTCTATGTAAAAAACAGACTGAAATGATAAACAAAGAATTGAATTGAAATTACTTAAAAAATGCTTCTTAGAATTAATCATATCTTTAAACATCAAAGAGGCTTTTAAAATAATGAGTGATCAATTCTATAAGCATAAAATTTAAAACTGCAGTGCTAATATATAGTGACATTTACTATAGTTTTCTCCTTCAATTTGCTGATGGTAGCAGGCTCCTAATCCTATTAACTTACTCATTTTCTCTGATTCACCCCAAGGGATAAAAGTTAGGAGACATCACCAGATTGATAGAATAATTTGGTCAAGAGCTTGATTCCTGTGCCCTGAAATAAAAAAGCAAACAAACAAGTAGCACTCAACATCCACGTGCGCCTCTTGTTTAGAGCGTTGTTCACAGAAATAGTCGCTGTTTCTAGATTCTGTGTAATGGTTAAAGACACGTAGAAACAGGTGATGGGCTCTATCTCTTTTTTTCTTTTTCTTTCCAGATGCTGTCATGAGATTATAGATCCTGGTCTTACTGAGCCACCTTGAAACTAGTAATAAAGTTTGGCAGTTGATTGTGCTAAGTCCAATTCCCGAAAGTTCACATCAAAATCCCTCTACAAAACTGAGAATAATTGGCTCTATTTTTATCAAGTTCCACAAAAAGCAGAACTGCTCGATTTCAGCTGTCATTTCATTCAATAAATGTTTTTCAGTAGCTCTTATGTGCTAGACATTCTGGTAGCAATACAAAGACGAATAACCATTGAATGTTGTCCTCAAGGAGTAAACACACAGTGGGGAACACACACGCACACACGCACGCATGCATGCATGCACACACATTATGTATGCACACAAGTACTGTGTACGGGGTACAGCCCTGGGTTTTGAAGGTTGTGTAGGAGTTTTATATGTAGAAGAGAAGGAAAGGGGCTCTATATGCCATCAGATGAACAGTGGGAAGAAGCATTAAAATTTTTTTAAGTTGAAGAGTAATACCAATTTGTGAATTGATATATTCTGTAAAGGTGGAGTCTGATACTTGAAACTGAAATTGCCTTTGAAAATTCTAGATAAATTATCGTAACTGTGTTCCAGTCCTTGTGCTGGTATGGTACAAAGATAATGAGGTGCATTTCTTGCTGTCTCCCAATGCACTACTGATTTGGAGGATATAGATAATACAAAACAAAGTACAATTTGAAGTGCTAAGTGCTGTAATAGTGTTTCAAAGTGCTATGGGAAAGTTCTAGGTGATTAACTTTTTGATTTTCTAAGTTTCTCTCACGGGTTGTTTGTAATATCTTCTTTCTTTTTTTTGAAGACCAACTCCATTGAGGTAAATTATATAAAATACAATGCACCTTTTTTTTCTTAAAAGATTTTATGTATTTGAGAAAGGGAGTGAGCAAGAGAAAGAGCATGAACAGGGAAGGGGAGAGGGAATGGTAGAAGCGTTCCCCCACTTAGCAGGGAGCGCAAAGCAAGACTCAATCCCAGGACCCTGGGATCATGACTTCAGCCAAAGGTAGATGCTTAATTGACTGAGCCACCCAGGTGCGCTACAACATACCCTTTTTAAAAAGAGTTGGAAAATATGTAGGTGAAAAATGATACTGTAATCCTATTCTTTATAAGAAAAAGATATAAATTTGTCCAGGCCCAAATTTGACTACCTGTATTTAGATTTTTATAACATTGCAAGTACACCTATATTTCAGAAACAGGTCTTATGCTGAGAAGGTAATATGGAGGCATCAAATCGAGGTGTATTTCATGGAAAGAATAGCAATTGCTATAGTTTTGACTGAGAGGGACCAAAAAAAAAAAGCTTTATCTTCCATGCTATTTTTAAACTACAGAGTAAAGGAAAAAATATTTTAAAAAGATATATAAATTTTGAAAAGATATTAGTTGTAAGAGTATCAAAGAAATCAACAATAATAAACATTCTAGGTTTTTCCAATTAATCAGGCTAAAGATTGAATGTACTATGTATCCTTTATATGCTGCTGAAATGTATGAGATCTCAATCATTCATTTATACCCTAAAGATTACTTTGACCACATTATTTTATCAGGAGAGGCTATCATGATAGCATCTCAATCCACAGCCTCTTTTCTGAATTACAAAAAAAATTTACGTATCCATCGTATTGATCATCATTGTGATCCCTTATAAAAAAATGAAAAGTCTAAATTATTTCTGAAAATTTCTTCATGTTGATATCAGATAAAGCAGATCTATGCTAGACTTTTTTCATAATATTTTTCTTATTGAAGTTATACATGTATTTTTTTGAAAACTTAGAAATAAAAAGTAGAATGAAGAAGAAAATGAAGAGCCATTACCCTTTGATCTAAGTCAGATTGATTTATTCATTTGTTTTAGTTTTTTTTAAAGTTTAAAGATCTATTTCTTTATTTTTAGAGAGAGAGAGAGAAGGAGGAGGGGCAGAGAGAGAGGGAGAGAGAGAGAATCTTAAGCAGACTCCCTGGTGAGCACAGAATTGCCGCATGCTGGATCCCAAGACCCTGAGATCATGACCTGAACCGAAATAAAGAATCAGCCACTTAACTGGCTGAGCCACCCAGGCAACCCAAGTCAGTTCTATTTAAATAAAGATACAAAATACACCCTGAATGTTTGGGTATTTTATTTTACATTTCATGATATTTAGAGATCTCTACTATATGCCTGAAATTTGTGGTACTTTCCAGAGGCTATCTAACGTTTTCTTCCACCACTTTTCCTCAGAAGCACCGTCACCTAATTCTCAACTACTTTTTGTGTAAAACACTGCACATAGATACCAAAGGAATGGAGCCCGCATCCAGAGTGGTGGCAGTCTCACAGGAAGGCTTCTGTTTCAAGGACCAGGTTTCTAGGATTTGGTTCTCAGCTTTGTAGGTCCTGAAAGTTGATTCTTCTACTATGGAAAAGTTTATCAGTCTTTCTGGAATAGACCCCAAACAAATTCATGAACATATAGGATATTACTGATACATAAATCAGTATGCAAATTTATTCATTGCCATTCTAGTTCAGCCCTAAGGAAATGGATTCCTTTTGGAAGTCCTGAAGCCAGCTGGTCCCATTGAGCTTCACGCTGCTGCCCCTCTGAGTTCCTGCCAAAATGTCAATCCTTTTCCAGCAATCTGGCCCCCTCTCTTTTGCTCAGTTCATACTCTGATTCCTTTTTCTTTCCTGATTTCCCACTCTTCCCAACCCTTGCAACTCTCTGGAGACCCCATTTCATAGAAAAACGAAAGAAAACAACGTCCCAAAACAAAACAGTTTCCCCACCCCCCATATTTGTAGATTTGTCAAGAAGTTCTCTTACTCCACTTCCTGTCACGTTGAAAATCTGAACACTGGAGCCACTGAAATCTGGAGAGAAGACCCTCTCTCTCTTAGACAGTCAAACTTCGAAATTCTTATTTCTGGGACTTTCTTTTTATAGATGTCATATAGCTCATTCTTCTTTGGGCACATTGTTTTTCTTTTAAGGAGAATTGCAAGGATCATAATTAAGCTTTCTTATTTATATTTACCTTCTATCATACTTCTTAGAGTAGCTTGTAGGTCATCTTTGTTTGGATATTGATGCCCAGATGGTTTAATCTCCTGTTTCTAGGCTTTTTCTTAGGATAAATATTTAATATGTAATATTTAATATATGTATACACACACATGTAAATGTATACATATGTAAATATGTATATGTGTGTGTATTAATATAAATGTATATGTATTTGATATCATGATATTTCTACAAGTGGCTGAACGTTACATTTTGACCCATCTCAATTCATTCTCAAGGTACTAACTTTACTTCCATTTGGATTGCAATGTTTTCTGTCCTTCTTTTTCTCCACCCTACCACAACTAGTATATTTTTGCTTTGGAAAAAGCTATCTCTGTAAATACTGTGGCATTTATTTTGTGTAAAAGCTTTAGTGCACATTTTACTTGGACATTGATTTCTCATCATGTGACAGAAATGGCTAGGTTAGCATTTCAGAAGAACTTCTCTTCTGTTAACAATATCTTCATCCTCTCATTAGTTTAATTCACGATAATAATCCAGACAAGCTTTGACCATTAAATCCTTTAAGACAGCAAAGTTTCCCAAAGGCCATTCTTCGTTTTTGAGTAATTAGTTTTTTCAATTCATTTTAGTGTATGAAGCTAATAGTATATGGGAATTCATTTTCTTCTGATGCTGTAAACTTTCCATTAATGTATGAGATTAACTTTTATGTTTTTTTTCTTTTCCTATAAAGCTGACTGTTAGAATATCCAATAGAGTATTTTGTAGTATTCAGACTAAAGCTCTTTTGGGGAGTTTGTGGTTTTAATAGGTGTTCCCTCAACTCTGTTCTTCCATCCCACTTTTTTCTTTTATTACACAGGAAATGATGAGGTCTCTCCAAAAAGCATTTATGAAATCCCTGCAGAACCCTGAGATTGATTTTTTTGTTTCCTTAAAAAAAATACTCAAAGAGATTTGAGAAGCCCATATCTTTGGGAAGGTTAATATTTCAAAAACTGTCTACCCAGTTCTGAAAAATTTTCTTGTTATGCCATTATGATTTCCAACAAATGGATCAGATATGGTTCCATAGAACAAGAGAATTAACCTTAAGTTGTTCTCAAAATTAGAAGAGAGTCTCACAGAATGAAATACAGGATATCCCAACTTTGCGTGGTCACAATTACAGAATTGAAATCTCAAAGCACTTTCTAGACTCAAGGAAAAGCATTGAGCAAATAAATAATCAGGATTGTCTGCTTCCAAACAGCAAGTGTATGTAAGCCATTAAAAAACTTTCTTTATGAGGCTGAGCTTTTTCATTTATTTAGCCAAAGATTCATTACTCTAATTTTTTCAATGTGGTTTTTGTCTTGAAGGAAAGATAGAACAAATTCATACTTCAGGAGTTGCTAATACTTACTAGGTGATATAATGGTGAAATAATTTTTAAGTAATTAATGTCTTACCTTTTTAGATCTCTACAGTTCCATTAGAAAGAGAGGGGAAAAAGCACCCTGAAGACTCTTAGTAGAACAATACAGTGCAATCAAAGGTGGAAATTTTATATTTAAAAATGCATTTGGTGGGGCTCCTGGGTGGCGCAGTTGGTTGAGCGACTGCCTTGGGCTCAGGTCATGATCCCAGAATCCCGGGTTCACGTCCCACGTCGGGCTCCCAGCTCCATGGGGAGTCCGCTTCTCACTCTAACCTCCCTTCTCATGCTCTCTCTCACTCTCTCTCTTTCCTAATAAATAAATAAATAAAATATTTTTAAAAAAAATAAAAATGCATTTGGGTTTTTAAAAGTTTGAATTTTGGATATTTATGCAATTTCAGAATTCCAAATGATATTTATATAAATCTATCTTTTACTTTCTAAAGCTTCAAGGATGGGGGGCAAAGGAAGCAGTATAATGCGCTATTTTAAGACTAGTAGGATATAATTAAGTTTGAGAAAAAATTTAGTGAATACTGTATTTGGAATTCAAGTCGCTGGGGTAGCATAGAAAGCTACGGGTGTTGGAGCCCTAGTAATTATCTCACAAGTGAGTCATGTTGAGAAAACTCTCCTTAGAGTCTATTCAGTGTCATAGCCTTTCCTGATATAGCAATATTTTTGTAGGGGACTAGAACTAGAAGTAATCAAATAAAAAGGTGCTAAGTAATAGATGGCGGTTAACTGTCAAGGTTAAACTTGTCTGCATCAGAGAAGCCAAAGAAAAAAAAAGAGAATATTCTTTATTTCAGTGCTTTTTTAGTGTTGATGACTAAGCACACAAACAGCCTGTGCCTGACTTCTTGCTCTGTTGCTTAATAAGATGGGTAACCTTGCTTAGGTATTTAATCTATCTCTGCCTCACTTTCCTCATTTATAAAATGAGGATAGTAATTAACACCTCTTATGGTTATTGTTAGGACTTAATGAACACATATGCCTATGAGTGTATGTATGTGCACGCACGTGTGTATGTTTACAGAGAGATCTTAAAAGGGTTCTATAGATAGGTATTAGTTGTTACCATTATTACTGTAGTTATTATTATCTAAGCTAGACCTAATAAGTACTTTCAATTTCAACAGATATTACTTAGGCTCCAGTATATGCTAAGCACTACTCTAAGTACTGGGCATACCATAATGAACAAGGTAGTTAACGGACCCTGTTCTCATGGAACTTATATTTTAGTTTGGGAAGTCAGGAGAGACAATTCAACAAGTACACAAGTGATAAAAATATCATGGGGTGCTAACTGCTGGATAGATGATTAAAGAGGAGTGATGGGACACATTGGGTAGTCAAGGAAGGCTTTTTAAGGGAGGTGATACTTAAATTGAGAGCTGATGACAAGGAACAAATCTTGTAAAGATGTGGGGCAAGAGCATTCCGGTGAAGAGTTTCTAAAATGTGCTCAGAGAACAAAGACTGATGATGGGTAGTAGCCTGGGTGTGAGCACTATGAGATAGGATTGAGAAGATGGATAAGGCAGGGAGGAGATAGTTGTGTCTATGAAAGGACAGAGGAGGGATCCTTGTAGTGATGGATGATGGAATCGTGAAATTGTTGTGTTTCTTGACCGCTTCGATGTCAACATTCTGGTTGTGGTTTTATGCTATAGTTTTGCAAACATAGTACCTCTTGGAAAACCTGGATAGAGGGTACATAGTTTATGTCTGTAGTATTTCTGAAAACTGTCTATGAATCTATAATTATCTTAAAATAACAAGTTTAATTAAAGAAAAGAATACATTATTTTGATTGATCAGTAGAGAATGTAGAGCCTCCAGCCCTCTTTAACTGGTCGTGAGTGGGGTCCCTGTCTTGTACTTTTATAAAGAACTTCAAGTGATTCTACTGTGCAGGTAGGATTGAGGAGCTCTGCAAAGCTGCAAGCAAATCCCTCTGGGCTTTAAGTGCAGGATGTTACCCATGCTTTCTTTAGGCTGTGATACTTGTTACAGACTCTTGACGTTGCAAGTCTGTGATGTGATCCCAGCAGACCACTGTCACTTCCTCAACTGAGACCACATAGCTGAGAATGTTTGAAGTATCTGTATTTCTGTGAATATCTTAATATTTTCTCCTTGTAAATAAGTTTTACTTTAATTTTTTTTTCCCAAAGTCCATTCCGCTTTTATTTCAGATGCTTGTTAAAATAATTATTTTGTCACTTGTAGTTACTGTAATTTTGTTGGTAAGGATACAGGCGCTACTTATTCATGTTTGCAGATTGGTGTTCATCCTTTTCTTTTTCTTTCTCTTTAATATGGTCCCTGGCTGGGCCAGAAAATCCGGTGTGTAAAACAGAACACATGCAAGTCTTCTTGCATGGTAATGCAGGAGTCCTTTTGAAAAAAAGAAAACAAAACTTAATTCACATATGAAATTCCTCTTTTGAGTGCATGCTGTTTATGATTAGAAACCACATAAATTATTACCTTGTGAATAACTTTAATACTTTATTTTCCATGAGACTGGCTTGCTTTTCATCTTTTTAAAATAGAGAAGCATACATTTGCTTTTCCTCTCACTCAGGTACACGTTTAAAGAACATTCTGGCAAAAACCCTACTGATAATAGATTATATTTGCTTCTGAAATTGTCAAACTCTTGTTTAATTTTTAGTGACCACTTAATTAGTGTTGCATTTGGAGCTTTACTTACTCGATGTAGAGCTCTGCAGAACATCTAGCACATAGTGGCATTCAGTGATTGTTAATGAATAGGATTAACAGTTATTTAGGGATCATTGCTACATACCAGCATTGTGAACCATCCCATCTTCATGTAGCTTTCAGTTTTGTGCTGAGACACATAAATAATGAGAATCATTCAAGAGTTATCAAAATTACCCACTTATTGGACGTTATGGAAACTCTAAAACTTATTGAATCCTCATGTTTGTTTGTGTGCATGTGTATGTGTATGTAACAGTGTGCTAGCCTGTTGCCCTCTGTCTTTGCCTTTGTCTTCTTTTTTCTTATATTTTGGTCTTATCATTTATACACCTGCTGTTTATCGTTCTGATAGTTCAGGACAAAGAGTAAAGTCTATAGGTGGTTCCTTGAATCAAGTATAGTCCAGATAGTTTTGCCTTTTGACTGTACTTTCTCCTCTTTGTGACTTCTAGTGCACAGAATTTGTTTGCTCATGGCAGACTCTCATCATTGATCAGTTTATAGCCCCTCTTTTAGTTTAGTTTACTACTCATTTTTCTCCTGTCTGTATCGCTCTATCTTCAGTAAGTGTCAATGTCAAGTATTTAATGGATGTCCCTACAATTTGCTCTCTCTCAGCTTATTTAGATATATGTATATCCTCTAAAAAGGATTATCATGGGTTTTTTTTGTATTTATTTTTTAAACAAATACTTATATAGCATTTTTCACATCCCAGGTACTATTTTAAGCTTTTGCCAACATTAGTTCATTTAATCCTCACAGCAAGACTGTGAGGTAGATACTGTTATCCCTCCTGGCACAAAAAGGTTGAGTAACACCTTGAATTACTATGCTTAGCTGCCTCCCCATGAATACCGGGGTATTGTTGGGATAAATCCTACTTGATTCTTTGTCTTTTGTCCATGTTACCATGGATACATCAAATTCATGACCTCTAATTGCTACCTGTTAACTGTTGTAATGCCACATTTTACAAACAACAACTTTATTGAGGCATAGTATACATATAATAAATTAAACTTATTTTAAGTATGCAGTTTGCTGGGTTTTGAGAAAGATATACATACTTGTAACTAGCATCACAATCAACGTATAGAATATTTCCTTCCCCTCAAGATACACCCTGGTGCCCCTTGCCCCCTCAGTTCCATCCCTGGCACAAGACACCACTGATCTTTCTGTCACAATAGATTAGTTTTTCCTATGCTAGATTTTGCATAAGTGGAATCAAATAGTATGTGTTCTTTAATTTGGCCTCTTTTGCGCAGCATGATTTTGAGATTCATTGATGCTGTTGCTTGAATCAGTAGTTTATTTCATTACCGTGCAGTTTTACATTGAATGGATGTACCACAATTTGTTCATACATTCATCTGTTGGTGGACATTTGGATTGTTTCCATTTTCTGACTAAGATGAATAAATAAAGCTGGAAAGAATATTTGTACAGAAGGCTTTTTATTGACAAACGTTTTCATTTTACTTGGGTAAATACCTAGGAATGGACTTCCTGGGTCTTATGATAAATATATGTTTAATATTATGAAAAACTTACAAAATGTTTTATAATATGCTTGTGTCATTTTACACGTTCATTAGCAATGAGTAAGAGTTTGAGTTCTTCCATATTCTTGGCAACACTTGGGATTGTTCATCTGTCTCTTTTTTAATAGCTTTTTCTTTTGGAATAATTATAGAGTCATAGTTGCAAAAATAATACAGAGAGGTCCTGTGTACTCTTGACCTAGTTTTTGCACTATGATAATATCTTGTGTAACCTTAGTACAGTGTTGAAACCAGGAAATTAACATGGGTACAATTCATAGAGCTTATTCAGATGTCATTAGTTTTACACACACTAATTTCTTTGTATGTATGTGTAGTTCTGTGAAATTTTATCATGTGTAGATTCATGTAACCACCATCACAATCAAGATAAAGAACTGTCCCATCACCACAAAGATTCCCCATATTAGCCCATTATAGTCACACTCATCCACATTGGCTCCCTTCCCTCACCTCTTGCTGCTCCCTTTGTGAAGCCCTGGAAACAGTCTCTTCCCCATCTGTATAATTTTTCACTTCAAGAATGTTATATAAATGGAATCATGCAGAATATAATCTCTTGAGACTGGCTCCTTTTTTTTTTTAACCCAGCATAATGCCCTTAATATTCATTGTCTTACATGTGTCGGTAGTTCTTTCCTCTTAATTACTGAGTAACAAGGATGTGGCACAGTTTGTTTAACCACTTACCCGTTGAAAGACATTAGGATTGTTTCCATTTTTCACTGTTACAAACATGGCTGCTGTGAACTAGAGTGTACATGCTTTTTTTGCAGACATAAATTTTGCTTTCTCTGGGATAAATGCCCAGTAGGGTATGTTAAGTTTTCTTTTTTCTTTTTCTTTTCTTTTTTTCTTTCTTTTAAGAAACTGCCAAACTATTTTCCAGAATGGTTGTGTCTTTTTTTGCATTTCCACCAGCAATGTATCATTTATCCTGTTTCTCTGCATCCTTGCCAGCATTTGGCGTTGCTGTTATTTTTTATTTTAGCCACCATAATAGTTGTATAATAACATCCCATTTTGGTTGTAATTTGCATTTCCTTAATGGCTAATGGCTTTGAACATCTTTGCACGTGCTTATGTGCCATCTGCGTATCCTCTCTGATGAAATGTCTGTTCATGTGTTGTACTGCCAGTGTTGAGTCTTAGCCATTCTTTTGGGCTGCATTGGTATCTCACTGTGGTTTTAATCTTTGTTTTCCTGATAAATTCAGATGTGAGCATCTTTTCGAGTTCCTACTGGCCATCCTTACGTATTTGCGAAGTGTGTGCTCAGATTTTTTTTGTGCACATTTTTTAAAAAGATTTTATTTATTTATTTGACAGAGAGAGAGATAGAGCGAGAGAGGGAAGACAAGCAGGGGGGGTGGGAGAGAGAGAAGCAGGCATCCCACCGAGCAGGGAGCCCAATGCAGGGCTGGATCCCAGGACCCTGGGATCATGACCTGAGCTGAAGGCGGATGCTTAGTGACTGAGCCACCCAGGCGCCCCTTTTTTGCACTTTTTGAAGTTGATTTATTTGTCTTAGAGAGTTATGAGTTCTTTCTGGGTACCCGTCCTTTGTCAGATACATGCGTGTAGATATTTTCTTCTGTAGTATGGCTGGCCTTTCTCATTTTTTACATAATTTTGTTAGAGCGGTAGTTTTTAATTTTATGAACTTAAATTTGTCCATTTTTTTCTTTTATCGCTAGTGTTTTTTTACATCCTTCTAACACATCCTTGTCTACTTAGAAGTCATGAATATTTCTCCTAGAAATTTTATGGTTGTAGATTTTGTATTTAGGTCTAAGATCCATTTGGAGTTAATTTTTGTTCATGTGCCTCATCTCAGTCCAATTTCCTAGTGAACTAAATAGTTACCAGGTTTACTAGCATAAATAACAGAGATGACACTTTATCACATGTGGTTCCATGGGGCTGTGCAGGGAAGTTATCTCACTCAGTGCATGCAAACTATTATCCACAATAATAGTTGTACACATTCATATTCCTGCTAGCATGGCAGGAGAGTTCCTATTTCCTTTATTTTGACTTCTTATAAATAACTGTATACTAAGATTTTTCCTTCACCTGCTTACAAACTCTGATTTTATATTATGTTGTTCTCAACATGCTTCTCTGTGACAGTCTAGTGACTCTTTCCAATTTAGTCATTATGTTTTATGGAAGGGAAAATCAGAACTCCTACTATGAACTCCGTCTAAATTATGAGTCCAGAGGCTGAGTGTGAAGGCCTTAGGGCTGGTTCAGTGTGTAGGTGTTAGGATACATATTTTGCAACCTTGACCACTCTTTTATCTCCTTTTTCGTTCTCATCTTTGGTCCTTATTTTTCATGATGTTGAATTGGTGACCTCAGGTAAGTGAGATATTAATACATATAATTAAGTGCCAAATTGTGTGAAGATAATATTCTAATATAGTTATGAATGCCATATAACTTTAGGTGAAAATATATATGAGCAGATGGTGATGTGGGCAATAACTTAAGTACTTCAATACAGGTCACACCTTAAAGTCTCTTATCTAGGAAAGGACAAAACCATCATGTTACAAATATGCTGCAAACTGCTGTAATATGCAGTTTGAAACTTCTTGTATCATAAGAAAAACTTCTATTGAACAGATGTTTCAAGTCATAAGGCCTGCAGTATAAACTAGTTAAATTTACATAATGATTTTATAGGCTAAAATATTAGTTATCTTCTCACTGAAAGTCCATTCACTGCTACATGACACTTAGCTGGGGTAAGGAATACCTGTACTAATCTTCATTCTGAAGTTCAGATTGAGAAAATAATATGTGAAAATAAAATACTTCTTTTTTTTAGTTGTCTTTGCTAAGTTCTTTGAATATTAATATTAATTATGAGTTATATTTATAGAAACTGTTACTTACATTAAATGTGGCTTGCATCTGGTGAGCATTATTTTACAGAGTCAGCAATTTAGTTTAAATCTGCCCTTGCTAGTTTTGGTATCAAAATTGAAAAATACTGAGAAATCTTTGTTCATCTTTGATAAACTCTTGATAGTTTCTTTGCTATGCTTGCATAAAGTATATTTTTTTCCCTCTTGTTTCTCTGGTAGCTTAGTGTTTATACAAATATCAAAACGAAAAGAAAAAAATAGAAATAGGGCTACTACTTACAGATTTATGTGTAAGTTCAAACTGCTCTATCTTGTTTGAGAGAGAGAGAGAGAAAGAGAGAGAGAGAGACTTCTGTTAACACACAAATTTTTCCCCCCATGTTTGCTTAATAGACAAGTTTTGTTTGTTTCTAAAGCCGTATACTGTACCTTCTGGTTTGCTCAGCACAGTTCATGTTTATGTCTACTTTCCTGGTGTAGTTATCCATAGTATCCCCTTTCATTCCCAAAGTGAAATATGCCTTGTATTTCTCAAATCAATTTACTTTCAACATCCCTGGACTTTTGTTCAGACCCTGCCACCAACTAGCCATATGACTATGGGTATAGAAAGTCATCCAAACTTCCTTTGAGTTTCTTCATCTATAAAGTGAAATAGAACAGTAGGACTAAATGATCTCTGAATATTCTAGAAAGCTTTAAAGTTTTATTTCCAGATGCTTAGTTACTTCTGGTATAACAGTGGTGTAGAGAAGTCGCTTTCAAAACACAGTTTATTATTTTCTCTTTTACTACTTATGCTCCTATTCTGTTCTATCCTATTATATCCTATTAAAAGAAATGCTTTTCATGACCCACTAACTTGATTTCATGACCAGAACAACCCAGTTGTTCTGGGTCGAGATTCCTATCTTGATTTGGATATTCTTAAGTATCTGTCTTAGCTGTGGCACCCTAAGCAGTGAGTTACCTTCTGTAAATTTCAATTTCCTCATCCTCCCGTGTTAAGGATGTTGCGAGGGCTAAATGACATCAGCTGTATAAAGCACTTCCCGTAGTACCCAGTGTGGGAAAGAGCTCATGGCTTGTCGGTTATTCTCTATTCATGCCGTAAACATGATTTTCCTCTGGAAAGAATATGTTACAGAGCATATGATTGATTAAATTTTTACCATGTTTTTGAGAAATCATTTAAAATCACAAGTAAAATTGTATTCTTGTAAACCAGGAATTTTGCTGGTTTAATAGGTGCTTTACTGAAACAATATCCATAGGTGCTTAGTGAAACAATGGTTAAGATTTTGTAGTACTCCCGGGACGCCTGGGTGGCTCAGTTGGTTAAGCAGCTGCCTTCGGCTCAGGTCATGATCCCAGGGTCCTGGGATCGAGTCCCGCTTCGGGCTCCCTGCTCTCTGCAGGGAGCCTGCTTCTCCCTCTGCCTCTGCCTGCCACTCTGCCTGCTTGTGCTCTCTCTCTCTCTCTGACAAATAAATAAATAAAAATATTTAAAAAAAAAAAAAAAGATTTTGTAGTACTCCTATGAAGGAGGGAACTCTGGTTGTCCATTTGAGTTCCTTTCAAGAGGTGAAATGTCAGGGAAGTCATTAGGGAAAATGTAGTAATTCAGAAAAATACAGAATTTCCTGCCCTGTTCTAGTTGGGATTAATTTAAATCTTCTAAAAAAAATAGAAAAATTTTAATCTTGTTTTTCATTTCAAATACTATATAGCCTCTTGACATTGAAACATACATGCCTTTTTGAAATATTAGAATCAGAACTTGTTTACACAGAAAGTGAAAAGCGTTCATATTTTCACTATTGTTGAACCAGCAGTAAGCCATTATCTTTTCTAAAATGAAATGTTAAATTTATATCTGAATAGTCTTGTATTCTAATATTCAGTAATAACTGGGGCAAGTAGTCAAAGTCAGATGTGTAGTTTCTGAGTTTATTTTGCCTCTATCAGCTTCCTGTCTTCTGAGTTTCCCCGTGTTTCCCACCTGTGCACCAGTGCTTATGGCCCCTTCTCCATGTTGTTTCTGCTGTCCTTTCTGAGGAACCAGGGGATCGTGAGGTTTATGTTGAGAGTTAAGTCCTTTGACTTACTGCTATTACTTTGTCCAGCTCTGCATCCTACACGTTGGGTTTCATTTCTGAAGAGGAATGAGCCTTCTTGACCTTTTCCATTGTGCTGTGAAGTAGTTCAAAATATTAAGGGTGGTTGTTCTCTAAAGAAGGTAAAACTGTAAGTACGTATCAGTATTACGGTAGAGTTCATATCACTCTGCCATAGTCTTGCCTTTATTAACTCAATTCCTTTCTCAAGCTAGCCCTGCGAAGAGGTTTAGTATCCTCAGAAAAGGTTATTATCTGTCAGACAATCCTGAAACTAGAGGATGGCAGCGTTGAAATTGAAACCGAAGAGTGTCTGATTCACGTGATTTTAGGCTCATCCCAGGAAGTTTGTAGAAGTACTTTCTGAATAGTGTACGTTGCAGATCACTGTAATGAGCTGTGCAGATCAGGGTTCTGACCCTGGGATTATTCATTTTCATTGTCACATATGATTTGTCAGTATGACCAAACCAGGCTAGGGTTCTAGGACTCTGAAAAAGAAAAGTAGGTTCACAATTCCAAGATAATCCTGGCAAATTGTGAGAACTAGTCAATGTAAACAGCATAGCTTGGTAGAGATCTACACAGGGTAATTCACATAAGGAGAAAAAACAAGGTGTACAAAGGCAAGAGTATCATATTAAGAAGCTACCAGGCAGTTCTCTTTTTCTCCAGCAGCTCTGGTCATGACTTAATTATGTAGAATTTGGAGAGAATCCAGAGGAATCCAACAGAAAATATTAAAAGGGTTGAGAAGTTTGCTCTGTGATGGAAGTCTGAAGGACTGGATTTATTTAGCCTAGAGAAGCGAAGTCTGAATAGGGACTTAATTACAGTCTTCAGGTTCAGTGAAATCATAGACACAGAGGCCATGAGTGGTTCCCAGGAGAATTGTCTTTTGACAGGCATTCTCAAATATGGTTGTTTTCTTGGTTTTCACTGTGTGTGAAAGGATATTATATGAGTGATGATGAGCAGCTGTTCTTTCTTCGCTGCAGGGGGACAAGCAAGAAAGAGCTTAAATCACCACAGGAGTGATTTAAGGAGAACTTTTCAGCTGGTGGAGATTCTTTTCTCTAAGCTCTATAAAAGTATGAGAGCACCTGTCAAAAATAAGGCTGGATGATAGGCATTTTCATGTTATAATTTCAAGCCTATTTCAGTTTAGTGGAACCACTTAGGAACTTTCTGAGGTACTCGTGGGCCAAGGCCCAGGAAGGTCCTGATTTTCGCGAAAGGAAACACAGATGATATGAGCGGCTGTGACCACTGGTCTTCTGTAAAGTCCT
>CM052806.1:59384660-59408137 GCA_028533885.1 Nasua narica
AAAAAAAAATAAATCATGTGACCCCATTATCTTTATCACTGATTATAGAAAGGCAAGCAAAGGCACACAATCACTGAAGGGGCTGGGCATGAAGACTCTGTTCCGTGGGGTTGCTCTCTACAGGAGAGTGACCACAACCCCAGGAAGACCTTATCTCATAGGATGAGGAATGCAATGCACAGAATGATGCAGAAGTGTGCAGAATTTCTGAGAGAAGGCAGGCAGCAGAATCCAGGAGGCTGCCGCAGCTGTGAAGACACTGGTGTGTGAGAATGGAAAGGGGCATGCCAAGAAATGAGTAGCTTAGCAAAGGAGAGAGCACATGCAAAAGAAGAGTCCAAGCATGGAAGACTGAGTTGCCATGTGCCTCCTCCAGTCACTGTGTATTCTGAGAATAGGAAGATTCTGTTCTACCTCACCTCATCTTGTATCCTTTCAGCACTCTGAATTTCCTGACATACACAGAGTGAGTTTCTTTCCTGGAGCTGCCTGAAATTGCTGATGTCTAACAATTGCTTATTGAATAATAAATCAGTTTTTGAGAAGTGATAATATATAGCTTTCAAATAAAGAAAGCTTGTATAATAAAATAGATAGTCTAAAACAAGGCTGAAAAATAATAGTTAGGGACGTGGAGTCTCTGAAAAATAAATGAGATTGTAGGGGCTCCTGGGTGACTCAGTGGGTTAAGCCTCTGCCTTTGGCTCTGGTCATGATCTCAGAGTCCTGGGATCAAACCCTGCATCAGGCTCCTTGTTCAGCGGGGAGTCTGCTTCTCCCTCTCCCTCTGCCTTCTGCTCCCCCTGCTTGTGCTCACTCTCTCTGTCAAATAAATAATACCTTAAAAAAAACATGAAAGAAAGAAAAGAAATGAGATTATAGACTTTTGTGTTTATTTTTTCTTACCATACAAATTTTATGTATCTTAAATAAAAGTTACCTGGTTGTAGCTCTCAAGAAACTATCTGATTGGGGTGCCTGGGTGGCTTAGTGGGTTAAAGCCTCTGCCTTTGGCTCGAGTCATGATCTCAGAGTGATGGGATCATGCCCCGCATTGGGCTCTCTGCTCAGCGGGGATCCTGCTTCCCCCTCTCTCTCTGCCTACTTGTGATCTCTTTCTTTGTCAAATAAATAAATAAAATCTTAAAAAAAAAAAAACTATCTGATAAGTTAAATGAAGAAGAAAAGATGTATGTATACTAAATTGATTTAAGAGAGCTCATTAACATACTGCCTTTTTGTCAAGTCCCTAAGATGCACTCATTCAGTGTGGATTTAGAGAAACCTGTCTTGATGGTGAGGTTGACAACTACATTTCATCTATAAAGTTCTCTTTGTGTGATGGTGTTCATGGTTATCTCAAATTTTCCAGTGTTACGTATCTTACATACACATGCGAAACTCAGAGGGAAATCATATATGAAGAAGAGACAGCAAAGCATTTTAAAAGTGTTTCAATAGGACGCTTGGGTGGCTCAGTTGGTTGAGTGGCTGCCTTCGGCTCAGGTCCTGATCCCAGGGTCTTGGGATTGAGTCCCACATTGGGTTCCTTGCTTGGCAGGGAGCCTGCTTCTCCCTCTGCCTTTGCCTGCTACTCTGCCTGTTTGTTCTCTCTCTCTCTCTCTCTGTCTCTGACAAATAAATAAATAAAATCTTCAAAAAAATATTAAGAGTGTTTCAAGTGCAATTTTCTATATCATTTCCATGAGATTTTGGCTAATTTTTTTCACCAATACATAGCAGGTACCTGGAAGAGTGCCTGGCACATAGTAGGTACTCTATAAATATTTGCTAAGTGGAGAACTCCAACAGAGGTAGAAGTTTCTATAATTTGACATAATATACAGATTCATGTTAGAAATAGAGGGGAAAGTAAAGCAATTAAACCAGGACTCCATGACTTCCATCACAGATTAGGAAATCGAGGTTTAGAGAGGTGAAGTGAATTGCCTGAGATCACAACCAGTGAGTGCAAGAATGGGGTTCCATTCTGAATTTCCAGACAACCTGCTCAGTGTTATGTGGCCAACAAGGGAAAGAGATGGGGTTTAAATTCAGATATGACGGGCTATGACGTTCATTATCTGGATAAGCGTTTTAGTATTCATATTTTTAATATTTTAAATAAAGGTTTAATATATCACTTTTTCTTTGTAGCCTTTTCTCTGCCTTCAAACAGAATTAATTGCTTCCTTGACAGATAGCGCCAGATACCATCTCTTTTCTAGCATTTATCAGATTGTATTGAGTCTGTTTTCATGGCCGTATGTGCCTTAAGGCCAGGGACCAATTCTTATTCCTCTTTGCCACCCTGGAATTTAGCATAGTGACTCACAAGCTAGATGGAGTTCTCCGTGTTTGAATTGTGTTGAGAGTTAGTAACAAATAGTATACTCAAGCTTAGATTTAGGGACATAGAACTTTCATGACAGAAACAAAATCTCATTGGTTTTCAAATAGAGTTAATGTTGGATAGATGCTAATATTAAATAACCATTATTTTGTAGACTTGACTTAATGATTGTCAGTCTTCATGGGTTGAATGGCTTTTTGAGGATGGCTCTATTTTTTAACATTTAAAGAATTAATACTGGTACTCTTGTGTGGATTTCTTTTTTTAAGATTTTATTTATTTATTTGAGAGGGAGAGAGTATGAGTGGAGGGAGAGCCAAAAAGGGAGGGAGAGGGGAAGGGAGACAATCTCAAGCAGACTCCATGCCAAGCCTGAACCCTACATGGGGCTTGATCTCACCACCCTAAGATCATGACCTGAGCTGAAACCAAGAGTCGGATGCTTAACCAGTTGAGCCTTCCAGGCATCCCTTATCTTGGTTTTCATACTAAAACTGTTGACTTCATGATATGCCGTCCCCTGGTATTTTAGATCCTCACTAATCCATGTTAACCATGCCAGTTCTAAAAATTTTGGTTGACTTCGACACAAGTAATTTTAGGTCTTTTTAGTAAAATTGAATCCCTGGTACTGTTAAGGATATGTTATCTAGTAAGTGAGCCAAACAATTTTATATAGAGTCAGCAAACATGTCTACCAAACCACTAATGAATTTTACTTTATTTCTTAAATTTTATTTAAAATTAAAAAAATAAATAAAATTTGACAGAGAGAAAGAGAGCACAAGCAGGCAGAGTAGCAGGGAGAGGGAGAAACCGATTCCCCAAGCAAGGAGCCTGATGCGGGGCTCAATCCCCAGACCCCGGGATCATGACCTGAGCCAAAGACAGTAACTTAACAAACTGAGCCACCCAGGCACCCTCTGCTGATAAATTTTGAAAGGAATTATTTATTCTCTTAAACTTGAAACTTTTGTGTAAGGATGGCATTATACATTGGAAAACAAGAAAGAAAGCACATTTCAGGAGAATATTGTGATATTAGAAAATGTAAAAATTTATAGAAGATGCATTGCTTTGCCTGTGATCTTGTAAATATTGTGGTATTTACTGAGCAGTGCTATTCCAAATCTGTGTATTTCTTACAGCTAAATCTTCTGAGGCATGAGGTGTTATTCCTTAGGGAAATAGTCTGAAACTATGTGATTTCTATTTGTCACATTAGAAACAACTATAACATTTGATTTGTGTGAAAAATGGTATTATTTAAGAATAATGGGAAATACTAAATTCAATAGCATCCATGTGCTAATTTCTTGAAAGATGTATGCTGCTATTAAGAATCTGATCTTTTTTACAAAACATAGTATTTTATGACTGCAAGAAAACTTGCTGTTCGAACCACCTTAATGTATAGATGAGAAAAAAGATGTCAAAAAACAAGAGTGAATTCAACTTTAGATGTTAAAGCCAGTTGGTGGAAAGCCTGGACTAGATTCCAAATCTTCAGATTTTTTTGCCAACATATTTTCCACTCTACCAAATCAATGGATAAGAATAAAAGTCATTCAAGGGGTACCTAGGTGGCTCAGTCTGTTGAGCGTCCAACTCTTGATCTCAGTTTAGGTCTTGATCTCAGGTCGTGAGTTCAAGCCCCACATTGGGCTTCACACTGGACATGGAGCCTGCTGAAAAAGAAAAAAGAATGAAAGTCATTCAAAAAATGCTAAATAAAATTAGATAACTTTATCCCCTTATGTTTTTATATTTTATTTTATATATTTATCACCTTTGTTATTGTCATTGCCCACACAGGAGAGAGACTCTGACTTAAAAGCAAAAAATGAATTTATTAGAAGTATCTGGGATGGGAGAAAGTCTCTGGATTGAAGGGAGAGTGCATAGTTGGTCTTGGAACAGAGGGGACACAGGGAGTTCTGAAGGTCTTGGTAGCAAGAATACTCCACAAAAATACTCAGGCTCGGTTGCTGACCCGAATCAACTCTCACTACATCTTTAGTATGTGCATGGACTCCGCTTAAGATACCTAAGTCCCAAGAGATTGTGTCTGACTGGCTAAGCTAGGGTTATGTGCCCAACAGCCTACACCAGGGAGGGAGCAGAAGTTCTCTGGAATCAGCTTCCAAGGAATGACTTTGGTTTCCATAGTGGGAGAGCATGTACTTGGATGTATGCTCCCACCAGGAGTACCTGGTATGGTAGAAAATTCCCCAAAAGAGGCTTGAGGTGCTGTCAGGAAGGGGTCTGGGTGCTGGCCAGCCACAAAATGACTTATGACCACTGTTTATCCATGACCATATCATGCTAGAAGCCTCTTTTTATGTATCTGGCAAATCAGCCTTTTCTGAATAGCATACTAAGTATTTTAAAAATGTAGATTATCTAGTCTATATAGACTGAGACTATTTTAGTAATGTTTCTTTTCATTGCTTTTTCTCTGGTAGCATTTCAATTATTCAGTAACACTTGTTTTCCCCATGAGTGGTTAGAGGAAGAAACAGGGGAATTCAAATCTAAGGCATTGTTAGTTCCTAAATTTTTTTTTAAAAGATTTTATTTATTTATTAGAGAGAGAATGAGAGAGAGCATGAGAAGGGGGGAGAAGGTCAGAGTGAGAAGCGGACTCCCCATGGAGCCGGGAGCCCGACGTGGGACTCGATCCCGGGACTCCAGGATCATGACCTGAGCCGAAGGCAGTTGCTCAACCAACTGAGCCACCCAGGCGCCCGTTAGTTCCTAAATTTTAAATAAAACATTTTCTTCCCACACTGAATAGAAATAATAGCCATAATTTATATTTTACACACCGGCTTAAAGTACTGGACTTAAAATCCTATGTGGGCATTTTACCCATGTTTTCAGTGCAGGAATAATTTGAGGTCAGAATCTTAAGTTCAGGAAGGTAATAAAGACGCAGTGAAGCATAGTGTTTCCAAGTATGGAGTCTGGAGTGACATTCTCTTCATTCACATTCTAAGTCTGACCCTTGCTAGCTGTGTGACCTTGGGTAAGTTACTTGATCTTTCTGTTCCTTGTTTTTCTCCAACTGAAAAGAGGGGAAATAACACAATTTGTCCTAAGAGTGATTGTTAAATTTAAAGATAGAGATCAAATGCTTATTAGCATGGATCCTGGCACTTAGCAATATGTTAACTATAATAACTATTTGTATTAAACTTGTTAACCATACTATGTGTTACATTTAAAGAAGACAAAAACCAGTTGAGGGGGAAGAGGTACTGTTCAATTGAGGAGGAAGAAAGAAAACTAAAGAACTGGGCCTAAAACCATTATTACATTTTTAACCCCATATAATAAAAACAGAATGATGATTATTGCATTAGGAATACTAATTAGTCCATGTCCTATTATGCTTGCATTGTGAGGGCTCTTCATATCTTAACAGTAGTTTTGAAGGAATTAATAAACGATTTACAAGAGCATTATTTTTTCCTTTGTTCTCCTTTCTAATATGTTATTTTGCACACATAAGAATATGTCACAAATGTATGGTTAGAAAGCATACTAAGAAGCAGAAGTTGTGCCGCTGTCACCCAGACTGTGGACTCCTTATGCCCATCCATGCTCCTCCCCGTCTGATTCCTCTGCCTCCCTCACCTTGGCTGAATAATTGTGTTTACCAGTCCCCTGCTTTTTTTTTCTTAAACTTTTTATTTGGAAATAATTTTAAATTAAAGTTGTAAGGATAGTACAAAGAACACCCATACACTTGTATATATATATATTTATACTTTTGTGTACACTTAAACACAAATGTGCATGCACACACACACACACACGCAGAATAAATATTCATTCTTTTGAGAGTGTTTTGCTCTCATTGCCCTCCTATACCGTTAAATATTTAAGTGTTATTTCCTAAGAATATGGTATTTTCTTACATCACCATAGTATAGTTTTTAACTTCGGTAAATCGAGCATTGTTGCGATCTTTTATCTCACTAACATCCATGTTTACAGTTTGTCGGTGCAACCAGTAATGTACTTTGGAAGCATTTATTTTTTCTTTCCTGCACAGGACCCAGTGTAGGACCAAGTATTATTGCATTTGGTTGTTGTGTTTCCTTAGTCTCTTTATTCTGTAAACAATCCTTCAGCTTGTTTGTCTTTTATAACATTGGTATATTTGAAGAATACAACATTCTACCTCTTTTTTTTTTTAATACTATGCCTGTCATTTGAGATAAATCTATTTCCAAATGATTTGCATTCAGATTATACCTTCCCAGGCGGAATACTCTGTCTATGATGTTTCCTTTCCAGATTTCACATCTGGAAGCACTCACCGTCCACCTGGTCAAGGTGTTGTCCAGTTTCTCCATTTTATCGTTACTAATTACTAATTTTCCCCTTGTTGCTAGTGCGCCATCTGAGGCATTTTGAAGCCATGCATATATTCTGCTCCTAAAGGAAATTTCTCCTCCTGATTTAGCAGCTGTTGATAATTCTTGCCTGAACCAGGCTTTATTGCAGCAGTTGCAGAATGAGGATATTTTAATGCCAGCGGCTTCTCCATTTTTACCAGTCAGCTCTCAGCATTCTACTCTAGGAAACCTCCCTTCACTCACCATTTCCTTCTATATTTATTATTTTCCTATTCCCCACTCCCCCCAGTGGTTTATAATTCTGAGTCCTTGCAGTATTTCTTATCATTTCTGTACTTTCTGGCATAATCAGGTGCTCCAGGATCATTATGTGCCTTCTCTGCCCAGCCCTGGGGTCAGCCTTTTTTTTTTTTTTCCAAAGGAGTTCTGGTTCATTTTAGTGAGGAATGGCATTAAACCCCCAAATCTGGGTAGTGGATTTACTGGCTCTGCAAGTTGATTAGATTGTGGTTTTGACCAGTTGGTGATTGTTTCTTCTTTTCATTCTCAAGCAACCTGGTCATTTATTGCATTTCTCTGACTTAAGATGCATCTTCATAACCTATGATGTTTTAATACTCTGCTTTATTTATGGTCGTTCATGTATTTGTGATCGTATTTCTCATGAGTGTCAGGATTGGCTGCCATTTTGTAGGACATCCAATAGCTGCTCTGGTGTGGTAGGAAAGGAGCTGCTGTGTAAGATTAGTAATGATACCTGTCACAGACAGGGGGAATAAAGCCCCATGATATGGGATTGTTGAAAAGGATAAGCTCGAAAATATTTTCAATAAATGAAATATTCATGATAGCAGCTTGTGGTTTCAGAAGCCGACCCATTTCAAACAATCGCTTGTTTTCTACATCTTTTCTGAAGTACAGGAAATGAAGGAAATACAAAATTGTGCAAAGACTCCTCCAGGATATTAATATTATACTGAATTAAAATTTCAAAGTTCAGCAGAGAAAGGTTATGACCTAATTATTTAAAGTCTGCCTTATTTCTTAAGGCATTTGCTGCTGGTTTAAAGCTCTAATCAGTAGAATTTTTGCATATTGGATATGATTTTAATAAAAATAATTACTATGTATATAATGTTTATATAAATTTTTTCACATGCATCCCTAATTTGATACTACCTGCCCAATATCTTATAATTACTATTAATTAATATAAAGGAACTGTGACTTAGACAGATACTGTAATTTCATCAAAATCATATAGCCATGCTGTATATATGTATTCGTACCCTGAATAGTTGCAAAAAGAATTGAGGTAGAAAATTAAAACAAAACAAAACAAAACACAGAACTACAACAACAAAATAAAACCAAAGCATAAAAACTGTTGGATAACATGAAAACACCAAAAGCATAAGATCAGGGAAGAAGCAAATACACTAACTGTAAGGGCTATTACAGTTCTTGTGATTAAGAATTTAATTGTATTTTGTTCAGTTGGACTCAATACTCATTACCTGCTTTATGCCACTTATCAGTCCATGGAGCTTACTATTTATTTAGGGAGAAAGAAGTTTAAAGAAATGATTTGGATATCAAATAAGTGTTGTGGGAATAGAATAGGGAATAGCTGGGGAAAGAAAATAAAACTTTCCCTACTGTGTGTGTGTGTGTGTGTATGTGTGTAGGGTTGGTGGCATCCAGAAAAGCTTCCTGAGAAGATGCTTGAGTTGGGCTTTGAAGGACAAGAATTAATAATTAGCCAGGCAGTAAGTGGTCAAGAGTATTCTAGGGAGGGGGAGTATTCAGTGTGACGGACAGTAGAGACAGCAAATCCACACAAGGGTGAAATTTTCTGGGAAAGTGAGAAAAAATGAGCTCAAGCATAGAAGTGAACAATGTAAAATTTCTTGAAGAATGTATTTTAAAAATGGATGGTGGTGTATACCAAATTGCTATGGAATTTAGATTCCTTTGGTACCCCTTAAAGGGTGATGTAAACTCTTGTTTAAAAATGGCAGTATTTACAACATCCTGGAAATTACAGCCTTTGTAACCTATTTAACTTGTGATAAAAAATTTTTGATGTCAACTGAAAAAGTTTATTGCAGAGTTTGGAAAATTCTTTCTAGAGTATGGGAGAAAAGTCAAATGAAGATGATTACTTGAGCGCCTCTTTCTCACTTTCCTCACCTCTCTTACTTTCCTCAAGAAGACTTTGTAAATTTAGATGACAAAGGGAGACCATACTCTTTGAGAGCTCCTTATATCGTTGGCAAGGGAGAGGATATTCCTAGGGTCTGAATGCCTGACAAGACTTCTGCTGTCTAAGATGAGTGTTGTAGACAGTTCTCTTGAGGGACTCTTCCTCCCTGAAAGGTGGGAGTAGCCCTAGATTTTACCTCTAGATACCACTCACGCTTGCCTGAGAAAGAAATCTTTGGATCCATGCGGGCATTTGAAAAAAATGAGTATTTTGCTGAGACTCTGTGGAGCAAGGCAGATGGGGTTTGGGCCAGGAAAAAATTTTGTGATGGCCTCAGCCGTACCCAGCTATGCTGCAACTGCTCCTATAGAATCTGTAACTCTGAACAGTGAGTAGCTGGGAAGTAGATTCCCAGATAATCAAATTAGCTAATGTCTATAATTATATAAAAATTACTCTATACAAGCCTGGGTAATTAAATGTTCAAGAATGCTTGAGAAATGCAGCGATGTTAGTTTTGATATGCTTACTGTTGAGTTTGTCATATTGGTGTAAGTGAGAATAATAGGGACCAGATGCCAACCTAGCTAATAAGTTGTGAAGCTGGTATTTAAATCCATGTATTCAGACCATGTTCTTTCTCCTACAGCAGTTAGAAATGATGCCTAGTATTTTATACATTTAGAAAGCTGGTTACATTTAAATCGACTTTATTGTTTACTAAAAGGAATTCTAGTGGTGTCACAGCGTTTTGCTAATTTGTTTATACTTCTTAAAAACTCTTAAAAATTGAGGACCCCAAAGAACTTTATGGGGGTTTGTTTTATCAATATTTAGCATATTACAGATTAAAACTGAGAAAATTAAAAATATGTATTTAATTCACTAAAAAACAATAAGCCTATCATTATGTTAATGTAAATAAGGTATTCTTGTGAGAAATAACTACATTTTCTGAAACAAAAATATTTAGTGAGAAGAGTAGCACCCTTTTACATTTTTATAAATCTCTTTAATGTCTGACTTAATAGAAACAGCTGGATTCCCATATCTGCTTTTGCATTCAATCTGCCATGATATGTTTTTTTGGTTAAAGTATGTGCAGGAAAATCTGTCCTCACACTGATAATATACTCGGAAAAGGGAGACCTTGTGGAACCCCTCAAAGTTTCTTGGGGACCCTGAGAGACATTTGGACCCCGACTGTGAGAACTGCTGCTTTAAAATACTGGCACAAGTGCTACATCATGATTTGCATGCACAGAGTAAAATGGGGGTACAGTTTTTATAGTATGTGTTATTTTGATGCTGTCTGTCTTTGATTTTAGCTTCATGTATTATGGAAGACTTTTCCCTTAACTCTTGGATGTGTAATGAGGTTTATGACAAAATTATAATCTTAACCTGAAAGCATTTAAGTAAAATTACAGGGTATATAAGAATATAAATTTCAATAGGATAGAAATTGTGAACAGACATTTCTCTTTCAGAAAAATCAATACAAAAGACGTTCGAATATATTATAATTAAGTTAAAGTAGTTATACTGATAAAAAGGAATTCCAAACTTCAGGAAAATCTTTTTTCCATAAATCCTTTAAAATAAGCCAAATCTGACCATCTTTTTCCGTGTTTTCAAGCCTCCTTCCCTCTTTTCCTTTCACTAACTAGGAAGCTATAACTTCTAGAACAAAGAGATGAAAGCGTCCACTGGTTCAAATACAATAAAACTTTATTTCTTGCTACATCCAATGAACATGTTTCTGTTGGCGGAGGGACTGACTGTGCGTTGCAAAGGTGGCCAGACAAGGAAATTGTGGTTTCTGCCATGTTTAGGAATCTGGAAGGTTGGGAGGCCACCTCCTAATTGCTGGCTCAAAGACCATATCATCAGTGCCATGATTCACCTTGGTAAAACAGATGACTGGCTCTGGCTCTTGATACTCATGAAAACAGGGATTGGACATTAGGATCTATGCTGCAGAGAAGCCAAATTTCTCCCTGACTGATTTTTTAAGTAAAAACAGCAGAGGTGGCAGTAGCCAGTCTGGCCTCTGCCTCACTGTGTTAACTCTCATTCAAAGTCATGCCATTGCATCTGCTTGGCAAGAGCTGGATCACGTGCCTCAGTCTAGCTGTCAGGGGGTTCAGGAAGTGAACTTCAGCTTTCTAGCTTAGCTATCTAGCTGTCTGGCTGGCATGCATTAAAGAACACATTGAAATGGAGTTGAGGCAACCAATCTACACATAGAACAAATGGCTGAAATAAAAATGTATTAAAACGTTGATAGCAGTTATCCCTGGGTAAGTCAATCTACAGCACTTTCCTTTACTTTCTTGATTTCTGTCCTCATCTGTGTTAATCTTTATTATTTTGAAAGAGATTTCACCTTCCCCCAACTCCAAGTATCCGATTGTTAGAAGAGCCCAGGGCCAACAGTTAGAATTGATCATTTTCAAGACTTTATATCTACCGTGAGAACTACAGAAATTTCACCCTTACATTCTTCTTATGGGGATGGGGGTCATCTAGTGAATTTGCTGAGTCTTTCAGTGAAACTGTGTGTGTGTTGAAATATGTCAGTCTAGATCTTTACCGCTTCGCTTCCAGGTATGGATGCTTTGGGGTTGCTACCTCCGGAGCTAGGGCATTATGGGAACCAGAGGGTGTTATGTTGTGGAAGAAACCAAGATAATTTTATGCTTTGTGATTTTCCCCTGGGCATGTCAGAATCAATTGCTTTTCTGTCTTCTGCATTGCTACCTGGTGAAGATTCTGTATAGTACATAATGGGAGAAGATACTTTGATTAATTCTTTGGAGTTACCTAAATTACTGGTTGACTAAATAATTTATCCTCAACTTTGGGTGGTATCTTGGTTTTTGAGAGACAGGGAATAGAGGATATTAAGGTAATACATCAGTAACTATGGTACAGGTGAAGAAACATGAAAGGGTAGTTTAGAAAGGAAGGCAAATCTAAACATACTGGGGTTTGCAATTTGAATGGTTTATTTTGGAGAGTCAAACACCCAGAGGATGTGGCAAAAACAAGCCAAATGGTTTTATATTCTGAATCTAAAAAATGAGTTGTTGACAGCCCAGTGGAGAATGGGTTTCCAGAGCTGAGCTAGGGTGTTTAAAAGGTCCCAATAGACCTAGGGTGGAAAACTAGGGTCTTTGTGCCTTGTAGAGATTGGTGAGTATAAGGGCAGTTGAGTAGGGTGGTCATGGTGAAGGGGTGGTACAGAAATAATTTCAGTGCTGACTACTTCCTTTGCTTTGACTTCACTTTCCTTCTTCATGGGGAGGTGAGAATGTCTCATATGATTAAAGGTACCAGACAGCATGTATATATATTTTTCTATAAGTTCTTTATGATAACTCCTATTGCCAAAGGCTAAGAGGGTTTTTTTTAACACGTTGTTCACCTCATGACAATCAGTTTGATGGATGTCCTTGCATTAATCATTTAATAAAAATATTTAGACCTAATAGCTAGAGCTAGTGGATCTTACCAGTAATATAAATTTAAAAAAACCAAGTGCAACATTTAGGCAAAACAAGTTAATTTAGTTGACACTATTCTGCTTTATAAAAGCACAGACCAGCTTTTGGAGGGAATGCATTTAAGATTTTTAATGTGGCAATTAAACATGGTTAGGGGGCTATGTAAATTAGCATGTTTTTAACTGCATTTATGGTCATCTTAATCTGATATGGCTGACTTAATTTCATAGTCATTTGAGGATAGTTAATTCTACTTTATAGTTGCTTACCAGGAAATTATGCCTCATGCTGTGTGGTGAGGTTTTGTAAATGAATTTAAAGAAAATTGTTATTGTTGGAAAAAAATTCATTGTTTAAGCACCATCTAAAGTTGCTGCCTCTAAGGGATCATTGCTGCATGGTATTTAAAAAAAAGATTTTAAATGTGTTTTAGATCTTGTCAGTTGTTGAGTAGAAAGACACAGATGTGTGTATTTAACAAGAACAACAAAAAACTTTAAATACCATGTTGGCCCAGTCTGTGTTCACATCTTAAAATGGATAGTAACTAATCCCATGGAAAAGATAAGTTTGCAGTTTATGCAGTACTGTACCAGTTCATGATAATCTCCTGGTTTGTACATACATATATTTAAAATCCTGCAAAAAAACCTGTAAAAATGTCAGCTTTTTCTGTCTTTTTTTTAAAACAAGAATTTTTAAGAGCACCTGGGTGGCTCAGTGGCTTAAGCCTCTGCCTTCAGCTCAGGTCATGATCTCAGGGTCCTGGGATCGAGCCCTGCATCGGGCTCTCTGCTCGGCGGGAAGCATCCTTCCTCCTCTCTCTCTGTCTACTTGTGATCTCTCTCTCTCTGTCAACTAAATAAATAAAATCTTTAAAAAAATTTTTTATCCCAGCTGTTTTAGAAAGTTAACTAATTTTCTCAAAAACAGTATTGCATATATGGCAATTCTCCTACAAACTTTTAATTCAGGGTTAAAAAGTGAACATTCTGGATTTGATATCAAATAAGGCATTATGGTAAGCCTGATGATTCACAGACAAGTACCCTGGAGCAAATAATACATTATATGTTAATTTAAAAAATAAGTTAAAAAAATAAGGCATTATGTAAATGAGTTGAATGAGATGCGTTTATTTGTCTAAAAAGGAATTTGGGTCTATTTAATTTATTGCTGATTACATCTTATTTAATATACAGTTGTGTGTGTGTGTGTGTAGTGTGTGTATCTAAATTTGTAAATTCTGCCAATGTGGTACCCCATGTGGCTTAATTGTCCTTTGGAGTTTGTTTTTCAAATAATCATTACATACTCATGAAAGCAGATATTTTAAGAAATGCAAGATTTTCTGGGGCGTCTGGGTGGCTCAGTGGGTTAAAGCCTCTGCCTTCGGCTTGGGTCATGATCTCAGGGTTCTGGGATCAAGCCCCGCATAGGGCTCTCTGCTCAGCTGGGAGCCTGCTTTCCCCTCTTTCTCTCTTTGCCTGCCTCTCTGCCTACTTGTGATCTCTCTCTCTCACTCTGTCAAATAAATAAAATCTTTAAAAAAAAAAGAAATGCAAGATTTTCTAATAGGAATAGATATTTTCAGATAAATATAATTGAAGACCTATTTGATACAAAAAAACTTAAAGAATACTCTTACTAAGGCTTAAATGTGAATTTGAGAAATATGAAGCAAAATTAAAGTGGATTATACTGTGTGTATGTTCTCTTTAATTAATAAATTGCTCTAGGTGTGCTTGAATCATTCCTCCAAAGGAGAATGATTTGTCGTATTACTGAGTACAGATTACATTTGTTGTACAGGTGAAAAATGGAAACCTCACTATAAGTAATATTTCTGTACATCTTATGAATGAGGAGAAGATTTTAAGGGTTTTTTTGTTTGTTTCTTTGTTTTCCTTTGTTTTTTAACTACTTTTCTCTTTCGAGTTGAAGTTTTTTAAAAAAATGGTTTTAAGTATACCTGGAGAAATTTATGAAGGAAAGTGAAGAAAAGCAAGAAAATTTGGAAAAATATTGAATTTCTAATTGAGGAGATGTACATGCATTCTATAAACTAAGTAATGCTGTTCAATGATACAGTTTATATTGAGTTTTGAAAAGAAATAATGCTTTGCTCATGTACAGTACCTCCAGCGAAAGACTGAAAGTATATAAATTACTTATTTTCATAATTAATTCATGAAAAGAAACCATTTTACCAAACTTATTTTATGCATTAGTATTATCACCTACATTATGTATGTTTAACTTTTTAATATTTGTTTCACTGTGACTTTTAAAAAAATTCCATGTTTATCATAGAAAATATGACAATTGTTAAATAGACAATATTTAATTTCACCTTTCAGAGGCAACTACTGTTACTTATGCTTAATATAATGTATCATGTTTAGTGTAATAGAATACATTCATGAAACATTTATAAAATGTTTTCTGTTGATGATGGTGCTAAAGATTAACTCGGGGAAAATGGAATTCAGTAGTGTATTTCCCAAGTGGTCTCCTTCCCGGCTTCTCACTTTCTCTTTATTCTCTCATGGTTTATTCTAGTACCTAGATATAAATAAAAATAAATATAATATATATAAATTAAATATATAAATATAAATAAAAATACTAGTTTATTCTAGTATTCAACAACAGTTCTGTTGATTCTATTGAGATCTTTAAGACATCTGGAATTTGTTTGAGGGTTTGATACACAGTAGGGATTTAATTTTTGGTCAAATGAATGGTATGTCTTCTTTTTTCAGAAATTTTATGTCCTTTGTTAAAATTTTATAGCATTCTTTATACTTGCACATTAGATATATTCCTACTTATTCCATAGATTTGTATGGTTGTATTTCAAAAGATCTTTTTGAAGGAGCAGAGCAGGGCTAACTCCATTTTGTGCTATAGTTGGCCCAGCCTACCTCTGAGTTAGTTTGAGTTAGCCAATAGGAATGCGGAACCCCTCACCGCCAAAGAATGTAAACCCCGCCTTTTGCCTGCCAAACTTGTGCACCAATTCTGACCAGAGTGATAGGCTAGTTCAAACAGCTACTATAGGGTAAATTGTTTTTTGTGTTATTTTTTTAAGCTTTTATTTATTTTATTAGAGAGAGAGAGAGAGATATCACAAGTAGGCAGAGAGGCAGGCAGAGAAGGAGGGGGAAGCAGGTTCCCTGCTGAGCAGAGAGTCCAATGCGAGGCTCGATCCCAGGACCCCGAGATCATGACCTGAGCCGAAGACGGCTTTAACCCACTGAGCCACCCAGGTACCCCTATAGGGTAAATTGTAATTCAGTTGGCCACCTGCATGTGACCTAACATGACTATCCAACTTTCTGGATTACAATCTCATTGGCCACTGGCTCCTATAAAACTGCTGCGCTTTTTGAAACTCACTCTCTTTCTCTACATCACGCCGCTGCCTCTGTGAGTGTGGGAGACTGAGCTTGAGCTAGCTCGAATAAAGGGCTCTTTTGCTTTTGCATCGGACTCGGCTCCCTGGTGGTCTTCGGGGATCTCAAAATCGGGCATAATACTTTTTTCCCCAATAAAATTTGCAATTGATTATTTCCATGGATGGGAAAATCATTTATATCAATCTGATTCTGGCCACATTTCTGAATGTTCTGATTCATTCTAATACATTTTCCATTGATTATGTCTATCTTTCTAGGTAGACACAAACAAAACTTTGTATTTCTTATTTTTTCTTTCTTTCTTTGACTAAAACCTTCATTCCCCTCCCTCTTGACCTTCATGGGAACCCTTTTACTATTTACCATTAAATGTAATATTTCCCTTGGCTCCTCATATAGAACTAAAGAAGTGTTCTTTATTCTCAGTTGGTTGAGAGGCTTTTCTGGTATTTGGTTGTTAAATGCTTATCTTAAAGTGGAGGTTAGATTTTAAGTACCTGAGCCTTTGTACTAGGCATCAATCAAGATAACAGTAGGTATGTTTTGTGTTTATCTGTTAATATGATGAATATATTACACAAATAGTTATCTTTAAATTTATGTGTCTTGCATTCTTGTGAATAATCCTGTTTGGTCATGAGGGGATATTTGTAACTATGCAACTGGATTTTTCAAGATTGTACTTGGGTATTTACAAATAAGAATCTATAGAGTTTTTAGGTATGTTTATTCATTTTTAGTATTAGAGATCTTCTAGGCTCATATCTCCATTGCTTGTAAATATAAAGTTCTATGCGTCTATGCTCTATTCTTAATTTTATGTTCTTCCTAAATAGTAGTTCTCACAACTCCAATTCATATCTACCTTTGCTGTCTCACCATCTAGGATCCTACCAGAGGACAGGGTTATTTAATATTTCAAATTTTTTCAGATGAAGAGTGAGGGGGATGGAGGAGGATGAGAAGGAATATTAGAATTTCTCAATAAAACCAGTGTTCCCTTTTTATAGTTAATGTGTCATATATAACTGACTACATTTGTTTATATGGAATCTATTATTATACAAATGTGAACAGATTGTCATTTGATATATTAAGCTGTATAATTTTTTGGTAAATCCTTTTTTGTTAACATGTATGTACTTGTGTGTATGCATATGGTTTTGATACTCAATTCCCTTTTTTCTATTAAAGTAGATTGAAGCTTATGACATTTACAGTCTTATGTCTGAGAATAGAGTTAAGCTTTTAAAGAAGAGTCAAATACTTATTTTTTGAGTTTTAAGTAGGCTGCTGAAATTTACATTTGATGCAAAAGTCTTAAAATCCAAGATGTTTGGGTTGAAGAAGCTGGCACTCTGCTAGATAGAAAGGGTCTTAAGTTCTTAAAGTAAAGCTCTGAAAATACCAGTACATAAATTTATTTATTTTTTAAAACTTAAACAATAAATCGGAATGAAATTAGCTGAAAAGTGAGATGATCTTATCGAAATGTTAACTAAGTGTTGCTTAGCTAGAAGGGGAGTTTCACTGGAAGCAAGAATCAGTAGACATGGTAGCCCTAAACCCTACCTTCCTTTCCTCTTCAGGCTGAAATGTGCAGGGGATGATGATAGGAATTCCCTTTAGGGAATTCACTTTTAGGTGAATCTTTACCTTTAGGTGAAGATTTGAGCTTCACTGTCTAGTAAAAGCCAGGAAGATGGCAAGACTTTCATAAAAGCTTCCATGGTCCTATATGACTATGGTGTGGTAGTAGCAGCCTTGGAATAGTTGAACCTCCCACTTCTTCTGGAACTCTGAGAAGGAACAATATCATGGATGTGTTCCACAGTAAAGTGACATGGGGTCAGTAGGGTACAGATGTTTATGAGAAGTGTCTGGAGACAAAGAAGATGTAATAATAACCCCCAATTTACCATTGATCCAGTGAGGCAGTTGGAACTTCCTGCATTCCAGGGTAAGGAAGTTGGTTGAGAAACTAGTGCTTGAAAATAACTCTCTGTTATGATGAGGGGACACAGCCCAAAATGGCAGCATGGAGTACATGATTGGAGCCCAACAAGACTATAGATAATTACTTCCCTGTAAACCAGATTGCACAAATGCTGTTTACCAGAGACTTGGAAGATGCCAGAGCAGGGCATTGGAGATCTGATGCCTCCAGTGATGTCCCGTGGCTGCTGTGTGAACTGCCCCTCAACATGTAACCTTCACCTCAGGGAGAAGAAAGATGAAGAGTCATGAAATTGTGAATGTAAGTTAAACAAGTTACTGAGGAAACCCAGAAGTGACTAAGTTTATCTAGAAATGACTAGATTGTGTTTTCTGACATTAGGTGGAACAGGAGGAGCTTGAGAGATATGTGATAAACTCTATAGTAGAAAACAAATTTTATGTTATATATCCAGATTTTTATTTTACAAAGTAACACATATGCAATATCAATAATATACTTTGGAACTAGGGTTCTCAAAATGTGGTTGAGGTAATGCTGATGGATCCCTGAAACCCTTCTAGGGTGCCATTGCGGGCAACACTATTTGTACAATTAATACCAAGCATATATTTGCCTTTTTTACTCTCATTCTCTCATGGATGTATAGTGTACTTTTAAAGAGACTACAGGACATGTGACATAATGACAGATTAAGTCAAAAGCAGAATTGAGAATCCAATTATTTCCATGCCAGATGTGAAAGGGATTTGCAAAAAAGTAAAACAATGTGACTTTTAACTATTCTGAGGAAAAATATAGTTGTTTTAAACAAAATTTTGCTTCGTTAAAATGTAATGTTAGCATTATTGTTATTTTTAAATGAATTAACAAATTTTAAGTTATCAATTTTAATTTTTAATGTGGCATAAATTAATAGATATAATCCATGTTGTACAAAGAAAAGGTTTTTGGGATCTTCAGTGAATTTTTGAAATGTCAGCGAGTCCTATATCTAAAAAGTTGGAGAACCATTGACTCAGACTCGGTAGAACCAGCCCCTGGATTGGAGATTAGAAGGTAAAGGGTATAGAGATTGAAATCTGACTGGTATCTGAATCACATTGGGTATGTTTCTCAAATTTTCTAAATCCCACTTTGCTTATTTATAAAATTGGGACAATAATGTTTAATTCTCAAGAACTTGTGAAGATTAGAGATATATGTACATTGACCACTCTAATATGCTCTTCCTACTAAGTGCTTCATTTGTTGGATAGATGAGTGTTAGATATTTATGTTTCAGATACCGTCAGGGATATTACATGGAAATAGCCCATAGTTTTCTTTTCTATTTACTCCAGCTTTTGAAGCCCATTCAAAATTAGAAAAAAGTTGAGAAGATATTAATTTTCTTTCCTTTGAAAAAATGAACACATTTATAGGTACAGATTTATAGACACAGATGTATGATTCTGTGTTTGCCTAGCATTTTTTGAGCCAGTGATCGATCATCAAGTATTATGTTTCCCTATGTGATGTATTCTTAATTCTTCACTATGCATTTCCACTAACTGGCATGTCTAGATTTTTGTCACCTCTGTACTATTTGTATGTCTATATATGTAAAATATATATATATATTTTTCCACTTCTCCCATAGCCTGCCAAGCATCACCCTTCACAGAGGATGCCCCAGGTGTGTGTGCGCTTGGTTCCAAACATACAGCTGAGTGACTGCATTTATACATTTCACTCATAAGTCTTGTTATTATGAATACATTTGTTGTCTTAATGAGAAACAGACAGACATAAAATTCTACTTTAAAACAAAGACACCAGAAAAAGGAAGTATTCCCATGTAGGTGACATGTTTAAGTAAGTGAATGAACATCATTTCTCTGAGGAATTGCAGCCTAATCAGATTCATTTTTATATTAATAAATAAAATAAAATATATTGAGATACTTATAGCAGCTGTCTTGAAATACACAACTGTCTTGAAAAATCGAAAGTGATACTCATATACTCATTGGATACTTGGTACAACAGGGATGAAATTGAGATGGACATCCTGCCTGCATTTACTCATTTCAAAGGCATGATTTGAAATTTAACATAACAATGAAATCATTAGATAACAAGAAAGAACAGTGAGTGGATGACTTCCTTTTTGCAGTCTCATGTTACCATAGCCAGTCATTTAGCAATTTTTATCTGTAGCAACCATTTGGAATTTGCTTATGTCAGAAGGAATGCTATCATTTTATTTATTTATTTATTTATTTTTGGCCAGGAATGGAAGCAGAACTTGATGACAAAATGATCTTGGTGATGAATTGCTCCTGTTGCTGAATATCTTGAATTGGGACTTATCTGCAGTGCAGTATAAGAAAAAAGATGCCACCCCCATTCATTCTGATTTAATGGGTTGGTGTAGAATACAACAAACCATCTTTTCACCCAGTGTATATTCAGTAGTGAATTGAGCAAGAAATGTATTAAGTGAGCTTTTTAGTTTTATATCAAAATCAATACCAGACTGTTATTGCAAATTTTAACATTATGATTTCCTCATCCATTTGTGTGGTACTTTCATCTCTTACTACATAACAGCTGGCCATCTAACCTAATAATATTAAATATAATGATTGAAAATGCACAATTTTTTTTTTACCTAACTCTTCATCCCCAACAATTATAGTGTTCATCGTTCTGCTCTAAGTAAACAGAAACTCTGAGGAAATTAATTTAATAAAATTAAAAATAGATCAAAGGTATAGGAGGTGAAAATCCTCATGGAGACTGTGAATAAACTATTACATGTTTTGGATTATTTTTGGAAACGTGTGAAATTTTCTTTTCATTTACTATTACATATTCTGTAGAAAGGGAGTAAAAAAGTTGTTCTATGGTGAGCTAAAGCTAAAAATCTCCTAATCAGTTAACAGTTTCAGACAAAATCTGTCATTGTGGGTATGATTACTTACAGAGAATAAGATTCAGATAATTAGTAAACACCTAGATCCTCCTGTTGGTGGGAGGAATACTGTCCCATTATAAAGTATTGAGCACCTACCACTTATTGCTCTAGGCTCTGGGGATACTAAGATCCTAGCCTCAAGGTGTTCATTGCTGAATAATTTATAATACTGCATTGCAAATATAGTGATAAGTCCAGCAATATATAAACATGGAAATTTAATGATATGATATATATTTTATTATTTTAGTAATTGACATCAGTATTCCCCTTATGAAGGGAACATCTTTGAATAAAGACCATAATGAGTACACATAAAGTAGACGAGAGCCATCATATTGGAGGGGGGAGAATGCGGAGACTTCTCCATCAGAGAACAAGGGGTATTCATTTTGTTTCGGATAGGGAGAAGGCCTCTGTGGGATGTGACTGGATTGGGAGGGCTGGAGTGTCAGACCCTGCCTGGAAAAGAAGATCATGTCTTTCTGTGGCCTATCACTCCTTCTCTTGCCCTCAGTGTCCATTCCTGCACTTCTTCCCCTAAACCAGGGATCCCACTCGACTTCTCACACTGGTACCACTCCACCACTCTTCTGGAGACATTCTTCGTTAAAGCCCACCATAGAGGTTCATCTGTTAGTGTTTTAACACCTACACAGTTAAGGCTCTGAGGGCTCTCTGAAAGCCAAGACAAATTATTTGCTTTACTAAAGTTTTTTTTTTTTTAATTTTATTTATTTATATGAGATAGAGACAGTGAGAGAGAGCGTGAGAGGGGAGAATGTCAGAGGGAGAAGCAGACTCCCCGTGGAGCTGGGAGCCCAATGTGGGACTCGATCCCAGGACTCTGGGATCATGACCTGAGCCGAAGGCAGTTGCTTAATCAACTGAGCCACCCAGGTGCCCGCTTTACTCAAGTTTTGAGAGAGAAGCTGATTTTTAACATTTGAAATTTAAAAGTACAATACCTGTTGTAAATTAAGTAGCTGCATTTGTTGACTTCTTGCTTAGAACTCCTTATTTTGTTTTTTCAGTTATGTTCTATCTCACTTGCCTGTTTAATTCCTGGAGAGAAGGAATAATGTTCCCTGCAGTGTCATTACCATTCCTCTACCTAATGTAACAGCTGCCCAACATAGGTGCTCATTCATATTTTCAAATAATTTATTGCTGTTAAGATTAACGATTAATCTTTAACTCCCCCCTCCCTCAAATTTTAGAGAAAATAGAATTGAGATAATAGTTCTATGTTCTGATCCTGGCAATTAGGACTCTGGGAGGCTCCTCTGTTTTGATAATGTGATTGTAGCTCAAAAATCATTCTTTTCCTCCTGGCACACTACTAAAATTGCAGGAAAACCATATCTGGAAATAAAAGAGCCTCTGTGTTCTGCATGCAAGCCCAAGCTTATAAAGTATTAACTAGTACACACAGAACTCAGTTTCCTTGGGAAGAAAATGAATACTTGAAAGGATTTTTGATGAAGAAAAGATTTCTTTGCTAGTTTAAAATTATTCTAGGAAGATCATTAGGAGTTTATGATATGTACACATAAGGACAGAAGAAGAAATATTCCTTGCTTTCAGAATCCAAGCTTTTGGGTGACAGAGTCAGCTTGTCAGTGATGGCAAAGGTTCATTTTCTCCAAGATCGTCTAGGGCCTATGAGGTGTAGTTTAAAGCTATCTTAACAGTTTCTCAAGAAACTCACAATTCTGGTTCTATTAATGAGACTAATAATGCCATTTGGATATAATATTAATAAAAAAAAACCTATGACACAATGACCTTATTCGTAGGGCAGATCCCTGATCACTGTTTGCTATTAGGAAAATCTTTACAAATTTTCTTTTACTTAGATTTAAAATGATATTGTTTGGTTTCTAACCCACTAAAATGAGGAAGTAGATGGGAGTAAGTCCAGTCAGATGACTTAGTAACTGGCTTGCTGCTCTGAGAAAGCATGAACCATCTCCTGGGTTTTGGAGAAACTTGGCTTTGAACTGAAACTGACCTAGTGGGGAAGATAAACATACAGATATTTTATCGTAATAAATGCTTTGATAGAATTTTTAACCAAACGTTGTAGGAGAGCTAAAAGTTGAATTTATGAGAGAAGAGTTAGGAAAAATGTTGCAGGGGACTACTGGGCTCTGAAAGGCAGGGGTGCCTTTCCTTTGTCATGGTCACCCTCATTTTAGTACCCCAAACTGACTCCATACTCCAGTGCACCTCCTCACTCCCCAGCCTCCCTCAACTCCCTTGGATCTCAGGTTATTAGGAAATACGAACATTGTAGAGAAACTTTCTGACTTTCCTGCCATAAACCTATCCATACTTTTGCTTTTGTCGCTTTCCTGCTTTTCTAGAAGGAGGGTCTTTTGCTCCTATTTGGGGTTTGTCCCCCTGCTCTAGGCCCATTTCCCTTCAACTGCTCCAAAGCCATCCCACTCACTTAACCCCTTAATCGCCGATACCTTCAGCCTCTCCCTGTCTCCAGGCACTTCTCTTTCAGACCCTAAATACTTCTCTTCACGCCAAGTTTGTATTTACTTCACGCTGGTATTTATTTCCTACTCTTCAACTCATTGCTGCCTGGAGAACCTCAGTCACACATCTCAGGCTTCTCCTCTTTCACCTGAACTCAAGGCCTGCCTCCTGGAGCCTGCCCTTCTGCCTGTGTTCCCGCTCTGAATTCACC
>CM052806.1:59408637-59426673 GCA_028533885.1 Nasua narica
AACTAGAGGCGCATGAAAGAAAGGACCCTCAACTCTTCTTGCTCTTTCTGCAGGTGAGTGGGCAGAAGGCATACCTGTGAGGTGACAGGGGTCACCTGAGAATGAAGCAGATGACAAGAAAGGCAGAGAAGGGATACTAGAGTGGGACTTTGGTGATACAGTCAAGGCACTGATGAAGCCTTGCCTGCACGTGACCCGGCTTACACCTGCACAAAAGACCCCTGGGGCTTTCACCCCTTGTATAAGACATCACCTCCTTGAGGTGGCTGGGTGGCTCAGGTGGTTAGGCATCTGTCTCAACTCAGGTCATGATGTCAGGGTCCTGGGATCAGGCTCCACGTCAGGCTCCCTGCTTAGTGGAGAGTCGTTTCTCCATCTCCCTCTGCTCCTCTCGCCTAGCTCGTGCTCACTCTCTCTCTCTCTCTCTCTCTCAAATAAATAAATAAAATCTTAAAAAAAAAAAAAAAAAAGACACTGCCTCCTCTGACTCCTGGGTCTCCGTCAGCATAAGTCAAAGGGAGAGGCCACAGAGCTCCAGATAGGACGGCCCCTCCTCAGCATGTACACAGCCACGGGCAGGAGAGAAGAGCGACAGCCATCCCTCCCTCTCCCTCAGCAGCGCTCACAACCTTTACATGTTTATAGTCCCAGAGTTTAGCAGAACTCATCTTATTTTGCCCTTACTTCCCTTTTTCATCAGCTCTCGGAGAACCCCCAGAACCAGGTCAGGTCTAATTCCCAACAGCTCTGTGGACGGTGAGACAACCCCAAAGCCACTAGCAACTCTTCCTCCCTCACACCTGCTTTATGCTTTCCGTGATTGCTTGTAAATAAGTGACGCACAGTGAATTCTATTTATCGGTTTCTTCCTTTCAAATGTAAGCCCCATGAGGGCAGAAACTGTCTTTTTTAAGTGCTCTGGCCCCTGCACACTGGCACACTGAGAGTACATTCACATTGTTAGTGAAGGACTATCCAAAAGATTTAAAAACAACAATGCTGGGATGAGAACAAGTCTTTTTGTTTATTTGTTTTTTCTAGACTTCCAAGATTTTAGTCTTTTGAGAGTAAGGGAGGGATTGAACTCATAAAATATAGAATTAACACATTCAACACACATAAACACTACCAAAAATTATGAATGTCAATCTAGAACACTGCTCTGAAAAGAGGTATTTGGGCCTCTTTTTACTTCTATGATAACTCTTCATAAAAATACAAACATTCTAATTTCAAAAATTCAAAAATTAACTGATTTCCTAATTACCTTTAAAAGGTTTCCATTGTTCACAATGTATATTTCAGAACCAAACACATATAATCATTTTAATGAGAATGTCTTCTATCTTTGATATGGAATATTTTAAGGCTCTAATATATTCATAAGCATTCTAATTTTCTGGTGTTAACAAGGTATAAATAATCCTTGTATTTGCCTAAATGTGTTCAAAACATATGTCTATACAAAATCCTGCACAAAAATGTTTTATCAGTTTTATTCATAAGTGCCAAAATTTAGAATCAACCAGATAGTCTCCCAACAGCGGAATGGATAAACAAACTGTGGTATATCAATATAATGAAATATTACTCGGTGATAAATAGAAATGAGCTCTCAGGATATAAAAAAAAAATAAAGGAATCTTAAATGTCTATTACTAAGTGAAAGAAGCCAATCAGAAAAGGCTACCTACTATATGATCCCAAGTAAGTGACATTCTAGAAATGGCAAAACTATAGAGGCAGCAAAAAGACTAGTGGTTACATGGGTTCACAAGGTGGGGGAGTGGGCTGGGAAGGAGAGAGGGGAGAATAGGTAGAGTACAGGTAATTTTTAGGGCAGCAAGGTATGATACTATAACAGTGGATATGTGACATTAGGCATTTGCCAAAATCCATAAAACTGTACAACACCAAGACTGCACCCTAATGTAAACTATAGACTTGAGTTGGTAATAATGTATCAGTATTCGCTCACCAATTATAACAAATGTCCCATACTAATACAAGCTGTTAATAGGAGACATTCTCTGTGTGGTTAGGGGGGGAGGAATATGGGAATTATCTAAGGAAATTAAAGCTCTAATAGCCAAACCCTTTCCTCCCAGTCTACCCAAGAGGTCATGAACACTATGTATGAGCAAGGACATTAAGAGATGCTAGGTCTACACTAGGAAACAAAATAGAGAAAGAAAAGCCTGAACAGTCAGAATTTCTGTTCGGTTTCATTTTCCTGTTTCAAGTGCTGTGAGGTCATGAATCATATTCTCACAAATACCCATAAATCCACACAGATAAAGTAAATGACAAGTCAGGGTAATAGTGAAAATCAAGTTTTGATTCTCTCTGTTTTGCTACTTGTTGGGGGAAGGGACCTATAGAATAATCTAGTTTTCTCATTATATAGGATTAAGTGATTTATGCCCAATACTGAAAAGTGGCATAAGATGGGGGGAAAAATCATAAATGAGTATTTCTTAAATTTCTCTGAAATTATATGCCAGAGAAAGGAAAAAAAAACACATTTTCCATGAAAAAACAATTGTAGAGATGATCAGAAAAGGTAGTATACTAGAGGTCCAGGGGTATGGCATGCTGGCAGAAAAGCTGATACCAACAACCCAGGAGCCCTCTTTTGAAAACTGAATGAGATAATGTTCGTAAATGTACCTGGCAAATACCAGGTGGTAAAAATGTAAAATTGAGAAAATGCTGAGTAAAGGAGAGAAAACGGTCTTTCAATGCTGCAAGGTAAGACAAAGTAGAAAGAGGCAATACAGTCAGGATCTCCTTTCCTGGTCCTTAGCTGCTCCAGATCCTGCCACGTGCAAAACTGCTCTGGGGTAGATTTTAATTCATCTGTTTTTCTTGACAACTTCAGTTATAACCTTTGCTAATGCTTTTAAGTTCCTACAGGATATAAATAGGTTAGTGAAGATTATGAACTAAAGGAAAATGCCTTCAAGGATGGGATGATGAGGATAGAATGAATTCTTATGCAAAAAAAAGAAAAAAGAAAAAGAAAAGAAAAGAAAAAAGATATGATTCTACATATTTTGTGCCAATTAATTTCTCCTCTGCTGAGTGCGGTAGTTCATAAATCATCTGCCTCCAAAGAATGAATGAAGAACATGGGGAAATACATCAGTGATTTAAATGAACCTATTTTTAAGTTGAGGACAAGAATGGCTTATGTTTTAAAAAAACACTGTTTTGAATCAAATCAAAGCTTCAAAGTGCTTTCCCATTCCTGCTTTCTTAATCACGGAGGAAAAAAATGCCAAGCGCCTCTTTCTGATTCTAGGTTTGCTCTGACCCTTTCCACTTTCATCTTCAGTAAAGACCCCATTCAGTTCCTGAAAAAAAAACCAAACCCTCATCATAGTCACTTCAGATTATTTAATGGAAACTGCTTTGAACTATCCAAGCACAAGCCAGTCTTTAAAAATTACTCACATGCTTGAGTTTGACAGTGTCATAAGTGCCTGTAAACGAATACTGAATAATGCAAATTGGTAACCTGTTGACAATGCATTTGCATAAATCAAGAGAATACTTCATAATAAATTCACATCTGATCTTTTTAACCTTTCCTACTATTGATCATTCTGCAGCTGCTAAGGTGCTGGACTAGGCTGATGACAGTAAGAAATAGAAAGGAAAGAATGGCATTCTAGGAGAATGCCTGAGAAAAAGCTATAGAATGAGGTGATAAGCTAGTTCTCAAGGAGAAAAAAATCCAACATTGGGAAAAAAAAGAACAGAACTCAGCAATTAGCTTTTCCAAATCCATGCTATCTTCACATTATTACCGTCCTTTTATCTAACAATCACAGCTCATCTGATGTACAAGTTATCATAAGGCTCCCTGCATTGTTCACAGTATTAAGGCAAGAAAGCAATCCATACAGTTCTCATCAAGTTAAAACCAAAGGACTCTCAGTCAAATCCTGAGAGTCAGACAAGTAAAGACGTGAAATGGCTTGGGTCATAAATCAAAAGCTAATAGAGCCTGAACACACGCGTCTGACGCTTTAATAGTATTCTCTCCTAGCTTGGTAACCCAAGTGAGAAAACAAAGCGGAGGGGTTATTGTCTGCGCAGAGACACTGGACACTGCATCTGATATTAGCTGTAGCTATCACATTGTTCAGAAAACTTCTTACGTGAAACCGGGGAAAACTATTACCACTAAGACTACACTTCTGTCTTCAGAGAAAAGAAAACATGAAATTTTCACATCAGGTACATTCAAAGATGCTATCATGCTTAAATAGTCTTGAATACTCTTGGTTAATGCTTCAAATTCCTACCAGAGTCTTGTCTCTTTTGCAGCAGAGGTCACGCATAGCAGTGCCATCCCCCACCTATTCAGGAGGTGCCGAGCAAGAGGTTCTTAACTGAATGATTAACTCAGCAGAACTCCCAGGATGGAAACGACAGACAAAAAGTCCTCTCTATCAGCACGCTAGAGCCATACTTGCCAAGCATCAAAGAGAACAGGCCTATTGAGTGTAGCTATAGAGTAGAGGCAGATCCAGTGATAACAGCTACCAGGAAACATGAAAAGCATCAAACAAAATAATGCCCTTGTGAGATGGTGAGATACTTGCCACCAAAGAAGTGGTTCTCAATCCGCTCACTTAAAATTTTGTCTCCTAGGCCCGGTACTCAACTGGTGCATTTATGAAGTCAGGAGTGAAGCGTGGAAATATGCAATTTTAACAAACAACTGAGTTGATTCTGATGTAGGTGGAAAACAACATAAAATCCTGGCTAACCAACCAAGCCTTAGCAAACCTACGGACAGATTACCTACACTGGGTAGCGGTGACACTTGATGAACTGTGAGATCCCTTTGAAATTTAAGAGTCTTTGTTTCTGTAAGATTATAAAGGCAGGCGAAACAAACTAACAACAATACAGTGAACTTGAGAACACATATGATTTAATACGCATTACAGTCTTGTGTTTAAGATTTAAAATGGCCTGGGTTCAGATCCTATGTGACTTACAAGCTCTGTGATCTTGAGCAAATTACTTACCTTCTCAGAGTTCCTTTTTTTTTTTAATATCATAATACTCAGCTCACAGAAAAATCATGCGTAACTAATTCTGTGTTAAACACTCACCCAAAATTATAAAGAATGAAAAGTAATGGTAAGGAAAAAAAAAGAAAATATCTGACATTTTTACTTTTAAAAATTATATACATATATATACACACTACATATATAAATATATGTATATTTATATCTATATATACAGTCAATATATACAGTCAATATATGCAGTCTATATATACAGACATAGACATTCAACATCATTAGCCACCAGATAAATGCAAATCAAAGTCACAATGATATACTACTTCTCACCCACTACTAGGATGGCTATAATCAAAAAGACACTGAACCTATTAATAAAGATGTGGAGAAAGAGAAACCTCCCGACACTGCTGGTGAGATTGTAAATGGTGCAGGACTTCTGAAAAATGGTTTGGCGGCTCCTTAAATACTTAAACATAGAGTTACCATACGATCCAGCAATATCACATCTAACTATATAGCCAAGAGAACTGAAAACAGGTAACCAAACAAAAATTTGTAGCAGCATTCATAACAGCAATATTCATAAGAGCCAAAAGGTGGAAACAATCCAAATGTCCATTAACTGATGAAGGGATAAATAAGATGTGGTATATCCCTATAACAGAATAATATTATCCAGCCATAAAAAAGAATAAATTACTGATATATGCTATAACCTCATGAACCTTGAAAATACTGTGCTAAGGGAAGGAAGTCAGTCACAAAGAACCACATATTGTATAATTCCATTAATATGTAATGTTCAAAATGGGGAAATCTATAGAGACAGAGAGCAGGTTAGTGGCTACTAGAGGCTTAGAGCAGAGAAATGGTTTGGAGGTGATGGCTAAGGGCTATGGGGTTCCTTCTTGGAGTAAGGAAAGTATTCTAAAATTGACTGTACTGATGAATGTATAATTTTGTGACTAATACTATGCCATTTAATTATATATCTCAAAATGGTTGAACCATATGGTGTATGGATTAAATCACAACAAAGCTATTTCTTTTAAAAAAACATAAAATACAAAGGAAAACATCCTTCTATGGTAGAAATCTCTGATGCTCTTCATGAACAGTACCCTTTCCTTTGGGGAACTGCCATCCACTGCCCCACCACCCTGCCCCCATTTTGTGTCATTCTAGTAAGGCTATCAGTTACAAAAGTCTTCAAATCCCACTCCTGCCACAGAAACTACTCACAAATTACTGCCACTTAACTCTTTGAGCTATTTCTACATCTATGCTTCCTGAGGCCTACTTATTCAAGTCAATTTTCAATTGTGTGACACAGCCAAACTTTAATAAATTCCTCTTTTTTTACTTAGATCATCTCTCAGTTTAGGTTGCTTGCAATCATGAAACTCTATTTGATAAACGCTCGAGAATTACACTGCTCCAATCCCTACTATAGAAGTAATTCTATCAATAATTTGCTATGAATCCTAATACAATTTTTTCTATGCATATATCATTTCATAGGCACATATATAAATGTCTTAACATCGTAATACTATACATACATAGTATGACTGTACCATAATTGATTTTATTACTGCTCCATGAATAATTGTTTTATTTATCCATTTTTCTTTTAAAATCAAGGGGAATAGAAAGAACCCATCAAAAATACATCAGGTTATTGTTTGTCTAGGAAACTCCTTGTCTCTTCTATTTTTAGTGACAGACTTGCTAGATAAAGAAATTTTTTTAAATACCTGGCATAAATTGCTAACGTCAGAGTACAAACTTCAGCTCCCTTCATAAAAAGCAACAGAAAGTGTTTCCCTACAGTATTTGAATTGTTTCTAAGTGAAAAACATCAAACTGTTCTCATCGCTATTCATTTTTTTAAGATTTTATATATTTACATGAGAGAGAGAGAGAGCAACACACGTGAGTACATGAGGGGTGGGGGTTAGCAGAGGAAGAGGGAAAAGCGGAGCCCAATATGGGAGAAGTGGGAAGCCCAATAAGGGGGTTCGATCTAGGACTCTGAGATCACGTCCTGAGCTGAAGGAAGCTGCTTAACCAGCCGAGCCATCCAGGTACCCTAAATCTACTGCATTTCTATGCACTAATAACAAAGCAGTAGAAAAAGAAATTTTAAAAATCGATCTCATTTATAATTGCACCAAAAACAGTAAGCTCCTTAGGAATGAACCCAACTAAAGAGGTAAAAGATTCATACTCTGAAAACAACAAAACACTTATGAAAGAAATTGATGAGAACACAAAGAAATGGAAAAGCATTCTGTGTTCACAAATTATAAGAACAAAATTTTAAATTGTTTATATTGCCCAAAGCAATCTACACATTTAATGCAATCGCTATCAAAATACCACCAGCATTTTTCACAGAGCTAGAATGAACAATCTTAAAATTTGTATGAAACCAGAAAAGACTACAAATGGCCAAAGCAATTCTGAAAAAGAAAAACAAAACTGGAAACAACACAATTCTAGATTTCAAGCTATATTATGAAGATGTAGTCATCAACATGGTACGGACTGGCACAAAAACAGACACAGATCAATGGAACAGAATAGAGAGCACAGAAATGGAACCTCAACTATATGGTCAACTAATCTTTGACAAAGCAGTAAAGATTATCCAATGGAAAAAAGAAAGTCTCTTCAACAAATGGTGCTGGGAAAATTGGACAGCCACATGCAGAAGAATGAAACTGGACCACTTTCTTACACCATACACAAAAATAAATTCAAAATGGATGAAAGACCTAAATGTGAGACAAGAAATCATCAAAATCCTAGAGGAGAACACAGGCAGCAACCTCTTTGACCTCGGCCATAGCAACTTCTTACTAGACACATCACCGAAGGCAAGGGAAACAGAAGCAAAAATGAACTACTGGGATTTCATCAAGATAAAAAGCTTCTGCACAGTGAAGAAAAAATCAACAAAACTAAAAGGCAGCCTAGGGATGGGAGAAGATATTTTCAAATGACATATCTGATAAAAGGTTAGTATCCAAAATGTATAAAGAACTTACCAAACTCAATACCCCAAAACCAAATACTCCAGTTAAGAAATGGGCAGAAGACATGAATAGACACTTTTCCAAAGAAGACATTCAGATAGCTAACAGACACATGAAAAGATGCTCAACATCACTCATCATTAGGGAAACAAAAATCAAAACCATGATGAGACACCATCTCACACCTGTCAGAATGACTAAAATTAACCACACAAGACCACACAAGAAGCAACAGATATTGGTAAGGAAGTGGGAAAAAGGGGGGACCCTCTGGTTGGTGGGAATGTAAACTGGTGCAGCCACTCTGGAGAACAGTATGGAAGTTCCTCAAAAAGTTAAAAATAGAACTACCCTATAATCTAGCAATTACACTCCTAGGTATTTACCCAAAGGATACAAAAGTACAGATTAGAGGGGCACCTGGGTGGCTCAGTGGGTTAAAGCCTCTGCCTTCGGCTCGGGTCATGATCTCAGGGTCCTGGGATTGAGCCCCGCATGGGGCTCTCTGCTCAGCAGGGAGCCTGCTTCCCCCTCTCTCTCTGCCTGCCTCTCTGCCTACTTGTCATCTCTCCATCTGTGTCAAATAAACAAATAAAATTTAAAAAAAAAAGATTTGAAGGGGTATGTGCACCCCAATGTTTATAGCAGCATTATCAACAACAGTCAAACTATGGAGAGAGCCCAAATGTCCATCAACTGATGAATGGATAAAGAAGATGTGGTGTATAGATACAATGAAATATTACTCAGCCACCAAAAAGAATGAAATCTTGCCATTTGCAATGACAGGGATAGAGCTAGAGTGTATTATAAGTGAAATAAGTCAGTCAGAGAAAGACAAATGCCATATGAGCTCACTCAAATGTGAAATTAAGAAAGAAAACAGATGAGCATATGGGAAGGGGGAAAAGAATAAAAGGAGAGAGGCGAACAAGCCATAAGTGACTGCAGACGACAGAGAACAAACTGAGGGTTGATGGAGGGAGGGAGGTGGGGAATGGGCTAGATGGGTGATGGGCAACAGAGAGGGCATTGGTGATGAGCACTGGGTGTTATATGTAAGTGATGAATCACTGAATTCTATTCTAGAAACCAATATCGCTGTTTGTTAATTAACAAAATTTAAATTAAAAATAAAATTGGGCGCCTGGGTGGCTCAGTTGGTTGAGCAACTGCCTTCGGCTTGGGTCATGATCCTTGAGTTCTGGGATCGAGTCCCACATCGGGCTCCCAGCTCCGCAGGGAGTCTGCTTCTTCCTATGGCCTTCTCTCCTCTCGTGCTCTCCCTCACTCTCTCTGTCTCTCAAATAAATGAATAAAATCTTTAAAAAAATTAAATTAAATTAAATTAAATTAAAATAAATTTTAAAAAGTGTATCAGGTTAAAAAAAAAAGTGTATCAGGTTAAAATCCAGCAAACATTTACTAAATAGACTTGGTGGTTGAAAAAAAATTTTTTTACATACTTTTAGATATGTAAGAGGAAGCTGAAAAATAATTTCTAAACAATTTTTGTTTACAATTACTTTGACAGATAATACAGAACAATTACAAAATAATTATATAAAAGGAAACAAGCAAATTCACATGACAGTCATCTTATACCAGTTGAAACCATGCAAATTAAATTCAACTTTATTAGATGTATTAGATGTAATGTTTTTCAGTGTGCTGATTACATTGGCCTTCAAGAGATCCAAAAAAAAGTTTATAGTGGTATACTTATCCACTTTTTATAATTATCACAATGCAAATATTGATCAAGAAAATTTCCAGCAAAATTAAATATATTTAGGGAAAAAAGCGCATGACTTTTATTATCATAATAATAAAACTACTAGTACTTAGTATATTTAATACTTAGTAAATCTTATTATCTCAGTTATTTCTCAAAAAAATGATCCTTTGAGGCAGGTATTGTTATAATCACCAAAATCACTGTGATATTAAATGGCAAATCTAAGATCCAAGCTAGGTCTTTCTATCTCTCAAGCTCCTTTCATAACCAATACCTGTGGAATATCATAAATATGAGTTTAATGAGTAGCTGATGAAGTAAAGTAAAAACGTTTTTATAATATTCAATTATATTAAAGAATCTATATTTAAGAAAATACTGTAAGCAACAAATCAATTTTCTGAATCACCACAGTTATTAAACCTGAGTTCTGGGGTGCCTGGGTGGCTCAGTGGGTTAAAGCCTCTGCCTTCAGCTCAAGTCATGATCTCAGAGTCCTGGAATCGAGCCCCACATCGAGCTCTCTGCTCAGCGGGGAGCCTGCTTCCCCCTCTCTCTCTGCCTGCCTCTCTTGTCTACTTGTGATCTCTCTCTCTCTCTGTTGAATGAATAAAATCTTTTTTAAAATATATATAAATAGGGTGCCTGGGTGGCTCAGTTGGTTAAGCAACTGCCTTCGGCTCAGGTCATGATCCCAGAGTCCTGGGATCGAGTCCCGCATCGGGCTCCCGGCCCCACGGAGAGTCTGCTTCTCCCTCTGACCTTCTCCCCTCTCATGTTCTGTCTGTCTCTCTCTCTCTCTCTCAAATAAATAAAAATCTTAAAAAATATATATATATATACATATAAATAAATAAATAAACCTGAGTTCTTTACCTCTTGGCACAGGCGAACTTATACTATCAATTCCATTAGCACTGTGATAAAGGTAAAATCAAATTAATTCAAGCCACCTACTTGATAAACTGGTGATCTTTATAAACACAAAAAAACAGGTTAGTATAGACTCCTAATGATGTAATTATTCTGCATAAAAATAGGTACACAATTCCATAATAATGTAAAATAATATAAAATACATCGTATCACTAAAGACATTGTTACACAGATCTTTCCATATTTATGCATATTTAATTAAAATGATATTTATCAAAAGGCTAATGAGACCATTTTGAATCCCATTTACTGAAAGGCTAATGAGACAGTAGAATATGAGCTGTTTATTAGCTGAAGAAGAAGATATGTGGCATCTTATACTCAGTAAGAGAAGACCAGAATTAAAAAAGAAAATATCACTGAAAGCTTCTCATAAACCTTACAGTAAAAAAAAAAGTCATATTAGAGATAAGAAAGACCATGTACAATGTCAGCTTCCCACTTAAATTGATATGGAAATGAAAATTTATAGTCTAGTCAAAGAACTTACTAATGAGAGTATATGAATTATTATTTCATTTTCCAGGATTACAGTTGTTATAGGTATTTAAATACAAGTCATTTTACAATGGCAAGATAGGCCATGATGGTTACAAGGTGAATTAAAATTTCATAACATTGCACCTACAACAATTTCACATTAGATGGCTGCACCTCAGAAAAACACCACTGATATTTCACTGAGCCAAAAAACAAAGTTCCCTTATCATGTGAATATAGTGGAAGGTAACCATGCTGAAAGGCAGGTGGAAGTGCCAGTCATTTTCTCAAATAATAATAGTTAATAGTAACAATATCTATCTGAAGGCTTTCAACTTCAAGACAGAAAATTCCATCGATAGCATCAAAATGGTACATATTATCAACTCTAAATAACAAAATTGTTTAACATGTAAATGCAAACTATTTGCTCATTGAATAAAGAGGAACTTATTTTAAAAAGTAAGAAAAAGTAGCAAGGCAGTTCAAGTTTGGAATTTTTAGATGCGAGGCAACTTTCTAAGTCAGGACCTTGGTTAAATATTTCCTAACATTCGTAACAGCATTCATACATATACATGAAGTTTAAGTAAAACACAAAATCCATATATATATTGCAACTGACAACTATTCTCTGAAGATAATTTAGTATTATGAATTATCTGAATAAAAATCCTAAGTAAATTACTAAGAGAGGGTAAAAATAGCTCCATCAAAAACTTTGCTGTGTGTATTCCTCAACATCAATTAACATGAAAGAATTAAGTCATTGCTAATTTGTTTGTTAGGAAAAGGTGATACTTTATTATTTCACCTAAATAATTTGAAGCACTTCACTGTAATATGTCTTTTTGTTAACACTTATTCGATGGTGTATTTATTAGCTGTCACATTAAGGCCCTGCCAATAGAGTTTTAAATATTTATTAAGAAACACCTCCTACATCCAAAATGAGATTTTACTTAATATCTTCAAAGAATCTGAAATAGCATATTATATATTTATTGACTTCCAGAATATGCTCCAGCCAGATAATGATCTTTTGTCAGAGTAAGAGCAGTCTTGTCATGTGGGTCCCTTCACACAGACTGACAGCAACAGTTAAAATGTAATAAAAGCAAAACTATTCACCTAAGTGGAAGTGAAAGGACTAGTTCTAACTGTTGAGATTGTTATTTTTCTTTAAAATGTTAGTCCCTTGAAATCCAACTTCTTGAGCTAATACACAGCTATTAAAAAGCAGCACACTTGTAATCAATACCTTTACTAGCAGCTGTTCCCCAGGGCCTCTTAAATATAAGCACCAGAGTTTTGCAAGATGGAAAATACCCAATTAGGTTTTTGTGAACCAATTTAGCTCGTCCAGCTATTGAGTATTTTGACAATAAATATATTCACACTCTTGAGTTTGTGAGAGAAAAATTAGCCCTTTAATTAGCAGTAAAACTGGTCTAGAAATGAGCCATCTGGCTTATCTCTGATAGACTCTGGGATTGTATCATGTCATCCGAATTTTTTTTAAATACCAGGCATAAATTGCTAACCTCAGAGTACAAACTTCAGCTCCCTTCATAAAAAGTAACAGAATGTGTTTCTTTACAGTATTTGAGTTGATTCTAAGTGAAAAACATCAAGTTCTCACTGCTATCCATTTTCCATATTGCCAGAATAAGAGAACAAATCTGAGCTCCTTATTCAGATATAAGTAGATCTGGGAATAAAGAAAACCTTTCTGTCACCCAGTGTTTTTATTTCAGTCAGTCAGGGTTGAGACAACACTGCACAAACTGTTGTAGCTAATTAATATTGATGGTTAAAATGATGTCTTTCAACCCATGCAAACAGCCCTTTTGGACTGAGTGAGTCAATAAATGCATACTGAGTACACACATTGACCAGGCACTGGACTTGTCACCAAAATTAATTGATTGATTGATTGATTGATTAATTGATATAGAGTCTAGGGAGGAGTTATATGCAAAAAAAAAATAGTGCAACCTGGTAAATGCAATAATAGACTTATGTGTACATCATGAAATAAAACAATTTGGAACTTCTGTTCCAGTTTCTCATAGCTATAAATTTAGAAATAGACACGGAGATTTCGGTACAGCTATAGGTAAAAATATGGGAAGACACACACACATACGCATACATCCTGGTCACAATGTAAAATATCCTTCTTACTTGATATGGCCAAAAAAACTTGAAAGTCACAAGTGTAAGAAATTTGACAAAATAACTCAAGGCAGGATTCATGAAGCAAACAGCATTTGGGCTGATACCATTTGAACAAGTTTGTTCAGTAGAAGAATCAGAGGCTTCCAGACAAAGAGAATAGGGTATCTATAGGTTGAGGACATTGAAATGTGATTAGGACCATATGTTGAAATAATATTTTGAATATACTGGATCAAATAAAATGCATTATTAAAATCACTATCACCTCTTTTAGTTTGTTTTTTTTTTAATGTGGTTAACAGAATATGTAAGCTACATGTTGGTTTCAATTAGACAGTAACAGTGGAGCTGATGAAGTGGAGGGAGGAAACAGGACTAGCAGTGATGAGGCCAAAGTTAGGCTTCTGAAATAGCGAAGTTGAGAGAAGATGACAGCCTGATCTGGAACAGTAAGAATGGAGAGAAATAGGACAGAAAAATTCAAAGAAGAAAGCCAAATAGAAGTGACAGAACTTGGTAACTGAATGGACGTAAGGGATGAAGGAGAAGAAGTCATGTATTCATTCATTCATCCAAACATAACACTGCATGCCTAGGATATGACAGGTACCTTGCTGGTTGTGCTATTGCGGGCTAAACAGAAGGCTGAAATGCTTATCAACATTTTCGGCTGAGAAATGGAGTCAAGGTTGTTACTACACACCAAAATAGCAAATAAAGGAGGAGGAACAGCACTGTTATCATCACATGTGTCTATCATCTCATTCTTGGATATTCTTCCATTTATTTTCTTCTATCTTCCAGGATATTTCATGGAATATCTGGGAAGCAACTGGATATGAGGAAAAAGGATGAAGCTGCAGCTTGAGAGTTTGGAGTTAATAGTATATAATTGACATAATAATTGGCTGCTGATCCTTAGGAAGGGTTCTGACAACTCAGGGGAAGCTATAGAGTGGAAAGGGCCAGAAGTTCAAGGAAGAACACTAAGGACACCAAAAAGGAGAGAAAGGGTAGAGAGCAAGTCCACTAACAGGGGGTAGGTAGCCAGATATGAAGGAGAAAAACTCATAAAGGGTAGAGTCCTAGAAACGAAAAGAGAAGAATGTTTTAATGAACTAACATTCAATAGAATCAAGTAATAAGAGTAGTTTCAAAGAAGCACTGAAAAACGTTTAACATTTGGCAAGTCGGAGACTGATAACCTTCAACATTTAGCAAGTCAGAGACTGATAACATCTGGCAAGTCAGAGATTGATGACCCTCCCAGCAGAGTGATATGAACAACCAAAATCACAGAAGGCTGTACAACCAAGATCGCAGAAGGCTGTACGACACAGGGGAGGCAAGGAAGTAGAGAGGCCAGGTAGAGAGGCTTGTTTCTAGAGTCCTACTTGTGAATAAAAGAATGATCAAGCAGTGAGCAAAGAATTAAGGGAGGGTCTGAGTGCTTTTGTCTTTGTGTTTCGACTTGAGAAAAACTTGAACATGTTCAAAAGCTCAGAAAAGCAATAAGGGAAGAGGGGCTAGTTCAAAAGGCAATAAGTAATTAATGGAACAAAGGCTTAAGGAGTTGGAGAAAGAGAAGACCTAGAACACAGGTATTTAGACAGCTCTGAACAGGAGAAAGAGCATCTTTTCCACAAAGATGGAAGTGAAAGTGGCTGAAGAGATGATAATCAATTCAGAAGCAGGTAAAAACTGTTTCTGTATTAAAATATTACTCAGGTTATAAAGTCATCACTGGGATCCTTTGGTTAATGGTAACTACAGATGTTGTTCTACAGTACCAAGGATCTGATTCATTCTTACGTACTGCAAACGTTCTAAAACCAAAGGCACAGATTCATCAACCTTAAGGGCAAGTTGACTTCTGTCTACTCCATGGCCCATGATTTACTATGCTCTAATACAAAAAAAAAAAAAAAAACCAAAACCCTGTAAGAAGTGATTATCATTGGTCTCAAAGAGGAAAGAAGGGAGAAAATGTGGCCTAATGTGTCTTGGGTCAGAGAGCGCTTATGTCCCTCTAGGATTTCCACCTATGTGCAACTGGAGTGGAGGGTGTGGCACAAAGCCTTCCTCCCCCTCACATAAATGCTCACTAGCTCCTTCCCACAGGAAGAGTCACAGCTATCATACTGAGCTACAGCTTAAGCTATTGGTGGAGTTACTGTGCCTTAAAGGTAGAAACCTAAAATTCCCTCTACCTCTACTCTTAATGTTTCTGGTTTGGGAGTCAAAATGACATTTGAGCAGAGACCCAAATGGAGAAGAAGAGAGCCAAGTGGTTGGTGTTCTAATCTCAACTGTTACCCAAATCTTGGGTTTCTACTGCTTATGTTCTTTTAAATATGGCAATTTGCCTTTAAAAAAGACATTGGATCCAGCGCGAGCTATAGCACCAAGATGAATGAAGAGAAGGCACTGGCAAGTCCCTACCAGTGTAGGACATGCAGGGCAATGGACACCGAAGGTCCCTGCACATTGGTTCATAGCCACAGCAAAGATAAGGAACACAAAGTCATCTTCATCAGGGACTCCTGGGGTCCAGCTAACGCACTAGGCCAAGACCTGGCAAGAGCTCTTTCCTCCTCTGTACGCACTTAACTTCGGTACTAGCAGTGACAGCACATAACGGGCGCTTTGGCAGCCGGAGAATGGGGAGCTGGAACAAATCTAGCCCGAGATTGTGGTGGTCTGGGCGAGTCCCAACCACCACAGGCACACAGCAGAGCAAGTGACTGGTGGCATCAAGACCATCGTGCAACTGGTGAACTAATAGCAGCCCCAGACCCAGGTCATTGGTGCCAGGTCTGCTTCCCAGGGGCCAGCACCCTAACCTGCTTCAAAAGAAAAACTGATGGGTGAATGGGTTGGTCCAGGCAGCACTGGCTGGCCACCCATGGGCCCACTTCCTGGCTGTTAACCCAGCTTTGTGCATTTGGATGGTACCATAAGTCACCACGGCTTGTACGAATACCTGCATCTGAGCCACCTGGGCTACACACCTGTCTGTTGGACCCTGCACTGCCTGCTTCTGCATCTGCTGGCCCAAAAACAGAGGAAATGTGTCCTCTTGCCAAAGGCTACACCCTAAGCGTCCTTCTTCCCCAACATTAAATTCTTGTTCAAGATGAAGAAGGAGAAGGTGGAGAAGAAGGAGCAGGAGAAGAAGAAGGAAGGGGAGGAGAAGGAGGGGGAGAAAAGGGGGAAGAGAAAGAGGAGGAGGAACAAGAAGGAGAGGAGGAAGAGGAGAGGAGGGAAGAGAAAGAGAAGAAGGAGGAGGAGAGGGAGGGGAAAGGAGGAGAGGAGGGGGAGGGGAAAAGGGAGGAGGAAGACGAGGAGAAGTAGTAGTAGTAGTAGTAGTAGTAGTAGTAGTAGTAATAGTAGTAGTAGTAATAGTAGTAGTAGTAATAGTAGTAGCAGTAGTTGCGCCATGGGCTGCAGAGCCACCAGAATAACAGGGTCATCCATGTAATCTCGATTTCACATTGGGCCTTTTACATCTGTAGCCCTGGAGGCCGGCAGAAAGATACCGTGTCCTATGAGATAAAACATGTGCGAGTGCTTTATAACCAGAAGGTGCCTTTAGAAATGGCTGCTGTACAACGGCACAGTGTCATAGTGCAATGTGTCAGTGCTAATCACATGTGGTTCTTGGGGACCTTATTAAGATTGCTCTCCTGATTTGCTCGTCACCCCTGGTAGAGCTGGAACACCTGACCACAGGACATCAAGTGACTAAGCAAATAACCAAACCACTATCATAAACCGCTTTTCTCTGATTCACCAAACCATACAACTAGATGGGCACAAAAGCAGTCCACTTCCTCGAAGACTGGGCACAGGGCCACAGCTAAACTGAATGAGCAAATGATCCAGACTACTATAGCACCCACCTCTAATCCTTCAGCATTTCTCCCTCAGTCCACATAAACTGGCATCACAAGAAGTTCCCTCTGACCAGTTAATAGAAGAGAAAAAAGGGTGGGTCTTTTTCATGCACAAAAGGATCTGTACCGAGCTGGCAAAAGCTAGGTGTACATGGTCACTATACAACACCAGCACTCTTCAGTGGCCCTGAAATACAATGGTAAAGAGAAAGCCTTCCACTGCAAAGAAGTTTAGGAGGCATAGCCTGAGGTAAGGGTATATACTGGTTAACCGTTAGTGGCTTCAGAATTGACAGGCTAGACAAGAACTCAGAACAAATGGGAAAACTGGTTCAGTTTACAGAGCCGGCTGGGACGCAGGAACCTGCGAATTTGAGATGCTGACCTATAAAATGAAGTCTATGCTTAAAACTAGTAATGCATACGTGGTGCCATCTTTTCCTGAAGGTATGCAAAGTAGAAGTGAGGGTCCCTCTACTTTCTTTAAATCTAATTTCAAAAAAATATATATTGGCAGCATGTTTTCTGAATTTGGTGAAAAGCATGAAATTACAGATTCACAAAGCTCAGTGAACCACAGTAGGAAAATTACAATGAAAATCACACCTATACATCCTATAGTCAAACATAAAAACTAAGACAAAGAAAAACATCTTAAAAGCATCCAGAAAAAAGTAGACATTACACACAAGAGGGCAATTACATTAATTTTT